>CM076713.1:19676498-20317056 GCA_038501285.1 Penstemon eatonii
TTTTTCAGATTTGTGGATTTGTAATTTTTTCTGAAAATATTGTTTTCTTTGAAAACTAAGATGCGATTTTACGTTTTAATATTTGAAATTATGTAAATTGCTATATATTCTTAGAATCGTCCTCAAAATAGCTTTCTAACCATGTGCCCAAATTATTTTTTAGATAAATAATTTATAAGTTATTTGAGCTTTAAGCCTCTATAAATTACTTGAATAATCTGAAAAATTTTTAGAAGACAATATAAGCATATTACATAAGCATACTCTCAAAAAAAATTCAGTTTCTTCATGTTTTGTTTTTAATCGTTGAAGAACTTGATGTTTGTAATTATTTTTGTGTTTGGGCCTCTCAATTCCGACAAAGAAACCGCTCAAATTGATTGTATTCGGGCTTCGGCAATTTCGCGGTTTCTTCAGAAACCGAGTCAAGAAGATGAATTTTCAGGTCTTTCGGATCCGACCCAAATTTTGAGATTTTCGGTCCTGTCAAACCGGATCATGTACGAATTATGCGGATACGGTAAAACCCGAACTATTTGGGATTCAGTTATGGTTATAGGGTTTTGGTATACGACTCGGTTCGGGTTCGGGTTATTTGGTTTCAAACCCGACCCAATTATTTTTTCGGATCATGATTTAAGTTGGATCCTTTTTTTTTTGTTTAACCTGGTCCTAAACTAATCTGGTTAGGACTGATCCTTAAAAAAAAAGTGTATCCTTATTTGATTGTATATGTATACATGTGTCGGTGTGCTTATATATTCAATTCAAAAACTATTGTTTTGTGTTGGAATTGGTGTTTTGTTATGAATTTCAAACTTTGATTTGATCTTTTATATCTAAATTGGAATTATGGCTATACATTGCATGTTAAAATGATCAACTGAAAGACCTTATTTGAAAAGATTAGTTGAGGTTAGTGAAATTGTTATTGACATGTTTATGTGCAGTGTTCTAAGCGCATTAATGAATATTGGTTCAAATTTAATATTTCCTACCTTATGATTTAATCGTTACATGATATGAATATAGCATTAATGCTTTTGGATATGAACTTTAATAATTCATTCAGACAATTCATCTTTATGTTTGTAATTTATAAAAACCAATTTATAAATCAATCTTAATTCATTGTTTACTTTAAATGTAAATGACTAATACGAAATAATGTTTGATCCTATGAATTTTCAGTCTCATAATTGCAATTTACCATTTAATTTTGGTCGTTTCATTTATTTATCATGATTTTTTTTTTGGCATAAGTTTCTAAATTGTATGTTTTATTGGTTTTGCTGCTTTATCTTATGCATGTGAAGAATGATTATAAATGATTGCATGATAAATGAATGTAAGTGAAATTAAGATTTACGGATATTGGGATTGGAGTTCCTTCGGATTAAGACCACATAGTTTATTATAAATTAAGAAATATAACCAAATGGGTTCAAAATTACTTATGGAGGCTATATGCCCATAAGGTCATCTCCAGCTAAAGGGGGAGGCAAGCAACCCCCTGCAAGCTGGAGACGAGCTCCCCTCGAATTTTAAAAGTTAATTAATTTAAATGTGTCAAAAATGTATAAAAACTTTTTAACAATTATTAATTATGATTGAATGTTTTTTTATAAAAAAAATCTTAACCATAATTTTGAAATATAATAGTGTTTTCTCTTTCATATTGATTTAACCGTTTTTCGTAGGGTTTAGTTAAATCAATAATTGAGGTTTACGGGGTTAGATTATATGTATTATAGGGCCTAGTTACTTTATTCCGGATGGATCAATCTCAAGAAAGAACAATATGTAAAGAGCAAATATGAACACAAGATGATGAATATTGAATATAGTATAGCAAAAGCTTTTCTATAAATTTATTATCAGAATGCCCAAATATGGAGGCGTAAGTTCTGAATTGTTGTTGTAAATACAATGTTTAACTAGGTATTTATATGTTATCAACCCTAGCTATACAAGGAGACATGTCCTAATAGAACTTGGTATAATAATCCTTTAGAAACTCGGACTTCAGGCTTGACCGCTACGGATTGATTCCTCTGGTCGGATCGCGTGGCTTGTTAGTGAAATAGCTTTCCTGATCGGGTTGGCCAAGTATTTTCTAGTCGTTCCGAGTGTTATAAGGGGTCTAATTAGCCCCCATCAGTACTGCCTTACTTCTTCGAGCTTATATGCAGTGGAAGCTCGTAGAAGTAGATGGTTTCATACGACTGTCTTTTCTATGAATCGCGCCTCGTTAAAAACCTTACTTGGAAAAAACCCTGTGGGAAAAAATCCTAAGCAAGGAAAAGAGTGCTACGCTTCATAGATAGTCGTTTTGTCGTTTCTGATCTGTAATGTCATTTCTTCTTCGAGGAGGCGATTTTTCCTTACTGATTGGCAGGAATATGATTAGTCGCAAGAAGTTTGAAACGTCTTTTCGTCCTTCTATATAAATAGATGATCGTTGTTTTAACCATTTTTAACTTACCACCTCCCATTTTCTCGCAGTAATTTACTTACTCGATAATTTCTCCAATATATTGTACTCATCGACCATTATTTTTCCGAGAATAATATGGCCTCTATTTCGAAGAATCCCTCCTCTTCTTCTGTTGAATAAGTCACTCCTGTTATTGATGCGGGGGCTTCTCCTAGCCCTCCATCAGTACAAACAGGAGCATCTGAGATAATTATTCCTGACAAAGATACTTTTAAAGTGCGAATCATTTCTGACGCCGAGGTCGCGACCAAGGACAAGAGAGGCAAGGGGACCGTTCCCCAAGTTTTTGATCCGGTCGAGAACCTTTCCTATGCGTATACCGATGAGACTTTCCATGAGGTCACGCATAATTATGCAAAATATTTCCCGGAGGGTTCCGAGATTATTCTTCCATCTCCTTCTAATAGGGTTACCTCTCCGCCGGAAGGTTGTCGGGCTTTTTACACTGCCCATTTCAATCATGGTCTCCGTCTTCCTCTGTCTGCCTTATTCCTTGATATTTTAAGGACATTCAGCGTCTCTTTGACGCAACTGGTTCCCAATTCCATAGCTTTCGTCGTTTGTTTTTCTATCCTGATGATTGCAAAAGGGTTTCAATCTTCTCTTCGTAATTTTACCCAGTTGTTTCATTTCAATATTTCTAGTTCCTCCAACCACGGATACTTCTTTACTAGTCAAAAGTCTAGTCGATCTATTTGTGATTCCCCCGTTTCAAGCAATCCTGCTTGGAAATCTCACTTTTTCTTCGTCCGTCCCCCTTCGTATCTCGTCTCAGCAGATGGTTCCACCAAGCCATTCTCGTGGGACCACGATTCCAAGTGGATTTCTGGTGGTCGCTCCGTTATGGGCCACTTTATTCCCGACGATCCAAAGTTAGTGGACGACATAGTGGAGATGCGTGCTGACAAGTACAAATGTGCCCTTCTTATTGGGGAGGCCTTTCTTCGTAAAGCGGGCCTGAGTCCTCACACTTTTCCTATCTCCTCTTCCTCACAGTCGCTTAGTAAGCGTTATATTTCATTATTGTATTTGCTTTATATTTTCTTTGAGTAGTTTATTTAACGGGAGTTCGTTTTCTTCAGTTACCATGGTAGAGAATTCTCGACACTCTTCAAAAGGGAAGATGGTTCTGTCAAATCCACCAAAACTGTGGAGAACCATCCGATCGAACAAAGAGTGTCCAAAAAGAGAAAATTGGATTTGGGCCATGATTCAGAGGATTATAGGGAGGAATTTCCAGATTCTTCTCAAGAAACTCTTCCGCAACCTTCGTCTTCACATACTCCGGGTCATCCAAGGACTGGACAGGGTTATCCTCCTCTCCAGCTCAGAACTTCCCTTGGTATCCGTGGTTGTCGTAGCTGGTCGATGCCTCATCCTATCGACACGCCAGTTAAAAGGAGAAAGCAATACTATGGTCGCTCTGGTGAGTACCTCTCTTTGCTTGGCGAACAACATCTGAAGCCTACTGTCGTCGAGATGATCGAAGATCATTTATAGGGAAAAAGGGCTGCTGGTTACTCCGAGAATGATTCTTTGATCCATGACAAGAATGAGAATGCAGTTGATAAGGCTACCCGTATCCTTCTTTCTAGTGTTTTTACACGTGATATCAAAAAGTTGCTCCGCAAGGATCCTTTGGAGAAGTTACAGAAAGCTTCCATTTATGTCGAGAAGGTATTCACCATTATGTATGCTTCTTTTTAACCTTTTTTTTTAAATATGTTTCTTAGTCATCGATTCATTCTTTTGATTCCACAGACTACTACTTGTCTAGAGTCATACGCTTATGAAGCTGCTCTTTGGAAGCAACAATGTGAATTTCTTAAGAAAAGGAATAAGGCATTGCTTCAAAAAGCATCTGCTTCAGAGGCCGGTCTTTCTACGTCTTCTTCCCTTCCACATCTAACCACTGATTCTCATGATATGGGAACCGATGACCCCGAAATTTTAAACAATATTCTAGAGACTTCTTGCGCTCAAGAGCGGGTTAACCAGCTGGCTAAGGAGCTGGAAAATTATCAAGTTCAAAGTACTACTCGGATCAGCGAGCTGGAATCGCATGTCGCTAGTCTTCAGACTTCCTTGGACGAGTATGAAAAGGATCTTCCTCTTAGCGGACTCACTGATCAATACGGTAGGAATCCCGACGAGAAGGTGATCCGCGAGTTTCTTAGTTCTCTGGTTCATACCGCTCTAGTGCACCAAAAAGTTGGTCCGCTCCGTGAAAGAACTTTCAAGAAAGCTATCCATCAGATGGTCGCTATGGGCTTAATCGAAGATCGTCGGAGGGAATACTTCAGGGCCACACATGTTAGCCTCAATCGTTATGGTGAGGAGTATTCTTCTTCCGATCTGCCGAGTGTTAAATACAAACATTTTCCATTGGCTCATTTGGTCGAGGAGTTTGGAGAACCTTTGCCGACTCCTTGTTCAGACATTAATCCCGAAGTCGATAATAATTTTGTTGACCAAGAGAGTGAGGAGGTGAATCCTGAAGTTGTCAACAATGCAGATGATGAAGGAGGAACGACAGGCGATTAGGATGTTCCAACTGGCGATCAGGTCGTGCTAGGGAGCGACCAAAGGACTTTGGATAGTGGCGAGAAATAACTTTTGATTATTATTGTATAACTTGTAATATTACTTTTTTATCCTTTGGAATAAGACGATTTGTATTCTTTATGTGTGATGTTTCAGCTTCTCCATTAATTTCGATAATTTAGACATAAATCTTTAACTCAGGCGTAATCATTATGTTTATGTCCTTTCGAATTCGTGCGATTGTTCATTGGCCAGTTTCTCTGTTTTGCACCCGTTATTAGGGTCTGTCGCGTCTTTTCATATAGTATAAATATATATACGGTAAAAAGTTTACTCGCTATTTACCGCACTACTCAGTTCCGATAGAATATTCTCTCAAGCGAGGTCGATAAGTTCTCTCGATAGTTAAATTCATTTTTTAATTTCCGTTCGGTAACACCTCAAAGCATTCTTCACGCGATGATACCAGAAACCTTAAACCTAAGAGATCACGCAACGAGGGGCCCTCGGCGGATCCTCCTCGATTCCAGAACATCAAAAGGTCGGGGACTCAGACTCCTGTTGTCCTTTCCGAGCGTTTGGCCGATGTGAATATTAGCTCGAAGCTTTCTCAACCAAATCCTATTGTCTCTTCTGATTTTGAAAGGAGACCTTCCCCTGGTCGGGTTGACTTTGGGGATATGTTCAATATGGAGCAATCCTTTATCATTCCTGTTTCTTCTACTGTCCCTTCCTCCGAGCATAGTTTACAAGAGTATGGTCTTGACAGCCCAATTCCTTCCTCTACTACTACTGAATTAGTTATTAGTGAAAGCCAAAGGGATGCTGCCGTGGGAACGGGTAGCGGCGGTCCCTTCTTGAATCCATCTTCGTCACAGTCTGCAACTCAGGGTTTCCTGACTTTTTACTTACTGATACTACTGTTATGGTTACTTCTTTTGAAGCCGGTGGTTCTTCCGGAGGTCGGGCTGGACCAAGGTCCGGTCGGCGGACCGTTATCTCTTATTCGGGGAAAGAAACTTTAGTAAGCCCCAATGAGAGGGAATCCCAGCGTGTGTTGGACGATCGTTGTATCCTTGAACAAGTTAGGGATATAACGGAGTCAGAAACTCCTCGTCATGATAAGATTCCCCTTAATAGTCAACTGCCTGATTCTTGTGAACCTGATGCTTTGTCATGGGATTTGGGTCTCAGTACCATTTTGCCCGGTGAGTTGAAAAAGCATAAGGGTACCTCCAATGTTCGCCTCGTCCCTTGTCAAACTATTTGAGCAGGTATCTATCTTTTTTGAATTTATTCTTGTATTATCTTGGATTGCTCTGTTACATACGACTTCTCTCTTTTTCAGGGAAAATACTATGCGCTGCAACTGGGTGTTCAGGGCGATGAATTATGGTTCAATAAAGAGAACCTGAAGCTTCGCTTGGACTTGGAGACCGCGAAGGTCGAGGGGCAGACTGTTCAACTTGGGCTACTTAATGATGATCTTAAGAAGTTACGTGAAGCAAAGTTAGCTCTTGAGAAGGAGATGGATGATCTGGCTCAATTGAATGCCAATTCAGAAGAATCTCGTCAGCGTGCCTTTGAAGAAGGCTATGATGCAGGTTATCAGAAACGTCAATAGGAGGTGACAGCGTTTCATGATACAACTACTCCTCGAAAGGGTGCTTCTTCTAGTCGACCCGGCGATGGCAATCAGTCTTGACGACCTGTCTTAATGACCTGCTTCTTTATTTATTTATTTTTAGTATTTTTTGGCTGGAATCGATATGTGGTTATTTGCCGAAATATTTTGCTGTATAAATTTTAATGACAATTTCACTTTTTGTTCAGTAAATTGCCTTGATTATGTTAGCAAGTAGATGAGTTTAGACTTAATATATCTTTAACTCAATACCGTTATAATCAAATACAAAACTCTTCAGTAGGTAGGTGAAATCGAATTTAGAAATCGATAGAGACTTATCTGATATTGACTTGAGGGCGATCAGTTTTGTCTGAAAGAGTAGTTTATGGCTGCCGACCAGCCGCGAGTATTTTCAGAATGTAAGTAAATAAGTTCATTGATTGACTATGCACAATCCTTAGTCAATTCTTTTAGTCGCCTTGGACATCATAAATTGTTGATTGTTCGAAGAGGAAAATTTCTCTATACTTTTTTCTTGTATTCAGCTTTCAAAGAACTGTAAGCTTATCACGCTTGTCGATGATCGATCAGTCATCGTTGTCAGATATAATTTTTTGTCTGTTATGAAGTTCTATATAAGGGCTCTATTACTACCCTCTTTCAAGCATAGATTTCCTCTTTAGACTTGAATTTCCTGGAAAAGATTGTATTCTACCCTTTTGAACTCCATGTTTTTGTGTACTGGTTGTAAACTTCATTTTCTTCAAATAAAACAACCCTTATGCCTTCAGGTCATATATTTTGGTTTGGGAGGAATTGGTAAAAATAGAACCATTAGTTAGATCCAACTTGTTTAGACCTCCTTAAGCAATTCTTTGATATATGAGGCAGTGAAAAGTCATTATGACGTAGCAAGGACGACTGTTTCTTCTACTAGTCCGTCAGATTTCTTGGACTCCAAGAGGAAAGCTGGATTCTATGTCGTCAGGCTCTTATTTGTCGTCAAAATGATCAACTATTTTCTCTTCTGTTCGTTGGTCGAGAATTCTCTGTAAAGTTCCAAGTTGTCTCTTAATGAATCCACTGGAACGTATATGGATTTTCCATTCTGGTCGTTTCGACCTTGATACTTCATTCTCATCGAGCAGTTTTATCAACAATCCTAGCGCCGTTCCAACTTACTCGCATTAAATTCGGGAAGTCAAAAGTCGCATTCTCGTCCCTTGATTAGATCTCTATCTAACCATAGTATTGACTTAAAATTTCCCTATAAATAGACATTCAGTTTCTTCCCATATCTATCCATACCGTACGAAATGGAGATATCACTTTCTTTTTGTTTTATTTTGCCCAGTGATCCCATAATTTTTAAAAAGTCACATTATCGTGATCCATTATCTTATATAACTTAAGCATCATTTGCCTTGTACTGACAGGTCCCATTGATTCCCTACCTAGTACTGACGGGTCCCATGTGGCCTCAACTTTTGTCTTCATGGGGTTGAGGTCCATGGTATTTTGTTAGCACATGGAGGGTTCATACTTACCAGGCATCCATGTTCTTGGAGGTTACCTCCGGAGTGATAGACCGCCGGGGTGTGCTGGTAAATTTTCACTTTCACGATTGTCCTCGCGAGATCCTGCTTTAGACAAACAACTGCAGCAATCTCTCAAACGGGAGCTCGCTTTGGTCGAATGATCGCTACAAGTTATCTGGCTTGCAATGGACATTCCAGACTAAAGGGAGGATCGATCTTCAGAGTCTGGCCATCGAACTAAAGAAGTCGACCATCCTGAGCAGTATTTCTCTTAGGTGGTTGAAGATAAATGTCGAGGTACCAGGAAGGAGATTAAAGTTTCCGTGGACATTGTCGTGAAAAACTCCGATTTATAGGGTTTTTCCTTTTTTTCGTATTTGTAACGATATGTAAATCAAAGAATATTCTTTGTATTCAGATGAATAAACCTTTATATTTCTTTATATTTGTTTTCTTCATAAGCTTGTTCTTGCTTTGATTTCTCTCGATCTGTGCTTAGGTTTTTTACCAATAGTCGACTTTAGCCTGTTTAATCGTCGTTTTTTATGAGTGTTTATCGAGCGGATCGATTTTACTCAGTTTTTATACTTAGGTTTTTTACCAATAACTGGTCTTAACCTATTCAGTCATCATCGGTATGGAGATCGAGGAGTGTTTATCGAGCGAATCGATTTTACTCAACTCTTTAGGAATTAGATTTTTACCAATTATTGGCTTTAACCTGTTTAATCATCGTTATGGAGATCGAGGAGAGTTTATCGAGCGAATCAATTTTACTCAACTCTTTAGGACTTAGGTTTTTTACCAATTATTGGCTTTAACCAATTTAATCGTCGTTATGGAGATCGAGGAGCGTCTATCGAGCGAATCGATTTTACTCAACTCTTTAGGACTTAGGTTTTTTACCAATTATTGGCTTTAACCTGTTTAATCGTCGTTATGGAGATCGAGGTGCGTCTATCGAGCGAATCGATTTTACTCAACTCTTTAGGACTTAGGTTTTTTACCAATTACTGGCTTTAACCTATTTAATCGTCGTTATGGAGATCGAGGAGCGTCTATCGAGCGAATCGATTTTACTCAACTCTTTAGGACTTAGGTTTTTTACCAATTATTGGCTTTAACCTGTTTAATCGTCGTTATGGAGATCGAGGAGCGTCTATCGAGCGAATCAATTTTACTCAACTCTTTAGGACTTATGTTTTTTACCAATTATTGGCTTTAACCTATTTAATCGTCGTTATGGAGATCGAGGAGGGTCTATCGAGCGAATCGATTTTACTCAACTCTTTAGGACTTAGGTTTTTTTACCAATTATTGGCTTTAACCTGTTTAATCGTCGTTATGGAGATCGATGAGTGTTTATCGAGCGAATCGATTTTACTCAATTCTTTAGGACTTAGGTTTTTTTTATCAATTATTGGCTTTAACCTATTTAATCGTCGTTATGGAGATCGAGGAGCCTCTATCGAGCCAATCGATTTCACTCAACTCTTTAGGACTTAGGTTTTTTACCAATTATTGGCTTTAACCTATTTAATCGTCGTTATGGAGATCGAGGAGTGTCTATCGAGCGAATCAATTTTACTCAACTCTTTAGGACTTAGGTTTTTTACCAATTATTGGCTTTAACCTGTTTAATCGTCGTTATGGAGATCGAGGAGCGTCTATCGAGCGAATTAATTTTACTCAACTCTTTAGGAATTAGGTTTTTTACCAATTATTGGCTTTAACCTATTTAATCGTCGTTATGGAGATCGAGGAGCGTCTATCGAGCAGATCCATTTTTACTCGACTCTGTGAGCTCGGTTGTTTACCAAATATTGGTTTAACCTTTCGAATCTTTGATTCAACTGATAATTCATAAACATTGATTATATTTCAGAAGAAATCTTAAGCCAAAGCCTTTATTACTAATAGTACGAGAAAGTTAAAATAATCCAAATTTAAAAGGATTAATAAGGATAACTACTAGGATTCATTTTCCATAGTATCTTCTCAGGTTGACTGGCTTCCATGTCCTTGGTAGGGGTGTTCCGTCCATGTGAGCAATTTTTTATGAACCTTTCTTTCCTACACCAACAATGATGTATGGTCCATCCCAATTCTGTTGCAATTTTCCTACGTGTTTGGACACCTCTACTTTTTTCAATACTAAGTCCCCCTCTTTGAAGGTTCGTACTCGCACCTTTTGATTGTAGGCCTTCTCCATATTCGATTTCGCGACATGCAGTTGTATGGCAGCTTTTTCTCTTAAGGCTTCGGTCAGGTCGACATCATTTTCTCTAGTTTTATCATTTTCCTGGATATCATACATCACGATCCTCGGGGTCGGGACTAGTGTTTCGACTGGGATTACAACCTCCGAGCTGTATATCAAACTGAATGAGGTCTCGCCGGTTGAGGTCCTGAATGTTGTCCGATTTGCCCAAAGTACTCCGAGGAGTTCATCCAGCCATCTTCCTTTGGCTGCCCCTAATCTTTTCTCCAAAGATTTTATTATTTCGCGGTTTGCTACTTCAGTTTGTCCGTTTGCCATCGGATGTCCTACTGAAGTGAAGTTTTGTTGTATTCCCAATTTAGTGCACCATTCCAATACTTGTTTTCCCGCGAATTGAGTTCCATTATCAAAGATTAGGATTCGCGGGATGCCAAACCGACATACTATGAATTTCCATAGGAAATTAATTACTTGAAATTGATTTATACGAGCAAGAGCGACACATTCTATCCATTTACTGAAATACTCGACAGCGACTAGAACATATGCTTTCTTAGACCTGGCTATTGGAAAAGGTCCAACTATGTCCATTCCCCATTGATCAAATGGCCAGCACACAGGTATCGGGTGCATGTTTTCGGCTGGTTGATGGCTTATATTTGCATGAACTTGGCAATGATGATATTTTTGCACATATTGAACGGCATCTTTGTTTATGGTAGGCCAATAGTAACCTGTTCGGAGACATTTCAAGGCTAAAGCCTTGGCTCCACTGTGATTCCCTGCCTCCCCTTCGTGTATTTCTCGGAGTACATCACTGGTTTGTGGTTCAGAAACGCATTTTAGTAGAACTCCGGATACCGATCTTCTATAGAGTTTTCCTTCTAACATCGCGTACCTTGGCGCTCGATATTTTATTTTTCGAGCTTCATTTAGGTCAGGCGCCAGTTTTCCTTCTCGAAGGTAATCCAACATTGGAGTCATCCAGTTTTTCTCTGCTTCTTTAATTTCCATTATTTCAGTGACGGGTGTGTCATCGATGTCGATTGCCGGTGTATTTGAGATCAACCAATTGATCACCCTTTCGTTTTTTCCATCATGTGATCCTGTGAACCTAGAAAGCTGATCTGCCCATTTATTTTCTCTGTATTGCGAAATTCTCGAATTTTTTAGTCAGTTCTTTTACTTTGGCGAGGCACTTGATCATATTGAATTCCCTTGCTTCGTATAGACCTTCAATTTGTCTTTGTACCAACTCCGAATCAGTCAATACTTTGAGAGATTTTATGTTGACTTTGATCGCCATTTCCATTCCTGCAATTAACGCCTCATACTCGGCTTCATTGTTGGTCACCACGATATTGCATAGTCTATATCTTCGTTATTTGGGCCGGTAAAATTGATTCCAGTTCCTCCTCCTTCTCTGTTCGAGGCACCATTGACATGCATCAACCAGGTTAAGAAGTATGGTCGGAGTTTGCGTGCTTCCACTACTAAGGCCAAGGCAAATTTCTCTATCTTCAAGTAATTTTTTTCCGCCCCTTGTAGTAATTTGCTTAGGTAGTAAACAGGCTTATGCTCTGTGCCTTCTATCTTCACCAATATTGAACTGATGGCCACCTTGGAGATGGATATGTAGATGTATAACGGTTCTCCTTCAGTTGGTTTGGCTAATAGTGGAGAAGAGGTTAGGTAATCCTTCAGTTGGTTGAAAGCCTGTTCGTATTCTTCGGTCCAAACAAAGTTTTTCGCCTTCCGTAGAGTTTGAAAGAAAGGCAAACTTCTGTCGGCCGACTTGGAGATGAATCTGTTCAATGCACATTTTTTCCTACTAAACTTTGTACTTGAGAGACTGTCCTAGGTGGTCTCATTTCAGTTATAGCTCGAATCTTTTCGGGATTTGCTTCAATTCTTCGCTGATGGACCATATATCCTAAAAACTTTCCTGATCTTACCCCAAAAGTACATTTTGCGGGATTTAGCTTCATTCGGTATTTTCTCAATATCTGAAAACAACGGTCGAGATGCTGTACGTGGTCAGCTTCATTCATGCTTTTGACCAACATATCATCCACGTATACTTCCATTATCTCTCCGATCAGCTCCCTAAACATTAAGTTAACCAATCTTTGGTAAGTGGCACCAACATTCCTTAGGCCGAATGGCATAACAATAAAGCAATATACACCCTGCTCGGTTATGAAAGCAGTTTTCTCCTGGTCTCGTTCATCCATGTAGATTTGATAGAAACCTTGGAAATCGTCCATCATGCTGAAAATAGCAAAACCTGCTGTTGAGTCGACCAACAAGTCGATCCACGGGAGAGGGTAAGGGTCACGTGGACATAGCTTATTAAGGTCGGTGAAATCGTTGCACATCCTTCATTTATTATCCTTTTTATCCTCTTTAGCCACTAAAATAACATTGCATAGCCATTGCGAGAAGTGTATTTCCCGAATTTGTTTAGCTTTGAGCAGCCTCTCGACTTCTGCTTTGATTATCTTGTCTTTTATTGGCCCGTGATTCCTCTTCTTTTGTCTTGCTGGTTTTGCCATTGGATCGATTTTTAGCGAATGAGTAATTACCCTCGGGTCAATGCCCTCGATGTCGTTCGCACTCCAAGCGAAGATGTCGACATTATTCCTGAGAAAGTTTACTAGCATTACTTCCCCTTCCGAACTGAGTTCGGTTCCAATCCTGGTCGTTTTCGAAGGATCTCCTTGTACGAGCAAAATATCCTTATGTTCTGGTGGCTTTATGGTTAACTCGATCGGCTCCTTTCCTGTCCGATCTATCCTGTCAGCGCTGGGGATTTCGACTTCGGCTCTTTCGATGTCGTTCTCGAGCTTCCTTTTAGCTGGGGTAAAAGATTTGGAATGGTTCCCCAGCGTTAAGGAGGTGTTGTAACAGTCCCATGCCATACACTGATCGTTTACTATTTCTCCGACCCCCGTGTCTGTCGAAAATTTTATCTTATGATGGTATGTCGAAACAACTGCTCGGAATAGGTTGAGGGCAGGTCGTCCTAATATCGCATTGTATGCAAAGGGAGTCTCTAAGACCAGGAACTTTATCAGTTTTACCGCGCGCTGTGGTTTCTTTCCCAGCGAGACACTTAAATTTATTGTCCCATAGGGGACTATTTCTGAGCCTCCAAATCCTACTAAAGGGGTGGCTACTTTTTGGAATGTTATTTCTCCCGAATTCATCTGTGTTAGGACCTCTTTAGATATGATGTTCGCTGAGCTTCCATTGTCGATTAGGATCCTCTTAACATTGTAGTTTGCTATCTCGAGTGATACCACCATCGAAAAATCAGGGTTATCTTCTTTCATATCCCAAACGAAGTTCCTTGGCACTTCGTTCTCATTGAAACTAATGAGTTGTTCTTTCGGTGGTTTGCTCTCTAGTGTCCATACTTCTTTAGGATATCTAACATTTCCTACTAAAGACCTCGCGGTTCTGCGTCGTGCATTACGACTGTCTCCCCCGGCTGGTCCTTCTGAGATTGTATGGATGGTGCCATTAATTTGATCACTGTTTAATTCTTGTGGCGGACCATTATTAGGGGATCTTTTTCTCGAGGTTCTTCTTTGATTATTGTCTCGAGGACTCCTGCTTCTATACCTCTTAGGATTGTTTCGCTCTAGATAGTCGTCCAACTTTCCTTGTTCGATTAGCCTTTCAATTTCCTGCTTCAGGTGAAAACAGTCTTCGGTGCGATGTCCATGGGCGCGGTGATATCTACAATATAGATTGTAGTTTCGCGCACCGGGCCTAGGTTGTGCAATTCTTTTCGCCGGCGGAATCCAGTTGTTCCTTTCTAGTACCACAAGAATTTCTTCGATTGGAACAGTCAGTCGGGGGTATTCTACCTGGTTTATTCGATTCCTGTTAGCTGGTTCGGCTGACCTTGATCTAGGATAGATATTAGGTCTTTTATCCTAATCGTTCCGATTGTATTCTAATCGTTGAAAGACATTTTCTTTTCTGAAGGACCGATCGTAATCCGTAGGTCTTGAAGCAGGAGCTTTATCTTGCCGCCTCGATCCGGCGGTGGGAGTTGCTTTCTACTGAGAGCATTCCCGAATTGCCTGTTTTTGGTGAGATCGAAAAGGATGGAGATTATGTAGTCGATGTTTGGGAATCAATTTTTAACAATTCCACGTTAAATCTTACCAACCAGTTTCGCGAGGACTCTACCTCTTGTTGATGGATGGTTCCAAGGTAGCTCATCGGCAGTTTCTGTCTTTTCTGGCTAGCAAATTGTTGGGTCAATTTATTGCATAACTCACGAAAACTGAAGATGGAGTTGGTGGGTTGTTTTGCGAACCAATCCAAAGCTAGTCCTTCAAATGTGGTAACTATTAGTTTGGCGGTGTATTCCGCCTAGTGAGCATACAAATTCAGAATATTCGTGAAGCTGAATATATAATCATCGAGATCGGTGGTTCCATCGTATCTTGGTAATCGTCCTGGAACCTGGCCTGATGATTGAGCTTCTTTTATCTCCCTTCAAAAGGAGGAGCATGCTGCTAGGCTTTCTTGGAGCTCTGTGCTTCTGGCCCAGGGATTTTGAACGGTCCGTAGACGTTGTTCTAGTCGCTCTTGTACCATCTTCTCAATCTCTCTTTTCGAGATGCAGACAGCTCTTTGTCGATTAGGAATTGTGTCCGAGACGTCTTCCTCAACGGGAATTATGGTATGTTCCTTTGATCCTCGGCGGGTTGGTTGTGGCTTTGTACGAACTGTTTTTCTTCGGATCCGCTCATCGGTTGGTTTCGTATCGCTCCTTTGTGGAATGTGCAAGGACCCCTGTTCACTCACAGGGCTATCCGCTTGCTCGGACATTTGATCGACCTGCCTTGGAGTTCTCCGAACAGGATTTGCCCTAGTAGTTCAATGGTCTCTGGGCGCCTGCTCGGGGATTAGTAGTTCCCCTGGATACAGTGAATTGAATAGCATAGCGATCTGTCTCAGTTTTTCCTGTGTATCCGGTAGAGGATCAGGGATTGTTGGAGCCACGGGGGTTTCCGATATTAGATTGGCGGCGATCTCTTGTCGCCCTTAGGAGTTTTGAACATGGATCCCTTGTCGTTCCTCATGATTTGCTGGTTTGTCGTTCTCTCTTTGATAATCTTCATCGTTGACGATTGGAACGTTATTATTCGTATCGTTCTATAAGTCATCAGACGTGATATGTGGATGTGTCGTGTTACTTCTTGACTCGTTACGAGCGTTCTTCCTTGGGCGAGCCATGTGTCTATCGAATAATTAACTCAAGCCCCTCGGTGGGCGCCAACTGATTTAACCGTTTTTCATAGGGTTTAGTTAAATCAATAATTGAGGTTTACGGGGTTAGATTATATGTATTATAGGGCCTAGTTACTTTATTCCGGATGGATCAATCTCAAGAGAGAACAATATGTAAAGAGCAAATATGAACACAAGACGATGAATATTGAATATAGTATAGCAAAAGCTTTTCTATAAATTTATTATCAGAATGCCCAAATATGGAGGCGTAAGTTCTGAATTCCGACCCCAATGATCTTACACATCCTACCTTAGATAGCCCTGTTAGGGATTCTGATGGTGAACAAATGGAACAAGATTGTCCTTCTGCCTCCAAGCTAAGCTCTAATTCTGCCAAACAACCTAGATCTAAGCCTCGTATTGTTCTTACCAATCAGAGGAAGGTCAAGTTTGCTAATAAGTTTGAATGCTTAGGGACCCAATTTGACTCTGATCATACTGATAACCCTATCCCCTCTACCACTGTTTTAAAGAATGTTTCCCCGCCAATGGATGATGATCCGACACTTGGTGATTCCTCTATGCATGTTGATGAGAATCTCTTGGAAACAAGACCCTCAGTTTCTGTTTCTCTTAAAGCTAAAATTCTGAAAGAACTCGATATTTCAGTTCCTGAAGCTGTTTTGGCCCAATCCAGTGTTTCTGATGGGGAGGTTAATGGGCATAGGAGGTCTTCTAGAGTTAATACGAAAAGAGGGGTAACTATGGATTCAGGAGATGTGTCTCAATGATTTTAACTTGGAACGTGAGGGGTCTTGGGAACCTCAAATCCCAATTGAATGTGAAAAAACTAAAAAAAGCGAACAAAATTAAAATTTTGATTATTCTTGAACCTATGGTGTCCCTGGATAACATGAATTTTAAGAAGATTTTTAATTTTGATCATGTGGTTAGTAATTCTAATAATAAGGTGTGGGTGTTCTTTTATAGGAGTTACTTGGTTACTATTATTGAGGATCATCCCCAGTTTTTGCATGTGTCTTTTTCCTCTCCTCTTCTCCCTAAAGTTGTCTTCCTTACCTGTGTGTATGCTTTGCATCAGAGAAGTCATAGGAGAGATTTGTGGGGTGGGCTTCGGAGGAATTTCACTAGTGAGCCTTGGCTCGTGGTAGGGGATTTTAACATCATCTTAGATCCTTCTGAGCAAAAGGGAGGGGCTGCTCCTCATCTTAGTTCTTTGGGGGACTTCTCTGACTGTCTTCTTGACTGCTCTTTGTCTGATTTAGATTCCATAGGATCCAAGTTTACTTGGTACAGGAACTTTGTTTGGCAGAAGTTAGTTAGGTGTTTGGCCAATCCTGCTTTGCATAAGATGTTTGATTCCATTGTTGCTAATTTCCTCCTTAGGATGCATTCGGATCATTCCCCTATGCTAATTAATTTTCAATTTAAGCATATCCCAGTGATTACACCTTTCAGATACTTAAGTGCCTGGGCCCTTCATTCTAGGTTTTTGCAGGTGGTTAAGGACTGTTGGGAGGTTAACACTAATCTTTATGGTATACTTAATTTGAAAGTTAAGCTGCATATGATGAAGTAAAGACTACAGTGGTGGAACAAATCTGTTTTTGGTAATATTTTTGAGAGACTTAATAGTTCTGCCACTGCTGTCAAAGCTGCTCAGGAGAGATTTGATGATGATCCTAGTGAAGAAAACTTGACTGAGTTAAATAGGCTAAATGCTCTACACACCCTCTCTTTGAAGATGGAGGAGGAGTATTGGAGGCAAAAAGCCAAAATTAAATGGGCTGGGGAGGGTGAGAGAAACACTAATTTTTTTCATGACCTTGCTAAGAGAAGAAAAGGGCAATATGTTATTCATAGAATTAAGGATGTGAATGGGAATTGGGTCACTGATTGTAATTTGATTAGGTCTTCTGTTGCTGACTACTTTGAGAATGTGTTGTCCTCTGTTGAGCCTAATCTTGTAGTTGATAGTCTTGATTTGATTCCTTCCGTCCTTGATCAATCTGATAATGTTGCTTTGACTGCTCCCCTTTCCCTTGATGAAGTGAAAGCTGCTGTCTTCAGCATTGCTCCCGAGAGTGCTGCTGGACCTGATGGCTTCAGCTCTCACTTTTATCAAACTTGTTGGGATATTGTCAAGAAGGATCTACTTGATGCAGTAGTAGATTTCTTCTCTGGCTCTTCTCTACCCAAAAGCATCACTGCTACAACAATTGTGCTTCTTCCAAAAGTACAAAATGTTGTTAGCTGGTCTGAGTTTCGGCCTATTAGTCTTTGCAATGTCTCTTGTAAGATTTTTACAAAGATTTTGAATGATAGGCTTGTGAGTGTGCTGCCTAGGCTTATTTCTGAAAATCAATCTGGGTTTATGCAGGATAGACTTATTGCTGATAATATTTTGCTTGCTAAAGAACTGGTGCATGAGATTAATCATCCTAGGGCTAAAAGTGGTAATATGATTGTCAAACTTGATATGGCTAAAGCTTATGATAGAGTCCATTGGCCTTTTTTGTTTGCTATGCTTAGGAAGTTTGGTTTTTCTGATCAATTTATTTCCCTTCTTCGATGCATTGTTGAACATACTTACTCCTCTGTGCTTGTCAATGGTCAGCCTTCTAGCTTCTTTAGATCTAGGAGAGGGGTTAGGCAGGGAGATCCCATTTCTCCCACTTTGTTTATTTTGGCTTCTGAGTTTTTGAGTAGAGGTCTTAACAAGTTGTTTCTTGATCATCCCAATATTCAGTACTTCACTAATGGGGGTTTTTGTGTGTCTCACTTGGCTTATGCGGATGATTGCATAATTTTTGCAAAGTCCACATATAAGTCACTAAGATCATGAACTTTCTTGATTACTACTCTAGGGTGTCTGGTCAAGTTGTCAATCCTCAGAAGAGTAAGATTATTGTTGGGAAAGGTTGTCATAGGAGAGCTCAGGCCCATGTTAAATCCATTTCTGGTTTTACTAGGATAGTCTCCCTTTAGAGTACCTTGGTGCCCCTTTGTTTAAAGGGAAGAAAAACATTGCGCTTTTTGACCCCTTACTGGCTAAAATTAGATCTCATCTGACTGGTTGGGAGACCAAGTCCCTTTCCCCTGGTGGTAAACTTACGCTTTTGAAAAGTGTGCTCAATTCTATTCCCACTTATACTTTACAGGTCGTCTTTCCTTCCACTAGATTGTTAGCTGAGCTTGAGAGGCTTTTTGCCAGATTCTTCTGGAGTAAGACCAGTGGTCAGAAGATACACTGGTCTTCCTGGAAGAATATCTGTTTTCCCTCTTTAGAAGGTGGTCTAGGGATTAGGCGTTTGTCTGATGTTGCTACGGCCTTTTCCTACAAGCTTTGGTGGAGGGTTAGGGAGAATTATGGGATTTGGTCTAGATTCATGGTAGAAAAGTATACAAAGTCCCACCATTTCTATACTGCTTTAAATGCTAGATATAAATCTCAAGTTTGGAAGCGTATGTGTAAGGTTAGACACTTGTTTTCTGAGAATGTCTTATGGGGATTACGAAATGGGCATATATCATTTTGGCATGATCATTGGATCAGTGACAGGCCTTTTAAATATCTGCCTATTCTTAATCTTCCAATTGATAATCTTAGAGTGTGTGATTTCTTTGTGCATGATGAGTAGAATGTGGAGCTTCTCCTTTCCTGCCTGCCTGCTAATGTTGTGAGTGATATTGTCTTGCTGCATATTGACTTGAATGAACATGATGTTATTACTTGGAAGCACATTCCTGATGGTTTGTTCAATATTAAAAGTTCTTGGAATTTCACTAGACTTAGGAAGCCACTAGATTTGTTAATGAAACATGTGTGGAACTCTCTTGTCCTGCCGTCTGTTTCTATTTTCATTTGGAGGCTTTTGAACAATTGGATCCCTGTGGACAGTGTTATGCAATCCAGAGGAATTCAGTTAGCATCAAAATGCCAATGTTGTTTTGAGATTGAGAGTATCCAACATGTTTTTATTAATGGGTCTGTGGGCTCCCAAGTTTGGGAATATTTTGCTAATTTGTTTGGTGTAAAGAAGGTTTTGACTGACAATCCCAGGTTTCTTTTGTCTGTTTGGGTTAGTTCCTCTACTTTCTGTGGTCCAGGGCATTTAAGGTCTGTTGTGGCCATCTATGTCCTCTGGAACCTATGGAAGTGCAGGAACAATTCCAAACATCACAACAAGAAACACCCTGCTTTATATATTATCAATAGGACAATTTCTGAGGTTAAGTCTTTGTACTCAACTTCAAAAATTAGACCTTGTACTTGGAAGGGAGATTTAAGTATTCTTAGATCTTGGGATATCAATGTCAAACCTCCTTTAGACCCAAAATGTTTTATGGTTAACTGGTCTCTTCCTTCTTCTGGTTTTGTTAAGCTTAATACAGATGGTTGTTCAAGGGAAAATCCCAGGGCTGGAAGCTTGGGTGGGATTGTGAGGGATGCTGATGGGAAGATGGTGTTTAGCTATTGTGATTTTATTGGGTAGTGTACAAACACTGAGTCCGAGATGAAGGCTTTAATCAGGGGATTGGAACTTTGTGACTCTTTTGGGCTTTCAAATGTGCTGGTTGAGGTGGACTCTCAGGTTCTGTGTTCGGTCTTGAAAGGTAAAAAGCAGGTACACTGGAAACTTGTGAATCATTTCTATAAGGCTCAAAAACTTTTACAAAAACTTGGCTCTTTAGTGAATCACATCTACAGGGAAGCTAATCAGGTTGCTGATTACCTAGCCAACTTGGGATGTGATTCACAAGAATCATACATTTTCCATCCTGATGAGGGAGATAGGAAATTACAGGGTCTTATTTGGTGTGACAGATTTCAAATGCCTTCTTTTAGACACACCAAATAAACCCTATCTACCTCTATATGATATTGATATCCAGGGTAGTTTATCAGACTGTTCTGATACACTATCAGGGGGGAGTTCTTTAGCTGCATTTCATATAGAGTAGTTACTATCGCTTGATATTCACTTGCATTCTCCGAGGTTAGCTATCCTTGTTTTTGCATGATTCAGCCATCTCTCATGGCTTTATCAATATAGCTAACTTACAGGTCCCACTTCACTCACCACTTCTAAATTTTGCCTCCTATGCACTGCACACACTTGTTATGTCTAGGTCACAGTGTGTAAGTTGGTATGCACCGACTTATTCACTCAGGGACAACCTTTAGTTGCATCTCATTGCACTTTACACCTTATATTTCCTTTGCATGATAGGAAGCGCTTTGTTTTTATTTGCTGGATGAGTTCCCTGGTCCATTGGCAATTCTACCATTTGGTTATCCTTGCTTCCAATGCCTGGCAGTCAATTTTTGCATGTAGGTCTGGTCATCTTATCTGACTGGACAAGTTCATTCATCTCACATGTGTGGACTTCACTCATTTATTCTGTCAGGTAATTGATACCAGTAAATCACCACTTCTATACTAAACCATGCCTTTGCACATTTCACACACTATATTTGATGGTTGTTGTTGGGTTGATGTGTTGGTGTTGTTGGTTGTTAGAGATTTTCTGGTACATGGAGATCCTTTTGGTTGAGGTTGCCTTCATGGAGTCCATTTCGGGGGCTGGTTCTGTGGTGGTGTCATTTACATTGTGGACGCCATTTTTTGGCTTTGTGTACTCAGTGGTTGTATGGTGATGGATGTTGGGTTATTTTCTAGTAGTTCATCTCTTCTCTCAGGGCTTATAGATGGATATATGTTGAAGGTTGTTTGAGGAGTTGATACTTATCTTTGACTTTCCGGTGCTAGTGGCTCTTTTTCATCAGGGCTCAACGGTGACTATATGGTGGAGGCTGATGGAAGAATTGCTATTTTTGCTTTGGTTTCTCTTGCGTTGGTTCCGCCCCTGCGTGGGTATTTTGACATTTTTGTTGGTTTATTTAGTTTGTCCCCTTGCATGGGTTTCTCCCGGTTTGTGGGCATTTTCTTACTTGTGCCCCTGTGTGGGTAGTTTGCCAGCATGTTGGCGGTTCACTTTGATTTCTCGCTTTGTTGTCTTTTGGTTCTTTTGTTTTAGGGGTTGGTCCCTTTGTCCCGTTCACATTTCTGGGGTTATATAAATTGTGAGTTCCCCCTCACACTATTACATCCTAATAGAACTTGTTATAATAATCCTTTAGGAACTCGGACTTCAGGCTTGACCGCTACGGATTGATTACTCTGGTCGGATCGCGTGGCTTGTTAGCGAAATAGCTTTCCTGATCGGGTTGACCAAGTATTTTCTAGTCGTTCCGAGTGTTATAAGGGGTGTAAATTAGCCCCCATCACATATGTATACTACTAGAAGACTACTCAAACACTATTTTCAAATAAATGTGGGATAAAAACTTAACTCTCTTTATCCCACATTGGTTTGAAGATAGTGTTTGAGTGACATTCAAATAGTATAAATATGAAAGAGAAAATATTATATCTTTAAAAAATGGACATAAGTTCAAAAAATTCATCCAAACTAAGAAATGAATTCTTCATCCAAAAACATAAAAGTCATTATACATATAGATTTGCGATTTAATAAATGTATATATAGGAACGAAGTTAAACTTTCATCATGGTCAAATATAGCGATATTTCTCAATCTAATTGATTAATCCAATTAATATTACTTTATAAAACTATTACTTTATTCTAAGTATTAGCAAACATTTGGTGCACACATTATATATTTTAGTATTATTATTGCAACTTAATTTAAAAATACAATTTAAAGATCAAATAAAACTTAACAGATGAGATTAATAAGAAACACCTAATTCAAAAATTGCCCGTGTGTGTTGCCCACAAGTGTTCGACAATATTTTTTTTCAAATTGGCTATTGGCTACTTTATTTCGAACGTTGCCACGACTCATCATATATGATTCCAAGTCGATGTCGTCTGATCTTGTGGGTAATTCTACGATTGTAGTAGTTTTCCTATTCGATTGATCATAAAATTTTGCACGAGCCCTACGAGATCTACGAGGATCGGTCTCATCATCACTAGAGTCTTCATTGTCGTATTCATCACATTCGTCCTCCACAATCATGTTATGAAGTACGAAACAAGTCAGCGTTATGTCGCTCAAGTCCTCTATGTTCCAACCCCTACGAGGCTGCTTAATTATTGCGAAACAAGCCTGCAGAATCCCAAATGCTCATTTCACTTCTTTCCGATATGATTCTGGGATTTTTTGAGTGAAGAATTGATCTTTAGGGTCAATCGGATTTCTAATTGTATGCATCAATGTTGCCCATTTTGGATATATGTCATCCGCGAGATAGTACGTCATGAAGTAATTTTTGTTATTTACCTCATACTTTATTTGTGGATACGTTTAATGTATCATGCTATTAAACAAGGGGCATCAGCCAAGAACAGTGAAGTCATTTTGAGATACGGGTACGCCAAAAAAAGCATTCCATATCCAAGTATCGGCATCAACCACTTCTTCAAGAATAATCGTAGGTTTTTTTAGTCTACTTAAAAAGGCCCCGTGTCATCCGGATGGACAATTCTTCCACTCCCAATGCATGCTATCTAATGACCCGATCATCACGGGGAATCCACGATATTCTGCTTTATCAAGAAGTCTTTTAATATTATCCATATTCGGTTCACGAAGATATGTCTTTTTGTATTTTTTTCAATAGGGTTTTGCAAAATTGGCGCAATGTTTCACATGCATTTGACTCTCCTATATGGTAGGGTTCGTCCAGAGCATCAACGGTGCTTGCGTAAGCTAACATACTCAAAGCGATGGTCACCTTCACTAGGGGTGTGAACCCTAAACATCCGGCCCTATCATTGTTTGTTGAAAACATATATTTTCATGCTCAAATTCTCAACCAAACGAGGAACAAGGGTTTTTTCATCTGAAAATGGCTTTTGAAGTCTTCGTTGTTATATACATGCCTTTCGACGAAGTAATTGCATATGAGTTCTTGGTGCTTCTCTTCACAGTTCCTCGGTTTTCTTTTCGTCCAAGTTTAGAGCCACCATGGGCAGGGGCCACATCTACAGGCTGAAGAGTGAATTGCCGATATTGTTTGAGGAACTGTTGATGGACCATTTCTCCTTTGTTAAGGTTAAACAATGCATAATCATCGAAATTATTTAAGAAGTGCTCAGTGGATCCCTCGTCATATGATGGGAAGTATGAACCCGAACCTTGTTCAAACTTTCGGTTACCGCCTGAACTTTTTCCCGGATTTGAGTACTGGTTACTCGGAGGTTGTTCAAAATTTGGGTAACTATTTGAACCTTGCTCAAAATTCGGGTAGTAGTTACTCATATTTTGTTCAAATTCGGGTAGGAATTACTCGAATCTTGTTGAAAATTTGTGTAGCAATTACTCGAACCTTCTCCCGAATACATTGTATGGAGAAATTAGTAATTTAGAGAGAGTGATGTACAAAGAGTGATTTATAAATTATTAGATCGAGAAGGTGATGAAATACAAATGGCTCACAATCTATTAAATATAATTTTTATGACTGATGAAATACAAAGGGCTCAATTTATTAGAGGACATCATCATTGTTAGTACACGTGATGCTTCAATATAGGCTAGAGAAGAGTGATGAAACTATTTGCAAGTAAATGTCAGCGGTATATGCAGTTTATTAGAAAGACGTTATAGGACACTATTAGCTAATTCGACACTATATGACACTATTAGCTACTTCATTGTTAGTGGTTCACGTGATGCTTCAATGTAGGTAAGAGATTTCAAGTGATGACACTATTAGCTAATTCAGCAGTATATGCACTTTATTAAAGATTTGATTCACGGGACTCTTCAATACAGTTCAGGCCCAAGATCCCATCAAATATTTGCTTCCGCGACATGAATTTCAGATCTTATCAAATTTGTTCATCTCGAAGTTTTGTTCTTAACAAAAATAAATTTTAATCCCAAGGTAAGGGAAAATATGAAATAAATGACAATCCTTCAAAATAAGTCGTGGAATCAACAAATTGGAGTATAAAATTAGCAGAAAGATGCTAATTTAGGATTTTTAGAGAAGCTAATTTTTGTTTTTGTTGAAGACCCTTAAAGTACATGTAAATGGATGACTTACCTTTGTGGTGACTGAAGTAATAGTGCAGATGGTGCGGACGACGGCGGTGGACTCCAATTTATGGTTATGTGACGAAGAATCACTTAGGGCTTGAACTGTATTTGGATTAAGTAGAAATTAAAGAGTTGGGAGAAAATAAAATTTTTGATTTGAGAGCTTTGAGTTTTTAATCGAACATATGAGATCTAACATCTGAGATTGAAAGAGAAATATCTGAAGAAAGTAGGAAGTCGGAGCGAATTTGAAAAATTTGTGAGAGCCGCTAAATGAAAATAGTCTACCTTTTCTGAAACTTTTATTATTTCTTAGTAAGTGTCCCAACGGTGAAACGTGTTTGGGACACAAATTATTATGCATCTCAAGAATTCATTTTTGGGATAGTTAAAAAAAAAAGTGTCCCGTCTAAAGTGTCCTAAGATCTATATTTTGGTGTAGTGTATAACAATGTGGGAAGCAATTTCACTCGCTATGTGTTTTGAGTGCTCCGACTGCTACACACATAATTATTTTCCCAAGGACAAGTGTTTCGATTTTTTTATGAAATTAAAATTATTTTCAAAATTTTATGTGAATCGGGGGTGTTTTTCCATCTTTTGGTAGGGGGTCTAATTGTCACTTAGGCTTGGAAGAGAGATATTTTGCTAATAAAAATTAGCACATTTGATGTTTTGATAATAAATATAACACAATGGAGGGAACTTTGCTAATTGTACAATGCATAGTGACTATTTTTATATTTCACTCAAATTCAATTCTCGGGAAAAATGCAAGATACTCCAATATGTAACGGTAAACCTGCAAGAAACTACACTGTAATATTTTTATTGCGCCAAACTTCCACGTTCTTTTAAAAACCCTGCAAAAAACCCTATTCGTAAGAAATAGGTCATTTTGGATCGATATATTTCAAGAAATAATTTAAAAAATATAAAACGTGATGTTGTAGGGACCAACTTGAAGAATCTTAAAAATAAATTCTTGAAATATGTCGACCCACAACGACCTATTTTTGTTACAGATTGGGTGTTTTTTGTAGGAATTTTAAAAGCACAAGAAAATTTGGCGCAGTAAAAATTTCACAGGGTAGTTTATTGCAGGTTTAACATAATAAAGGGGAGTGTTTTGCATTAACCTTTACCCCCAATTCTCTAACAGAAACACAAACAAATGAAATGTAGAAACACAAACACAAACGATTGAACTATAAACACAAACAATTAAACTTATCACCACACGGATCGGTGACGCAGCAATGAAGAATTTGAAATTGCGGATCGGTGATGTGGCAATGGAGAATTTGAAATTTCGGATCACCAACGTGTACACAATAACTATGGCGGTGAAGATTGGCGCCAGATTTGAAAGTAGTATAAATACCATCAATTTTAATTTTCATTCCTCAATACAATTCAAAATTTATTCCCAAAATTCAATCTAGAAAGGATGAAGATGAACTAGAAGGGGTCAATAGCACGTAAGGATTTTACTTTTGTTTTTCAAAATATATTTTTTCCTTTATACTTCTCAATCACTAATTTGCTATATTTCTTCTATAGTTTACTATACAAAGAAATTTCTCATTTATGGTGGATCGATCGCTTTCTTCCGAAATGTAGTTTACTTCTCAATCCCAAATGCTCGTTCCACTTTTTTCCGACATGATTCTGGCATTTGAGTGAAGAATTGATCTTTAGGGTCAATCGGATTTCTAATTGTATGCATCAATGTCGCCCATTTTGGATATATGTCATCCGCAAGATAGTACGTTATGAAGTAATTTTTGTTATTTACCTCATACTTAATTAATTTGTGGAGACATTCATTTTATCATGATATTAAACAAGGGGCATCGGCCAAGAAAAGTGATGTCATTTTGAGATACGGGTACGCCAAAAAAGCATGCCATATCCAAGTATCGGCATCAACCACTGCTTCAAGAAGAATCATAGGTTTTTTAAGTCTTCTTAAAAAGGCCCATTGTCATCCGGTTGGACAATTCTTCCGCTCCCAATGCATGCAATCTAATGACTCACGGGGAATCCACGATAGTCTTCTTTATCAAGAAGTCTTTTTCATATTTGATTCACGAAGATATGTCTTTCTGTATTTTTTCAATAGGGTTTTGTAAAATTGGCGCAAGGTTTCACATGCAGTTGACTCTCCTATATGGTAGGGTTCGTCCAGAGCATCAACGGGGCTAGCGTAAGCTAACATACTCAAAGCGATGGTCACCTTCACTAGGGGTGTGAACCCTAAACATCCGGCACTATCATTGTTTGTTGAAAATATATATCTTCACACTCGCATTCTTCAACCAAACGGAGGTACAAGGGTTTTTTCATCCGAAAATGACTTTTGAAGTCCTCGTTGTTATATACATGCCTTTCGACGAAGTAATTACATATGAGTTCTTGGTGCTTCTCTTCACGGTTCCTCGGTTTTTCTTTTCGTTCAAGTTTAGAGCCACCATGGACAGGGGCCACATCTACAGGCTGAAGAGTGAATTGCCAATATTGTTTCATTTCTCCTTTGTTAAGGTTAAACAATGCATAATCATCGAAATTATTTAAGAAGTACTCAGTGGAACCCTCGTCATATGTTGGGAAGTATGAACCCGAACCTTGTTCAAAATTTGGGTTACCGCCTGAACTTTCTCCCGGATTTGAGTACTGGTTACTCGGAGGTTGTTCAAATTTTGGGTAACTATTTGAACCTTGCTCAAAATTCGAGTAGTAGTTACTCATATCTAGTTCAAATTCGGGTAGGAGTTACTCGAATCTTGTTCAAAATTTGTGTAGTAATTACTCGAACCTTCTCCCTAATACATTGTAAGGAGAAATTAGTGATTTAGAGAGAGTGATGTACAACGAGTGGTTTATAAATTATTAGATCGAGAAGATGATGAAATACAAAGGGCTCAAAATATATTAAATATAATTTTTATTACTGATGAAATACAAAGGGCTCAATTTATTAGAGGACATCATCATTGTTAGTACATGTGATTCTTCAATATAGGCCAGAGAAGAGAGATGAAACTATTTGCAAGTAAATGTCAGCAGAATATGCACTTTATTAAAGAGACATTAGGACAATATTAGCTAATTCGGCACTATATGACACTATTAGCTACTTCATTGTTAGAGGTTCACGTGATTCTTCAATATAGGTCAGAGATTTCAAGTGATGACACTATTAACTAATTCAGCAGTATATGCACTTTATTAAAGATTTTGTTCACGGGACTCTTGACTTTAATGCTTGTAAATAGTATCAGTGTAATATCACTTCAATTCTTTCGCAGGTCAATGCATCACACATCATTTCTTTTGCGGGTATGGAGATATTCGTAGATATTATTAAAGATTTTGTTCACAAGATTCTTCACTTTATTGCTTGCAAATAGTATCAGCGTAATGTCACTTAAATTTTTTTTCCAAGTGAATGCACTACACATCTTTTCTTTTGCAGGTATGGAAAGATTCTTTGCATATAAAAAGTAATTGTAGTGCACTACACTTTTCTGAAATTGTAATGCACTACGCAATTGCATTTTTTCACCTACCAAAATTTCTCTATTTAAGTGAAGTTGAACCTTCAACATTATTCACTCATTTCTACACACGGAGCATAAATCACTTATAATCAATTCTGGCATAAACACTCATCTCTCTAAAAAAAATGCCTCCCAAATAAAACTGGACACCAAAGGAAGATGAATCCCTACCCAAGGCTTATAACCAAGACGGAAGGGATCCAATTCAAGGGTCTTTCCAACGACATGTAACAATGTGGGAAGCAATTTCACTCGCTATGTGTTTTGAGTGCTCCGACTGCTACAAACATCATTATTTTTCAAAGGACAAGTGTTTGGATTTTTTCATGAAATTAGAATTATTATCAAAATTTTAAGTGAATCGGGGGTGTTTTTCCATCTTTTGCTAGGGGGTTTAATTGTCATTTAGGCTTGGAAGGGAGATATTATGCTAATAAAAATTAGCACATGTGATGTTTTGATAATAAATATAACACAATGGGGGGGACTTTGCTAGTTGGACAATGCATAGTGACTATTTTTATATTTCACTCAAATTAAATTCTCGAGAAAAATGCAAGATACTCCCATATGTAACGGTAAACCTGCAAGAAACTACACTGTAATATTTTTATTGCACAAAACTTCCCTATGCTTTTAAAAACCCTGCAAAAAAAGCCTATTTGTAAGAAATAGGTCTTTTTGGATCGATATATTTCAAGAAATAATTTAAAAAATATATCACGTGATGTTGTTGGGACCAACTTGAAGAATCTTAAAAATAAATTCTTGAAATATGTCGACCTAAAACAACCTATTTTTTTTACAGATTGGGTGTTTTTTGCAGGGTTTTTAAAAGCACAAGAAAATTTGGCGCAGTAAAAATTTCACATGGTAGTTTGTTGCAAGTTTAACATAATAAAGGGGAGTGTTTTGCATTAACCTTTACCCCCAATTCTCTGACAGAAGCACAAACAAATGAAATGAAGAATCACAAACACAAACGATTGAACTAGAAACACAAACAATTGAACTTATCACCACATGAATCGATGACGCGGCAATGAAGAATTTGAAATTGCGGATCAGTGATGTGACAATGGAGAATTTGAAATTTCGGATCACCAACGTGTACACAATAACTATGGCGGTGAAGACTGACGCCAGATTTGAATGTAGTATAAATACCATCAATTTTAATTTTTCTTCCTCAATACAATTCAAAATTTATTCTCAAAATTCAATCTCGAAAGGATGAAGATGAACTTGAAGGGGTCAATAGCACGTAAGGGTTTTTTTTTTTTTTTTTAAAGTATATTTTTTCCTTTATACTTCTCAATCACTAATTTGCTATATTTCTTCTGTAGTTTATTATACAAAGAAATTTCTCATTTATGGTGGATCGATTGCTTCCTTCCGAAATGTAGTTTACTTCTCAATCCCAAATGCTCATTCCACTTTTTTCCGACATGATTCTGGCATTTGAGTGAAGACTTGATCTTTAGGGTCAATCGGATTTCTAATTGTATGTATCAATGTCGCCTATTTTGAATATATGTCATCCGCGAGATAGTTCGTTATGAAGTAATTTTTGTTATTTACCTCATACTTAATTTGTGGAGACGTTCATTTTACCATGCTATTAAACAAGGGGCATCGGCCAAGAACAGTGATGTCATTTTGAGATACGGGAACGCCAAAAAAAGCATGCAATATCCAAGTATCGGCATCAGCCACTGCTTCAAGAATAATCGTAGGTTTTTTTAGTCTTCTTAAAAAGGCCCCTTGTCATCCAGTTGGACAATTATTCCACTCCCAATGCATGCAATCTAATGACCCGATCATCACGGGGAGTCTACGATATTCTGCTTTATCAAGAAGCCTTTTCCATATTCGGTTCAGGAAGATATGTCTTTTTGTATTTTTTCAATAGGGTTTTGCAAAATTGGCGCAAGGTTTCACATGTAGTTGACTCTCCTTTATGGTAAGGTTCGTCCAGAGCATCAGCGGTCCTTGCGTAAGCTAACATACTCAAAGCGATGGTCACCTTCACTAGGGGTGTGAACCCTAAACATCCGGCCCTATCATTGTTTGTTGAAAATATATATTTTAACGCTCGCATTCTTCAACCAAATGGAGGAACACGAGTTTTTTCATCCGAAAATAGCTTTTGAAGTCCTCGTTATATACATGCCTTTCGACGAAGTAATTGCATATGAGTTCTTGGTGCTTCTCTTCACGATTCCTCATATTTTCTTTTCGTCCATGTTTAGAGCCACCGTGGACAGGGGCCACATCTACAGGCTGAAGAGTAAATTGCCGATATTGTTTGAGGAACTGTTGATGGACCATTTCTCCTTCGTTAAGGTTAAACAATGCATAATCATCGAAATTATTTAGGAAGTGCTCAGTGGAAGCCTCGTCATATGTTGGGAAGTATGAACCCGAACCTTTTTCAAAATTTGGGTTACCGCCTGAACTTTCTCCCGGATTTGAGTACTCGTTACTCGGAGGTTGTTCAAAATTTGGTTAACTATTTGAACATTGTTCAAAATTCGGGTAGTAGTTACTCATATCTTGTTCAAATTCGGGTAGGAGTTACTCGAATCTTGTTCAAATTTGTGTAGTAATTATTCGATCCATCTCCCGAATACATTGTATGGAGAAATTAGTGATTTAGAGAGAGTGATGTACAAAGAGTGATATATAAATTATTAGATCGAGAAGGTGATGAAATACAAAGGGCTGACAATCTACTAAATATAATTTTTATGACTGATGAAATACAAAGGGCTCAATTTATTAGAGGACATCATCATAGTTAGTACACGCGATGATTCAATATAGGCTAGAGAAGAGTGATGAAACTATTTGCAAGTAAATGTCAGCAGTATATGCACTTTATTAAAGAAACATTATAGGACACTATTAGCTAATTCGGCAATATATGACACTATTCGCTACTTCATTGTTAGTGGTTCACGTGATGCTTCAATATAGGTCAGAGATTTCAAGTGATGACACTATTAGCTAATTCAGCAGTATATTCAATTTATTAAAGATTTTGTTCATGGGACTCTTCACTTTAATGCTTGTAAATAGTATCAGTGTAATATCACTTCAATTCTTTCGCAGGTCAGTGCACCACACATCTTTTCTTTTGCGGGTATAGAGATATTCGTAGATATTATTAAAGATTTTGTTCACGAGATTCTTCATTTTATTGCTTGCAAATAGTATCAGTGTAATGTCACTTCAATTATTTTGCAAGTGAATGCACTACACATCTTTTATTTTGCAGGTATGGAAAGATTCTTTGCATGTAAATAGTAATTGTAGTGCACTACACTTTTCTGAAATTGTAATGCACTACGCAATTGCATTTTTTCACCTACCAAAATTTCTCTATTTAAGTGAAGTTGAACCTTCAACATTATTCACTCATTTCTACACTCAGAGCATAAATCACTTATAATCAATTCTCGCATAAAAACTCATCTCTCTTTTAAAAAAATGCCTCCCAAATCAAACTGGACCCCAAAAGAAGATGAATCCCTACACAAGGCTTACACCCAAGTCGAAATGGATCCAATTCAAGGGAATATCACTCGCTATGTGTGCATTCCTCATATCCGAGAGAATATCCGTCCCGAAGAGAGGTGTCGAAGCCTGTTCAAGTAGATGGAAGAAAGAAATAGCACGATATATAAACAAATGGCACGAAGCATTGTTCTTGGCTAACCGTCGGTATGTCAGTGACACCAACTTGGTTGACGAGGTAAATATTAATAGTTGATATTTTTACTTAATAATCTTTTTAACATTATTGTCTCGTGATTTCAGAGCTCATAATATAATTTTTTTTATGGTAGGAACATATGGCTATGGAATTCTACCAGCGTGAAATTGGTTCGGGGTTTCATTTGATTCACGTTTGGAATATTTGCAAAGACTGGCCTGTCTATAGAGTAATCTCCTCTGGAAATTCACAATCAAGAGTGGATCCCCTCTATACGCAATCATTTCAGGCGAATGAAGGGATGGATTCCCCACATTATAATCATCCAGCATTCTATTTTCCTATTGACAAGGAAAATGTATTTGTGACTCCTGAGCGCACTCCCATGTCAGAACAACCTAATGCGAGGCCAACTGGAACAAAGGAGGATAAAAGAAAAAAGGAAAGCGAAAGGGAAAGGCTACGACATGTCATTCTGAAGATAGAGAGCGTTTCGAAGCGAATCTTATATATGCTGAATGAGCCGCTAAAATTCACGAGGATGAACAAGACCGTAGACATGCTGCAATAATGGCCATCAAACAGGAGGAGATTGAAATGAAGGTATTCTAGATGAATACATGTAATATGCCTCCTCTATTAAAAGAATTTTGGAGGATGAAGGAGGACATAATCCGCTAGAAAAAAAGAAAAAAGATAAATTTTGGAGGTTTGGTTGAAGGGGGAAGCAACCTAGGAGATTTCGACTTGTTGTAGTGTTTGTTGTGTTGCTTTAATTATGATTATTTGTTGGTGCTTTCCTTGAAATTTATGTTTTGTTTTAGTGTGTAACAGTTGTTTTTCTTTTCACTCCAAATGCATTAATAGTAATTGTTGTTGTTTTTCATTAATTATGTTCACTCGTTTTTTATTTTCTTATTTTTATAAATCCCATATTATTATTATTATTGTTGTTGTTGTGGTTGTTGTTGTCGTCGTCGTTGTTGTTGTTTGAGATTGAAATAAATATTTTGGATTGTTGGTTCGGTTGGAGATGACTGACTTGGCAAGTGAGGCTGGCAGGCATGAGGGGGCTATTGCCTGATTCGGCTGGAGATGGCCTAAGAAACTGAGCATGGCAATAACTGATGTCCAAAAGGTTGAAACTATGATTCTTATAAAAAAAACACTTGGATGATATCCTTAGGTTGGACTACGTATAAATTGAGGACCATCAAAACACTTTATGTTTTCTGTTTAAATGAATGGACATCCAGTTTTTGGTATTTCATTCATTTTGTTCTAGGTGGTCATATTTTGAACCATATTCAGATTTGAACTATATTTGAATTATTTGGACCATATTTTTTGTGGCTTCGTTTTAATCCGATTATTATGGTATTTAGTGGCATGGGCTCGATTTACTTTTTCAGGTAAATGTGTTCACTTTTTAGGCATGATATGTGGGGAATAATGTCTAGCAGATAGTGCAACTACGCACACTATTATAAAGGGTAGATCATACTTTGTTAATATAATGCCTGGTAAGACCTCTATGACAACGATATATGGCACATATGATGATTTGATAGATGGCTTTGAAAATTTCCACCTTATGTTGTCAAATGGCATCGTTTTAGACATTAAAGAGACACTTCATGCTCCACGTTCAAGGAGAACGTTGTTGAGTTCTAAAGATATTTGAACTTATTGTTACCATGTTGAAACCATTGAGGAAAGGTGAATCGAGTATCTGTGCATTACCTCTAATTTGTACAGCCAGAAGCATACTTTAGAGAAATTAGAGGAACTATCGACTGGGTTATATAGGACCACAATACGAGTGCTTGAGGCACACCTTGTCGATAGCTCGAAGCCAAGTGAATTGAGCAAGTATGTTCATTGGCATGATTGGTTAGGACATATGTTCTACTGTAAAATTAGATCATATGTTAGCTTATGCACAGACGAGTAAGGATTCCATCGCTCTCTTGGAGTGTATTCAATGGGACATATATGGACACATCACACCACCTTGTGGACCTTTTTAGATATTTTATGGTGATGGTTGATGCCTCGACCAAGTGGTCAAAGGTCGATTTATTGTCCACAAGAAACACCGCATATGCTAAACTTCTATCTCAGATTATATGGTTGAGAGCACACGATTCAGATTATCCCATTAAATTAGACTAGATAACGCCGCGGAGTTTACGTCGCGATTTTTCAATGACTATTGTTATTTGTGTAGAACATCTGGTAGCACATTGTTCACACCCAAAATGGCCTAGTGGATGCACTTATTAAGAACTTACAGAGAATAGATTGGACTTTGGTTATGCGCACCAAACTCCTGACCTCTACTTGGGGCTAGCAATATTGTATGCAGCAATGTTAGTACGTTTGAGGCCCACTATGATCAACATTATAATTGATGTTCGGTTATACAACATTTTCCATATACGTAAATTTGGGTGCGCATTATATGTACCAATTGCTCCGCCACAATGGGCCAAAATGGGACCTCAACGTTGATTGGACATATGGGGTTTGTATTGTCATCTATTATACGGTATTTGAAACCCTTGACAGGCGATCTCTTTACCGCACGATTGGGCATATATATGGGAAGGCCATCTCCCAGCTAGTTGTATCTCCCGGCTCATAAGAGGGAGAGACTAATAGGATCAAATGATCCCCGAAAGCGGGTGAATGCACAAAAATTGAATATGGCTAGAACCGGTGATCATAGGGATCCCACCCGATCCATTTGATAAAATAGTTCCGGACTATGGATCCGTCTTGGATACGACGTCAGGGGACGCCTTGGCATCAGTATCCATCCCTGAGAATATGAAAATCTCGGTTGGCTATTCATGCATAAATGAGGTATGGAATCGAGATGAAATAATCATCAATAATGTGTTTGTTTACACAGTAGCTACCAATTATATCAAATGATGATATTGAGCCTCAATTGGTGGATGAGTGCAAACAAATGGATGATTGGTTGAAGCTGAGTTTGATTCATTATCGAAAAGAGGAGTGTTTGGACAAATTGCTCCCACAGCTCCTGAACCTGTGGGATATAAATGGGTATTTAAGAGGAAAATACATGAGGAAAAATGAGATTGTGAGGTACAAGGCTCTTTTCGTTGCACAAGGATTTTCTCAGCGATCTAGGATTGACTTTGAGGAGACATACTCTCCTATAATGGACGTTATTACGTTCAGATAATTCGTATGTTTAGTAGTATACAAGGAACTGTCTATGCAACTCATGGATGTGGTCACAAAGTATCTTTATGGGGATCTAGATACGGTTATCCATATGAAAGTCCTGGATGGACTTATGATACCTGAAACAAGTAGTTCTACACCATGGAACACGCTCTATATGATGTAGAGTCATTCATATTATGGCTTGAAATAATTTAGGAGGATGTGGTATAATTGCCTACGTGAGTACTTGCTCGAAAGGGGATACGGAACAACGATATTTGTCCTTGCGCGTTCATTAAGAGGACATGTTATGCGTTTAATATTGTTGTCATTTATGTCGATAATATGAACTTGATTGAGACTCCTGAAGAGGTAAGGGAGATAGCCCAACTCCTGAAATTTGAATTGAGATGAGAAATCAAGCACATAGTACACCATGCTGATGGAATTTGGTTCATCAACCGAATTACATCCAGAAGATGTTAAGACACTTTAATCAGGATAAAACGAAGTCATCAAGCACATCAATGGTAGTCCGATCATTGGACAGGCCGAATGATCCATTTCGCTCCGTTGAGGAGGGCGAAGAGGTGTTAGCACCTGAGGTGTCATACCTAATGCAATAGGCGCATTATTGTACTTATCTCAATGTACTCGATATGATATCGCCATTGGAATGGTATAAATGACATATTTTGATAACTTCATGGTACAATTGACATGAGTTTGTTCTACCCCTATACGCCACTAAAGAATGCAAGCTAGTTATCTATTGGATCCGCACAAAGGTCGTTGCCAGATTGGGCATGTCTTTATGATTGGGAACACAACTTTGTCTTGGAGGTCTACAAAATAGACTTTAGTTACCACTTCGTCGAACCATGCCGAGATTTTAGCGCTTCATGAGGTAGTGCGTGAATGCACATGGCTTAGGGCCATGATTGGGCATGTTCGAGTTTCCTATTGTTAATGTAATAGTTCATGGATTTAGTTGTAGTATATTCATATATGGGCTTCCATCTTGTATATGGGTTTTGTACCCTACTTGTAACTTATTTGGATATAAATAAAAGTTATCCCCTCCTCAATAAGATAACCCTAATTATTCTACCTATTATTTCTTTGTGTTCTTCATTCTTTCTCTTTACAGTTATTATATTGTTATAAATCTCTTTACCTCAATCACTAAATCAAAGAGCTATAATAAATAATTTACAACAAATTAATAATATTTGAATAACTCATAAATACCCAATCATCGTTAGTTACAAATATCTCCTTGATGTTTCAAAACATAACATATTCATCCAAACATGTCCAGAAAACTTAAACTGTTATGCAAAATGCAAACAAAAACTACCCTAGAGTTATCATCCCTGACATTCCAAATAAGTTAAACTACCTTAATAACCACCACCAAAACCAACAAATCCAACATCACAGTTTGTTTGTCCAAAATAGACACGAAAATATAAACTCGTACAAATTCACCATTAAAGTTAATCATCAGCTTGTGAGGGTTGGGAGGTTGGGGGACCTTCGTGGTTGTTTAAAGCCACACTTTTAGCTCTTGATCTCCTTATAAGTCCCACTACTCGGATCAGTGGAATGTCAGCATCAAATTCCACACAACCACCTCTAACTGCAACATTGGATGGTACAACCTCTCCTGAGGTTCCAGCCACCTGCAATGAAATGGAAAAAATTAATAATTGAAAATGCAAAACTTAAGCAAACAATTGCAAATAAGTAAACTATACAAACTAATAACTTGTGGCTCTTCTCTCTTGGCTTTTTTCTTCTTATATGGACCCTACAAACAAGTTATTTTGTTGTATCCAATTTGGCAACACCTGCCACACTTCATTGATCTCTTTGATGGGGCAAGCCTTGGACTCTCTCCTTGCTCCCTTCTTATATGCTTTGTTGGCCTACCTGGCTGTAATTTTAGAGGTGGGGGATTCACAACTTGAGGTCCAACATGCTACATTGGAGGTCAGAATATTGGATCAGGAATGCTCTTGATCTAGTGATGGTAGGCCATCATGTAAAACCATTTGTAGTAGTTATTATATGTATAAATGTGCACATTTTCTCTTTTATGTTGTATAACTAGCAATGCACGCCTACAAGGAATGCCACTCACCTCCCAGTACCTAAAATTACATGTCATATTCCTCAAGTTCACTATATATTAAATATTGTTATCTTTCAATTCAAATTCATTTTCCCCACCAACTAGCAAGACATGCATATTTGCCTCCACTTTCAATTGATTAATCTTACCAACAATACCCACACACAACAACCCAATCCACTTCATCCCTTTTGCATACCTATTGTTCACTTTATTCAAAAATTTGGCCTTCAAACCATCCATCAAATTATGAATAGGTGCACCTCTGAGATCTCCAATCCAGTTCTTAAAAGATTCAGATAAAATATTAGTCACATGATCATTTTTTAACCTAGTATCAAAACCATGCCTTCACCACAATCATAAGCTTGGTGTTTTACCTCTTTCAACTTTCTCATAGCAAAATAAAGATGTCCTTGTTGTATGCCTTGAAGCTACCTGATTTAACCGAATTTCGTTAGGTTCAATCAGTATTATCGGATTAGATTTGAGGGCAGATTAAGTTACTCAGGATGGTGCAATACAAGAAAAAGTAAAGTAAGAACAATGATAATAACGTATAATTAATGGAGAGCAAAAGCTATCTTATTTAGAGTAAAGATATTACAATGCTCTGTACAAAGTATGTAGGCGTAAGCTCTATTCTTGTGTGTGTAATACAATGTTTGATCAAGGTATTTATAGGGTATAATCCCTAGATATACAAGGAAACATAATCTTATATGGACTCTGGGTATTTGTCCTTCTCAAGCCTGGATTGCAGCCTGATCGCTGAGGAGCATTATCTCTGATCGGGTCGATTCGCGGTAGTGAGCAAACTATATGGCGAGCCGATCTAACATTTCTGAGTCGATCCGAGTATTATATGGGGTATAAAATAGCCCCCATCACTACCCAAAACCACTTTCTCAACATAATACCAGGATAGAGGGCCCTCATGTTAGGATAAATGTGTTTGGCACATTTCGTATTGATAGCATTAGGTATTTTCTCATTGATGGTCTCAACCATTCCTTGAAATATCACGTCATAAACCATACAAATAAACTTTTTATAGTTACAAGATAACACAAACTGATAGTAATACAAATAACCTTCAGAGTTTTATATCATTACATATATGTCCTTTCAAAAAGTACAATCTAACACTAAAATCCATAATCACATTAGAATATGATAACGCCGTGAAAACGTCGTTATTACCTATCCCTTTAAGCTCAAAACGTCTTGTTTTGATCCGAGTTTCTTTGTGTCTTTGCGTGTTTTCGTGTCGTTTGTGCTTTGGGTCCCTTTGTTCGACCTTTGTTCATTTTCCGTGTTTTGTTCGTGTTTTACTTTTGCTTGTCGGTGTTTTGTAGGTTTTGGCGTATTAAAGCACATCCGGAACATTTCGTGCGTGGATGGCAAGTCTCCTTCGACCGAGGGGGGGCCTAACGCGAACGAGAGTGCAAGAATCGAATAATTAGGCGCCTGCCTAACCTCGCCGCAGCGAGGTAGTTGCTCGTCGCCGCGAGCTGAGGCAGAAACATTCTGCCCAGGTCTCGCGGCCGCGAGGTTCAACCTCGCGGCCGCGAGAGGCTGGCAGAAATTTTCTGCCATGACCTCGCGGCCGCGAGCCTCCAGCTCGCTGCCGCGAGGTGTCCACTGCCTGCAGGCTCGCGGCCGCGAGCCCAGGTCTCGCGGCCGCGAGGCCTGCCCTGTTTTGCTGCGTATTTTTTAGGGCCTTTTTGTATATTGCCCTTTTCCCCACTTGTAATTACAACCTCCTTTGGGACTTGTTGGCCTTTGTTACTATAGTTTTTGGGGTAATTTAGGCATAAGTGGGTGATAGTTTGTTAGGTTATAAGGGTAGAAGTTGGAAATCATTTGACAACTCTTAAAACTCTTACATTACACTTAAGAAGATTTTTCTCTTGCCTCCATCAAAAAGAAGAAGAGTTCTTGCTTGGAGCTTTGGTTGGAAGACTAAAGAAGCTTGAGAGAAGAGTTGTAGTGGTTTCCATTTACATAAGCTTATTCCTACCTTTATCTTTATCTTGTATTATGAATATTTTGAATGTAATGAATATTTTGTTTATAAATATGAGTAGCTAAGTATTTAACTCCTAGATTTTCATGAAGCTTTGATTGATCTATGATTGAATGATGAATTTATGATTGTAGATATGCTTACAAGTGTTTGTTAATCTAGTTTGAGCCTTTGTCAACTTGAGGTTAGGCCAACCATAGGATGAAATGGATTGATCTTTAATTGCTAGACATAGTTGATTAAAGATTAGATTATGAAACTAGGTTGTGATTTGATTTTAGGATAGGAATATACCTAGATCATTTCATGTTCTATTAAGGTTTGGAAACTAAATCATCATTTGAGCTTAATCCTTTTAGACATAAATTGGATTAGTTTACTTTGGTAGGTTCGTACGATATCGAAAGATACGTATGAATAAACTATGAAACTTTGAACAACAAACATAAGTATAGTCGTCAACTTGTGAATCATCCGAGATTGGATCACTCTTAGTGACTTGGAAATCTAGGAACCTTTATCTATTCGTGATGGGGGCTATTTCGCACCCTACATACCAGTCTGATCGAACAAAGATTACAAGGTCGATTCGACCAATTCTAACGGATCGAGACCTTCTTACTGACCCAGCCTGATGCCGCTCGCTCCGAGTAAAGATTACACTCCGGACCCAATAAGGATAGGTTGGGCCGAGTCCAACTAGGACTATGATTCCTTGTAATACTAGGTTTAGCGTAATATAAATACCTAGTTATTCATTGTATAAGACGACTACGAATTCTCTTAATTCTGAGATTACACAAGAATACATTGATAACAATAGAACTCAATAATATCCATTATTATTGCAGAACTTTACCTCCATATCATGGCGTTCTTAATTTCGTTAATGGTTTTACTTCTTGCCTTTGATTATTGCTTTTCTTTGTAAACGATCCATCCAGAATAAAGTAACGGAACCCAATATACTGAGTAATTCAATATCCTAACCCCCGATATCACAAATTCACTGATATTAAATTAACCCGACGAAAAACGGTTAAATCAGTTGGCGCCCACCGTGGGGCTAGGTTAATTATTCGATCGACATATGGCTCGCCCAAGGAAAAGCGCTCGTATCGGAGCAAGAAGTAACACAACCACCGGTCATGACACATCTGAAGATCCACAAGGGAACGACAATAATAACGTTCCCAACACCGACGAGAATTTACAGAATACCCATCCCCGAGATCATGAACCCCTAGGAGGTCCTCCCGGCACGATACAGGAAGAGCCGGAAGTCCCCGAGATCCCTGCTCCTCTCCCGGGTGCTCAGGAGAAATTACGACAAATAGCGATGCTCTTTAAATCACTCTCCCCGGAAGAATTACTTGTGCTTGATCAAATTCCGCAAAATCCTAAGGCTGCCAGGACAATTCCTGCTCGGAGAACGCCCGGACAAAACGATCATGTATCTCAACAAGCTGATAGCCCACCAAGCGAGCACCGCTCGCTACACAGTCCACAACAGGACAATTCGAAACCCACCGACAACAATCCTCGAAGGAAACGAGGTCACAGAAAAACCCCGGCGAGGCGCAGTAGATCCAGGGAACGAACAATTATCCCTATTGAGGATGATATAGATGATACAATCCCTGATCGACCACGAACGGCTCGACTGACGGAAAGAGAAATCGAAAGGATGGTGCAGGACCGACTTGAACAACGCTTACGGTCTATTCAAAATCCGTGGGCCCGAACCACGGAACTCCAGGAAAGCCTTGCGGCCTGTTCTCCCTTTTGCAGGGAAATAAAAGAGGCACAATCGATCGGACAAGTCCCGGGCAGACTACCTCGCTACGATGGAACCACTGACCCGGATGATTATATTTTTAGCTTTACAAATATAATGAATTTATATGCCCACTCTGCTGAATTCACTGCCAAATTAATGGTAACCACATTCGAAGGACTCGCGTTGGACTGGTTCGCGAAACAACCTACCAACTCCATATTCAGCTTTAGGGAACTCTGTAACAAATTGACACAGCAGTTCGCCAGCCAAAAGAGACAAAAACTTCCAATGAGCTACCTTGGAACTATATATCAACAAGAAGGAGAATCCCTAAGGAATTGGTTGGCCAGATTCAACGTAGAATTGCTTAAAATCGATTCCCCAAATATTGACTACATAATATCTATCCTCTTCGATCTCACTAAAAACAGGCAGTTCGGAAATGCCCTCAGTCGAAAGCAACCAAGAACGTTCGCCGACATCATGAGCCTAGCATCTAAGTATATGACCCAAGAAGAGATGAATTCCTTTAAGGATAAAAACAAAAACAAAGTTACGGCTACAGGGTCTAAGCGGCATGATAGGATTCCCGCCCAAAGATCCTTGGATTACGAGCGATCTTCCAAGAGAGGTAACGTTTTCCAGCGACTGGAATACAGCGGAGCCGACCGAGAAAGGCAACCTAATTTCTACCAAAGACCAAGAAACCCTGAACCACCAATCAGAAGCAGAGTGAATCAAGTAGAACACCCAAGATTAAATGCTCCAATCGAAGAAATCTTGGAAGTTCTAGAAAGGAATAATTGGATTCCTGAGGCGAGGAAAATCGCTCAGCCCAGACCAGGGTCTAGAAACTATGATCAATACTGTAAGTACCATAGGGCACATGGGCATCGAACGGAAAATTGTTTTCACCTTAAGAGAGAAGTTGAAAAACTGATCGAGCAAGGAAAACTAGACGAATACGTAGAACGAGATAATCGCAAAAGGGAAAGAAGCAGAAGCCCCCGGAACGGAACTCAAAGGAGAAGTTCTCATCGAAGGTCACCAGAACATCGACCTGCTCAGGAGTTGAATCACGACCAGATCAATGGAACTATCCACACTATATCCGGGGGGCCTGCGGGTGGAGATAGTCGCAATGCTCGACGAAGAATGGCCAGATCCCTAATTGCAAGTTCTAAATATCCAAAAGAAGTATGGACGTTAGAAAATAGGCCCACAAATCACGAGCCGATTAGCTTTAACGAAGGCGAAGTACCTAAAAACATTACTTGGGATACGAAAGAAGATAACCCAGATTTCCCTATGGTAGTGTCGTTAGAAATAGCGAATTACAATGTAAAAAGAATCCTAATCGATAATGGAAGCTCAGCAAATATCATCTCCAGGGAGGTTCTAGCACCAATGAACCTCGGACAAATAAACTTACAAAAAGGTAGCCACACCGTTAGTAGGCTTTGGAGGGTCCGAGATCATCCCCAGCGGAACGATATCTTTGAGTGTATCGCTCGGAAAGAAGCCGCTTCGAACAGTGAAGCTGGTAAAATTCCTAGTGGTAGAAACACCCTTCGCTTATAACGCTATATTAGGGCGACCAGCCCTTAACCTTTTTCGAGCTGTGGTCTCTACCTATCACCAGAAAATAAAATTTCCGACCGATAGCGGCATTGGAGAAATAACGAATGACCACTGTATGGCGTGGGATTGCTACAGCACGTCGCTGACCTTGAGAGAACATCCTAACCCTATTACTCCGAGCAAGAGAAAGATCGAAGACGATCCAATTAGAAATGAGGTCGAAATTCCTATTACTGATCGATTAGATAAAAAGGGGAAAGAACCACTAGATTTATCCTTGCAACCCCCAGAACATAAAGATATAATTCTAGTAGAAGGCGACTCGTCCAAAAGGACAAGAATTGGTACAGAATTGAGCAAAGAAGGAGAAGTAATGTTAATCGAATTTCTAAGAAATAACGTGGACGTTTTCGCTTAGAGTGCAAATGACATCGAAGGGATCGATCCTCGAGTAATCAAGCATACCCTAAAAATTGACCCTTCGGCGAAACCCGCCACACAGAAGAAAAGAAATCATGGACCAGTGAAAGATAAAATCATTAAAGCCGAAGTTGAAAGACTGATGGAAGCAAAACAAATCCGAGAAATACATTTCTCGGAGTGGCTATGTAATGTTGTACTAGTAGCAAAGGGGGATAAAAAGGACAACAAATGGAGGATGTGTAATGATTTCACCGACCTTAACAAGTTATGTCCACGCGACCCTTACCCCCTCCCAAGAATCGACTTATTGGTCGACTCGACTGCTGGCTTTGCGCTGTTCAGCATGATGGACGCCTTCCAAGGCTTTTACCAAATATACATGGACGAGCGCGACCAAGAGAAGACCGCATTCATAACCGAACAGGGAGTATACTGCTTTATAGTAATGCCGTTCGGATTAAGGAACGCTGGGGCTACATACCAAAGATTGGTAAACCTAATGTTCAGGGAGTTAATCGGAGAAATAATGGAGGTCTATGTAGACGACATGTTAGTTAAAAGTATGAATGAAGCAGATCACGTAAAACATCTAGATCGATGTTTCCAAATCTTAAGAAAATATCGTATGAAGTTGAACCCCGCAAAATGCACCTTCGGTGTTAAGTCAGGAAAATTTTTGGGATATTTGGTACACCAGCGAGGGATAGAAGCCAACCCAGAAAAAATTCGAGCCATAACTGAAATGAAACCTCCCAAGACCATCTCTCAAGTGCAAAGCTTGGTTGGGAAGATCGTAGCGTTGAATAGATTTATATCTAAATCGGCGGATAGAAGCTTGCCCTTTTTCCAAACACTTCGAAAAGCGAAAAATTTTGTTTGGACCGAAGAATGTGAACGAGCTTTCGAACAACTCAAAGAATATTTAACATCCCCTCCGATGTTGGCCAAACCAACAAAAGGGGAACTATTGTACTTATACATCTCCATCTCCGATACGGCCGTTAGCTCGGTCCTAATTAAGATAGAGGGTTCAGAGCATAAGCCTGTCTATTATCTCAGCAAGTTATTACAAGGGGCGGAGAAGAATTACTTGGAAATAGAAAAATTCACGCTGGCTTTAGTAGTGGCTGCACGAAAACTCCGACCCTACTTCTTAACCTACAAAATCATCGTTTTGACGAATCAACCGCTAAGGCAAATCCTAGCGAAACCAGAAGCCTCCGGACGACTAATCAAATGGGCCATCGAACTCAGCCAGTTCGAGGTAGACTACAAACCAAGGATTGCCATCAAGGCCCAGGTGTTGGCTGATTTTATACTAGAAACACCGACGCAGGCCACTGAATCATCGAACTGTCACAACAACGATGTCTTGATGATCGAGGATCAAACTTGGTTAATGCATGTCGACGGTGCTTCATGCCGAGAAGGGGGAGGCGCCGGAATCAACTTCACTGGACCAAATAAGGAAGATTTGAATTACGCGATAACATTGGACTTCATCGTAACAAACAATGAAGCCGAATATGAAGCGTTAATCGCAGGAATGGAGATGGCGATAAAAGCCAACATAAAGAGTCTTAAGGTACTGACTGATTCGGAATTAGTACAAAGACAAATAGAAGGCCTATACGAGGCTAAAGAGTTCAATATGATCAAATACCTCGCCAAAGTGAAATCTCTAGCTGGGAAATTTGAAAGCTTCAGTATCCAGAACATCCCACGTTCGGAAAATAAATGGGCCGATCAGCTATCAAAATTCACAGGATCCCATGACGGAAAGACCGAACGGGTGATTAACTGGTTGATATCTAATACACCAGCAATCGATATCGATGAAATACCGATAATCGATATAATGGAAATCGAAGAAGCCGAAGAAAACTGGATGAACCCAATGAAAGACTATCTTCAAGATGGAAAACTACCATCTGATCAGAATGAAGCTCGGAAAATAAAATATCGAGCCCCAAAGTATACACTTATAGAAGGAAAACTCTACAGACGATCAGTATCGGGAATTCTCCTGAGATGCATCCCTGAATCACAAACCATGGATATACTGCGAGAAATACATGAAGGAGACGCAGGAAATCACAGTGGATCGAGGGCATTGGCCTTAAAATGTCTCAGAACAGGTTACTATTGGCCAACCATCAATAAAGATGCCGCTCAATATGTCCAAGAATGTCATCACTGCCAGATTCATGCTAACATATGCCATCGACCAGCAGAAAATATGCACCCTATCCCGATTTGTTGGCCATTCGATCAATGGGGAATGGACATCGTGGGACCTTTCCCAACAGCTAGATCAAAGAAATCCTATGTCCTGGTCGCTGTAGAATACTTCAGCAAATGGATAGAATGCGTCGCCCTCGCACGAATAACCCAATTCCAAGTTATTAACTTCCTCTGGAAATTCATAGTCTGTCGATTCGGCATCCCAAGGGTCCTTATCTCCGATAATGGAACTCAATTCGCGGGAAAACAGATAATAGAATGGTGTACAAGACTCGGAATTCAACAAAATTTTACCTCGGTAGGACATCCTCGAGCAAATGGACAAACTGAAGTAGCAAACCGAGAGATAATAAAATCTTTGGAAAAAAGGTTAGGAGCTGCCAAAGGAAAATGGCTCGATGAGCTACCAGGAGTTTTGTGGGCTAATCGAACTACGGTAAGAAATTCAACTGGGGAAACCCCATTCAGCTTGATATATGGGTCGGAAGCTGTTATCCCTGTGGAAACTTTAATTCCAACTCCAAGAATAGAGATGTTCAATAAAGAAGAAAATGAAAAGGCGAGGGAAAATGACGTTGATTTAACAGAAGCCTTAAGAGATAAAGCTGCTGTACGCCTACAAGCCACTAAGGCAAATATGGAGAAAGCATACAATCAAAAAGTACGCGTCCGAACCTTCAAAGAAGGGGACTTGGTTTTGAAAAAGGTAGAAGTATCCAAGCATGTGGGAAAGTTACAACAAAATTGGGATGGACCTTACATCGTCATTGGCGTAGGAAAGAAAGGTTCATACAAAATTGCACACATAGATGGGACAGCCTTACCAAGAACCTGGAACGCAGTCAACCTTAGGAAATACTATGGTAAATAAATTTTAGCAGATTATACTGCATTGTTTTATTTTTACTTTATCAAAGTTTTAATCCTTGTAACAAAGGCCCTAGCCTAGAGTTCAAATAGTAAAAATTTTAGCATTTTCTATACATCGATTATTTCGATTAACGCTCTGTGGAATTACACTAGCATATTGATAAATATTAGAACGAAACGAGTCGAGTATACATTGATCCGCTCAATAAACACTCCTCATTCCGACGACAAAAACGAGTTGAGTATACATCGATCCGCTCGATAAAAACTCCTCGACGTATATATATTCAACAACAAAAAAGACTTTTTGGTGATAAACCTAAGTCTGAATTATAAATGAGTCGAATATACATTGATCCGCTCAATAAACACTCCTCATTAACAAAACGAGTCGAGTAAACATTGATCCGCTCAATAAAAACTCCTCGATATATCTAAAATGATCAAAAAGACTTATTGGTATGAAAAACCTAAGTCTAAAACAAAACGAGTTGAGTAAACATCGATCCGCTCGATAAAAACTCCTCGACATCATATATATTCAACGATCAAAAAGACTTTTTTGGTATGAAAAACCTAAGTCTAAAACAAAACGAGTTGAGTAAACATCGATCCGCTCGATAAAAACTCCTCGACATCATATATATTCAACGATCAAAAAGACTTTTTGGTGATAAACCTAAGTCTGAATTATAAATGAGTCGAGTATACATTGATCCGCTCAATAAACACTCCTCATTAACAAAACGAGTCGAGTAAACATTGATCCGCTCAATAAAAACTCCTCGATATATCTATAATGATCAAAAAGACTTTTTGGTATGAAAAACCTAAGTCTAAAACAAAACGAGTTGAGTAAACATCGATCCGCTCGATAAAAACTCCTCGACATCATATATATTCAACGATCAAAAAGACTTTTTTGGTATGAAAAACCTAAGTCTAAAACAAAACGAGATGAGTAAACATCGATCCGCTCGATAAAAACTCCTCGACATCATATATATTCAACGATCAAAAAGACTTTTTGGTATGAAAAACCTAAGTCTAAAACAAAACGAGTTGAGTAAACATCGATCCGCTCGATAAAAATTCCTCGATATATGTTCAACGATCAATAAGACTTTTTGGTATGAAAAACCTAAGTCTAAAACAAAACGAGTTGAGTAAACATCGATCCGCTCGATAAAAATTCCTCGATAAATGTTCAACGATCAAAGAGATTTTTGGGTTAAAAACCTAAGTCTAAACAAAACGAGTTGAGTAAACATTGATCCGCTCAATAAAAACTCCTCGATTAATTACAACGACAAAGAAGGATTTTGTTATGAAATCCTAAGTCTAAATTATAGCAAGATTGAGTACACATTGATACGCTCAATAAAAACTCCTCGATCTACTCCTAACGATCTAAAAAAGATCCGCTGATACTCCTAAAGTTTTGAAAGATAAATCAAGTATGAATTCATCTGCTCGGAAATTACTCCTCGTAAATAAAATTATCAAACGACAAAGAAGATGCAAGAAATAAATAATATTTTATTCATCAAATCAATTACATACTAATATCCTACGTTACAAAAATCTGCTCGCTATCTAAAGATCGTTACAATGATCTAGTTAAATTGATCCTATGGGATCGACTATCTTCACGACAATGTCCACGGAAACACCAATCTCCTCCCTAGTACCTCATCGATCATAATAAACCACCTAAGAAGCATGCTGCTCAGGATGGTCGACTTCTTTGGTTCGATGGCAGGGCTCTGAAGATCGTATGTGATTCCAGATGAAATGAACACTACCAGCCAGATAAGCTAGCAATGCTCACTCACCCAGAAGAAGATACTGCTTTTACTTTATCTATAAAACATTTTACTCTGGAGCAGCATCTCTTCGGGACCGTCGTGAAACGGTAAAACTTACCAGCCACCCCGGCGATCTATCACTCCGGAAGTCACATCCAAGAGCGAGGGTGACTGGCAAGTATGAACCCCCCATGTGCAGACGGAAACCACGGACCTCTAAAGTGATGAAGAATAAAGTGGAGATCTCATGGGATCCGTCGATACAAGGAAGGGCTGACATGGGACCCGTCAATACAAGACTGGGGACAATTCCTTTACTGCGAGCGAACAAATCACGATAATGTGACTTCTTGAACATTATGGGGTCCGAAGGCAAAATGAAATCTAAAGAAACAGAGATCTTCATTGTTATGAATGGAAAATAAGGAAACTATCTACTTATTTATAGGCGCCCGTGAGAATGATCCTACGGATAATAGGAGTTTAATCAAGGGACGAAAACGCGACCCTTTGACTTCCCGAAATAAATGCAAGTAAGTTGGAACGGCGCCCGTCTGATCGATTCAACTGATCGGTGAAAAACAAATCTACAGATCGAAGCGATCAACAAAATAATCCAAGAAAACTTAAAGAAGTTCCAAGACCAAAACGATCTGCACGATCATATATGAAGGTCGCCTAATAGAAAATATTAAGAACTCCTCAACGAAGGCATGCAAAGTTGGACCGTTGAAAGAGGATAATTGCTTAAAAACGACCAGAGCCTCCACCATACGGGGGTCGTAACTGCCTCATACATCAGTGGGGGACTACTAAGTTGGCCATACAAGAATTCCATTTGGAATCCAAGAAATCTGACATCGAAATCAGGAGAATAGCCCTCCCTATTCGAAACCATAAGGCCGTCACTGCCTAATTTTCCAAAGAATTGCTGAAGGAGGTCTGAACGGGTCAGATCTGGCCAGGACTGTTACATTTTCCAATTCCTCCCATATCAAGAGTATGATATACTGGCTAGAGAAAAGTATAGTTAAAAAGTTAATGATGAAAGACATGGATTTATGAAAAGCACGGAGAGGGAAATTTCCCTTGATGAGAAGAAAAGCGAAGTTCAAACAGGTGGAACAATAACCTCCTTATATAAGAAATATGTCATAAAGGGACAAATTTATAAAGCACGGATCGAACATCGACCAGAATGGAGTACACAAAGTTTGATCGACAAAAGTTGTGATTGGCAAAAGCAAAATCAGTTACTAAAACAGTAATAAAACAAGGACAAGCTATCCTTCCTCTATCTAGAAACGCGAGTATGCTACTCCATAATGATTATTTCATGATGACTATATCCATGCACAAGGGAAGAACGAGCATAACAAAGTATATATACAGGAGACATTTGATCAGGCAAGAATCTGCCTACAAAAGATCATCGTTTTCAAATTTCTACTCCTTCTATTACAAAAATTTCAGCCCAAGTAACTGCACAAAAGATTGGGCAACAATAAAAAAAAAAAAAAAAAAAAAAAAAAAAAAAAAAAAATAGACAGTCCAAGGCCTGCCAGGTCAAACTAAAGTCGCTAAGAAGAACGATCAGCAGTTCGACTACCAGAAACAGTCCTCCGAGGAGTCAAGTTGCCAGCAAAAGCCATCAACTCGTCTTGACGCTTTAGATAACCGGCGTCATATCCCTCCTCATAGGACCGCAGTCGAGACTCCTCTGCAAGGGCAGCAGCCTGAGTTAAATCATTTTTCTCTTTTTCAAGCACAACTTTTTCGGCCTCCAATCTTTGGAGAGCATCTTTATCAACTTGCAGCTGCAGCTCCAAACCCTTGCTTTTAGCTTTTTCGGACTCCAACTGACCCCGAAGAGCTCTCCGACTGTTCCACAGCTCGTCATTTTGCACACCCAGCTGGAGTGCGAAATATTTGCCCTAAAAACAGAAAGAATGAGAAAAACCACCGTACAACAAAGAATTCAAAACAAAGAACAAAAATGTCTACCTGCTCACATATCTTCACCAAAGATTGAACAAGGCGAACATTGGAGGCGCCTTCGAGCTTCCTCAACTCACCAGGCAAAATGGTACTCATGCCTAAATCCCAGGACAAGGCATCAGGTTCAACAGAACCCGGCAATTCGCTAGTTAAAGGGACACCGTCAGAACGTGGAGTCTCCGACAAGAGGATGTCATTAACTTGCTCATTGATACATCGCTCATCCAGTTGACGAGGAGACTCTCTCCCGTCAGGACTAACGGAGGTTTCCTTGCCCGAAGCAGAAATTATGGTTCTACGACCAGACCGCGAGCCGGTCCGACCTTGAGAAGGTCCTCCAGATTCAAAAGAAGTAGTCATCACGGTAGTATCGTGAAACAAATAATCAGGACAATCCTGCACAATAGATTGCGTCGTAGAAGGATTGACAAAAAAGCCATCACCAGCTTGCCCTTCATTAGTGATTGGGGCAGTAGAAACAGATAAAGGAAGAGAAACAGTAAAGTCCTCTCCATGAAAAACATGCTCAAAGGAAGAAGCATTGGAACTAACAGCTATATTATAAGCCGTTTCTTCGTTGGATATGTCCCCAAAAGCTAATCGACCAGGGGAAGGCATGTTTCTTTCCTGAATGGGAGCAGAAAAGACTGGTTCGGAGAACGACGAGGTTACCAAGGAAAGAGGTTCAGAAGTAATAATATGAGAATCAATCTCCGACCTAATTGGTTGAGACGAATGAGGAGGCTCGATCGACGGCCCCTCTCTTCGTAATCTTTTAGATCTATTTTCTCTAGCGCCCTCGCGGGATGGTCGCCTCGAAGTATTACCGAAAAGGTTACTCATGATCGGATTACGGAAAAATATATATTAATATCGAGGAAGTTTATCGACTAGCTCAAGAAAGAGTATTCTGTTAAGAGAAAAGTGTAGCAGTAAAAAGACAAGTAAAATTTTACCTCTCGTATTTATACTACACGAAAGGACACGACAGACCTGGAGAAAGGGCGCGAAACAGGAAAACTGACCTTGGAGCAAACGCTAGAATTTGAAAAGACGCATACATAATGATTACGGCAAATTAAATGACTTGTCTGAATTATTACAGCGGATGTGAAAAGACACGACTGTCAGAATACGAAACGTTTGGTGTACAAAGTAGGAAAGCTAAGTTACAATTAAACCTACGAGTGGATAATTACAAAAATTATTTCAAAAATAAAACCACTATTCTAAGAAGCCTGGTCGCTATCGGGAATCTTCTGTTCGCCACCGACGTCCATGTCGTCTTCTTCTTCTTCTTCATCTTCCGGATCGATAAATGTATCATCGAGCTCATCGTTAACATCTGAAGGAGGAATTGGCAATGGATTTCCGTACTCTCCGACAAGGTGAGCTAAAGGAAGACCTTGATATACGACATCTGGAACTTCAGAGGAAGAGTAAAGCTCGCCATAACGATTCAACCGGATATGAGCTGCCTTAAAATACTCCTTCCGACGATCCTCGATCATCTCCAAAGCGACCAGTTGATGAATCGACTTTTTAAAAGTATTCTCAAGAAGAGGACCGACCATCCGGTACACCAACGCCGTATGAACAGGAGAATTGAGGAATTCACGAACAACTTGTTCGTCAGATTTCCTAACATATCGATCTCTTTGCCTAAGGGGGACATCATTTTCGTACTCCTCTAAAGAAGCTTCAAGGCTTGATACTTGAGATTCAAGCTCACTAATTCGAGTCGTACTCTGCAACTGCAATTCCTCTAATTTTCTTGCCATTTGATTGGCTTGTTCTTGAGCACGAGAAACCTCTATTACCCTATCTATCATTTCTTGATCTTCGGTCCCGGCAGCACGAGTCTCTACGACAGGAACAGAGGAAGATGTCGAGGGACCAACTTCTGAACCGGAAGATTTGTGAAGTAAAACTTTAATTTTCTCTTCAAGGAATTCGCACTGTTGTTTCCAAAGAGAATTTTCATAGGCGTATGATGTCAGACAGGTGTTAACCTGAAATAACGAAGGGGTCAGAAAGAAACGAATTAGCAAATTAAGAAAATCTTAAAAGATCACTTCATCAGAATAATAGAAAGAAAAAGGTCTCACCTTTTCAGCATAAAGAGAAGCTCGCTGGAATTTCTCCAAAGGATCCTTATGAAGAAGCTTATTAAGATCACGAGTAAGAACGCCAGACAAAAGAATACGGGTCGCCTTATCAACCGCATTCTCATTATTATCATGAATAAGAGAATCCTTCTCGGAATAACCAGCAGCCCTCTTTCCCTCTAAATGATCCTCGATCATTTCGACCAGAGTAGGCTTTGGATGTTTATCTCCAAGTAAAGAAAGGTCGTCACCAGAACGTCCATAGTAACTCCTTTTTCTATCAACTGGATTATTAGTAGGATGAGGCATCGACCAGCTACGACATCCTCGAATACCCAAAGATGTTCTAAGGTGAAGAGGAGGATAACCAGATCCCGTCCCCTGACGAATGGGGGACTCACGAGAAGAATCTGGAGATTCCCCTCTGTTATCCTCAGACTCGTGGCCCGACTCCAGTTTCCTTTTTCGAGATGCCCTCTGCTCAATAGGATTATTCTCTACTGACTTGGAGGATTTCGACAGCACCATTTTTCCCTTCAAAGAATGTCGGGAGTTTTCTACCATATGAGCTGAAAAAGAAACAAAATAAAGTTAATTTCTCCGTATAAAAAGTATAGCGACAATACTAAAGGTCAAATAAAAGGCTAACCAAGAGGTTCAGGTGATGAACTGATGGGGAAATTGTGAACACTTAACCCCGCCTTACGAAGAAAAGCTTCCCCAATCAGAAGAGCACTTTGATATTTGTTTGTACGCATCTCGGGAATCTCAGTTATAAATTGCACATCGTCGGGAACAAGTTCGCCAGTTGATGAGCGACCTCCAGGAATCCAACTAGAGCCATGATCCCATGAGAAAGGTATGGTCGAACCGTCCACCGAACGGAGATTAGACGGAGGACGAACAAAGAAGAAATGGGATTTCCATGAAGGATTACTAGAGACCGGAGCATCAAAAATTGCTCGGCTAGGTCGCTGACTAGCAAAGAAATATCCACGATTTGAAGAACTAGAAATATTAAAACGAAAAAGTTGCGTAAAATTGCGGAAAGAAGGTTTAAACCCCTTTGCAATCATCAGAACGGAAAAACAAACCACGAAAGCAACAGAATTTGGAACCAGTTGTGTCAAGCACACGCTGAAAGTTTTCAGAACTTCCAGGAAAAGGGGAGACAAAGGAAGACGCAGTCCGCTATTAAAATGAGCCGTATAAAAGGCTCGACATCCCTCCGGCGGGGTAGTAACCCTATCAGTAGGTGAAGGGAGAATTATCTCAGAACCCTCCGGAAAATATTTGGTATAGCTATTCACGACTTCGGGGAATGTTTCCTCTGTATATGCGCAAGCTAGATCCTCAATTGGTTCAGAAATCTGAGGAACAGTACCTTTGCCCTTTTTGGCTCGGGCGGCTACGTCCGCATCAGAAAGGATTCGTACTTTGTAAGTATCTTCTACAGGGATAACAAGGTCAGAGACCGTAGTTTGTTCACCCAGAGGATTAGAATGTAACTCCTCCTCGTTATCAGGGGCGATGATCTCTCTAGGAGAAGAAGAAGATCTTCTTACGGAAGCCATCTATATTCTAGTTCTTGAAGAAGAAGGTCGATGAAAAGAAAATTTTATACGACGAACGACCAAACTAGAAAATGACTGCGATCTAAAAACAAATATAAAAGAGAAATGGCAAACTCGAAAGTCACCTATTTATAAGGAAATGAGAAAAGACGTTTCGAACTTATAGCAGCTACTCAAATTCCCGCCAAAAATGGAAGGATACCAAAAGCCTCCTGAATAGACGCGTGGCGATTCATCATTAGGCGGAAGAAACGACTATCTATGATACGTAGCACTCTTTTCCTTACTTAAGATTTTTTCCCACTGGGTTTTTTCTTAAGTAAGGTTTTTAACGAGGCTCCGTTCATAGAGAAGAAACAGTCGACTAGTTTTATCTACTTCTACGAGCTCCTATTATCTATACGCTCGAAGAAGTGAGGGAGTACTGATGGGGGCTATTTCGCACCCTACATACCAGTCTGATCGAACAAAGATTACAAGGTCGATTCGACCAATTCTAACGGATCGAGACCTTCTTACTGACCCAGCCTGATGCCGCTCGCTCCGAGTAAAGATTACACTCCGGACCCAATAAGGATAGGTTGGGCCGAGTCCAACTAGGACTATGATTCCTTGTAATACTAGGTTTAGCGTAATATAAATACCTAGTTATTCATTGTATAAGACGACTACGAATTCTCTTAATTCTGAGATTACACAAGAATACATTGATAACAATAGAACTCAATAATATCCATTATTATTGCAGAACTTTACCTCCATATCATGGCGTTCTTAATTTCGTTAATGGTTTTACTTCTTGCCTTTGATTATTGCTTTTCTTTGTAAACGATCCATCCAGAATAAAGTAACGGAACCCAATATACTGAGTAATTCAATATCCTAACCCCCGATATCACAAATTCACTGATATTAAATTAACCCGACGAAAAACGGTTAAATCAATTCGAATCAAAGTATTGTGTCTTTATTTAATTTCTCTTTTATGTGTTCAAACAAACTACAAACCTACTACTTTTAATCACATAAGTTCGCGTAAGATATTAGAATAGATCTTGATAATTATTCGTTATATTCCTCGTGGGTTCGACACCCTTTACCACTTTATTACTTGAAAGCGACCATATACTTGCGTTTCTACGCACTCGTATTTGGAGCGTAACAAGTTTTTGGCGCCGTTGTCGGGGAGTAGTAACGATTATTGCCAATTTATATTCTTGTGTATCTTAGCTTGAACATATTATTTACCTTGTGATCTTTGTATTCATAGGTGCCTTTCTCTTAGTGTATGCCAAGAGCTTCGTCATCACCCCTAGCTCTTGTTGATCCGGAGATTGAGAGGACTTTTCGAAAGCGAAGAAAAGCAAGGAAAAAGAAGGGTAAATCTCTACCCATGGACGATCAAGGAGTTAACCCGGCTATGGTTAATCCTATACAAGTTGCTCCCGAAGAACCAAATAATAGGAATCGGCCTATTAATGAGTATAGTACACCTAAGTTGGATGAGCTTGGTTCTTGCATCGTTAGACCTACAATTACAACAACTAACTTTGAGCTTAAGCCGGTCATGTTCAACATGCTCAATGCCGCGGGCCAATTTGGAGGTCATTCTAGCGAAGATCCTCACGCTCACTTGAAGAAGTTTATGATGATTAGTGATTCATTCATCATAGCGGGTGTAACAAAGGAGGCGTTGAGGTTGATGCTATTTCCATACTCGTTGAGAGACCTCGCAAAAGATTGGTTGGATTCTCTTCAATCCCAATCTATTAATTCGTGGGAAGATCTAACGGGAAAGTTCTTGAGGAAGTTTTTCCCTCCCCCGAATACTATAAAATTGAGGAATGACATTCTAGGCTTCCGGCAATTAGATCAAGAATCTTTATATGAAGCTTGGGAGAGATTCAAAGAGTTGTTAAAGAAGTGTCAACACCACGGCATAGCAGAGTATATTTTGATGCAAACATTTTATAATGGTTTGCACGGGCCTACTAGAGCTCTCGTTGATGCCACTGCGGGTGGTACTATGCTTTCCAAGTCCTACGATGAATCGTGGGAAATTCTTGACACCATGGCTTATAACAATCATTCATGGACGTCCGAGAGAGGAACTTCCGCTAAATCTACTCCGGGAAGGCTCGAATTGGATGCAATTACGGCATTAAGTGCCCAAATGGCGATCTTGAGCAACAAAGTAGACAAGCTTGGCCAAAAGCCGGAAGTGGTACAACAAGTACAATCTATGCCGCCAAGTTGTGTAACATGTGGGGGAGCTCATACTTATGATATGTGTCCCGGAAATCCCGAGGCGGTGAATTACCTTGGGAACAATTACCGAAACAATCAAGGACATGCCCCCTATCAAAACAACAACTATATTCCTCATTGGCAAAAGCACCCAAATTTCTCTTGGAGTAATCCAAACAATGCCCAACAACAACCACCATATCAAGGAGGTCATCAATCCTCCGCTCCCCCCGGATTTCAAGATAGGCAAAAGCAACCCATAGAGTCGAAACCTTCGTGGGAAGATGCATTTGGTGATTTCATGAAACATACCACCAAATATATGGTAGCCAATGACTCTAAGTTGCAAGATGTTTTCAAAAATCAACAAGAATTCTCAAGACATCAACAAGATTTCTCAAGAAATCAACAAGAACATTCGGTAGCTTTGAGAAATCTTCAAACTCAAATGGGGCAAGTCTCACAAGCTTTAAGTGTGAGACCTCAAGGAGCTTTGCCAAGTACAACCGAGTCACCTAATCAAGGCTCGAATGAACATTGCAAAGCTATTTCTTTGAGGAATGGAAAGAGGTATGAAGGTCCGGCTATGCCTAATGAAAATCCAATGGAAGCCGAGGAGACTCAAGGTGGAAGTAAGGAGTCATTGGTTGAAGAAGTGGAGTCGGAAAAGGAGGTATCTAAAGAACCAATCATTTCAACGCCAATTCCGGCAAGTATACCAACTCCTCCGTTCCCTCAAAGATTCCAAAAGAAAAAGGATGAGAAGCAATTTGAAAAATTCTTAAATATCTTGAAGCAATTGCATATAAACATCCCTCTAGTGGAAGCTTTCGAGCAAATGCCTAAGTACGTCAAGTTTATGAAAGACGTGCTATCAAAGAAAAGAAGATTCGGGGAATTTGAGACGGTTGCACTAACCGAGGAATGTAGTGCTATCTTGCAAAACAAATTACCTCCAAAGCTCAAGGATCCGGGGAGTTTCACTATCCCGTGTACTATTGGTGATAAATATTTTGGAAGAGCTCTTTGTGATTTGGGAGCTAGCATTAATCTTATGCCCAAATCTATCTTTCAAAAGCTTGGAATTGGAGAAGCACGGCCTACTACGGTTTCTTTGCAACTTGCCGACCGTTCCATCACTTATCCGGAAGGAAAAATCGACGATGTCTTGGTAAGAGTTGATAAATTCATTTTCCCCGTCGATTTTATTGTTCTTGATTATGAGGCGGATGTCAATGTACCTATCATACTTGGGAGACCATTTTTAGCTACGGGTAGAGCTTTGATTGATGTACAAAAAGGTGAACTTACCATGAGAGTACATGATGAAGAAGTGAAATTCGATGTCTTTAATGCTATGAGATACCCGGATGATGAGGAAGAAATCTCTTCCGTTTGTATGATTGATTCATTGGTGGCTAGTACATTTGAAGAGAATCACTATGAGAATTTAATCGAAGGAGCTATCTTGAATAAACTTGATGAAGAAATCGAGGAAATGGCTCAAGTAATCTCACAATTGGAAGCTAATTCGGTTGGGGAGAATTATAGAAAAAGATTTGAATCTCTTGACTTGCCGTTGTCAAACCCCAAGCCATTGAAATCTTCTATTGAGGAGCCTCCAATCTTGGAGTTGAAACCACTTCCATCTCACTTGAACTATGCTTATTTGGGAGATTCTTCTACTTTGCCGGTTATTATTGCGGCCGACTTGACGGATACTCAAAAGGAGAAATTATTGAGAGTCCTCAAGTGCCATAAGAAAGCCATCGGGTGGACTATTGCCGACATCAAAGGGATTAGTCCCACCTTTTGTATGCATAAGATCAACTTGGAGGAAAATTTCAAGGAGTCCGTTGAGCACCAAAGAAGATTGAATCCAATTATGAAAGAGGTGGTTAAAAAGGAAATAATCAAATGGTTAGATTCCGGGATTGTTTTTCCTATCTCCGATAGCAAATGGGTAAGTCCGGTTCAATGTGTTCCAAAGAAGAGTGGTATGACGGTGATAACCAATGAAAAGAACGAGTTAATACCTTCTAGAACGGTTAACGGGTGGAGAGTATGCATGGACTACCGAAAATTGAACCAAAATACGAAGAAAGATTATTTTTCGTTGCCTTTCATCGATCAAATGCTGGATAGACTAGCGGGAAGAGCTTTCTATTGCTTTTTGGATGGATATTCGGGTTTTAACCAAATCGTCATCGCCCCCGCGGATCAAGAGAAAACTACGTTCACATGTCCGTATGGGACATTTGCTTTTAGAAGAATGCCTTTCGGATTATGCAATGCTCCCGCTACTTTTCAAAGGTGTATGATGGCTATCTTCACCGATATGATCGAGAAATTCGTAGAAGTTTTCATGGATGACTTCTCTATCTTTGGGGATTCATTTGATGAATGCTTGGGAAATCTGGAAAAAGTCCTTCAAAGGTGTGAAGAAACGAGCCTAGTATTGAATTGGGAGAAGTGCCATTTTATGGTTAAAGAAGGCATCGTCTTGGGCCATAAGATATCAAGCAAGGGTATCGAGGTTGACAGAGCAAAAATTGAAGCAATAGAGAAGCTACCTCCGCCTATATCTGTGAAGGGAATTCGAAGTTTCCTTCGGCATGCGGGTTTCTATAGAAGATTTATCAAAAACTTCTCACAAATTTCCAAACCGTTATGCAATTTATTAGAGAAAGACGTTCCCTTTTTCTTCACGGATGAATGCTTGCAAGCCTTCATAACTTTGAAGCAAATGCTAATCTCGGCACCGATTGTAGTGGCACCGGACTGGAGTTTACCTTTCGAAGTAATGTGCGATGCAAGTGATATAGCGGTTGGGGCTGTTCTGGGACAAAGGCAAAATAGGATTTTCCATTCCATATATTATGCTAGCAAGACCTTGAACGATGCCCAACTGAACTACACAGTTACGGAAAAGGAGCTTTTAGCGGTGGTGTTTGCCTTTGACAAATTCCGAGCTTATTTGGTTGGTACTAAGGTGGTAGTCTACACGGATCATTCGGCCATTAGATACTTGATGGTGAAGAAAGATGCAAAACCCCGACTAATCCGTTGGATCCTATTGCTTCAAGAATTTGATTTGGAGATCAAAGACAGGAAAGGGTCCGAAAATCAAGTTGCCGACCACTTATCAAGGCTCGAGAACGCAAAAGCTGAGGAAGATCCCGAACTTATCAATGAAGTCTTTCCGGATGAACAACTCTTTGCCCTCGCACTATCTCCAACCCCATGGTACGCCGACTATGTCAATTATCTGGTATGTGGCTTATTACCCCCTGATTTTACTTATCAGCAAAAGAAAAGGTTTTTACATTATGTAAAGAGTTTTGTATGGGATGAGCCGTTTCTTTTTAAGATTTGTGCAGACAGGGTCATAAGGAGGTGCATTCCCGAGGAGGACACAAATGCAATTCTAAAAGATTGCCATGCCGCACCCTATGGGGGTCATTTCAAGGGAGATCGTACGGCTTTAAAGGTGTTGCAATCGGGATTCTATTGGCCTATTTTATTCAAAGATGCGCACATGTTCGTGTCCCAATGTGATCGGTGCCAACGGGTAGGAAACATTTCCCAAAGAAATGAGACGCCACTAACGACCATTCTTGAAGTGGAGTTGTTTGATGTATGGGGAATTGACTTCATGGGACCTTTTGTACCTTCTAATGGGAACCAATACATTTTGGTGGCCGTTGATTATGTTTCCAAGTGGGTCGAGGCAAGTGCGTTTCCCAAGGACGATTCAAAAGCAGTCATGAGCTTCATAAAGAAGAATATATTCAGTCGTTTTGGCACGCCAAGAGCAATGATAAGTGACGGTGGTTCTCACTTTTGTAACCGTTGGCTTGATGCTCTTTTGGCGAAATATGGAGTGAAGCACAAGGTGACGACTGCGTATCACCCGCAAGCTAATGGGCAAGCCGAGATATCCAACCGTGAAATAAAGAGTATATTGGAAAATACAGTATCTCCTAACCGGAAAGATTGGTCGCTGAGACTAGACGATGCTCTATGGGCTTATCGTACCGCGTACAAGACGCCAATTGGAATGTCTCCCTATAAGCTTGTGTTCGGAAAAGCTTGCCATCTACCGTTAGAATTAGAGCACAAGGCTTATTGGGCCGTCAAGAAGCTAAATATGGATGCAAGTTTAGCCGGAGAGAAGCGGTTGTTTCAATTGAATGAGCTAGACGAATTTCGGTTGGAAGCTTATGAGAATGCCAAACTCTATAAGGAAAGGATGAAAAAATGGCATGATCGTCGTATATTGGAAAGGAAATTTGAACCGGGGCAACAGGTGCTACTTTTCAACTCAAGGCTTCGATTATTTCCCGGAAAACTCAAGTCGCGTTGGTCGGGACCCTTTCAAGTTGTTGAAGCATTTCCCTATGGAGCAGTGGAGATTTCCGATCCCTCAACCGGAAATAAATTTAAAGTGAATGGCCAACGCCTCAAACACTATTGGGGCGGAGAATTTGAAAGAAATAGGACTTCCGTAGTCCTATCGTGAAGTTATCATGTTGTATCCAAGTCGAGCTCACGACTATAAATAAGCGCTTCTCGGGAGGCAACCCGAGCCTATTGCTTTATTGTTTTGCGTTTTGTGTTTTTGTGTCTTTGTTGTCGTTTTTGTTTTTGGTTTTACGTTTTGTGTTGTAGGTAAATGAGCGCGCACGAAAGATCGAGGATTAACAAGAATAATTCGAGTGAGATCAAGCGAATGAGCGATGAATTGCGAACGGCGTAAGGTGAGTTTTTGTTGAATTATTCGTCGAGTGGAAGGGGAAGTTTTTCTGCCAACCCTCGCGGCCGCGAGCTTCCAGCTCGCCGCCGCGAGGATTTGGCAGAAACTTACTGCCCGACCTCGCGGCCGCGAGCATCTAGCTCGCCGCCGCGAGGTCTGGACAGAAACTTTCTGCCCAACCTCGCGGCCGCGAGCTTCCAGCTCGCTGCCGCGAGGCGTGGGCAGAAAAGTTTCTGCCCAGGTCTCGCGGCCGCGAGATGAAATTTTAAAAAAAAAAATATATGTTTTTCGAATAAAATCGGGTAAATACTCCCTCACTCCTCATTTCAAAAAAAACAAACACACACTCAAAAACCTCTCCCTCTCTCAATCGGCTCTCTCTCATCCCTCACTCAATCTCTCGTCTCTCACTCTCATCTACCACATCCCTCTCACTCCATAATCTCAATTCCACCACATACACAACACCAAATCCGAATTCACCCAAGGGTTCAAAAATTCGAAATTGTTCGATTCTAATCCGAAGGTAAGTGTGGCTAAACTCATGGTATTTCTTGATTGATATTGTGTGGATTGGTATTGCGTTGGTTGGTATTGTAAAATTTTTGGGTTGAGCTATAGAAAAGTTTGAAGAAATTTTGTAAATTGGGAACTGCACAGAAGGTGTTCGATAAATTGCTTGTGAGAGTAGTTTTGCCATTTTGCTAGTTTTCGATTATAAGTTGCCGGGGTATTGATTTGTTGAGATTGTGTGATTGAATCATAAGTTTGGGGGAATTTCGTGCCATTTGATTAAAGAGAATCATACGTTCAAAGCAAGATGTCTAGGAGATCGAAAGCCGCAAGTTCGAGTGTACCTCCCAAACGAACGAAGGATCCGAGAGGAAAGAAAAAAGTTGTCGAAGAAGATTACGACACTTTCCGGTTTGTTCATAAGGATGCCTCAACGGCATACGATAAGGAAAAAAGCCAATCGTTCGTTTCAGAAAGATTCATCAACTACGAACCAGAGGCATTTCCTTATTTACAAAGCCGAATCGACACTAGAGGTTGGAATGAGTTCTTGAAGAAGCCGCCTCGTGACACTTTCGCTGGCGAAATTGTTCGAGAATTTTACGCCAACGCTACTATAAAAAGGGACGATGATGCTACAATTGTGAGGGAGAGGGAAATAAAATTCGATCCGGATACAATTAACGCGTATTACAGGATCGAGTGGCCAGCGAACCAAAGAGATGAGCTTGAAGAACTGGCCAGAGACCTGAGGAGAGGTAGGAGAAGCATGGATCAATTGAAAGAGTTTATCACCTTGCCCGGAACGGTCGTTCAGGGGATTCCGAGGGTATCGCATAAAATGTTGACTCAGGAAGCAAAAGCCTGGTCTTTAGTCTTACTTGCGCATTTCCGTCCGAGCAAACATAACAGCGACTATGGTGAAGATCGCATTCCCCTACTATATGCACTCACCCAAGGGCTTTCAATAAATGTAGGTCGGATAATACGCGAGGTGTTAGAGGAAACTATTACAAAGAAAAATCCTAATGTAAGGAGTTTTGTGTTTCCGCACCTCATCGACGGACTATGTAGAAATGCGGGGGTTGACTTCGGGGTCATCATGGAGAAGAGGAGGTTAACTGGCGTGATTAGTACGGCTACCATTTGCAAGACTTTGAAGTTGGACTTCGAAAGCGCGTACAGTGATAAAGTGTACAAGTATAGTGAAGCAAATGAGCAAGGTCAACCGGATGAAGAAGGTCAACCAGGTCTACAGGGTCAAGATGACCAGGAGGAAGAGCAGATCGAGGAGCAGCCGAGCACTCAGGCACAGATGGGCGGTCGAGATGATATCGGTAGATTGATTCATCTTGTCCAAGCAATGGAGTCCGAGCAATGGACAACAGGGTCGAAACCGTATGCGGAATGCAAAGACAGCTGGCTCAGTACGTTTATGCCGCGACCGATAGGCATGACATTATGTTCCGAACAGTGCTCGGAGATGAACGTTACAATGCCATTCAGCTGCCTGCCCTTCCTGGCCGTATAAACCCACCTCCACGGGATCCGAGAGGTCAAGATGATGAACTTCCCTTTGATGAAGAAGAAGAGCAAGCCCGTAATGCAAGAAACCGCTGAAGATTGGAAGCAACCACGGGATGCATACATAAGGGACGTTGGATTTAAATTTACTCATTCCCGTTGGTTTATTTTAAACTTAAAATGTTTTAAATATATTTCAGTCTTATGTTGGTTGTGATTCGAACTCTCGAAAGTGTTGGCTTGTAAACTCTTTAATTTTGCGTTGTTTGTCGATGAAAACTATTAATTCGCTCATTTATATTTTTGTGTTGTTTTGTTTTGCTTGTGTTTCCGTTTTGTTCTTGTTTTGTCGTGTTATACCTAATTCCGTCATTCTTAATTCACACAATGGGGACATTGTGCATTTTAAGTTTGGGGGAGTAAGGTCGCACTTGTGGCATGCTAAGTCGAACCGTCAAAATTTTTCAAATTCCTCTTATTCTTTCAACATGCTCTACAAAGTTCGAGTACATTGGCTATAGCTAAGATTCTATTTAAAGTGGATAATGAACTTTAACGATAATAGGATCTAGGACTTCTTTTGCGTAACCTAAAATCCCTCCAATCTTTAGCTTGGAAATTAAATATGAGGAGATCATAAATGGCCTAAGTTTGGGGGAGTAACCCCTTTTTAAGAATAAAATACCTTTGAACACCTAGCTCTTAAAAGAAACGAGTAGAGAAGTTGCTAAAATGTATGCACTTCTATGAGAGAAAAGAAAGGCAAAGCCTTCAAGCGATGAAATTCGGGAATCAATTTTTGTAATTACTCTATTTCGTTGGAATGGTGCTAGTAGCCCAAAAAGTTAACAATCATCATGATTTGTGCTAGTTTTGTATTGTAATATCGTAAAGCACAAAGTGCTATGTTATCATTGTAAATCAAAAGAAGAAAAGCAAAAGTATGGTGAGAAAAGAGCTAGGAACTAAAATCGTCAATAATTCAAGAAAAGGGACAACACTCTTAAATTTCCTATAACTTAGTGTCGTGAAGTGATTTGAACGTTAAGTTTGCAATCTACGGCTAGGAGGGATTCTTTGTTAAACATTAGAAGTCTTTGCATATAGAACCGATGATTTTGACTTATCGGGAATTATTCACCTAAGATAGAATCTAGCCAAAAGCCATCACACACACACGTGGAGTTTGTTTTAAGAATAATTCGAAAGTGTTAAGCTTTGTTGTTTTGATCTCAAGCATACTTGTTTAGTTCTTGTTTTGTTTTCTTTGCTCGAGGACGAGCAAGTGTTTAAGTTTGGGGGTGTTGATAACGCCGTGAAAACGTCGTTATTACCTATCCCTTTAAGCTCAAAACGTCTTGTTTTGATCCGAGTTTCTTTGTGTCTTTGCGTGTTTTCGTGTCGTTTTTGCTTTGGGTCCCTTTGTTCGACCTTTGTTCATTTTCCGTGTTTTGTTCGTGTTTTACTTTTGCTTGTCGGTGTTTTGTAGGTTTTGGCGTATTAAAGCACATCCGGAACATTTCGTGCGTGGATGGCAAGTCTCCTTCGACCGAGGGGGGCCTAACGCGAACGAGAGTGCAAGAATCGAAGAATTAGGCGCCTGCCTAACCTCGCCACAGCGAGGTAGTTGCTCGCCGCCGCGAGCTGAGGCAGAAACATTCTGCCCAGGTCTCGCGGCCGCGAGGTTCAACCTCGCGGCCGCGAGAGGCTGGCAGAAAGTTTCTGCCACGACCTCGCGGCCGCGAGGTGTCCACCGCCTGCAGGCTCGCGGCCGCGAGCCCAGGTCTCGCGACCGCGAGGCCTGCCCTGTTTTGCTGCGTATTTTTGAGGGCCTTTTTGTATATTTCCCTTTTCCCCACTTGTAATTACAACCTCCTTTGGGATTTGTTGGCCTTTGTTACTATAGTTTTTGGGGTAATTTAGGCATAAGTGGGTGATAGTTTGTTAGGTTATAAGGGTAGAAGTTGGAAATCATTTGACAACTCTTAAAACTCTTACATTACACTTAAGAAGATTTTTCTCTTGCCTCCATCAAAAAGAAGAAGAGTTCTTGCTTGGAGCTTTGGTTGGAAGACTAAAGAAGCTTGAGAGAAGAGTTGTAGTGGTTTCCATTTACATAAGCTTATTCCTACCTTTATCTTTATCTTGTATTATGAATATTTTGAATGTAATGAATATTTTGTTTATAAATATGAGTAGCTAAGTATTTAACTCCTAGGTTTTCATGAAGCTTTGATTGATCTATGATTGAATGATGAATTTATGATTGTAGCTATGCTTACAAGTGTTTGTTAATCTAGTTTGAGCCTTTGTCAACTTGAGGTTAGGCCAACCATAGGATGAAATGGATTGATCTTTAATTGCTAGACATAGTTGATTAAAGATTAGATTATGAAACTAGGTTGTGATTTGATTTTAGGATAGGAATATACCTAGATCATTTCATGTTCTATTAAGGTTTGGAAACTAAAGCATCATTTGAGCTTAATCCTTTTAGACATAAATTGGATTAGTTTACTTTGGTAGGTTCGTACGATATCGAAAGATACGTATGAATAAACTATGAAACTTTGAACAACAAACATAAGTATAGTCGTCAACTTGTGAATCATTCGAGATTGGATCACTCTTAGTGACTTGGAAATCTAGGAGCCTTTATCTATTCGAATCAAAGTATTGTGTCTTTATTTAATTTCTCTTTTATGTGTTCAAACAAACTACAAACCTACTACTTTTAATCACATAAGTTCGCGTAAGATATTAGAATAGATCTTGATAATTATTCGTTATATTCCTCGTGGGTTCGACACCCTTTACCACTTTATTACTTGAAAGCGACCGTATACTTGCGTTTCTACGCACTCGTATTTGGAGCGTAACAGAATATAACAAAGTAAGACAAGGAAGAAAAAATATGCATAATGAAAGTTTACCTTTTGCCTGTCAGTTATGAATGTCCAGGCCCTTTCATTATTGAATCCTCCCAATAAATTCTCGAAGCAGTGGAAGAAAAAACCCCAAACTTTCTTTGTTCTCACTCTCCACAATAGCAAATCTCAAAGGAAATAGGTCATTGTTCCTATCCAAGCCAATTGCAGACAATGAAATTCTCTTAGGTGGCCCTTTCAAATGATACACATCAAATCCCAGAAATAGGCTGCATCCACTTAAAAAATCTCTCTTTTATGGTTCCAAACCCAAACATATCATTTTAAATGTAGGAGTAGGTAGGATGTCATCTCCTTCAACTACATGTTCCCATCACCATCCCCTACACCGACAAACTGAATTTCCACAATACTCTCTTCATTTGTACTACTAACCATCTCAGCGTTCTTAGGCATCAAAGAATAAAAATTTTGATGACCTCCTTCAACAACAGTCATTACCTTTACCTTTGACCTATACAGTTGCATATAGTTTGGATTGACCCCATACTTCGTCAGTTTATTTCTCATCCCCTTTGGCCTCATCTCATGAATTTCTCCAACTTGCACTTGCCTATAATTTCTCAAGCCCGGATTGACCCCATACTTTGTCAGTCATCCAACTTGCACTTGCCTATTTCAGCCCACTAACCCTAACACGTGTATGAACATGTCTTATAAATTTGATCATATATGTAAATCCATCTGGCGATGTATGAACCCTCCAAGGGCATTCTTCAGCTGCACAAACAACCGTAACTCTTGTCCTCTCATTCTTCAGTCTCATAATCTCAAATCCTTCCCTAATGGCAAATTCTCTCAATGCCTTCCTAAAGTGATTAACAGTGGGAAACTCTGTGCCAACATTGAAATTGATATTTTCATTAACATTTTCAGGAATGATGAACTCATTCATGTCAACATACCCAACTATAGGGTCATTGTCTAAGTCCTCATCTGAATCATTCTCAGTTTCACAGTGATCATCAAATTGATAATCACTTAATGACTCATATTAATTTGAAACCTCTTTTCCTTTCTTTGCAAGCTTAGGATTACCCCCTGGTTGTTTCCAGCTACCCCATAACCATTTTCTACATTATTTTTTCAATCACATCCATTCTTTTAGTTCCAACATTTCCACAACCCCTCCCTCCCGGGTAACATTATTAGGATCTTCCATCTCACCATTACCGGTTTCATCACCTTCCATTTCACCCTCATCAGTTTCATCACCTTCATCAGTAGATGTACTAAAATCACCTTTCTCACCTTTAACAGCTTCACCAATTTCACCATCTTCTTCATTCTCAAATGTTTGGACAAACAAGTTAATAGTCCTCCTTACCTTATTCTTCTCAAACATATTATAGACATTTGTATCTTCCCACAACTTACATTTGCCAATCCTGCCCAATAGTGTATAATTGTAGCTCATAATAATAAGAGTGTTAACTCTTGATGACATGTTTCTCAAGGCAACTTCACAAACATCATGAAATAGATCCATGTACTTATAGTTCATGGACCTTATGTTCTTCAAGATAAAAACTTCATACAAGTAGTGGACTAAAATATCATAAGACATTATCTCTATACATGGAAAAATGAACACAATTTAAATATTTAACATTAAAAATATCACAATGTAAGAACTTCATCATTAAATATCAAACCAACAGAATAAATATCATACAAAATCACACTCAAATGCTTAAAAAATGGTTGAAGAGTTCGACAAAACAATGATAAATAGTCAATTTCTAACTCTAAATAACATAAAAATTGAATTTTCGAGAAGAAATACACATGCATTGATCAAATATGTAAAAAAGAAAAAATTGTTAGGAAAAATAATGGAATTTTTTTATTTTACCTTTGTTCTCGTAGGTTTTCTTTCGCGAAATCGTACATCAAATGTGTCTTGCAAGAGTATGGTGGTACAGGTTTTCTCTTGTTTCTCCCCCGGTGTTGAAGAATTTTGATGTTTGAGCAACAATGGTGGTCCAATACTTGGGAAAGAAGAAGGGTTTTTGAGTAAGAATGAAGGTTTGGTGTTTCGGTGGTGTGTTTAGGTGTGTTTTGAGCGGGAATGTGAAGGGGCAGTCAAGAGCAAAGTAGTCAATCTTGGGAAGAAGATTTTTTGAGGATATTTTTTATAATTAAATATGGCGAGGGCAATATAGTCATTTTATGATTTTTGTCCAATTCCATCAAGGTTCTTTAGGGTTTTATAAGGTTTCTGAAACATCGGAGAAGGTAGATGTAATTATAAAATTGCGAAGGAATTGGATATTAATAACCCCAAACTTCAAGGGAAGTCCATGTAATTATACCTATAATTAATGATTCCATTTCTTTGAAGCATTTATCCTTGTAGACTATAGGTAGCATATTTGACTACCTACAATAATCCCATATAGTAAAATATTTTAGTCATAATAAACTATCTTTGGCACCGTGATCATTCAGTTAAATGGTATTCAGAGTATGGGTCACTCTGAACACGCTCATAATGATGTACCAAGTCTTCGCCGATCACAAGTCCACATCGATAATCGATTAACATATCTTCAACGAAGATCAATTACTTATATTATGTATCGAAATACGTCGATATAGTCATATGAAGACATCGAGAAACGTCGATCTACTCATATGAAGATACCTGTTCGTCTCGTTATCGATACCTCTTCTATCGACATGGATAATGTCGACATCTGCCATACTTTTTACCCAAAAGGGTCGAATCGAATACAGAAGATCCGACCCTGACCTAAAATGTCCTATCACAACCCATTCGCTATAACCGAAATGTCTTGTCAGGATCCGATCCATTAACCCGTGCGAAAGGCTATAAATAACCCTCATTAACTACAGAAAAAGGTATGCTTTTCTCGGACCTAAATATTAACTACCCATTTCATCTCGAACTCGACACTTACTTAAGCATAGGAGGGTTATCGCCGGGTAACCACCGGCATTAACCTGACGTGGTTGTCTTTGATTGCAGGTTTCGATCCCCGAGAACAAATAGAAGAGAGGTTTGTTCGATCTACCTATCTTCATATTGAAGAGATGTGTTAAAACCCGATACCCCATCACTCGATTATTCTAAATACTATAATCCAACCAAAACACACTCATCAATTGGCGCCATATGTGGGAATCAATAACTCTGAATCGAATAAGGATGACTACGCGTTCGATGGCCGCTCTTGCTCGAGAATGGAATGGAAACCAAGACCAACTTAAGGAGGGTCAAGGAGATAGCATGCCTCCCAGGAATCAAAATCGTTTACCAGGGGAAGATGAAGAACCTTCGAGGCCCCCTGCGCCCGAGATCGTCCAAATGACTAGGATTGACATGAAAGCTCTACTCAACGAAGCTAGAAAAGAGTGGATAACTCAAGCGGCTAAAGGAAACCTCGAGTTTCCTCAGTAACGACCAAAGAGAAGGAATAATCTCGGAAGCAATGGTTGACATGGAGGAAGCCAACAGCAGTAAAGATAAAAAAGATGAACGGGCAGCATATCGAACGAACATGGAATGAAAGAAATATCAGGAGACTCTGAATAAAGCAATTGCCCTATGTTTGTGTTTTGATGAGCTTTTATGAAAAGTCCTTACTTTATTTTTACCTAATCCATGAATTATGTTGGAGTTACATATATTGCAGCAAAATCGACGGATCGGACGAAAAAAGCTAACTCCAAGCACTCCTCGAAAGCCGCGGGCATCGAGTCGACATATAATGAAAGCTATTAATAAGCTAACTCCAAGCACTCCTTGAAAGCCGCAGGCATCGAGTCGACATATAATTAAAGATATTAATAAGCTAACTCCAAGCACTCCTCGAAAGCCGCGGGCATCGAGTTGACATATAATGAAAGCTATTAATAAGCTAACTACAAGCGCTCCTCGAAAGCCGCAGGCTTCGAGTCGACATATAATGAAAGCTATTAATAAGCTAACTCCAAGCACTCCTCGAAAGCCGCGGGCATCGAGTCGACATATAATGAGAGCTATTAATAAGCTAACTCCAAGCACTCCTCGAAAGCCGCGGGCATCGAGTCGACATATAATGAAAGCTATTAATAAGCTAACTCCAAGCACTCCTCGAAAGCCGCGGGCATCGAGTCGACATATAATGAAAGCTATTAATAAGCTAACTCCAGGCACTCCTCGAAAGCCGCGGGCATTGAGTTGACGTATAATGGAAGCTATTAATAAGCTAAGTATCCATGTTCCCCTACAGCCGCAAAAGTGTCGAGATGTAATCGACATTTGACGAATAAAAGCTATTAAATAAACTTGAAAAAATAAGCTGAACTATTATTTCTCGACAACCACAGTAACATCGAGCTCAAAGCGACAATCGAAGAAAACAAGCTAATTGTTCGAGAACAAGAAATAAAGGGAAATCAACAGAAACGAAAGAAGTCGAAATAATATCAATATAGAGAATGAATTTTATTCCATCTCAGAAGTCGATACCATTACAAGGGTCGAATATATTTTAATCGAGATAATTACATCAGACTTAAAAAACCTACTACAATCTATTACAAATTTCACGCTGAAATAACTTCCTTCGTGGATTATAGGACTCTACGGGAGCTCTCGAAGGGATTCCTACATATTCGGCAACCAGACTCCTCCGACATAAGCTCAATGAAGACCTCGGATGACACCAGAGCACGTCTTCCTCAATGCACCGATCAATGAGAGATAAAACTATAAACAGGTTTATCTTATTGACCGATGCGTTGTGGAAACTACTCTCGAGGTCATCGACAGTCTTAGTGAAGGCCAGGGGAATCTCCTTTCTTTCATGGCAGTAGCTAGCTCGAGAAGACACACCATCTCAGTCAATGTTATGACCATGGGTGATGGGTCTCTCTGCATTGACCGAGAGATGGGAGAGGAAAGAAGCGCTTATGGATATTTTTGCGCTTTAGGTCCTCCACCATCTGATCAGCTGCCCTACCTTCTACCTCACCCCTGGCTCCTCAAGTACGTCGATACCTAGAGTAATCGACACTCAGATACAAGACCAAGCATCGACATATCGAGGTACCGTCGACACCGGCCTCGTCGTCCTTACCGATCCCACCCATTCGAACGACAAGGCCTACCCATTGGGGAAACCCCTTTACCGATACCACCCAATCGAAGATAAAATTAATCCCTTCCTCGATCAGGAGGTCGGGTGGAATGAAGAGGTGCAAAGATGAAGAATGCACCCCTCGACAGCTTAATAATAGAAAGGTTATTGAGGACGATTTCGGTCGGATAATAGGTTAAATGAAACATGCTTGGCTATTTTTGGTATGAATAATGGTGGGCAGCCCCCCTAATATTTATAGCATTGGCTGATCAGATCGGACGGTTCAGACTTGTCACGATCTACGGCCTAGATTTTAGGCATTAAATAGGCCGACTCCTGCGCTGCCCAAGGAAGCCCGCGTAGACCGCATCCAACGGCTCCAAAAGGCAGCACGATCTACGGCTAAGATTAACCCTATTAAGTGCGCCAACTGCCTCTACAACATCACTGCTAGGATCGACTGATCATAAGTCAGAAGATCGGCCCACCAGTACCGAAAGACCCTCTCGTGCGTCGGCCTGAAATGGCACTTATCATCGGAATCGACACAATAAGGCTAGCTTCGTGCATCTCGACAACTCCAGGTCAACGAGTCGGCGCAAAGAATGATTTCACGAGACCGATCAATGGCTCGAATGTATGACACTTTCCAATTACTCCCATATCAAGATTCGAAAAATCGAAGGGTGACGATAACCTAATAAAAATGGAGATATAAGAGAAGTCATTTCAAAAGGTTTATGATTGCCTATGAAATTTTATCCCAATGAAGCGAGTATTTATAGACAAAAGTCTCTCATCCAAGGGTTCAAAATCAAACTCAACCCTAGGGATTGGTACATGCTCAACAGACAAATACTGACAACCAGGACCACATGCACAAGATAAGTACGGTTCAAAAGCCAAGAATGACAAATAATCGATAGATAAATGTTATTACAGAACCAGATAGGAATAATATTCAATATGCCACTCGGGCATGATTCGACGACGCATCGTCGAGAATCGAAAGTACGAATAACAAACAGACAAATTTAAATGGTCACATAGAGCCAGGGCCATAGCGGGTCTCATAGTCGAGCTTGTCCAGATGGGTCGACTCCTTCGAAGCTTCAGGGACATCCTGTTGAATGGCATCCTCAGGTTTCTCAGCCTTCTCAGCTTGAACAACAAGGAGAAAACTGAACTCGTATGTCTCGGGATCTTCTTTATCGCCCTTTACTAAAGGGATCTCCACCTCTTTACCATCCTCATCTAGAGCAGGATCCATCTTCTTCTCGTCAAACTTATCATTGAGAAAACCCCAAACTCGACCTTGTTTCCACCCTCTAATGAACATTTGGATCAAATCATCACCGAACTGCCGATCCACAAGCTCCCGATAGACGATGCTGTTATAAAACTCAAGCACGACTTGCTTCCTCTCCTCGGACGTCAGACTCCGATGATGATCCAAATCCTCCTGCTGACCCTTGGCAAAGCCATCGGCCTCCTTCTCTGTCAATTTTTTCTCAAAGTCAATCCTCAACGTCGATTATTCGACCTCCAATTCGGCGACCCGAGCATCTTTAGTCAAAACTTCCCCCTCAAGGCTCTTGACCTTCCCCTCCAGAGCGGCTATCTGCTCCCTGGCCTCCTTATCAAGACATATGAACCTCTCGGCGCGTTTTCGTGCTGCATTTGCCTTACAGGCGTTATGGAAAATCAACTGGTTACTCTGCGAAGGTGCAATGTCGTGTTACAAAATCATGATGACATTAAGCTAATAAGAAACCGACAAAGTTACGATTATAAGAATAAGACAATACCGCCATTTGTAGAGCCACTTGTAATTGAAGGATGTCGGCAGTATCGAAATTCAGCAACGCCTGATGATCGACGAGAGCCAAAGTTGAGCAAAATTTGTCCCAAACTTCAGGACTAACGTCGGTACGAAGGAAAAGCGGGATTAATCATCGAACTTTGAGCGACTTGGTCACCCATCATCCTCTTCTGATTCTCCACGATGGTTATTGATTCACGGGGACCGAAACTGAAGGGACCTCCAGTCGATTGGCTATGGTTGACGCCGGACTTAGTCCTCTTTGGCAAAGGCATTTCTTTTGTCCCTTCCTCCGGAGGAGCAGATCGTTTGACCTTGTCCGAAGAACTTTGCTTCTCGGGACAGGGGGTAGACGGAGAAGGGTGATGGGGGCTATTTCGCACCCCTTATAATATTCGGAGCGACGAGTCAATAAACGCCCGGACCGATCTGAACTATCAATCCTTGGCGACAAAGGATGAAGTCCTAGTTCCATAAGGATTACTATACCTAGGATGAACTCAAGCACGACTTGCTTCCTCTCCTCGGACGTCAGACTCCGATGATGATCCAAATCCTCCTGCTGACCCTTGGCAAAGCCATCGGCCTCCTTCTCTGTCAATTTTTTCTCAAAGTCAATCCTCAACGTCGATTATTCGACCTCCAATTCGGCGACCCGAGCATCTTTAGTCAAAACTTCCCCCTCAAGGCTCTTGACCTTCCCCTCCAGAGCGGCTATCTGCTCCCTGGCCTCCTTATCAAGACATATGAACCTCTCGGCGCGTTTTCGTGCTGCATTTGCCTTACAGGCGTTATGGAAAATCAACTGGTTACTCTGCGAAGGTGCAATGTCGTGTTACAAAATCATGATGACATTAAGCTAATAAGAAACCGACAAAGTTACGATTATAAGAATAAGACAATACCGCCATTTGTAGAGCCACTTGTAATTGAAGGATGTCGGCAGTATCGAAATTCAGCAACGCCTGATGATCGACGAGAGCCAAAGTTGAGCAAAATTTGTCCCAAACTTCAGGACTAACGTCGGTACGAAGGAAAAGCGGGATTAATCATCGAACTTTGAGCGACTTGGTCACCCATCATCCTCTTCTGATTCTCCACGATGGTTATTGATTCACGGGGACCGAAACTGAAGGGACCTCCAGTCGATTGGCTATGGTTGACGCCGGACTTAGTCCTCTTTGGCAAAGGCATTTCTTTTGTCCCTTCCTCCGGAGGAGCAGATCGTTTGACCTTGTCCGAAGAACTTTGCTTCTCGGGACAGGGGGTAGACGGAGAAGGGTGATGGGGGCTATTTCGCACCCCTTATAATATTCGGAGCGACGAGTCAATAAACGCCCGGACCGATCTGAACTATCAATCCTTGGCGACAAAGGATGAAGTCCTAGTTCCATAAGGATTACTATACCTAGTCCTATTGAGATTATGTTCCCTTGAATAGCTAGGGTTAATATCATATAAATACCAAGTTAAACATTGTATTAAGACGACTACATATACTCAGAGCTTACGCCTCCATACGAAGGCAATCTGAGATTAGAATTAATAGAAAAGCTTTTGCTATACTATATTCATATTCTTTGTCTTGTTTACTGATTGTTCTTTACGCTTTGTTCTTTCTTGAGATTGATCCATCCGGAATAAAGTAACTAAGCCCTATAATCTATACGTAATTTAACCTCATAAACAAACATTATTGATTTAATCTAACCCTACGAAAAACGGTTAAATCAGTTGGCGCCCACCGTGGGGCTAGGTTAATTATTCGATTGACATATCGCTCGCCCAAGGAAGAACGCTCGTAACGAGGCAAGAAGTAACACGACGCACCCACATATCACATCCGATGACTTACATGACGGTATGAATAATAACGTTCCAACCACCAACGATGGGAATAATCAAAGAACTAGAGACCAACCACTCAATCAACAGGAGCATCAAAGGATCCATGCTCAGAACTCCCAAGGACAACAAGAGACTGCCGCAAACCCAATACCGGAGGCTCACGTGGCTTCACCAATCCCAGTTCCTCTTCCAGAAACACAGGAGAAGTTGCGACAGATCGCTATGTTGGTTAATTCACTATGCCCGATGGAACTATTGGTCCCCGAGCAGATTCTTAGAAACCCTAGAACTACTAGGGAAAATCATGTTCAAAGAACTCCAAGGCAGGTCGATCAAATTTCACAGCAAGCGGATAGCCCAATGAGCGAACAGCGATCAATGCACAGCCCGCAAAAGAGCAATACAAAGCCAACCGATGAGCGGATCCAAAGGAAAACAGATCGGACTAAGCCACTTCCAACCCGCCGAGGATCGAAGAAAAATACCATAATCCCCATCGAAGATGACGTAGTCGCGCAATTCCTAATCGACCAAGAACTGTGCGCCTCTCGGAAAGAGAAATCAAGAAGATAGTACAGGAGCGTCTGGAACAACGTCTACGAACTGTTCAAAATCCATGGGCCAGAAACACGGAGATCCAAGAGAGCCTAGCGGCATTCTCCCCCTTTTGCAGGGAGATAAAAGAAGTGTTGGGTTTTGGGTATAATTTGTCAACTACAACAGTGCGGAATTTAAAATTTTATCATACACCAAATCCCAGGGTTTCTTATTAGCACATATGAATAAAGGTTGAATTTAATTAAAGCATGCATATACTAAAATTAAATAGGTGGTAAAAGCCACTTTACCTCACCACAGGCAAGGTGGTGGTTTCCTCCGGTCTTCGGTTGTTCACTAGAGCACCCCAAGTGTTGTGCCTCTAGAGATAGTCCACACCAGTTGGATTTGAGTGACTTCGCGAAATCCCCAGGCTCAGAACTAGGATTAAGGAATCGTCTCGTCAGGAATTGGATTCAGATCCGGGAAGAAGCTTGGAGAAAAATCCTTCACAGGGGTGGGGCGATTTTTGCACAGGGTTCGGTTTTCAGTAGGGGCGAGAATGAGGGCTGAAATTTTCGGCCTTCTTTGTTTTTCTTGTGTTGTGATTTTCTTTCTTTCTTAGAATTAGGTTTTCCAACTCTTCTCTAGATTATGTATATCTTGTATTTATAGATGTCTCTATTAGAAGACTCCTTCTCCTAATAGACATCTAATTCTTGAAAGAATATCTTCTTTTCAAGAAACAAGATATACACAAATCTTATCACATTAGGAAAGAAGATCTCTTTCAATCTCTTTCCTAGTTACACAAGAAAACACAAACTCTTTTAATCCCTATCATAATCCAATATAATCAACATTAATTTAAGACTAAATAAACAAGCAAAAAATCGGCCAACCTAGTTCAATAAAATCGGCCCATGTGCTTTTAATTAGTCCTAAACTTAATTTGATCATTGTTCCCAAAATCAGCCCATGCAAGATTAATTAATCCCAGATTAATTTATCTTAACAATAATTGGCACATATGCTTAAATTAATTAATCCTAGATCAATCAACTTTCATATGGATCGGCCCATGTGTTTAATTAATTAATCCACTATTAATTAATTAATCCTTTCCAATTAATACTTTAATTGAGGATTTAATCAATTAGAAATTCCAATTGATTCATCAATTAGTTACTTCTAATTAATGATTCTCCACTTCGAATTAACACTTTAATTCTCGATTAATTAATTAGTCACTTCTAATTAATTATTCTTCTTCTTGAATTAATACTTTAATTCAATTTATTGATTTAATTCCTTAAATCAATTGATTCCTTCCAGACTGTCACTGTCCAACTGTATTGTGTGTGACCCTCTAGGTTCACCATCAATTGGCAGCAGGCCCACGACTTTCGTGATTTAATTAGTGAGCAATTAATTGCTCCGATCAATTGACCACTTTAATTGACCACTCCAGAATTAATTTCCTTATTAATTCAGGAGTACCCACACCTCATGGTCGATGTCTAGCCACAAGCCCATGAGGCCCAACTTCAGGTGAATTGATATTCGTGAACCTTCAACTCTTATAAATGCCATGTACATACGGTCCTTCTAGCGACTAATTTCCCGATTGAGACCTAGGGTGTGTGAATTGGTCGGCACCTCTAATTATCTCAATTCTGTACTTTCTAATTCAGGATAATAATTCCAGTGTGACTGCTAAATTTGGAAACCCCTTTCCAAATCCGTCACCGACTACGGCCGTAGATTCCTCGGATTTATTATCTAAGAACGTACAGGAAATTCTCTCATCTTATCAGGATGAGTCGATAGATCCTATATTAGTACTAACTATCCGCGCACACGTTCATACGTACCCAAAGTAGTCGCACAATGACCAAGCTATGTGGTCGGCTCCTAAATCAAAGTACGTATTCCCGTGTACCGAATCCGCCCTAGTACCTCAAGTCAAAGGACTAAATCGTACACTATTATAAGCCTTGAGAGACATCCCATTACCGACATGCTTAACGCACTTCCACGATGGGTCTCTCTGTTCGGGTCGTTCGATGCGTTCGATCCCCTATCGAACCACCTAGTCATATGCACTAGCATTTAATGCCTTGTTCATGAAACGACAACAAATTCACTTCATGTGAATCATGCATAATCCTACAAGTCTTGACGATTCATTCGATACCCCGTCTCGATATGAATCTATGACTTGGAACATTTTTGAGATCACGACCTTTGAGACTGTTTCATGATTAATCGCACCCAATACTGAAGTGAATAATCCCGTAGTCATGAGTGATCTCAGGGTTTCATCCAATCGCTTAGATACGTTCGCGAGAGATGAAGTTGGCCATTGTTTAATTCACGTACTATGAATAAACGGGCGTATTATCTTATGAATCATAAGATTGCTTCTAAAGGAAGTACCTAAACAAGCTTATATTTGTTGGCTTGCTGGGCACTATCCTATCAATCTCCCACTTGCCCTAAAGCCAACCACATACGTTTCTAAGGCCCATCTCACTCCAGATGTCCGTCGAACCCTTGTGATTATGACTTAATTAGTGGATCTGCTATGTTGTCTCTTGACGTGCCCCCACGTCTTATTCTACCTATGATTTTCCAGATCATATGGTATACTTGTGTTTAGATCATGGGTGAGATCTCGATTCCTTTGCTAAAGCAATTGCCTTAAGTTATCACTGAAGATAACTACAGGCTTCGCAATGCTAGGTACTACTTCCAGTTTGTTGGAAGAAGTTTTCGTCCAAACACTTTCCTTCGCTGTATTCAATACTGCGAAATATTCTGTTTTATTGGTTAACCCAGCATCGATTGTCTTTTGAACCCTTTCAAATCATCGTTGCCCCATAAAACCAGAATATTTAATTCACTTCAGACGGGAAACTCGAATCACTAAATCCTTTGAGTTCCAATTCTTCATTATTACCGTTGACCAGCAATATATCCTCAGAACTCCTAGAGTTCTTCAAGGAATGCTTCCTTTCGGTATACCAATACTCCTTACTGGTGTTCGACCAATATCAGCTTATGATACTCATAGCAAATGTTTAGTCTGGTCTTGTACATGACGTTGCATATACTATGCCACCTTTTATATGGAAGGTGTTCAGAGATATTATCCTCTTTACTCATCAAATGTAGGGCTCATTGACTTTGAGAGAGATTTTATATCTCTATGGAAACTGTCCTCTCTATGACTTTCCATACTGATTTTATTCAGTTTTTGTCCATGTACTAAGATTTGGGATTTCAAACATCTTCACTAATCTATCACAATAGATACGTACTGCCAATACGTGAGATGTATCCCTTAAATCTTTTAATGAAGAATTACGTGCATTTACACGCTTTCGTCTGCGTTTAACACTCTTACATCATCTATGTCAACTTTAGTGTTTTATTTTACGAACAATGCAAAAACTCCCACTGATTCTTTTGTACATTGAGATTTACATGCAATTTTGATAAAGCCAACCGCCTTGACTGTCTCATCTAGTTGCATGTTCCAGCTTCGGGATACTGGACTAGAATCATAGATTTTCCTTTGGAATTACATCCAATGGTTATGCCTCGTGGTCATGCGAAGCTTCTATGGTTCAGTGTTTCTAAATGGATTATTTGGAAATCCACTGAGACTACATGGCGTTTTAAGCTATGTTCCCGAATCTATGTTATACATAGATATTTCGAAAGTTCTTGGATTATTGTCCAATCGATCATATTCATGAACGTACCAGTTCTTTTCGAATTCGATCGAATCTTCGAAATTCGGTGTACAAAATTTTGGTGCAGTAGGTTTGAAAATATACTCCCACTATTTGTAGGGATGTGTCCAAGTCTAGGACTTCATCAAGTTCCATGGTAATATCCCATTTCTATTAGCGAGGGAACAACCCTCTAAGAATCGGGAATCCTCAGGAACGGACTACTTTCGTTCTTTAGGATCATGGAACAGGTATCCAATGGATTTCGTTGAATACCCTACAAATTTTCTCAATTGGATCCACTATCCAATTTTATCATTCATGGATGATATACCATACTTGGGTTAGTACGGTTTTTCGTAGGAATTGACTTAAGAAAATACTTGTTTAAGTATCCTTCTATAGTCATGGGGTTGACCCCCAGAATTGATTGAGTAGTTTTAGCAATACTAATTTAAGGAATGAATCTAGTCTTTCATAGTTCGATTCCTTTTATTAGATTTAACTTGCTATTCAAGAATTATATTCTTGATTTAGATAATTTGAGTAATTAAGGACTTATGTATTAATCACTTCGATTATATCGAATGACCATAATTTAATGCCCTTAATTGCTTCGATTTTGGAATCCTTTGAATCCTTTCAACATTTCCATACTTGCACTTTACTTAGTGCCTTTATGAAACACTTTGAACCCTTCAACCTTTCCAAAAACTTGTACTTTCAAAGCACTCATATCCTAAATGCTATTAGGATACTTTATGAAGCAATTAATAACTCGCACTATTACTTTAGTGATCCATATGGGTGTTAACGAATTTCATTCATTAATCACTTGGTATTTCAAAATACCTTCATTCAATCGATTGATTTCCTATTCAGACAGGATTCGCATGTTTTGAATTCATCAATCTTCTATTTTTCAAGAGTCATGATTGAAAATAATTCATCGATTCCTTCTTTTAGGAATTATGATCGAATGTGGATTATTATCTAATTTGTTTTTCTTTTCTTGATTTAGCATAATTTAAGTTTTATCAATACTCTATATTTCTTTGCTTTATTTACAACGGTAAAGCAATTATGTACGAATTAAAAGCTTTAATTAAAATAACTCCATTCATAATGGTAAAGCTAAAAATGTCTCGTACAAAGTTCGAAATAAATAGACAAAACTCTAACTAATGCCTAAATCCAGAATTTAAAGAAAAACATATGTGTTGGTCCCAAGTGGTCAGATGAGGTCTAGAGGGGGGGGGTGAATAGACCTCTGAAAATTTTTGAACTTAAAAACTTTTCAGTCTTCTGTCAGCAGACTAAGCTGATGAAGAACAGTAAGCAGACTAGTCTGATCGTGAACAAATCTTGAACAGACGACTGACCACTCTTCTTACAATAACTTAGCTGTTTTTCAGCAAAACAGTTTTCCAAGAGTATACTTGCAGCGGATTGTTTAAAAGTGTTTTTCACAAGTAAACTAAGTTCTAAAAAGATTTTATCCCCAGTTTTCAAACTCCTTATAAAATCTTTTGTTTGATTCAAAGTATTTAAAATGCAAACTTTAAAATATGCAAGAAAGCTTTAGATGCAAGATAACACAAAGAATTTTTATAGTGGTTATATGGATAAAAATCCTTTAGTCCACTCTTCCAGATCACACAGATTCTGGGTTATACTATAATCACAAAGATTACAATATTTCTCCACTTACACCTAAACAACTAATGAGAAGGCTGTAAGCTCGCAATAGGGATTCACAAAGAAAACCTATCCTCTAAAGTAGAATCACTCACACAGATGGATTCTCACTTCGCACAACACTCAGCTATTACAAAATCACTCAGATAATGTTTTTCTGATTTCTTCAACTGGGTTTCTGTCAACAGATGACTTCCACCAGACGAGTGAGCTGTTCGAGCTTTTGAGACTTAGAGAAATTCTGCTTCAAAATTTCGATCTCTGATTGTTGTTGTGTTCTTGCTCGATTTGAAATTCAGCTCTATTTATACATGGAAATGAAATTATGACCGTTGAAGGCAAGTCACAAATCAAATCCATCCTTCAGCTCTTTTTGAAACGGCTCCCTGCAGCATTCCGTACTGTGTACAGTACCTTTCTGTCCATCGCATTTAATGCTGCATTTAATGCACTCTGCTGATCCGAGGATATCTTCAATCATTTGCCATTACTACCCTTCTCTTACAGCATTTATTACACCAAGTGCATTTATTACCGTTGGACTAATCTCTTGACCTCTTCTACTCTGCTGATCAAAATGACTCTGCTGATAGATACTCTGCTGATCAAATGCTGAACTCATCTGATTTGACTCGGCTGATGATCTACCCTTCTGTTCGCTGATTCAGCAAGAGATCACTAGTCTTCTGAGCTTTGAACTTTGAACTCTTCTGATGTCTTCTTTTACTTGTTCAAAATTCTTCTAAGGGAACTAAGCTTTCCATACTTAGCTGATTATGATGTTTTGGAAATCATCAAAACCTTCCCTTAATTACTTGTCTTCTTTCATCTTCATCTTCATCCAACAATTTCCCCCTTTTTGATGATGACAAAACTCCAGCTAAGTACCTGTACCTAAACTAAAGTTTTGATCCTCAAAAATTTCTGAGATAGAAATGATATGTTGGAGTCAAACTTGCAATTTTATAGATATTGAACTGATTACATTTTACAAGTTGAAAGATGAGAAGTACAAAATACTTTAAAAGATTACAAGGATTTTTAATATAAAGAGAATCTAGCCAAGCTAGTCTTCTGTCTTCTTTTCTTCTTCAGCAGACTTGGAGATTCCAACTTCCAATTTCTGCATCAACAGCTCTAGCTTCTTCTTTTTAACATCAGGATCAAGCTGTTCTTCAACTGAATCTTTGGCAGCAGCTAGTTCTTTGTCTGACTTAGCTTTTGCTTCAGATTCTTCCTCATCAGCTTGGTCTTCTTCTTCTGTGATCTTCTCATCTGCTAATCTGCTTGTGCCTTCATTTGCTGCTTCATTCCTATTATTAGCAGACTCTTCAGATTCTTCTAACACTTCTGTTTCTTCAGCATTTTGATTTCCTACCCTTTGGAAATCAACCCTTTGCTGTCCAAATATCCTTTCTTCCCCCTTTTTGTCATCATCAGCAGGGACAGATGGATATTGTGGCACAACTGGTGTGATTAGAAGTGAATCACATAGAAGCTTGATGTTTTCTTCCATAGCATTGATCTGAGCTTGCTGGTTAAGTTGATTGGCTTTAACAGTCTTGACTTCCTTGAGCAAGTCTTCTCCTTGATCACCCAACTGGATTTGAGTTCCTAAAATCCAATTTGATGAAGCATTGAAGTCTTTCATCATGTTGCCCATGACTTCATCTTCTGCTTGGAGAGCCAATTCAACAGTCTGTTCAATCTGCTTCCAACCTTCAGTGGTGCTTTGTGTCCTTCTCCTGAGTATATCCATATCCTGACATATAGATTGTACATTCTGAGCAGTATCTTTCATTAAGTCAGTAGGAACAGCAGCAGCAACCTTCTGAATAGGTTGATGAACAGCAGCTATCACTTCTGCTTTTATCTCCTCCTTCATTTCCTTCATTGATTTGATAATCAATTGTTGGATGGAATCCAACAGATTGGTTTGAGAACTCTGAGATATTGAAGGATCTTCTGATGGAGTAGCAGAGACGGTTTCCTTGAGATGTTGCTCTGATGGTTGAGTTATCATTGCAAGGGACTGATCTGCTGGTTCACCAGCATGGCTTGGAGTGCTTTCCTTCTCCTTAGCCTGATCATCTTCTTCAGCAGCAACTTCTTTCTCCTTTAACTGATCTGCTGGAATTTCTTCTTCCTTCTTTGATTCATCAGCAGCATCAGACTTGTCATCCTGCACTTTGTCTTGATCAGATGGGTCTGAAGTACCCTCAATTTGCTTTGGTTGATCAGAGGACTCTGCTCCTTCTTTATCAGCAGGTGATATAATCTTCTTGACAGTTTCAACTGTCCTCATCAAACCTTCATTGTCCACTGCTGACCTGTTACAAATCCAAGTAAAGTTGTCAAGAGGAATAAAAGTAGATGATTGTTCCTCAGGCAGCTCTTCATAGGGTCTGATGTTTGGTCCATAGACAATATGCTTGATGTTAGGAAGTGGAACCAGTGAGCTTGGTTGTCCCCTTAACTTCCTTGCTTTCTTGGCCCAAAGCTCCATTGCTTGAGCAATAGCCAACTTGATAGATCTTTCTTTGAGATCTACTGAGTCATCAAAATCCTCAGGAATGGATGCAAAGATCTTCTTGGCCTCTTCCTTGACTACATGACATATTCTCATCCTCAACCTGTCCAGAAAGAACTCTGAATCAAGTGCTTGAATGATTGAATTTGTCTCAAGCCATTTAAGTAACCAGTCTTCTGTAGCCTTGAATTCTTTCCACTTAGCCATTTCAGCAGGACTCTTTGTTAATCTGTATTCTCTCCATCTATTGTATTTGATCTTTTCAGAATGGAAGAGTGTCAGACGGTTGACTCTTTCATTTTCAGCATCCAGTCTTCTAAGGAATTCTTCAAAAATTGCAGGGTCTTCCCTGACAATTTCAAGAGACAGTTTGACTTCTTCTCTTCTCTTTTCCTTAATCTTGGGTGCAGGCATAGCTGGTATTGGTTTATTTGGATCTCTTTGCTCACCAATAACTATCCCACCAGTACGCTGAGGACCATGAGCATCCTTGATGCTAGCTTCAATGACAGCAGCCAACTCTGCTGCCTCAAAAGCATCTCTCTGCTCTTGAGTCATTTTGCTGGCTTCTTCTTCCAGCCTTTTTAACTCTAGGCTTTTCAGCCTATCTTCTTCTGCTTTCTCAGCAGCAATCCTTTGCTTTTCAGCAGCGTCCAGTTTCATCTTCTCTGCAGCAGTCACATAGGTTGAGGTTTTGCCTAACCTCTTTCTTCTTGATTCAGGGCTTTCAACTGCTTGGATAGGTGTTGCAGCAACTGGAGTAGGATGTATTAACAGAATTTCTCCCTCCAGTGGTGTACTAGTCTGCTGTTCCTTTTCTACATCAGCAGATAGTGCAGCAGTTGAGGCTTCTGTTGTCATTTCAACTGTAGGACCACTTTCAGGCTCAGCAGTAGCAGCCTTAGTAGCTTCAACAACTGGTTCTTCAACATTTAATGGCCTTTCTGCCTCAGTTGTTGTTTTTCTTACAGTTCCAACAGGCTTTTCAGGGAAAGTGACCTTTCTCTTGGCCTTTGACTTAGGAATTTTCTTGACAGCAGGGGGGTTGGCAGTAGGAGGTCCCCTTGCTTCACTCCTAGTTCTTAGTCTCTTCAGCCTTTGAAGTGGAATTTCCTCTTCAGATTCAGTTTCTTCAGAGGATGACCCTGTCTTCATATTTTCAATTTCAACAGTGAAGTCATCTACCACCTTCTTAGAGACTTCAATTTCAGGCTCTGCTGATCCAGCCACAACAGCAGACTGTGCTGTTGGCTCAGCAGACTGACTAGTCTGACCTTCCTTCTTGCTCTTCTTAGAAGGAGTCTTCTTAGACTGTTTGGGTGCTTTTCTCTTTGGTTTTTCCACCAGTTGCCTTACTGGTTCGTAGAGTTTGAACTCTTTGCTTCCATGGGTTTGCTTTCCTCCACCCATAGGGCATTGTAGAGAAGCAAACAAATTACTCAGCAGAATGGCATGAGAATGCCTTTTGTCACTTAACAGCTCATAAACATGAGCAGCCCAGTTCACTTTCATCCCATAGTAAATGCAAATCATAGTGTGAAGCCTTCTTCTAGGTAGGCCATCCAGAGAACCCGTAGCACAATCCAAAACCTTTGCTATGATATCAGCAAATCTTTGGTATTCATCCTTCAGCTGGGTCTTCATTAAAGTCCCAGTCATCTCCTCTCCCTTCTTAGCACAAATTCTCCAAAATTCCTCTTCTTTTTCTGACCCTAACGAGGTCACATCTCCTCCCTTGTCTGTCAGCTTATAAATTTCATGAAGAACAGCAGCAGATACAGCGATTTTCTTACCACCTATGACAGCAGTCATAACGGTGTCATCATCGTTGAACTCCCTGGAAGTGTAGAAGTGGTATACATCTTCAAGATAAACCCTATCTTCGTGTGCTTCCAAGACTGGGACCAAAGATGCTTCCTTGATCTTTTCCAGTAAAGCGCGCATCAAATCGGTGCCAGAGAAATGGAATTTGCTGTAGTTGAAGTATCTTCCTTCAATAACTTTGTCCATTTCTGAGATTTGTGAGTAAATTCTGCAAAATAGTGAACTTTCGCAACAAGAGGGTTTGAGAGATAGAAAGTTTGAGAATTTTTGAGTGCGTAAGACGACTATGCTGTTCAGATCGGATTTTATAGGTTTCCTTTTGATTTGGTTTTCGTGATTTATTTAAACCGTTGATCTAATCTGACAGTTTTTAATCGTGCGGATGAGAGTCGCGGATTTCAATTTTATTATTTTAATGTCAGATGGGCGGGAAACTCTATCGACACTAATCTGTTTACTTATAAAAGCGTGTTACTAATAATGCGTTTTATGACCATGCTTATATAAGGTATCAGATGAGTAGAGTTAAACTTATCTGACAGACGAGTGATCTGTTATCTGATATTACTAGAGAATGCCAATAGCTAGTAATCTTCCTCTGCTGTTTGTCAATCCAGCAAGATAAAATAATCTTCAATCTTCAAGAATTAAGAATACGTCTTCTTGACAAACTTAACTTCAACTAACTGACATTAACAGATTTCATCTTTAGAACAGAAGTACCGCTAATCTTACACGTTCCCCCTGTCTTTAAGACTTCATAAGTTAACTAGTCTGTTGAAAGTTAATTCTTGAATTAAGTAACTGATGACTAAGTTGTTGAACTCCAGTCTTCTGATGAGTTCCCCCTCAGCTTATGCATCCAGGTTAAGTAAACCTAACTCAGCTCTTAGAGTTGAGAACCTTGCTTCACTTAGAGGTTTGGTGAAGATGTCAGCAATCTGATTATCAGTATGAACATACTCAATCAAAACATTGCCTTTTTCCACATGATCTCTAATGAAATGATGTTTAATCTCAATATGTTTAGTCCTTGAATGACTTGTAGTATTCTGAGTAAGTGAGATTGCACTTGTATTGTCACAGTAGATTGGTATTCCACTGATCTTGATGTTGTAGTCTTCTAGTTGATGTTTCAACCAAAGTATCTGTGCACAGCAGGCTCCAGCAGCTATATATTCAGCTTCAGCAGTAGATATAGAAACTGAGGTTTGCTTCTTACTCATCCATGAGATCAAACGACTGCCCAAGAACTGACAGGCACCTGTTGTGCTCTTTCTGTCAATCTTGCAGCCAGCAAGGTCTGAATCTGAATAACCAATGAGTTCAAATCCAGATTCTCTAGGATACCATAATCCCAATTCTTGAGTGCCTTTAACATACTTCAATATCCTCTTGGCAGCTAAGAGATGAGATTCTTTGGGGTTTGATTGGAATCTTGCACAGACTCCAACTGAGTACATTATATCAGGTCTGCTTGCTGTTAGATACAACAATGAACCTATAATGCCTCTATATTTGGTTATGTCCACTGATTTGCCATCTTCATCTTTATCCAAACGAAGACTTGTAGACATAGGAATGGTAGCTGTTGAGCTAGTTTCCATACCAAATTTCTTGAACAGATCTCTTGTGTACTTTGCTTGGCTGATGAATATTCCATCAGGCAACTGTCTAACTTGCAATCCAAGAAAGTAATTAAGTTCACCCATCATGCTCATTTCAAACTTGTTCTGCATCAGCTTGGAGAACTTATCACACATCTGTTGGTTAGTTGAACCAAAAATAATATCGTCCACATATATTTGCACAAGTAATATATGATTTTCCCATTCAATTGTAAACAAGGTTTTGTCTACCTTACCTTTTCGAAATCCTTTAATTAAAAGAAAATCAGATAGGGTATCATACCATGCTCTTGGAGCTTGTTTCAGTCCATAAAGGGCTTTCTTCAGGCGATATACTTTGTCCTCTTCTTGATAGACTTCAAATCCTGGAGGTTGTTCAACATACACTTCTTCTTGCAATTCTCCATTGAGAAAAGCAGACTTCACATCCATCTGATAGACAGTGAAGTTCTTGTAAGCAGCATAGGCAAGAAACAGTCTGATTGCTTCAAGTCTTGCTACTGGTGCAAAAGTTTCATCAAAGTCAATTCCTTCTTCTTGACAATAACCCTTGGCCACTAGTCTTGCTTTGTTTCTGGTGACAACACCATCTTCATTCATCTTATTTCTGAATACCCACTTAGTGCCAATTACTCTTTGATGACTTGGTCTAGGAACTAAGTACCAGACTTCATTCCTTTCAAATTGATTCAACTCTTCTTGCATAGCTTCTATCCAGAAGGAGTCATTTAGAGCTTCTTCAATTTGTTTAGGCTCTATTTGAGATAGGAATGTGACAAACATAGCATCTTGTGCAGCTGCTCTTCTTGTTTTCACTCTATCTAAAGGATCACCAATAACTAATTCAGGAGGGTGATTCTTGAGCCATCTGAGATCAGGTTGCAAATCAGGATGTTGTCCTCTGTTATGATCTTGCAACACTACTGTTGGAGTTCCAGTAGTAGTCTGTTGAACATTTGCCGTCTGTTGAACAGTCTCTGGTCTGTCAGCTGTTTGCAACTCGTCTGTTAGACAATCAGCACTGTGATTTTGAACAGCACTTGAGTTAGCAGCTGAACTTAGATTAGGTAGTATGATGGGAACATATTCTTCATTTCTTCCAAAGTCTAACTTCTGTAAATCAGCAGACAGATCTTGATTTACACTTTGATTCTTTTCAGAAGATTGACTTGGCTCATCAAATACTACATGGATAGATTTTTCTATTAGCAATGTTCTTTTATTGAAAACTCTATAAGCCTTACTAACAGATGAGTATCCTACAAAGACAGCTTCATCAGCCTTTTCTGCAAATGCAGTAAGGTGATTTTTCCCATTATTCAATACAAAACATTTACAACCAAAAATCTTAAAGTAATGAATGTTTGGTTTTCTATTGTTCCAAACTTCATATGGAGTCTTATTCTGATTTTTGTTGATCATACATCTGTTCTGGGTAAAGCATGCTGTGTTTGTTGCTTCTGCCCAAAATCTTTGAGGCAGTTTAGCTTCAGCTATCATGGTTCTGACAGCTTCTTTTAGTGTTCTGTTTCTCCTTTCAGCAACACCATTCTGTTGAGGGGTTCTGGCAGCAGAATACTCATGATGTATTCCTTTGATATTGCAATACTCTTCAACAGTAGAGTTTGTAAACTCTGTCCCTCTATCTGATCTGATCTTCAATATCTTAATACTCTTTTCATTCTGGATCAGTTCCATCAGATTGGTAAGATGTTCCTTGGTTTCACTTTTCTTCTTCATGAAAATCACCCAAGTATATCTTGAATAGTCATCCACAACAGCTAGGCAGTATTTCTTTCCACCATTGCTGACTGGATCAATAGGTCCAAATAAGTCCATATGCAACAGCTCCAATATCCTTCCAGATGATTGGTGCTTCTTTTCTTTAAAAGATGACTTGATTTGTTTACCCTTCTGACAGGCGTCACAGAGCTTGTCTTTGCTCATGACTGCTTTTGGAATCCCTTCTACCAAATCATTCTTGATTAATCTATTTATGGTCTTGAAGTTTAAATGATTCATCCTCTTGTGCCATAGCCAACTGACTTCACTTGGTGCAGATGCCACCAAACAAACACTTGAATTCTTGTCAACAGAATTCCAGTCAACTATGTAGATATTTCCTTGTCGTCTTCCAGATAAAATTACCTTCTTTGTACCAATTTGTTCAACGTAGCACTTATCTGTTGAGAAGATGACTGAATATCCCTTGTCACAAAATTGACTTATGCTCAGCAGATTATATTTTAGTCCTTTAACATAGGAGACGTCAGATATCTCTATGTTTCCCTTGATTAATCTTCCTTTAGCTTTAATCTTGCCTTCTTTGCTGTCTCCAAAAGTGACTTTTGGACCATCCACAGCAACTGCATCAGTCAACTCATGTATGTTTCCACACATGTGTCTTGAACATCCACTGTCCAAGTATCAAATCTTCTCTACTTTACTCCTACTCCTAATCCTAACCTACAAAACAAAAATAAAATTGTTTTAGGTACCCTTATTGAGAGGGTCCTGAAGGATTAGTTCCACCCTTGACAACCCAAGATGTTGAAGTCTTAGGCTTCTTAGGTTTCTGAGTTTTAGGAGCATGAACAGTTTCATTTTTATCATAGTTATCAGATAAGTCATGTTGATGATCAGTATGATATGAATAATGTTCATAAGCAGGGTAAGGTGCATGATATGCAGGATATGCATGCATTGGATGAGCAGGGTAAGGTGCATAGTAATTAGGAAACTGAGGTGCATGATATATAGGATGATATGCAGCAGGTTGCACATAATATGACTCATTTCCATACCAAGCATTTTGATTTTTCTTGTTCTTATGCTTCTTTGGTTTACTAGATGCTTGCTCATTTGATTTTGACTTAGTTTTACCACTAGTCTGATTGACTTTAGCTTTATCAGCAGACTTCTTAGGACTCTGCTGTTTGGTCTTACTAGTCTGATTTCCTACACTAGGCTCTTTGCTCTTTTTAGCCTTAGGAGATTTCTTCTCCTTTACCACTTTCTCAGATGAGGTAGGTTTAGAAGTTTGATCATACAGAATGACCTTACTATTGTCAGCTGATATGAATTTTTCAGTATGGTTCAACTCTAGTTTATCCTTTTCTAAAGGTGTCTCCTGTTTCTTAGATGTATGCATGGATGCAACAGTAGACTTATCATGAGACTCAATGATTTTCTCAAGTTCCATGATTTTTCCTTTATAAACCTCACATTCAGCTTTCAGAGATTCATGCTCTTGCTCAAGCTGTTTATATTCAGCTGATTCTTTTGGCTTTTCAGCTAAAAGTTTCAGTGAACTATTTTGCTCTTTTAGCAAGTTCATCTCTTCCTTAAGCTTAACAAACTCTCCAGCAATAGTAGTATTATTCAACATCATTTGCTCTAGAGAATTAAACAGTTCATTTTCTTGAGGAGTTACCTCATCCTCAGAGTCATCAGATTCCTTTGCCATCAGGCACAGGAGAGCAGGTTTTTCTTCATCAGACGATTCTTCATCAGATGAGTCTGAGTCTGAATCAGATGAGTAGACAGCAGCTGGCTTTTCTGCTTCAGCCATCATTGCCTTGCCTCTCTGATGCTTTCTTTCTTTTCTCATTTTCTTCTCTTCCTCAGTGTACTTCTCTGCTTTTGGATATGGGCAATTTCTTATGAAGTGTCCCAATTTCCTGCAGTTGTAACACATCAGTTTTGATTTATAATCCTCTTTATCCTGAGAAGAAAAGTTAGGTTTAGAAGTAGAAGCAGCATGATTGTATTTGTTTTTCATCTTTCTCTTATAGAACTTCTTGAAGTTGTTCATCAATAATGCTACATCTCCAGCAGTGTACTCCTTTTTGTTGAGTAGTGTGGCTTCATCAGATGAGTCCACTTCTTTGCTTTTCTGTGCTGGTCTTCTGGTGTTTTCAGCAGCAACAAGTGCAGCTGTGGGTCCTGAAGTTGAGGTTTCTTCAATTCCCATTCTTGGCAGTTTATACTCATAAGCCTTAAGTGCGGAGAACAGCTCTGTTAGAGAAATCTTGCCCAGATCTCTTGATTCTTCCATTGCTGTCACCTTCATGTTGAACTTGGGAGGTAGAGCCTTCAGTACTCTGACAGAAATCTCTTTGTCAGTGAAAGTCTTTCCCAGCTTCAAAACTTCGTTCAAAGTTCTGGTGAATCTGGTATCCATTTGATCAATGCTTTCTCCAGACTTCATCTTGAAGTTGTCCAGCTTCTCCAATGCAACACTGAGCTGATGCTCTTTAATAGCATCATTGCCTTCGCTCATATCTCTGACTTTGTCCCACATCTCTTTTGCGGTTTTGCAATGTTTGACCTTGTCAAACCGATCATTATCCAGGGCTTTGGTCATGATGAATCTCCCAACTTTATCTAGATTGTAAAGCTTTATCTCTTCTGGAGTCATCTCATGAAGGTCTTTCTCCACAACCGTATCTACTTCATTTATCTTTATGGTCTTTGTGAATCTGAATGGACCTTTAATGATACATGTATGCATGTTGTCATTATAGGCAGCAAGGAAAATCTCCATTCTGATTTTCCAATCCTCAAAGGACATACCAGCAATGTGGGGAACATGGCTGATACAATCCATTTTTCAAAAAGTTTTTGTTTTTCAAAAAGATGCTCTTTTGAAAAGTTTTGAAAACTTTTGAAAAACACTCGGATCAAGCTCGTTGATCAGGCAGCTGATTCTAATGAACCACCTGCTCTGATACCACTTGTTGGTCCCAAGTGGTCAGATGAGGTCTAGAGGGGGGGGGTGAATAGACCTCTGAAAATTTTTGAACTTAAAAACTTTTCAGTCTTCTGTCAGCAGACTAAGCTGATGAAGAACAGTAAGCAGACTAGTCTGATCGTGAACAAATCTTGAACAGACGACTGACCACTCTTCTTACAATAACTTAGCTGTTTTTCAGCAAAACAGTTTTCCAAGAGTATACTTGCAGCGGATTGTTTAAAAGTGTTTTTCACAAGTAAACTAAGTTCTAAAAAGATTTTATCCCCAGTTTTCAAACTCCTTATAAAATCTTTTGTTTGATTCAAAGTATTTAAAATGCAAACTTTAAAATATGCAAGAAAGCTTTAAATGCAAGATAACACAAAGAATTTTTATAGTGGTTATATGGATAAAAATCCTTTAGTCCACTCTTCCAGATCACACAGATTCTGGGTTATACTATAATCACAAAGATTACAATATTTCTCCACTTACACCTAAACAACTAATGAGAAGGCTGTAAGCTCGCAATAGGGATTCACAAAGAAAACCTATCCTCTAAAGTAGAATCACTCACACAGATGGATTCTCACTTCGCACAACACTCAGCTATTACAAAATCACTCAGATAATGTTTTTCTGATTTCTTCAACTGGGTTTCTGTCAACAGATGACTTCCACCAGACGAGTGAGCTGTTCGAGCTTTTGAGACTTAGAGAAATTCTGCTTCAAAATTTCGATCTCTGATTGTTGTTGTGTTCTTGCTCGATTTGAAATTCAGCTCTATTTATACATGGAAATGAAATTATGACCGTTGAAGGCAAGTCACAAATCAAATCCATCCTTCAGCTCTTTTTGAAACGGCTCCCTGCAGCATTCCGTACTGTGTACAGTACCTTTCTGTCCATCGCATTTAATGCTGCATTTAATGCACTCTGCTGATCCGAGGATATCTTCAATCATTTGCCATTACTACCCTTCTCTTACAGCATTTATTACACCAAGTGCATTTATTACCGTTGGACTAATCTCTTGACCTCTTCTACTCTGCTGATCAAAATGACTCTGCTGATAGATACTCTGCTGATCAAATGCTGAACTCATCTGATTTGACTCGACTGATGATCTACCCTTCTGTTCGCTGATTCAGCAAGAGATCACTAGTCTTCTGAGCTTTGAACTTTGAACTCTTCTGATGTCTTCTTTTACTTGTTCAAAATTCTTCTAAGGGAACTAAGCTTTCCATACTTAGCTGATTATGATGTTTTGGAAATCATCAAAACCTTCCCTTAATTACTTGTCTTCTTTCATCTTCATCTTCATCCAACAATATGCTAATAAGAAAAAATCCAGATGCTCCTTGACCCATTCCTTGAAGTATGTTTCCCTCATGTGCAATTGAAACCCAGACTTGGTCACTTGCAGCACGTTCCAGTCATCCTCTGTAAACACTTTTACAGAAACCAGAAATGTTAGATGATTTACATCAAAAGAAGATCTTAAGATGTTTTTCATCAAAAAGGAAATAACTTAGGTTATACCTTGGTCAAGTATGTTTCGGAATTCCTCATCAGTCATGTTACTCAGTTCCTCATTTTTCTTACATAAGGGACAATTCTTTCCTTCGATCAATCCTTGTCCTCTTTCGAGGGCTTTCTCATATTTGTCTAACAACTTATGCAAATCATCGGTCTCAATTCCTTTGTGTGGAACTTCACAATGATCGATAAAATGAGAGAATGATTCAGGCAGGCCATTTGTGATGATTACCATTTTATCATCTAGAGTCAATATAGCTCCAAGCTCATCGATTCGTTTTAGCCTCTTGATCAGGTAAGTGCAATATTTATTAATATTTTTGTACCCAGTCATGCCTTCATCGTGGAGTGATGATATCCAGATTTGCAATATAGTTTGTTCGCAATTGACAGTGAATTTTGGCATGGCTAAATATAAATAACAGACAACAATAAGCAGACAGATTTAAGATAATACTTATAATTAACGAAGATTGGTCTTTCTATCGAAAAAGTTCTCCCACTATTTTATCGAAACAATAACCCCTTGCATTGTTCGGGAAATTCTATTTCCTAGTAGGTCTTGACGTCCCGGCAGACATTAATTGCACCCACGACTCGCGGTCATACAATTAACTCCCTAGGTAGGTATACTTTTACCAATTGTGTCACTCCACAACCTTCAAGCTATTTTGCCTCGATTTTCGCATTTATCTAGCACTGCTACATCATAAATGTTACTACTCGTTTAAGTCTAACCCAGTCAATCTTGATGAGAAACTGGCCCGGTCGTGAAGTCCCCGTAACTAGTTATCGGTCGATAATCACATCCCGACCAGTCCCCACCCTTGTCGAGTTTAGTTAAAAACAAGAATCAAGGAATTTCGTGTATTGTCCCTTTCTTCGACTCGGGTGCCAGACTCTGGATCACCTCTATCGATAAGTAGACAACATACACTAGTCCCTATTGATGGAAGGCTTGGATCTATAAAACATCATTTTATAGTTTACCCAATATGACTTAATATTTTAATTCGAGAGGGGATTTTCGGTTTTAGGAAGTTTGAGGTAACTCTCCTCGAGATCTCACTGCATTAATTATGCTTTATTATTTATTTAGTGATCTAAATTCTAGCGCGCAAGCCAAAAATAAATCAACAAATAAAATAAAACATTCACACCTAGCATGCATGCTACCACAGTATGTCTTCGATCGGGAGCCTCCTATGCGGACCACCATCGAGCCAAAGACGATGGTCCTATTGGTCAATCTATTGGGTTTCATATAGGCCTACTCTATTACACATTTTACCATGCATACATGGCCTTTAGTCTTCTTGGGCTTCCACCTTGCTTGTAACGGGCCTCCATCCTAAACTAATAAAACAGTAAAGCCCTATCTATTACAATGGCTCAAAGTGGCCCAAAAACTTAAGGCTCGCAGGCCCAATAAAACCAATAAGATTAAAACCAACCATTCACATCTAACCTAAAGGTCAAGGCTCGGCGCGATCGAAAACCACGTAAACAATTTCACGTTGAGCAAGAAACAAGCAAAAATTAATTTTCTTATTTCTTATGTTATTCTAAAACTACCTTTTAAAATAACCTTAGATTCTAGTTTTAAAAACTCCTTTCTAAAACAATCTCTTACTTATCATTTAAAACCCCTTTTAAAAATGACCCTTTGATTTTATTTTAAAACCCCCTTTTAAAATTAAATCACAATTCATATTTTAAAACCACCTTTTAAAATATCTCATGGTTCTTACTTTAGTCCACTACTAATTATGAAAAATTAATCCTTCGGATAATAAAACACCTTTTAAAACATAATTCAGGTTCTGGAAATTTCAAATTTTGAAAATTACAGTTTGGTCCCTCAATTTTCGAAAATTACGTTTTGACCCCAAAACTTTCGGAATTTACAAATTAACCCCAAAAATTCCAGAACTTGCAAATTGGCCCAGAAAACAGAAATAATTATTTTTATTTCCAGAAACTTTTATTTATCGCAAAACAGCCCCTGAAGTTTTCGTAAATTGCAAAACAGCCCCACAACTTACGGAAATTGCAAAACAGACCCCTATCGCTTAGAAAAACAGAATTTCAATTTCAGCCCAAAATTTCCAGAAAAGTAAAATTTCAGATTCTGTCCAGATTTTATAAAAATCGTAAATTGCAGTTTTAGTCCTGTAATAATCGCAAATTGCAGATCTGGCCCAAATAAGAATTATGCTATTTATCCGAACACATAATTAATCATAATCAGCAAGATCCATGCAAAGAACACAACAAATAAACATATTCACGAAAATTTGAAGTGTTCAGGCCTTTTTCATATGTGCATAATAAGTTAGGCTCTGATACCACTGTTGGGTTTTGGGTATAATTTGTCAACTACAACAGTACGGAATTTAAAATTTTATCATACACCAAATCCCAGGGTTTCTTATTAGCACATATGAATAAAGGTTGAATTTAATTAAAGCATGCATATACTAAAATTAAATAGGTGGTAAAAGCCACTTTACCTCACCACAGGCAAGGTGGTGGTTTCCTCCGGTCTTCGGTTGTTCACTAGAGCACCCCAAGTGTTGTGCCTCTAGAGATAGTCCACACCAGTTGGATTTGAGTGACTTCGCGAAATCCCCAGGCTCAGAACTAGGATTAAGGAATCGTCTCGTCAGGAATTGGATTCAGATCCGGGAAGAAGCTTGGAGAAAAATCCTTCACAGGGGTGGGGCGATTTTTGCACAGGGTTCGGTTTTCAGTAGGGGCGAGAATGAGGGCTGAAATTTTCGGCCTTCTTTGTTTTTCTTGTGTTGTGATTTTCTTTCTTTCTTAGAATTAGGTTTTCCAACTCTTCTCTAGATTATGTATATCTTGTATTTATAGATGTCTCTATTAGAAGACTCCTTCTCCTAATAGACATCTAATTCTTGAAAGAATATCTTCTTTTCAAGAAACAAGATATACACAAATCTTATCACATTAGGAAAGAAGATCTCTTTCAATCTCTTTCCTAGTTACACAAGAAAACACAAACTCTTTTAATCCCTATCATAATCCAATATAATCAACATTAATTTAAGACTAAATAAACAAGCAAAAAATCGGCCAACCTAGTTCAATAAAATCGGCCCATGTGCTTTTAATTAGTCCTAAACTTAATTTGATCATTGTTCCCAAAATCAGCCCATGCAAGATTAATTAATCCCAGATTAATTTATCTTAACAATAATTGGCCCATATGCTTAAATTAATTAATCCTAGATCAATCAACTTTCATATGGATCGGCCCATGTGTTTAATTAATTAATCCACTATTAATTAATTAATCCTTTCCAATTAATACTTTAATTGAGGATTTAATCAATTAGAAATTCCAATTGATTCATCAATTAGTTACTTCTAATTAATGATTCTCCACTTCGAATTAACACTTTAATTCTCGATTAATTAATTAGTCACTTCTAATTAATTATTCTTCTTCTTGAATTAATACTTTAATTCAATTTATTGATTTAATTCCTTAAATCAATTGATTCCTTCCAGACTGTCACTGTCCAACTGTATTGTGTGTGACCCTCTAGGTTCACCATCAATTGGCAGCAGGCCCACGACTTTCGTGATTTAATTAGTGAGCAATTAATTGCTCCGATCAATTAACCACTTTAATTGACCACTCCAGAATTAATTTCCTTATTAATTCAGGAGTACCCACACCTCATGGTCGATGTCTAGCCACAAGCCCATGAGGCCCAACTTCAGGTGAATTGATATTCGTGAACCTTCAACTCTTATAAATGCCATGTACATACGGTCCTTCTAGCGACTAATTTCCCGATTGAGACCTAGGGTGTGTGAATTGGTCGGCACCTCTAATTATCTCAATTCTGTACTTTCTAATTCAGGATAATAATTCCAGTGTGACTGCTAAATTTGGAAACCCCTTTCCAAATCCGTCACCGACTACGGCCGTAGATTCCTCAGATTTATTATCTAAGAACGTACAGGAAATTCTCTCATCTTATCAGGATGAGTCGATAGATCCTATATTAGTACTAACTATCCGCGCACACGTTCATACGTACCCAAAGTAGTCGCACAATGACCAAGCTATGTGGTCGGCTCCTAAATCAAAGTACGTATTCCCGTGTACCGAATCCGCCCTAGTACCTCAAGTCAAAGGACTAAATCGTACACTATTATAAGCCTTGAGAGACATCCTATTACCGATATGCTTAACGCACTTCCACGATGGGTCTCTCTGTTCGGGTCGTTCGATGCGTTCGATCCCCTATCGAACCACGTAGTCATATGCACTAGCATTTAATGCCTTGTTCATGAAACGACAACAAATTCACTTCATGTGAATCATGCATAATCCTACAAGTCTTGACGATTCATTCGATACCCCGTCTCGATATGAATCTATGACTTGGAACATTTTTGAGATCACGACCTTTGAGACTGTTTCATGATTAATCGCACCCAATACTGAAGTGAATAATCCCGTAGTCATGAGTGATCTCAGGGTTTCATCCAATCGCTTAGATACGTTCGCGAGAGATGAAGTTGGCCATTGTTTAATTCACGTACTATGAATAAACGGGCGTATTATCTTATGAATCATAAGATTGCTTCTAAAGGAAGTACCTAAACAAGCTTATATTTGTTGGCTTGCTGGGCACTATCCTATCAAGAAGCTCAATCGACGGGTCAGGTTCCGGGACGACTACCCAGATATGATGGAACTACCGACCCAGATGATTACATATTCAGTTTTACGAACATAATGAACTTATATGCTCACTCAGTAGAATACACTGCAAAGTTAATGGTCACCACATTCGAAGGACTGGCTTTAGATTGGTTTGCCAAACAACCCACTAATTCCATATTCAGCTTTCGGGAGTTATGCAATAAGCTGACTCAGCAGTTCGCTAGCCAGAAGAGACAGAAACTGCCAATGAGCTATCTAGGAACCATCCATCAACAAGAGGGAGAATCCCTACGAAACTGGTTGGCAAGATTTAATGTGGAATTGCTCAAAATCGATTCCCCAAATATCGACTACATAATCTCCATCATTTTCGACCTCACCAAAAATAGGCAGTTCGGGAATGCCCTCAGTAGAAAGCAACCAAGAATATTTGCGGATATTATGACCTTGGCATCAAAATACATGACTCAAGAGGAGATGAACTCTTTTAAAGATAAGAATAAAAATAAGGCTCCCAGCTCCAGGTCAAAACGGCAAGATAGAGTTCCCGCCCCGAAACCCATGGATTATAATAGACCCTTCAAAAAAGGGAATGTCTTTCAGCGACTAGAATATAATCGGAACGATCAAGATAGGAGACCTAATATCTATCCGAGATCAAGATCGGCCGAACTGGCATACAGGAACAGAATAAATCAAGTGGAGTACCCCAGGCTGACCGTTCCTATCGAAGAAATCTTGGTAATAATTGAGAGGAACAATTGGATCCCCCCAGCAAAGAGAATCGCTCAACCAAGGCCGGGTGCTCGAAACTACGATCTATACTGTAGATATCGTCGGGCACATGGGCATCGCACAGAGGATTGTTTTCACCTAAAATGGGAAATCGAAAAGTTGATCGAACAAGGAAAAATGGATGACTATCTAGAACGGAATAATCGCAAAAGGGGTAGGAGTCGAAGTCCACGGAACAATAATCAGAGAGGAACCTCGAGAAGAAGGTCCCTTAACAATGGTCCGCCGCAAGAATTGAACGATCATCAAGTTAACGGCACCATTCATACCATCTCAGGAGGAACAGCCGGCGGAGATAGCCGCAACGCTCGCCGCAGGACCGCCAGGTCCATACTTGGAAGTATCAGATGCCCAAAAGAAGTGTGGACGCTAGAAAGCAAACCACCGAAAGACCAGCTAATCAGTTTTAACGAGAGCGAGGTACCGAGGAACTTCGTTTGGGATGCGAAAGAGGACAACCCCGATTTCCCAATGGTAGTATCCCTTGAGATTGCGAACTACAATGTTAAAAGGATCCTAATCGATAACGGGAGCTCGGCAAATATCATATATAAAGAAGTCCTAAATCAGATGAACTTGGGAGAAATAACGTTCCAAAAGGTAGCCACTCCTCTGGTATGATTCGGAGGTTCGAAAATAGTCCCATGTAGAACAATAGGTTTAAGTGTCTCACTCGGAAAGAAACCACAGTGCACTGTGAAGTTGATAAAATTCTTGGTCGTGGAGACTCCTTTTACCTACAACGCGATCCTAGGACGAACCGCTCTTAATCTATTTCGAGCTGTTGTATCAACTTACCGTCAGAAGATAAAATTTTCGATGGACACGGGAATCGGGGAAATAATAAACGATCATTGTATGGCATGGGACTGTTACAACACCTCCTTAACACTGGGAAACCGCTCCAAATCATTTATCCCAGCCAAGAGAAAGCTCGAGGATGACTTTGATAGAGTCGAGACTGAAATCCCCAGTACAGACCGAATAGATCGAAAGAGAAAGGAACCGATTGATTTAACTATGAAACCGCTGGAACACAAAGATGTCATGCTAGTACAAGGGGATTCCACAAAACGACCAGAATCGGAACTGAACTCAATAAAGAAGGGGAAGTGATGCTGATAAATTTCCTCAGAGAAAATATCAATATCTTCGCCTAGAGTGCGAACGACATTGAGGGGATCGATCCCAGAGTAATCACCCATTCGCTAAAAATTGATCCCATGGCAAAACCTGCTAGACAAAAAAAGAGGAATCATGGTCTAATAAAAGACAAAATAATCAAGGCAGAAGTAGAAAGGCTTCTCAAAGCCAAACAAATTCGAGAAATTCACTTCTCGGAATGGCTATGTAATGTAGTATTGGTAGCAAAAGGGGATAAAAAGGATAATAATTGGAGAATGTGCAATGACTTCACCGACCTTAACAAGCTATGTCCACGAGATCCATACCCCCTTCCGAGGATCGACTTATTGGTCGACTCGACTGCTGGTTTCACAATTTTCAGCATGATGGACGCCTTCCAAGGTTTCTATCAAATATACATGGATGAGCGAAACCAAGAAAAAACTGCTTTCGTAACGGAACAGGGTGTATACTGCTTCATAGTCATGCCATTCGGCCTAAGGAACGCTGGAGCCACTTACCAAAGGTTAGTTAACCTAATGTTCAAGGAGCTTATCGGAGAAATAATGGAAGTATACATGGATGATATGCTGGTCAAAAGCATGAACGAGGCTGACCACATAAAGCATCTCGATCGGTGCTTTCAAATATTGAGGAAATACCGAATGAAGTTGAATCCCGCAAAATGCACTTTCGGAGTAAAATCGGGAAAGTTTTTAGGGTATTTGGTTCATCAGCGAGGAATTGAGGCCAATCCAGAAAAGATTCAAGCTATAACTGAAATGAAACGACCTAAAACGATCTCCCAAGTACAAAGTTTAGTGGGAAAGATCGTGGCATTGAACAGATTCATCTCCAAATCGGCCGACAAAAATTTGCCTTTCTTTCAAACTCTACGAAAGGCGAAAAACTTTGTTTGGACCGAAGAATGCGATCAGGCTTTCAAACGGCTAAAGGAATACCTGACCTCCTCCCCACTATTAGCCAAGCCAACTGAGGGCGAACCATTATACATTTACATATCTATCTCCGATGTGGCCATTAGTTCAGTTTTGGTAAAGATATGGAACATAAGCCTGTTTATTACTTAAGCAAGTTATTACAAGGGGCGAAGAAGAATTACTTGGAAATAGAAAAGTTCGCCTTGGCCTTAGTAGTAGCAGCACGCAAATTCCGACCATACTTTTTAACCTACAAAATTGTGGTATTAACCAACCAATCGCTAAGACAGGTCTTGGCAAAGCCGGAAGCCTCTGGTAGGTTGATTAAGTGGGCGATTGAGCTAGGTCAGTTCGAAATCGAATACAAACCACGAATTACAATTAAAGCCCAAGTCCTGGCCGATTTCCTATTAGAAACTCCGACCTCAACACCTGAACATAGTGAACCGACCAGCCGCGATAACGATATCTTGGTCGTAGAAAATCAAACCTGGTTGATGCATGTCGATGGTGCTTCATGCAGAGAGGGAAGAGGTGCTAGAATCAACTTTACCGGACCAAATAAAGAAGATATAAATTATGCAATAATCTTGGACTTCGTGGTAACGACAACGAGGCAGAATATGAAGCACTGATTGCAGGAATGGAAATGGCAATCAAAGCCAACATAAAGAGTCTCAAAGTACTGACCGATTCGGAGTTAGTACAAAGACAATTTGAAGGTCTATACAAGGCAAAGGAATTCAACATGGTCAAATACCTATCTAAAGTAAAAGAATTAGCTCAGAAATTTAAGAATTTTGATATACAGAATGTTCCACGTTCGGAAAACAAATGGGCCGATGGTGTGCTGTCGTACGCAACCAAAAATAAAACCTATACTCCTAATAATGTAGTAGGGCGAGTAAGGGTCGATCCCACAGAGAATATCTAGTCTAATTTTATGCTAAATGGATTAAAACAAATGGGGGTTTAAGTGTGATGGAATTCAATAATTAAGAAGTGATGAAAATTAAATTTAATCAAAGTAACAAATATTGGTCCAAGTCAACATCCACTGTCGGAATCATATAACTGATCATCGATGCAAATATATATAACAATTCACACTTTGAATATTCACCGTGAAAACTAATCCCCTATCTCTCCTTAGTTTTAATTAATCAGAAGAAGATATCCAATTAATCCTAACTACTAAATAACCCAAGATAAGCACTAAAGGTTTAATATAGCAGATGCTTTAAGTATTAGAGAGATCAATGAAACTAAACAATTCAAACACAAGCGGTTGGATTTAATTTAGTCGATTTATCTTCTTAAGATTAACAATTTCTGACGCAGCAAATTATTGAATCTTAGATGCTTCACAAAATTAGATGGATCAAACAATTACGGATTTGATATCTAATCAAGCAGTAGATTGAAAAGAATAATATACTAGTAGGCCTCCTAGCAATTAAACAAAACAACCATATTAATTATAACAGAAGAGCAATCGATATTCAAAACATAAATCGTATAATAAAACTAATTAGATCTCACAGTTTTCTTGTTTCCGAAGCTTCAGTTTTCTTCGACCAATAACAAAGATTTAGCCACGTAAGGCCATTAATAACTCTAGGTATATGTGGGAGGAAAGAATTAACTAGGTGGTCTTCTAAAGTCCTATTTATAAAAGAAGCCAACACAACCCTAAAAGAATCCTCTAAAATTGATATCCAATCTTTATATTATAAGAATAATATAAAAAATAGGATATTATCTTAATGTAAATAGGAGAATGCTGATTTAATCCTTCCAAAATCGTCCATCAAAGATTGCCCAAATATCAAGTCAATATATTAGACTAGATATTTAGGAAACTTTCCATAAAACAGGTATAGCGACTTTAAGTCCGATTTCGTCTAGGATCCCTTCAGAATCTTGAAAATCCCCAAAGATGAAAGTTGTAGACGTTCCTCTTGCCGATCTAAAGCATCTTGAATCATCTCATTTGGATTTCGTATGAGGATTTTACGCCCTTAATACGAAGTAGTGTCAAAACTGTCCAGAAATTGTCTACTTAACTTCTTTTGCACTTAATGCCTCCAATTGTATCCTAGATAAAAATATAAGAATAATGAGTGTGGTTTGGTGTCAAATAAATATTAAATAGCAAATAATAATGCATAAAAACTTGACACTTTGTATTCTTATCAAATTCCCCCACACTTGTTCTTTGCTCGTCCTCGGGCAAAATTCAAATTCACTTCCTCAAAAAAAAAGAACATCAAGGTTGTAATACCATTAACAAAGAACAACCAAACTTTTCCAAAATCATAACACATCATGAACAACATTCTTAAACAACTTACAATTAAATAGCAAGTATTTTCATTTGAGAATACAGTAGACTAAATATGTAGACCCTTACAGGAATGTACACTCAACTCTCATGTGTTTGAAGGGTATGTGTTTCGCTCAAATTCATTCCTATGGAAATGATCTACCATAAGCTTGCATATCTTCTCATTCTCCTCCATTGAGACCACATGCATAACAAGAATCATAAGGACTTTTAGGGGTTGTAACGGGGCTTAGGGACAAGGAATGAACATTTGGAACTGAGCTTAAAAGTCATTGAAACTAGTGGAGCAAGTAATCGGTTTAATCTCAATATAACCAAACACTCTATTTATCATATTTGTTTGTTTTGGCTCTAAAGTACTAACCACATAAAATCCTTGCACTGAGAGAAGACCATGCTTTTAAATCATATGAAACATTATAAACTCCCTTCAATCAATTTTCTCTCTCTTTTTTTTTCTTTTTTTCTTTTTTTTCTTTTTTTTTTTTTTCAAAACACTGACATACTACAACTTCATTAACCCCCACACTTATTTCAGGCACCCAATTATAGTGATGAATGATGCTCCACTAGCTCTAAGACTTGGGTAAAGATGTCATTTTTTTTTTCGGCTTAAAGTTTATAATGTGGGTTAGAAAAAACAAGAAAAGGCTAAAGAAAGGCTCAGAAGGGGCTGAACGAGGGAAAAATTAATTCAAGGTAGGCTATTTGGCTTAAGTGGCTCACAACATAAAAAAATTTGCCTTAATCATATTCACGTATGCATGAGTCAATATGGCCTCAAATAGAATCAATGCAAGTTCTAGAGAAACAAGACCATGGAAGAATATCTCTCATGAAAAAAAATGAGATCGATATTGATGTGTCGATCTAAAAGCTCAAAACCTCACCGGCTTTTTGTCTACAAAACTTAGTTACTATCGTTCTCGAAGAAAATATCAAAACTAATCAATTTTATGTTGTAAGATTACTTATTCAATCATGTTATGACTTTAAGGCAAGTTCAATCGAACTTTTGCTCATGACAAAACTAAAACTTCTCCCCCCCACACTTGATGTTGACATTGTCCCCAATGTACCAAAAAACTACCAAACCAAACCAAATAAATAAATAAATAAGAATAAGAAAGATGTACTCCCCTTGGGTTGCCTCCCAAGCAGCGCCTATGTTTACAGTCGTTGGCTCGACCCAATGCTTCTAGTCAGAATAAATTGGATCCTCAACGTCCAATGTAGCCACATTGTTTACTTGAAAACCTTCATAGAAGGTTTTTAGTCTATGGCCATTCACCTTGAATATTTTGGAGGTCTCCATACTTTGAATTTCAACTGCACCATGAGGAAAAACATTAGTAACAACAAAGGGTCCAATCCAACGAGAACGTAACTTACCTGGAAACAAACGAAGTCGAGAATGGTACAGAAGGACTTTTTGACCAACTTTGAACTCCTTCCTACTAATCATCTTGTCATGAAAAGCCTTCGTCCTTTCTTTGTAAATCCTAGCATTCTCATATGCATCATTGCGAATTTCCTCTAACTCTTGTAGTTGCAACTTCCTATGTTCTCCACTTTCATCCATCTTCATGTTGAAACTCTTTATAGCCCAATATGCCTTATGCTCTAACTCAACTGGAAGGTGACATGGCTTCCCAAACACCAATCGATAAGGTGACATACCAATGGGCGTCTTATATGCAGTTCGATATGCCCACAAGGCATCATCCAAGCGCAAACTCCAATCTTTCCTATTTGGACTGACAGTCTTTTCAAGGATTGACTTGATCTCTCGGTTTGATACTTCTGCTTGTCCATTAGTTTGTGGGTGATATGCAGTAGAAACCTTGTGTGTCACGTGGTACTTTCTAAGCAAAGTCTCCATAGTACGGTTGCAAAAGTGAGTGCCTCGATCACTTATTATAGCTTTTGGGATTCCAAACCTGGAGAATATGTTAGACTTGATAAAATCTGTAACAACTTTAGAATCATTAGTCCTAGTGGATTTAGCTTCCACCCATTTCGAGACATAGTCAACAGCAAGTAATATGTAAACATAGCCGAAAGATACAGGAAAGGGTCCCATGAAGTCGATGCCCCAAACATCAAAAATTTCACAAAATAGTATAGAAGTTTGTGGCATCTCATTCTTCTGGGAAATATTACCCATTTTTTGACAATGCTCGCATGATTTACAAAATAAATATGAGTCCCGAAATAAAGATGGCCAATAAAAACCACATTCTAGTACCTTTCTTGCTGTTCTTTTTGCTCCAAAGTGACCTCCACAAGCATAAGAATGACAAAAGGTGAGAACAGAAATAATATCATTATCAGAGACACACCTTCTTATTATTTGATCACCACAATGCTTCCATAAGTACGGGTCATCCCATACATAATACTTTGCGTCACTTTTCATCTTATCTTTTTGAGCCTTAGATAAACTAGGAGGTAACATATTAGTAGCCAAAAAATTCACAATATTTGCATACCAAGGTAATGTCACACTCGCGGAAAGTAGTTGCTCGTCAGGGAAGGTCTCGTGTAGAGGAAGTTCATCCTCCATACGAACTAAGCGACTCAAATGATCAGCCACTTGATTTTCTATCCCTTTTTTGTCCTTTATCTCCAAATCGAATTCACTTAAGAGAAGTATCCATCTTATTAACCTTGGTTTCGCCTCTTTCTTGGTCATCAAATATCGAATGGCTGCATGATCAGAGTAAACAATAACTTTAGTACCAAGCAAATAAGATCGAAACTTTTCTAAAGCAAAAACAATAGCTAAAAGTTCTTTTTCAGTAGTCGAATAGTTTCTTTGGGCATCATCCAAAGTCCGTGAAGCGTAATAAATGGCATGAGATGATTTTCCAACTCTTTGACCCAACACAGCACCGATTGCATAGTCACTTGCATCACACATTATTTCAAAAGGAATATTCCAGTCAGGGGGCTGGATGATTGGTGCAGAAGTTAGCAACTCCTTCAGCTTATCAAACGCTTTTCTACATGCTTCATTAAACTCAAACGACACATCCTTTTGTAACAACTTGCATAGGGGTACTGCTATTTTGGAGAAGCCTTCGATAAATCTTCGGTAAAAACCTGCATGTCCAAGAAAAGAACGAACTTCCCGCACACAAGTAGGGTAAGGTAAAGATTGAATAATATCAATTTTAGCTTTATCTACCTCTATTCCCTTAGGTGAAACAACATGGCCTAAAACTATTCCTTGTTCAACCATAAAGTGACATTTTTCATAATTTAAAACAAGGTTAGTATCTATGCATCTTTTAAGAACAAGTGCAAGGTTATGCAAACAATTATCAAAGGAATCTCCATGAACGGTGAAATCGTCCATAAAGACCTCTATGATGTGTTCAATATAATCTGAAAATATGCTAACCATACACCTTTGAAAAGTCGCAGGGGCATTGCAAAGGCCAAAGGGCATGCGCCGATAAGCAAAAGTACCGAAAGGGCATGTGAAAGTCGTTTTTTCTTGATCCTCTGGGGCGATTGCAATCTGAAAATAACCTGAAAAACCATCAAGAAAACAATAAAAAGCATGACCAGCTAATCTCTCAAGCATTTGATCAATAAAAGGTAAAGGAAAGTGATCTTTGCGGGTTACACTATTTAATTTTCTATAATCTATACAAACCCGCCACCCATTCTGAACTCGGGTGGGAATCAACTCATCATTCTGATTTTTTATGACAGTTATTCCGGTCTTTTTAGGAACCACTTGAACCGGGCTAACCCAATTACTATCTGAAATAGGAAAAATCATCCCAACTTCAAGGAGTTTGAGGATCTCCTTCTTAACTACATCCATCATAGGTGGGTTCAATCTCCTTTGCGCTTGTCGAGATGGTTTTGCTCCCTCTTCAAGCAAAATTCGATGCATGCACGTAGACGGACTAATTCCTTTGATATCCGCAATGGTCCAACCAATGGCTTCTTTATACTCCTTAAGTACTTTCACGAGCTTTTCTTCTTGTAGTACACTAAGTTTGCTAGAGATGATCACAGGCAGTGTATTTCCATCTCCAAGGAACATGTACTTGAGATGATTAGGAAGGGGCTTCAAATCTGGAATAGGGGCCTGTAAAATAGAAGGCAAAGGTTTCTCGTTAGAAACTGGTAGCGTAATATAAGAAATGTTACCTGTTTGTTTTAACTTTGGAAATTCATTCAACGCTGCGACAGTTTCCTGTAAATCAATGTTCAAGGCTAACTCCTCATTTTCTTTCTCAATATGCTTACCAATAGCAACTTCCAATTTATCTTCTCCATCAAGTTCAAAAATTTCCTGTGCTAAAGAATCAATGACATCAATAGAAAAAACAGAATTATCATCACTAGGATATTTCATGGCATCATAAATATTAAATTTAACAATTTCGCCATCAAACTCCATAGTTAGTGTGCCACTATGAACATCTATTTTTGTCCTGGATGTCTTTAAAAATGGTCTCCCCAACAAAATAGGTGTAGCTTGATCACCATTCTCCATATCAAGTACATAAAAGTCAGCAGGAAAAACCAAATCATTAACTTGCACAAGAATATCCTCAACTATTCCCTTAGGATATGCATTAGATCTATCAGCCAATTGAATCACAACACCAGTTTTGTTTAAAGGTCCAATTTTTAGAGAAGCATACACAGAATATGGCATGACATTGATCGATGCTCCTAAATCTAACATGGCCTTTTCAAATCTAGTGTTACCTATCTTACAAGGGATAGTAAACATGCCTGGATCTTTACATTTAGTAGGTATTTTTCTTTGAATAATTGCAGAAACATTCTCTCCTACTCTCACCTTTTCACTTCCCTTAAGTTTTTGTTTTCGTTTGAGTGTGCACAGTTCTTTTAGAAATTTAGCATAACGAGGTACTTGTTTAATAGCATCTAAAAGTGGAATATTTACCTCGCATCTACGGAAAGTCTCATACAAATATTTATTTTGTTCATCTTTCCTGGATTCTGCTAATGCTTGAGGAAAAGGGGGTATTGGTTTATAATCGGAAAAAGGCAAAAACTTACGGTTAGGTATGTCCTCGTCCTTACGAATGCCTTTCTCCATTATAGTTTCTTTCTCCTTTTCTTGTTTTGACGGTGCATGAACTGCCTCAGTTGGAATTTCAACCTCTTTTCCGCTTCTCAAAACTATAGCACTTGCATTTTCTCTTGGATTTACTATCGTTTGAGACGGTAATTTCCCCGAACTTTGAGCCTCTAGCCGACTAATTGCGGTTGCCATTTGACCCATTTGATTATCCAAGTTCTGAATAGTGGTCCTCGTTTCTTGTTGAAATTGTTTGGTCTCCTGTTGAAATTGCAAAGTATTAGTTGCAAGAGACTTAACAATATCTTCTAACGACATACCAGAATTAGAAGGTTGGATCGGTTGTGGTCTATGAGGGTATGGCTGCTTATATTGTTGGTAATTTTGACGGTTTTGACTTGCGGGCTGATTCATTTGAGGGTTCCCATAGCTAAGGTTGGGGTGGTCCCTCCATCCCGGATTGTACGTGTTTGAGTAGGGATCATACTTCCTTTGTGGCTGTCCATGAAAATCACCCGTAGCATTCACTTGCTCAACGGATTCCTCTTGAAGAGTTGGGCACAAATCAGTTGGATGCCCTACTACCGAACAAATCCCACAAGATTTTGTTGTTTGCACATTACCTACAGCCATTTGACGAACAAGAGAAGTTAAACTAGCAATTTGTTGTTCAAGGGAAGAAACGTTTACCTCATTAACATTCTTTGGTAGAACGTCAAGCCTAGTGCCAAATTGTTGGGAATTTGCTGCCATATTTGCAATTAAGTTCTTAGCAGCCTCCGGAGTTTTATCCACTAAAGCTCCTCCACTAGCGGCATCAATCATGTTTCTATCGGTGTGTAGAAGACCCTCATAAAAATACTGGATAAGTAATTGCTCAGTAATTTGATGATGGGGGCAGCTTGCACATAATTTCTTAAATCGTTCCCAATATTCGTAAAGGGATTCTCCATTGTGCTGCCTTACACCACAAATTTCCTTTCGAATGTTTGCTGCTCTTGAAGCTGGGAAATATTTCTCTAGGAACATCCTTTTCATCTCGTTCCATGTAGTAATGGTCCCAGAGGGTAGATAATACAACCAATCCTTAGCCGAATCTTTCAAAGAAAATGGAAAGGCTCTTAATTTTATTTGCTCTTCAGTCACCCCCACAGGTTTCATACTCGTGCATACCACATGTAGTTCCTTTAGATGCTTGTGAGGATCTTCCCCTGCAAAACCATGGAAAGTTGGTAAAAGATGTATTAGTCCTGATTTTAGTTCAAAGGTAGTAGCAGCATCTAAAGTAGGAAAAGTAATGCATAGAGGGTGTTGATTCAAATCAGGGGCAGCAAGCTCTTTCAAAGTTTGATTTCCAGCCATGATTTCTTTCTCTTCAGAATCAGAATTGCTTATAGACCAATCAGAAGTTGGATTGATTTCTTCTGTGTCTTCTCTAAGTTTCTTCTTTAACCTGCGCAAAGTTTTCTCAATTTCTGGATCGTACTGCAATTCACTTTGATTAGAAGATCGAGTTGCCAACATAAAAATAAATAAATAAGGATCACAAAAAGCAAAAAATCAACTAGAAAATTCCCCGGCAACGGCGCCAAAATTTGGTGTGCTGTCGTACGCAACCAAAAATAAAACCTATACTCCTAATAATGTAGTAGGGCGAGTAAGGGTCGATCCCACAGAGAATATCTAGTCTAATTTTATGCTAAATGGATTAAAACAAATGGGGGTTTAAGTGTGATGGAATTCAATAATTAAGAAGTGATGAAAATTAAATTTAATCAAAGTAACAAATATTGGTCCAAGTCAACATCCACTGTCGGAATCATATAACTGATCATCGATGCAAATATATATAACAATTCACACTTTGAATATTCACCGTGAAAACTAATCCCCTATCTCTCCTTAGTTTTAATTAATCAGAAGAAGATATCCAATTAATCCTAACTACTAAATAACCCAAGATAAGCACTAAAGGTTTAATATAGCAGATGCTTTAAGAATTAGAGAGATCAATGAAACTAAACAATTCAAACACAAGCGGTTGGATTTAATTTAGTCGATTTATCTTCTTAAGATTAACAATTTCTGACGCAGCAAATTATTGAATCTTAGATGCTTCACAAAATTAGATGGATCAAACAATTACGGATTTGATATCTAATCAAGCAGTAGATTGAAAAGAATAATATACTAGTAGGCCTCCTAGCAATTAAACAAAACAACCATATTAATTATAACAGAAGAGCAATCGATATTCAAAACATAAATCGTATAATAAAACTAATTAGATCTCACAGTTTTCTTGTTTCCGAAGCTTCAGTTTTCTTCGACCAATAACAAAGATTTAGCCACGTAAGGCCATTAATAACTCTAGGTATATGTGGGAGGAAAGAATTAACTAGGTGGTCTTCTAAAGTCCTATTTATAAAAGAAGCCAACACAACCCTAAAAGAATCCTCTAAAATTGATATCCAATCTTTATATTATAAGAATAATATAAAAAATAGGATATTATCTTAATGTAAATAGGAGAATGCTGATTTAATCCTTCCAAAATCGTCCATCAAAGATTGCCCAAATATCAAGTCAATATATTAGACTAGATATTTAGGAAACTTTCCATAAAACAGGTATAGCGACTTTAAGTCCGATTTCGTCTAGGATCCCTTCAGAATCTTGAAAATCCCCAAAGATGAAAGTTGTAGACGTTCCTCTTGCCGATCTAAAGCATCTTGAATCATCTCATTTGGATTTCGTATGAGGATTTTACGCCCTTAATACGAAGTAGTGTCAAAACTGTCCAGAAATTGTCTACTTAACTTCTTTTGCACTTAATGCCTCCAATTGTATCCTAGATAAAAATATAAGAATAATGAGTGTGGTTTGGTGTCAAATAAATATTAAATAGCAAATAATAATGCATAAAAACTTGACACTTTGTATTCTTATCAGCCGATCAACTTTCTAGATTCACAGGGTCTCATGACGGTAAAACAGAAAGAGTAATAAACTAGTTAATCTCCAATACGCCAGCAATTGACATCGATGAGACACCAGTAGCTGAGATGATGGAAATCGAAGAAGCCGAAAGAAACTGGATGACTCCAATGATAGACTATCTCCGAGAAGGAATTTTACCGCTTGATCCGAATGAGGCTCGGAAGATAAAGTATCGAGCTCCAAAGTACACAATGATAGAAGGAAAACTTTACAGAAGATCAGCATCCGAAATTCTCCTAAAATGTATCTCCGAATCACGAACCGATGACGTCCTTCGAGAAGTACACGAAGGAGAAGCAGGGAATCATAGTGGAGCAAGAGCCTTAGCCTTAAAATGCCTCCGAACAGGTTACTATTGGCCTACCATAAACAATGATGCCATGCAGTATGTCCAAAAATGCCATCATTGTCAAGTTCATGCAAATATAAGTCATCAACCAGCCGAGAACATGCACCCGATACCCGTATGCTGGCCATTTGATCAATGGGGAATGGACATTGTGGGGCCTTTTCCAGTAGCCAGGTCGAAGAAAGCATATGTTCTGGTCGCTGTCGAATATTTCAGTAAATGGATAGAATGCGTTGCTCTTGCTCGAATAACTCAATTCCAAGTGATTAATTCCCTATGGAAGTTCATAGTTTGTCGATTCGGCATCCCGAGAACCTTGATTTCTGATAATGGAACTCAATTTGCGGGAAAACAAGTAATAGAATGGTGCGCCAAGCTAGGAATTCAACAAAACTTCACTTCAGTTGGGCATCCAAGAGCAAATGGACAAACTGAAGTAGCGAACCGTGAAATAATAAAATCTTTGGAGAAGAGATTAGGGGCAGCCAAAGGAAGATGGCTAGATGAACTCCCCGGAGTACTTTGAGCTAATCGGACGACTGTCAGAGCTTCAACTGGGGAGACCCCATTTAGCCTGGTATATGGCTCGGAGGTTGTAATTCCAGTCGAAACGCTAATTCCAACACCAAGAATTGAGATGTATGATAACCAGGAAAATGAAAAAGCAAGAGAAAATGATGTCGATCTGACGGAAGCCTTAAGAGAAAAAGCAGTTGTACGGCTGCAGGTCACTAAATCAAACATGGAGAAGGCCTACAACCAAAAGGTACGCATACGAACCTTCAAAGAAAGGGACTTGGTGCTGAAAAAAGTAGAGGTGTCCAAGCACGTAGGAAAATTACCACAGAATTGGGATGGACCATACATTGTCATTAACGTAGGAAAGAAAGGCTCATACAAAATTGCACACTTGGACGGAACACCCCTATGAAGAACATGGAATGCAGTCAACCTAAGAAAATACTATGGAAATTGAATCCTAGTAATCATTCTTGTTAAATTTCTTTTAATTTTGTTTGTTTTATTATCTTTCCCGTATTATTCATTGTAATAAAGGCCTTGGCCTGAGATTCATTCTCAACATTTTTATCAATAATTTATGAATTTAAAGACCGAATCAAGGATTCACGCAAGCTAACGCCAAAGATGTTCACCGAGTAGAGTATAAATCGATCCGCTCGATAAAACGCTACTTGGTCTCCAACGATCAACATGGTTGAATCCAAAAAGTTGATCTATGACCTAAAATGAGTTGAGTATAAATCGATCCGCTCGATAAACGCTCCTCGGTCTCCAACGATCAACATGGTTGAATCCAAAAAGTTGATCTATGACCTAAAACGAGTTGAGTATAAATCGATCCGCTCGATAAACGCTCCTCGATCTCCATAACGATGATTAAAACAGGTTAAAACCAAACATTGGTAAAAAACCTAAGTCCTAAATAAGTTGAGTATAAATCGATCCGCTCGTGAAACGCTCCTCGATCTCCATAACGACGATTAAAACAGGTTAAAACCATACATTGGTAAAAAAAACTATGTCCTAAAAGAGTTGAGTAAAATCGATTCGCTCGATAAACACTCCTCGATCTCCATAATGATGATTAAAACAGGTTAAAACCAAACATTGGTAAAAAACCTAAGTCCTAAAAGAGTTGAGTATAAATCGATCCACTCGATAAACGCTCCTCGATCTCCATAACGACGATTAAAACAGGTTAAAACCATACATTGGTAAAAAACCTAAGTCCTAAAAGAGTTGAATAAAACCATTTCGCTCGATAAACACTCCTTGATCTCCATAACGACGATTAAAACAGGTTAAAACCAAAAATTGGTAAAAAAACCTAAGTCCTAAAAGAGTTGAGTAAAATCGATTCGCTCGATAAACGCTCCTCGATCTCCATAACGACGATTAAAACAGGTTAAAACCAAACATTGGTAAAAAACCTAAGTCCTAAAAGAGTTGAGTAAAATCGATTCGCTCGATAGACGCTCCTCGATCTCCATAACGACGATTAAAACAGGTCAAAACCAAACATTGGTGAAAAACCTAAGTTTGAAAAGAGTTGAGTAAAATTGATTCGCTCGATAGACGCTCCTCGATCTTCATAGCGACAGTCGAAACAGGTTAAAAGCCAAACATTGGTAAAAAACCTAAGTACTAAAAAGTTGAGTAAAATCGATTCGCTCGATAAACGCTCCTTGAATCTCCATATCGACAATTAAAACCAAGCGTTGATAAAAGACCTTAGTACAGAGTGAATCAGATCAAAATCAAGAAGTATTGAAAATAAGAAATATTGAAGAAAATGAAGTTTTATTCATCTGAATACAAAGAAGATCTCCTGATCTACATATGAAGTTTTATTCATCGAAGTACAAAAGCATACTTCAATTTACATATCTTTACAAATACAAAAGTGGAAAAATCCTATTCTATAGATCGGAGTCTTTCACGACAATGTCCACGGAAACATCAATCTCCTCCCTAGTGCCTCGATGATTATGATTGACCACCTAAGATGCATGCTGCTCAGGATGGTCGACTTCTTTAGTTCAATAGCCAGGCTCTGAAGATCAATTCTCCTTTAGGTCGGAATGGCCATTACCGGCCAGATGTCCGATAACGGTCACTCACCCAAAGCGAGCTACTGCTTGTATGATGGGGTTGACTTTTACTCTAAAGCAGCATCTCTCGAGGACCGTTGCAAAAGTGAAAACTTACCAGCACATCCCGGCGGCCTATCACTCTGGAGGTAACCTCCAAGAACAGGGATGTCTGGTAAGAATAAACCCTCCATGTGCTAACAAAATACCATGAACCTCAAACCCGTGAAGACTAAGGCTGAGGCCACATGGGACCCGTCAGTACTAGGTAGGGCATCAATGGGACCTGTCAGTACAAGGCAAATGATGCTTGAGTTATTATATGATAATGGTTCATGATAATGAGAATTTTTGAAAATTATGGGATCACTAGGCAAAATAAAACCCAAAGAAACTGATATCTCCATTCCGTACGGTATGGATAGATATGGGAAGAAGCTGAATGTCTATTTATAGGGAAATTTTTAAGTTAATCCTACGGTTGGATAGAAATCTGATCAAGGGACGGGAATGCGACTTTTGACTTCCCGAATTTAATGCGAGTAAGTTGGAACGGCGCTAGGATTGTCGATAAAACTGCTCGATGAGAATGAAGTATCAAGGTCAAAACGACCAAAATGGAAAACCCATATACGCTCCAATGAATTCAATAAGAGACAACTTGGAACTTTACGAAGAGTACTAGACCGACGAACATAGTCCTTATGAAAAAGAGATTTACAACGAGGAATAATTATTTCTACGAAGAATTAGAAATGAGTAAGCAGAAAGACGAAATAGTTGGTCGTTTTGAAGACAAATATGTGCTTGACGACATCAAGTCCAGCTTTTCCCTTGGATTCCAAGAAATCTGACAGATTGATAGATAAAACAGTCGACGAAGCTAAGATATACAGACTTGTCATCGCCTCATATATCAAAGAATTGCTTAAGGGGGTCTAAACAAGCTGGATCTAACTAATGATTCTACATTTTCCAATTCCTCTTAACATATTGGTACACTGGTTGCTTTATTTGAGGAACATGGAGCTCACAATCAGTGCAAAGAAACATGGAGTTCAAAAAATTTGGTAGAACGAAATCCCTTCTAAGAGCTTAAACTTTTAAAAGAACAGCAATGCTCAAAGGAGGTGATAATAACCCCCTTATATAGAAGTTCATGACAAATATTTTACAAACACTAATCGATCATCGATAAGGATGATAAACGAACTTTACAGTCCTCTGACAAGCTGATTACATGAACAACCAACAGTTAACATTTTTAAGCTAACTACAGAAATAGCCTAAAGGACTACGCATGTTCGATCAACGTACTTATACGTGATTAAAATTCAAAATATTCACGACTTATCAACCAGAGCAAACTACTCTTTCAGACAGAGATGATCGCCCACGAAGTCAAATATTAGATAAGTCTATATCTCCTACTTACTAAAGAAATTTGCATTTGATTAAAACGGCAATATGGCGCAAGACATAATAAATCTAAGCGCATCAACATGCTACATTATTTAAGGCAATTGACTAAACAGAAATCGAAATTATCATTAATATTTTTCCTTACAAAGCAAAATATTCAGCCATACAACCACATACAGGTTGTGGCCAACTTTGCAAAAAAAAAAAAAAAAAAGAGAGAGAGAAAGAAGGAGTAGGTCATTAAAAGTAAGTCATCAAGGTTGATTGCCATCGCCGGAACGACTCGAAGAAGCACCCCTCCGAGGAGTTGCAGTCTCCAGAAACGTCTTGAGCTCCTCTTGGCGCTTTTGATAACCGGCATCATATTCTTGTTCATAAGCATGCCGACGGGTCTCCTCTAAATGGGCATTTAGTTGATCTTTCTCCTTCTCAAGAACTGACTTCTCTTCTTGTAATTTCAGAAGATCATCACCAAGTAATCTGAGTTGGAGAGTTTGCCCTTCAACCTTCGCCCTCTCCGAGTCCAAGCGAAGCTTTAGGCTCTCCTTACCGAGCCACAGATCATCACTCTGAACACCCAGCTGCAGCGCAAAATACTTGGCCTGAAAAGAAATGAAAGATCGTATATAACAAAGCAGTCAAAATAATCCAAGAAATAATGTCAGAAATGTAAATACCTGCTCGCACATCTTGACAAGGGACTGAACGAGGCGAACATTAGAAGTACCTTCGTGCTTCTTCAACTCACCAGGCAAGATAGTACTCAGACCAAACTCCCAGGACAAAGCATCAGGCTCAAGAGAGTTGGGCAGCTCATTAGTAAGGGGAATGTTATCAGGCCGAGGAATCTCTGACTCCGTTATATCCCTAACCTGTTCAAGGATACAACGGAGGAGGGGATTCTATCTCATTGGGACTTGCAGAGATCTCTTTACCCAAAGAATAAATAATGGTCCGCCGTCCGGACCTCGAACCTGGCCGACCTCCAAAGGATCCGCCGGCTTCAAAAGAAGTTGTCACAACGGTAGTATCAATAAATAAAAAGTCAGAAAAATCCTGACCAACAGATTGTGTCAAAGATGGATTCAAGAAGGTACCACCGCCATCTACCCCAGCGGCAGCTGCCCCTTGGCTTTCGTCGAAAACTGGTTCGGTAGAAGTAGAGGAAGGAATGGAGATATCTAGAGCATGCTCATGAAAGCTATGCTCAAAAGAAGGAACACCTGAAGAAACGGGTATATTAAAAGTCGGCTCCACATTGGACACGTCTCCAAAGGCCACCCGACCAGGGGAAGATCTCCCCTCGACCTCACTAGAAACTGGGAAGTCTTGTCGAGCAAAAAACGAACTGACCTCAGGTAAAAGTTCGGAGGGAATAACGGGGGTCTGAGTCCCCGACCTTCTGATTGATTGGGAGCGAGGAGGATCTACCGAAGGCCCCTCAGTACGGGACCTTGTGGGTCTCAGATTCCTACTACTATCACGCGAAGAATGCTTTGAAGTATTATCGAAAAGGTTACTCATCTTCGGAAATTAAAAGACAATTTTAACTAGCGAAAAAGCTTATCGACCTCCTTTGAGAGAATATTCTATCGGAATTTAGTAAAAACGGTAAATAGCGAGTAAACTTTTTACCCTATGTATTTATACTAAGTGAAAAGACGCGACAGACCCTAAGAACAGGAGCGAAACAGAGAAACTGACCTATCAACGGCCGCAAGAATTCGAAAAGACATGAACATAATGATTATGCCGAAGTTAATGACTTGTCTGAATTGTTATTATCAATGAAGAAACGGAAAAGACATACCATCAGAATACAAATCGTCTCATTTACAAAGGGATAAAAAAGTAATATTACAGATCACGCAATGACAATTATTGTCAGGGTTATTTCTCAAGCTTGTTGGTCGCTCCTTGACACGACCTGATCGCCAACTGGTACTCCCAGATCGTCAGCGACCTCTCCTTCATTGGCTCCATCATTCGCTGCCTCTGGATTCTCCTCCTCGTCCTCTTGGTCGCCAAAATTATTATCAACCTCCGGGTTAATGTCTGAAGGAGGAATCAGCAACGGCTTTCCAAACTCTTCAACAAGATGAGCCAATGGAAAATGTCGATAATTGACGCTCGGCAGATCAGTAGAAGAGTATTCCTCACCATAACGATTCAGGCTGACATGTGTCGCCTTGAAATACTCCCTTCGGCGATCTTCAATCAATCCCAGCGTGACCATCTGATGAATCGCCTTTTTGAAAGTACTTTCGAGGAGCAGACCGACCATCTGATGCACCAAAGCAGTATGAACAGGAGAACTAAGGAACTCACGAATCACCCTCTCATCGGGATTCCTACCAAAACGATCAGTAAGTCCGCTAAGAGAAGGTCCTTATCATACTCCTCCAAGGATGCTTGAAGATCTGCGACCTGAGATTCCAGCTCACTGATCCGAGTAGTACTTTGAAGTTGATAATCTTCCAATTCCTTAGACAGTCGATCAACCTGCTCTTGGGTACGACAAGTCTCCAAAACTTTGTTTATAATTTCCTGATCGCCGGTTCCCACTACTTGAGAATTTGTAATTGGAAGAGGAAGGGAAGAGGACGCAGAAGGACCGGCCTCTGATCCACTCGCCTTATGAAGCAATGCCCTGTTCTTCTCATCTAAAAATTCGCATTGTTGTCTCCAAAGAGCAGCTTCATAGGCATATGACATCAGGCAAGTATTTGTCTAGAGAGTAAAGGGAACGAATCAATAAGTCGAAAGCCCATTAGAAAAGTTACTAAAGAAACATATTTAACTACGAATACCTTCTCAGCATAAAGAGAAGCTTTTTGTAACTTCTCCAAAGGATCTTTCCGAAGCAGCTTATTGACATCACGAGTAAAAACGCCAGAAAGAAGAATACGGGCTGCCTTGTCAACGGCATTATCATTCTCGTCATGAATTAAAGAGTCGTTCTCAGGATAACCAGCTGCTCTCTTCCCCTGTAAATGATCTTCGATTATCTCAACGACAGTAGGCTTCAGATGCTCTTCACCAAGCAAAGAAAGATCCTCACCAGAACGACCATAGCAATGCCTTCTTCTCTTAACTGGCATGTCGATAGGATGGGGCATCGACCAACTGCGACATCCGCGAATGCCAAGGGAAGTCCGAAGCTGGAAAGGAGGATAACCCTGTCCTGTTCCTTGGTAAACTGGAGCCTGCGCAATTGGAGGAGGCGGAGGAGTTTCTTGAGATGAATCTGGAGATTCCTCTCTGTAATCCTCTGAATCGTGGCCCAAATCCAACTTTCTCTTCTTGGACGCTCTCTGCTCAATTGGAAGGTTCTCTACCGTTTTAGTAGACTTTGACAGAACCATCTTCCTTTTTGAGTAGTGCCGAGAATTTTCTACCATAAAAACTGAAGAAAACGAATTCTAAATTAGACGTGTTAGTAAAAGAAAATATAATGTAAATGCGACATTAAAATAAAACGCTTACCCAGCGATTGAGAAGGGGAAGTGATAGGAAAAGTATGAGGACTCAAACCCGCTTTACGGAGAAAAGCCCCACCAATAAGAAGAGCACTCTCGTACTTATCGGCACGCATCTCCATGATCTCGCCAACTAATTTTGGATTGTCAGGGATAAAATGGCCCGTAACTGAGCGACCACCAGAAATCCATTCGAAGCCATGGTCCCACGAAAATGGCTCGGAGGAACCGTCAGCTAACACAATATGAGAAGGGGGACGTACAAAGAAAAAATGAGATTTCCAGGCTGGATTGCTGGAAACTGGAGAATCAAAAATAGAGCGACCAGACTTTTGACTGGCAAAAAAGTATCTGCGGTTCGAGGAACTAGAAATGTTAAAACGAAATAATTGTGTAAAATTACGAAGAGAGGGCTGAAAGCCTTTTGCTATCATCAGAACTGAAAAGCACACGACAAAAGCCACGGAATTTGGGACTAGTTGTGTTAAGGAGACACTAAATATTTTCAGAATATCAAGGAATAAGGCAGATAAGGGAAGACGTAGACCATAATTGAAATGGGCAGTATAAAAAGTCCGACAACTTTCCGGTGGAGAAGTAACTTTATCGGAATGAGAAGGGAGGATAATCTCAGAACCTTCCGGAAAGTACTTCGCATAATTATCCACGACCTCGTGGAAAGTCTCATCGGTATACGCGCAAGCAAGATCCTCGATTGGTTCAGATATTTGAGGAGCAGTACCCTTGCCTTTCTTGGCCCTAGCCGCAACCTCGGAATCTGATATAATTTGCACCTTGAAAGTATCCTTATCAGGAATGGTGATTTCAGGTACACCAGTTTGTTCTGTTGGAGGGCTGGGAATTGCCCCTCCTCGATGTTAGGGGCAATTCCTTCCATAGTAGATGAATAAGATGAAATAACGTGAGGGGGAACTCACAATTTATATAACCCCAATAAAATGTACGGAACAAAGGGACCAACCCCAAAAACAGGGGAGGCAAAAGAAAAACGAATACAACAAAGCGAGAAAGCAAAGCGAAAAGGCAAAATAAACAACCCACCATAGTAGATGAATAAGATGTCTTTGAAAGTGAAGCCATTTTGATGGGATCCTCGAAAAATATTGATCGATGAAAACAATATAGGGGAGAAATTATCGAGTAAGAAAGTTATTGCAAGAGTGTGGGAAGTAGAAAGTAAAAAGTGATTGAAACAACGATCACCTATTTATATAGGAGGATGAAAAGACGTTTCGAACTTCTCGCGGCTAATCATATTTCCGCCAAACAGTAAAATTGGAACGCCTCCTCGAGAGAAAAGTAACGGTTCAGTCCGGAAACGACAAGACGACTATCTATGAAGTGTAGCACTCTTTTCCTTACTTAGGATTTTTTCCCACAGGGTTTTTTTCAAGTAAGGTTTTTAACGAGAATGGATTCCTCGTCAAGTCAGTTTGGGGGGTGTGGACACACTTGCGCGAATTCGGGTAACGGCTACAAGGGATAAATCGAAAGGAAACTGTACCCGGGCACAATTCATAGAAAAGACAGTCGTAATCGACCATCTACTTCTACGAGCTTCTACTTCATTTACGCTCAAAGAAGTGAGGGAGCACTGATGGGGGCCATTTCGCACCCCTTATAATATTCGGAGCGACGAGTCAATATACGCCCGGACCGATCTGAACTATCAATCCTTGGCGACAAAGGATGAAATCGTAGTTCCATAAGGATTACTATACCTAGTCCTATTGGGATTATGTTCCCTTGAATATCTAGGGTTAATATCATATAAATACCAAGTTAATATACTCAGAGCTTACGCCTCCATACGAAGGCAATCTGTGATTAGAATTAATAGAAAAGCTTTTGCTATACTATATTCATATTCATTGTCTTGTTTACTGATTGTTCTTTACGCTTTGTTCTTTCTTGAGATTGATCCATCCGGAATAAAGTAACTAAGCCCTATAATCTGTACGTAATTTAACCTCAGAAACAAACATCATTGATTTAATCTAACCCTATGAAAAACGGTTAAATCAGAGGGAGAGTGCTCGACTGCGCCGACGCCTTAGTCCTTGCCTCCTTTCCGCGAGTCGATGGAGAGGCTTAAGAAGCAGCTGCCAACTTTTGCTTGGCTTTCAACACAGAAAGAGCCGCAGATCGACTAGCCATGATTACGGATTCTGAGAAAAACAGGATAGTTAGTCAACAATCGAATAAAATAAAACAAAAAAGAAAGTACTATGACTACCTAAAGAAGGACTATTGATAGGTGCTGGTGAAATCGACATTCCCCCCAAACTCAATACCGGTTTCCGCAAGAGTTGATTGATGTCATAACTCGACTCCGATAACTGCGAGAGGAAATCTGGCCCCCAAGAAGGTTCAGGGACGTTCTTCAAAAGAATGCCGCCCGATTTCCACTCTCGTTTGGTTCCCCAAACGAAGTTCTTAGGGGCGCGAACAAAGGCGAATCTATGTTTCCAACCTTTTCCATGAGAAGACTTAAGGTCACTTAAGAACCTAACATTAGGTCTCGACTTAACAAAGTAAAAACCCTCATTCGACTTAGGCGAAGGGCCTACAGTAAAAAGAGCACAAAAATTTGCGAAGGAAGCCTGCTGACCTAAGGCTTTCATGACCAAACAAAAACCGATGATATAACCTACCGTATTAGGAACTAGTTGGATCGGACAAAAGCCGAGACCATTAACTATGTCGATAAAATATTTGGCCAAGGGAAAACGAAGACCATTCTAGAAGGTATCAATATGAAAAGCACGACAACCCCTAGGGGGGTCATCATTATTTGATCGGGGTTGGGGTGAAGAACGGTCCATCCCTTAGAGAATTGAAATTTCTCCAATATCGACTCAACTGATAAACGTAAACAACTTGCCGACATGTTGTTGAAATGCTCTATGGTCCGATAACGTTCCGAGGTCGAACTAGGCGGGACGACCTCTTTGGGAACGGTTTCGACAATGCCCAAAAGATGGGCAGAAAGAGGACTATGGAGCGGTCCCTCGAAAGGAAGGTCGAAATGTGACATTATAGATTTGGGCGACATACCCTCACCCTCACCCTCACCAACCGACTCATTACTTATCGACATAGAATGATTCGACATAAAGAGAATAGAAACCGTACCTAAAATATGAACGACTTCGACTTAACCGACTGGGAAACTCGACCGACAGCCGCTCCGACGACTTATCTCCGATATAAGCAAAAATTTTGAGAAATTATGAATAATTAGGCAAGGGACGCAACCCTATTTATAGTAGCGAATAGCCAAAAGGCGCGCTCTTTCAGAAGTGATGACAAAAAGTCCAATAAGAAGCCCAAGGCCCAATAGACTCCCTCTGAAGGTCCACCACCATACTTAAAGAACTAAATAAGCGCGAACGTAACAACAAATTCCAAAAGGAAGTAACAAAGGAATTAAACTCAGCAGTGCATTGTCGATTACATTTGATCGATTAACAAAAATAAATCGATGTACTCCAAAATTACATACGAAGAGTTCAAAAAACAAGTTCAAAACAGAAACCATATCAATATCATAATTACAGATAAATAAAAATCCTAGGAGTCACTTGTTGGGTATCAGTTTCCCAAATTCATGAGATCGAGCAAGCGTTTCCTGCACTTCCATGTCTGCAAGATTAACTTCGAGCTCACACTTTTCGTTGAGCTCCGGTCCTATGAGATCATAGTCGAAATCCTTATTATTCAAGAATCCGCGATGCATCAATTGAGCCACGGTCTTCTCGTGCATTTGAATCAACTCCGGACCCATTCTAAGATCGGCAAGATAATTAAAAACAAGGGAATTAACAAATTCCCTCGCTATTTCAAGCCTCTGCTCAGACGACACGACCCTCGCCGTCGGAGGATAACCCCGTCGAAGCTGATCATTCTCCCTCGTCGCCGTACTCCACTGCTGAATGGCATCCTCGAGCTGCTGATCCCTTTCTTTCAGCACCTGCGCATGTTCTGATCCCTATCTCGCTCGTACACTTGTCAAGCTCCTTATACGCATTCTCAGCCTCGAGATAACCTTGGAACATGTACTGCATCGCCTGTGAAGGTCGATGCTCATAGTGAATATCGACACATATAATGAATCAATCAAATTTGTAAAAACTAAGAATAAAACTTACAGCGGCAAATGTTCGACCCCCATGATGAACATTCTCCTGAATCGTGAACCGAGATAAACTCTCCTGATCTCGGGGATATATGATGTGAACGAAAGAAGCAAAAGCGGGAACCATTGAACCCTGGTCCAGAACGCTTGTGTTATCATTCAATTGGGCGGGGTGTGACAATTGTGATTTGAGCCACTCCGATAAATCCCAATTAAGATCGACACCTTCAGATAAATACAGAGAACTAATCCTTTTTTCCCTCCCTAAGAGGTCGCACGGGAATCCAAGGCTCATCGGCAACCGCCTCCTCGGCTATCGGTTCCTCAACATCTTCGACCCTCTGTCTCTTTCCCCTTCTAATTTCTTCTCGACGAGCAGCAGAACCTTCCCCCGTCGATATTTTCCAAAAATCACCGATCCCTCGACTCTGAACGCCATGACTCGATTGACCCGGGGTCACTGTACTATGCTTGGGTCCCTTGGGGGGCACTACAGCCCCAATCAACACCTCATCTGCGATATAAAAACGAAGGAGAATAAATAAAGCATGGGTAAAGGAAACCACGAATTATATGGATATTGGCTTACCCAAACTAGGATCGTTAGCTCCCCTGGTCGACCTCGAGAGCATACAAGCTCGTAGTCGAGGTTCTTCTATCAATTTGTTGACATCCAGGTTCCACCTTGACAAAACCTTGAGAAAACCCTTCATAAACCCAGGCTCCGGAGGATTACGAATAGAAATAGGACCTGTGCGCCAAGGGGAATGTACGTTGAGGGCCACATCGACTGGAGGTCTAAGAAAAATGAACCTCGATTTCCAGCCTTTTCCATGGGAACTTTTGGCGTTGCTCAAGAAACTTAGATTTTGTCGAGCTTTCACTTGGTAGAACCCTGAGCCCGACTTCGGCGACCCACTCACCTTGAACAGATGCCAGAAATTCCCGAAAGAGGCATACTTTCCTAAGGCTTACATGACGACGATAAAAGCGATTATCATTGCCATCCCATTTGGCACGATCTGTGTCGGCCGCACACCGAGTGCATTCAAGATATCAGTCAACTCCGGAGCTATTGGTACTCGAAACCCTAGCTCCATCGACGCTTCGTGAATCACAAAACTACCACTCGGGGGATCATGAATTCGGTCTTCCTTGTCGGGAATCGTTAAACTCCAGCACGGTGGTATCGTGAAGGCAGACAACATAGCAGCGGCTGACCTCTTGTGACCACCAGGCTGAAACTCATAATAAGCCTCCTCGGTCTGATACGGTCGGGTATTCTAATCGTCGTCTGACTCTTCCATCTCCCTCATATTGGCATCGACGTGTTCGTTAAAAACCTCATCAACAAGGGCATCGACAAAGCCACTATCTGGACTAGAAGGCGCTTCTGACATCTTTTGCTCTCAATTTTATGAATATACAAAAAGACGACTTATACAATCAACTAACTTTCTCGAAATTGACACACTGCTCCGAGAGTAACAAATTCACTTAAGATGAAATCGTTTACGATAAAAACGACCTGTATATAGAGAAGGTAAATACCGCTTCACACCCCATCACTAAATTACGAAACTAACCCTCCAAAGGACACGACTTTTCGCGTACCTCCACAAAAACGATGCGACGTTTCATCTCCTCGCCTATATAAGGGATTGCCGCCAAAACAGAAATTTTTCGAATTTACCGCGCATGTTTGGTGAAAATACACAACAGCCTTGTTTGGTAAACATAGAGCAGGACGAAAAAGCATCAAAACTTCCAGACTTCGACCTTCACTCGAACTCTAGAACTTGGGGGACTACCACTATACTATGTTCAAAAAATTCAAAAACAACGAAAAGCATCAAAACTTCCAGACTTCGACCTTCACTCGAATTCTAGAACTTGGGGGACTCTTGATGTACCAAGTCTTCGCCGATCACAATTCCACATCGATAATCGATTAACATTTCTTCAACGAAGATCAATTACTTATATTATGTATCGAAATACGTCGATATAGTCATATGAAGACATCGAGAAACGTCGATCTACTCATATGAAGATACATGTTCGTCTCGTTATCGATACCTCTTCTATCGACATGGATAATGTCGACATCTGCCATACTTTTTACCCAAAAGGGTCGAATCGAATACAGAAGATCCGACCCTGACCTAAAATGTCCTATCACAACCCATTCGCTATAACCGAAATGTCTTGTCAGGATCCGATCCATTAACCCGTGCGAAAGGCTATAAATAACCCTCATTAACTACAGAAAAAGGTATGCTTTTCTCGGACCTAAATATTAACTACCCATTTCATCTCGAACTCGACACTTACTTAAGCATCGGAGGGTTATCGCCGGGTAACCACCGGCATTAACCTGACGTGGTTGTCTTTGATTGCAGGTTTCGATCCCCGAGAACAAATAGAAGAGAGGTTTGTTCGATCTACCTATCTTCACATTGAAGAGATGTGTTAAAACCCGATACCCCATCACTCGATTATTATAAATACTATAATCCAACCAAAACACACTCATCACATAATATTCTGTTTGACGGTTTTACTCATAAAATATCATATTGCATGTTTATGCACTTACACAATTAGTGAATAGCAATTTAACTCTACGTGTTATTTAAAATAGGCAATTTAACTCTTTATGATAAATAAAATAGTAAAATATCTCTCTATATTTTTAAAAAAAGAAAGCACACTGTCTCCTTCTTGATTTTTATATCACATAAAGTTAAAGTGTCTATTTTTTGCATATCACATGGATGTAAATTATCTATATACGCATATCACTAGAGGGTAAAGTGAAGTGAATATGTTGTTCAGGATAAAGTGATGTAAATATATTGTCAATGATAAATTGTTCATAATTTAATATCATATGGAGATAAATTGCTCATTATTTCATTTCACAGAAAGATAAATTGCATATTTTCATATCACATTGAGTTAAAATTGCCTATTGAATATATCACTTAGAATTAACTTGCCAAAAACCCCTTATACAAGTATTACTTAGGGTCTGTTTGTTTGGCACTTTCCAAAAAAATTCGTGTTTGGAAAATGTCAAACAAACATGTTTTCTATTTTCTAAAATAAATTTTTCATCTCTCAATTTTCTCAAAACACAAACAAACAACAATTTTCTTATCTCTAAAAAAAACATATACAAAATCTACTCTGATTTGACATAAAGTAACATATCTCTTACACAATTTATCTTACAATAAACATGATTTGACATAAAGTCTTACACATCTTACACCTACAACCTAACTCTTCCAAAAAAACCTACATCTATTTTATTTTTCAAAACCCAAACAAACAACATTACACAAATTGAGATTATTTCACAAACCTCCACTACTCTCCCAAACTATTTTTTCAAACACCAAACAAACAGACCCTTAATGTTTGACATATAAAGGTGTAAAATTAAAGAAGATATTAAAACCGTTAGATCTAGCTCATGACATCTCTCTTAAATTAATACAAGCATGGATCAAAATTTCCATCTTTTCTTTTCGAAAACATTGAAAGGTTTCTGTTTTCGAATCAAGCGAAACGAAAATAAGATGTAATTTCGAAACTATTTGTTTGCCTAAATTTTGTTATTTATCTAAATTTAGTAATTTTTATTACAATTTTTACTTAGTGTTTTCGAAATATTTTCGAAACGTCTCGAAAAAATTTTAATATTTGATTGATCGAATTATACACTCGAAACGAAATTTTGATCAATGAATACAAGGACTAGTTTAGCCAATTAATTTTCTCGATGTGGAAAATCAGAAGAAAATTTCAGCTATGGGCCCTTAGCTAGCTCTGGCAATATATAAATCAATCTTTATCGATGGATACTCAACTTGGGAGGACAATAAAGTGGAAGATGATTGATTGAACCCCGTGTAATTATAATGGTGCAATAAATGTGGGTGACCCACAAAAAATGTGGCCCTTTTTTTCTCCTAAATTGGGTGGATAACACAGAATAGAGCTTTCAATAATTTTCCAGCTAAGATTTATAAGAGATATTGTTGAATCGCCTGGATGTTGACCCTTGGTGCCTCCTTCTTTAACATCATATTGTTACTTCGTTTTCACAAATAAAACATACACACTAATCAAGCACGGTTCAATTATTTTTATTTTTATTTTCTATTAAAATGTGTATTTACAATTTGGATTGAAGGGTATAGTAGGATTCGAACTTGAGTTTCGTCTCTGAAAATCGCAAGCATGATTTAATTTTGAGTTTCTCCCATTTTTGTAATAATTTTGAATATTATTCCTTTAAAAATTTCAGCATTTATATTTGGGTTGCATTTTTAGTCCCATGTGACTGGTTCCTAGGTACCTTTTTTCTTTTTCTTTTTTTTATGGCGCGCAGAGTGCATTAGACCCTTGCAGTAGTGCAACGCATGAGCAGCCCACGAAAGCCTAGAAAGCAAACTATCTTTATGGATCTTCCCTACGCTCCCGTATTTTACAAAATTATAATTTTGATCCCAAATTTCTGCATATTTGGCACTTTGTCGTCTTTTGGATTGTAAGTGCAAAATTGAAACAATCATATTGGACCAAAAGTTCTCGATTGAAGACAATTATGGGACCAAAAATCCAAATATTTCATAGAGCTGGGACCAATTAAAAGTGTAATAAGTATAAAACATTTTAACAAATTGGACCATAACGCTATTTATAAAGGGTCGGGCCATATGTTTTGAGGGTTCAGTCATCTTGTTTCAAAATTTTATGTTTAAAATATGTCTGAAATATAAACTAATGACGATTGTACGTACAGCATGTACATGGATTTGCTCTCTCTTTGTATACACATATATGACACATATCTAAATATGTAGGTCCATTTGGTTTAGAAAATGCGAATGGATTTAATTATTAATTAATCAAATATATATAAGAGGTGATGTCGTTTTACTCTTCTTAATTAAACATACAACATGGTATAATGCCTTGATCCGATAAAAACTAACAAGATTTAAGGTAGTTAAGAAGAAAACTAATTAAGCTCATGATTGGCTTCACAATCATATAATTTCTTGGGGGAAAATCCAAAATACTCCCCAGTGTTATGTTAAAAACCTGCAAGAAATTACCCTGTGAAATTTTTATTGCGCCAAACTTTCTTGTGTTTTCAAAAATCCTGTAAAAAACAGTCAATTTGTAAAAAATAGGTCGTTTTGGATCGACATATTTGAAGAAATAATTTTTAAAACACTTCAAGTTGGTCCCTACAACTTCACGTGTTATATTTTTAAAATGATTTCTTGAAAAATGTCGATCCAAAACGACCTATTTTTTACAAATTGGTTGTTTTTTGCAGGATTTTTGAAAACACGAGAAAATTTAGCATAATAAAAATTTCACATGATAATTTCTTGTTGGTTTAGCATAACACATGGGAGTATTTTGCATTTACCCCAATTTCTTGACTAGATTTTGAAAGGGTATAACTTGTTTGACACGAATTTCTATTTCTTTTTCTTATTTGAAATATTTCAAGTGCACGAAGTTCTAATTAATTAAATTTGAAAAACAAAAAATTTAGGTTCTTTGAGGAAGCATAACATGTGAGATAGTATTATCACGTCTAGGGCTGAAAATCAAACTAAGCTACTCAATGCTCGACTCGAGTTCGTTCGATAAAAGCTCGTTTGAACTCGGTTCATCACACTAATCAAACAAGCTTAAACATCTTTTTTTGTTCGATAACTTTAGAAGCTTGGCTCGAGCTCGACTCGATAAGCTAAAAATTGAAAAAATACATGTAAAATATCAAGCTACTCGATATTCGGCTCGAGCTCGTTTGAGTTCGGCTCGATTTAAAATCAAACCAAACTCAAACACGAAATTTCAAGCTCGATAAAAATCAAGCCTAAATAGTGTGTCGTTTCATACTACTCGACTCATTTACAGCCCTAATCACTCCATGATATATTAAAATAAAGCAATGCTATTGATGTAAAATTTACATTTACCAAAAGTATTAAAACTCTGCGTGAAAACGTATCAAAAGAAATAATAAATAATAAGACATATAATGGAAGAAGTCTTCCCTTTTTTTTTTTTGGGGGTTGGTGCAAATGCAATGAAAGGGAACTTGTTTTCTCTATTTTGTATTTCACTTTAATGACCATATTGATGAGCATGTGCATACCAAAAACGACATCATTTAAGTGGCATGCCAAATGCCCACCACAAAAGTTTTATTCATCACAAAATAGAATAATTCTTTCTTTCTCCCATGCTCTAATTGTGAGAAGCTTATCTCTAATTTTAGTGTGATTAGATATCATCATTTATGAACTTTTTCTTGTCACTCGATCGGCGATAAGATACGGTGACATATATATTAATTTTTTTATATTTTCTTTGTGTTAAATTAATTGACACATTTGTAAAAAATTTAAGTTTTGATTTATTTGTCAAATTTTAGTTTTTAATGCATCTTTTTACAGTTTTACTCATTCTTACTTTTAAGTTTACACAATAAAGTAGAGTATAAAAAAATCAATGACATTAATAAAGCATATTTTAAAAGGATATTTTTGATATTTTATCTTAGAAAAGTAACTAATTTTTTTGTTTCTTAATCTGATCAAACCTGAGATTGAATTGAATTTCAAAACCAGTTTAAGAGTACAAAACCCGACCAGTCGTGTAACTTGAAAATATATATATATATATATAAAGGATAATTTCGATTTAGAAATCATTAAACATGTAATATGTGAACTTTATGTACCATCCATCAAACTATAGAAAATCTATAGGGCATTTATATATTGCAGATACAATGGCCCATCAATTTCATGCTTGCCGTGAGCGTATATAATTCTATCTAGCATGAAAAAATTAGTCATATCCTGTCTCCTCTACTTGAGCTTGGTTGGAATTTTAATCTTGCTTTTTGTCGAATTAGCGTCTCAAAGTGAAAAAAGAAAGCACTTAATGTAAATTTCTTTTGAGTATATGGATTACACTTGTTGACATTAGATTAGTACAAGTAATTTACATTTATTTTGGTATTCTTTACCATTAACAAAATTAATCTTTTTTTCATATTGATTAAGAAGTTATTAGGCCTGAAAATCAAATCAAGTTACTCGATATTCGACTCGAGCTCGTTCGATAAAAGCTCGTTTGAGCTCGACTCGATTGAAAATCAAATCAAGCTCAAACACAAAATTTCAAGCTCGATAAAAATCAAACAAAGCTTGAACAGTGTGTCGTTCGATACTACTCGGCTCGAATACGGCCCTAGAAGTTATCTCCATATTAAATCCCATGTTATTACAAATTATATAGTAATTAATTTATAAATACCACAACATATTGGTCGAGAAGGGAATCGAGTGACTCACAAAATAGCTAAATTATCTCGTGTCGTTACTTTTTCACTTGATATTTTATCGATGTCGATCCTTAACACTGTATCATCTGAAGCTCCTATTTGAAATCAAAGTTTGCCTTAAAAAAAAAAAAGACAGTTGAGGATTATTGAAAGATCTCCCAAATCAAGTTGTTGTAGGAAAAATACACCAACCTACTTTTAGGGTTATATGATTTGCTAGGTAATTAAAAAGACGATTTTTAACATGTCAATCATCACAAGATAACTCCTAAGGTACGTATACGTTTTATTTTAATTACGTCATTTTTATTTAAAGCCACATACACATTCGATTTCTTGTTATCCATTATAATTTGGTTCATTGAAAATGCGGAGTAGTTTTATCGGAATCGCATCAACCTAAATGTTCCTTGTTTTGTAGGTCATTCAATATGTCAAAGAGAAGATGTAACTTTATCGCGAATAAACAGCGAATGATCTCAAAACCCAATCAATCTAGCTAAAATATATCCTCATCAAACAAGAGATGAAATTCCATGTAATCTAATATTTTATTTGTCCCTAAATTTTTACTTCTAGTTTCTTTTTGGGATGTCCCGAAACAATACTCTCTTTTCATAAATAAAATAATTTTTTAAAGATATCCTCATACGTAAAATAATAATTCGACACTACTTATTCTCAAGAGTTATTTATACTTTGCACCCCCAAAATATGGAAAATAGGCACTTTGCACCATCAAAACTTAGATTTAGCACTTTACATCCTCAAAGTATGAAAAAGACAGCACTTTGCACCCTTTTTTATTTTCAAGCAAAAACTTAAGGGCAAATTATAAATCTTTGGCACTATGCACCTCCAAAACTTCAAAAATTGGCACTTTGCACCCCCAAAATAAAATTGGCGCTTATCACCCTCGAATTAAGAACAAATCAGCAACTTGCACCCCCGAGACATAATAAAATCTAAGGCAAAGTTGAACTTACCAATTTTTACTAATTCAATCGTTGTGCATAGGAACTTACCAATTTGTACAAGCTATAATTCATGGCTTGTTAATTTGTTATATGATGTAATCATTTCAAATTCATGGTATTTAATTTGTATATATGTATATAAATGTAGGTTGTTCAATCGGATCGGAAATTTACCTATTTTCCCTTAGATTTTTTTTACCCCGATGGTCAACTTTGCCCAAAAAAATGAGGGGTTTGAGTTTTTTTTTTTTAATTTGAGGGTGTTAAGTTTTACTTATGTGTTTCGGGGGTGCAAGTTGATGATTTGTTCTTAATTCGAGGATGATAAGTGCTAATTTTGTTTTGGGGTGAAAAGTGCCAATTTTTAAAGTTTCGGGAGAGCAAAGTGCCAAAGATTTATAATTGAATGACCTATTTTGCCCTTGAATTTTTGCTTGAAAATAAAAGAGGGTGCAAAGTAATGTATTTTTCATATTTGAGGGAGCAAAATGCTAAATCTAAATTTTATTTTGGAGGTACAAAGTGCCTATCTTTCATATTTTGGAGGGTACAAAGTGCAAAAAACCCAATTCTCAACTATTATTTTTAAGAGTATATATGTAAAAGTATCAAAAAATATTCACCTTTATACATTTTACTGCATCAAAAGTAAAATTATATAAAAAATATTAGGGGCGGAGGGAGTAAGATAGGGTTATAAACTTTAAAATATATATATAAAAACAAAACATGTTATAAAATGTAAACTATGACCCCATGCACTGACAGTATTCTAGATAGAACACTTTTAACTCTTCAATGATACTGATTGATCTGAAAATGTTAATTTACTGAGTTGGTCATCAGTTTTATCAATGCAAAAAGCTGTCTTTCAAGTAATAATAATTGGCTGTATATATGCAGAAGCAGCAGATCTGTAAATGGGCCAAATTTATTAATACCAATATTTACCTATCAGGTTCAATTTCAACAAACCCTAAATCATGAGGTGTATCAATTACCCCAAAATATTATTTGAAACACTGATCCTTCAATTTTAATTAGTCAAAGTTTCATTTTTTTTTTCCAAATTATATTAGCCTTTCTCTTTATTTTTATTTTTTGATTTTTCAATGGTTTAATTCCTTTCGAAGCGCGTCAGACACATTAAATGGGAACCTCTCTCAACAGAGATTCGAATCTGGGTTCGCTAATTTGTAATGACTAGTCTATTCCGTTAAACCAGTCACATGTTGGTATCCTTTCCTTTTATAAGTATATGCTAATGGTTGTTAATTTTATCCTCATATCAAATTTGTTCTTAATCTCATATTTTACATCGAGTTATATTTTTCTGGTGAATTTTTTTCCATACTTCTTGCAAAAAGATTCCCATTATTATATAATTATATATGTTATTATTTTATCGGTTCTTATATTTGTATACATCATTATTTACCTCCATTATTATTTGAACAACTGCGATATTTCTTCGTTATTTTTGAAAATTTCTAGTAGCTCTATGAATTCCTAATAGACACGAGATTCAAATTTCATCATAACCATTACACATTTAATTTTTCAGGGTTTTACTTTAACTGTTTGAGACTTGCTCCAATTCGTATGACATGGACGATAAAAGAAATGTTTGTAAATTTGGTTGTGATAATTGGAATTGGAATAATATCTTAATTAAACGTGTAATGATTTGAATGAAATGTTCATATGACATCGACAAGCTGGTGCAAGTTTCGAAGAATTACAATAAAACTCTGGAAAATTAGATTGGTTAGAATGACAATCTCGTGTCGATTAATAATTCACGGAGCTACTAAAATTTTAAATAATGATAGATCAGAAAGAGAACAATTCTGCAAATAATAATTGAGGTAAAAATAGAACAACTGGTTGAATAATAATAACCAATATAAATATAATAATCGGTAAAATAATAACATATAAATTGTTGAAATAATAATGTGAGGTTTTCTTGGCAAGAAGTATGAAAAGTTGGGTCTTTCTAAAATAAAATTTTATAGAACATAAGTGTATATGAGATACCTCGTCTCAAGCACTAAAAAAAGTCAACAACAAATTTGAACCACAATTTATGGTCAAAATATCCAATAATGACATACAATCGGACATTTAGAAAAAATAAACATTTGTTAAATTACATAATAACCCTTTAATAAATATGTTTAAAAAAACTCTCTAATATCTAAATAATTTCAGATCTCTTTTCCTAAAAAAAAATCGAGGGAATTACACTTACCATACCAAACTTTTGCCTACTTTATACATTTCATACCAAATTTTTTAAAAAGACACATTTCGTACAAAAGTTGGACAACTTTTTTACATTCATTCGGCCGTTAGTTTTTGGATGAAAAAAATCATGCATCAAGCACGTGTCCGTCTAAGTCACAATTTTTATCTCTTCAGAGTATATTCGTAATTGGGCAAAAAATACCTAAAAAGGTAAAAATTGGGAGGGGGTAATGCAATTATTGCCACCACCAATTCCTCTCTCTTCACCTTCAGCACCATAACCACCGTCCAACCCTTCCCCACCTGAAAACAAATCTTTGCATGAGCGAAGTAGTTGGACTTGTAAGAAGTGTTGTGACTAACTTTGAAAATTCATGTGAGGGAAACATGTATATTTTTCGTCAAACGAAAATTGAATAAAATTATTGGAGACGGTAAAGTGCTTAATTTGTACATATGGGTGGTAAAGTGCCCAATATGTAACTTTGGGGGATAATATTTTTGTCAAATTATTAACGTTCATTTCATAAAACATATGGAGGTTTTGGTCAATTTAAAAAAAAAAAAAAAAAAAACAGGGGGTTCTTTGAAAATTTTAAAGCTACGAGGGGTTATGATAACTTTTTAGGTTAAGGGGATGTTTTTTCATCCTTTAATGGGGTAAAATTGTCATTTCGAATTGAGAGGGATCTTTTTTTTGGTAATGATACAAAAAAAGGTACAGGGTTTTTTTGCTAATAAAAATAACACGAAACTTTATTTTAGTTAGTCAAGACCCAGGAAGTGTAGTTGAATTTTACTCATTAAAAAGGGTAAATATGTCTTGAAAAAAATAAATTATTTTAACTTACATTTTAAGGGAACACGTGTCACCAAGATAAATGATATCTCATGTGCTCTCCATCCTTCAAAATCTCATTTTAAACGAACCCACAAAAGTTCACCAAGATAATACAATTAAATTGATTGTGAAAAAAAAAATTGCTATGAGATTAAAACTAATAATCATTAACAATATTTACTGTATAAGATAACTTTGACTATAAAGAAAAAGGCAACTGGCCCATAAAAAAATTAAATGTTACAAGTAATACTTTAAAGGATAATTGATACTAGGGGACAAACTATATTTTAACCCTTAAAAAATTTTCTCATAATATTTTTGAATTCAATAAAGTTAGAATTAATTAAAGATGGAATCTCTCTAGATAATAAAAAAAAAAAAAAAAAAAAAAAAAACTAATTAAAGATGGTAGTACAAGTACGGCTGGCCAAGTCAAAGGATGGGGGTGGCCGGTAGGTGGGCCGACAAAAGCTGCAACCCGTCACAAGGATCCGATGGATATGAGGAAGCGTGCGGCCTCGATTCGGGTGGGCTTTCAGTTCAGTTTTCTCTGCACGGCCCCCCACTGCCATATTTCTCTTAATTATTTGAGGAAAATACACTATACTCTCGTATATTACGTTAAACCTGAACATAATTTTCTTAAAATTTTTTATAACTATAAACTCCCTTGTACTGACAGAAATCTTGAACACAATTAGTCACTAATATCATTAATTTTTGGTTGATTTATCTAAATTATTTCTAGATTTATTCATGAAAAATTACAGGAAAATATTTACAAACGTTTAAAAGTACAAATTAAAGAAGTCTTGCTCAAACGTTCAAATGTGCCAGGTTTAGAAACTATAAAAGTATAATATGCTAAGTCTAAAAAGTACAAGGGTATTCTGTGCTATGATCGAAAAGTAGAAGCAAATTTCTTGCATTTTATTATTAAGGGTGGATAATGGATTAAAGGGTATTATGGTAATTTAGGCTTAAAAATTAGGCCAAAAAACATAAATCGCACGTTACCCTTGTGGAACACACGCACGTTAAAAAATGGACGGGAGGTGGCGGATTGGGTGGTTTATGCAGAATTTTTGAATTTACAAGAAAATTTAATACAATAAAAATTCACAAGATAGTTTTATGTAGGGGTGTTCAATGAAGCCGTCAAACCATCCCAACCCAAACCGATCGTAATTTGCGGGTTGAACAATGAATGTGTTGGTCTTGGGCTTCGTGAAAAAAAATCGCAAATTATGATCGAATTTGGGTTTATATTTTAAAAATCTGCATAAACCGCACCAAACCGCATGTATATAAAATAACAAATTGTGTTTTATTATTTAATATAATTTAAGCACATACATACTTGTATTACCTTCTCAACCCCAAATCCTAATTTATCCCCTAAAATTACTCGACACAATTTATTAACATTCCAAGTTAAATTCTATCGATTGACAACCACCAATATCAACTTTAATAATTAAAGTATTTTCTATTTTTGTTTATTGTTTGAAAAAGTTTTGTTCGTTTTTTTATTTGAGTAACAATTATTGATCTTTATATAGCGAATGTAGACTTGAAATAGGTTAACATATTAAAGCTAAAAAGTATGAAAAAGTAGTATTGTTCATATGATTATGAAACATTCAAGAATTATTTTATTCATATATAAAAGTACAATAACAAAATAGTAAGTAGTAATAAATTAAAGTAAATCTCCAAAAAAAATACTTCATTAAAATAGAAAAAGCTAAGACTGCCAAAATGCCCCGACCCGAAGGGACCGCAAAGTGCAATCTCTAGACTTATTGAGTTGGGTTTGGTTTAGAGTATTAAAAATCCGCAAATACTGAGTTGGGTTTGAACGAGTATAAAATCGCAATAGACCGCACCGCGAACACCCCTAATTTTATGCAGGTTTCATATAACAAAAGGGAGTATCGTGTGTGTTCCTCTAATTATTACTACTATTGTTTATTTAGTTGGTGAATACGTGTAATTTTAAAATTTATTAAATTATTATCAACATGTATGTATCGTGTAATCTGTATCCACATGACAAATCATAAATATATCTAAATTCAAAATTGAATGTAATTTGAACGAGAACAACATTAGTACATACATACAAATATTGGTTTCCCATTGATCGACTTAATTAGATTAGTACTTCTATAATCAAATGATTTTTGTAGTTAATCCATTCATGCATTTGTACAATTTAAATAATAGTTGTTAGTGCCAAAAAAATGAATTTTTCAATACCATATATATTCATAACCAATCAAAAACTTTATATATAGAACAATATTTTAATTCACCATGATTCTAAGCCATTGTGAACAACTTTTCCACTATCTTCGCTACTATTGCAAAGGTATCAGACCTTTTTATATAGTTGGTTGTAGTAGTCACTCTTAATTTCTAGAAACATTTATGTACTTGAATTATTCCTTTTTTTCACTTTGAATATATATATATATATTTAAGTTCCATTAGTCAATTTTATCATAGATAAAAAGTACTTTAATTGACGATATATAACATTTGTATCTAATTAAGTTATTCATTGATGCCGATTACATTTTTCGGGTTTTTGCTTCTATCACACATTAGAGACTCATTTTTGTGTCATTCTCTTAAAATTGATTGTGTACCATATAACATACAATAATATTTAACATATATATAAAGGCAATTAATTAAGAAATGATTTTAAATCAAAGATAGAAAAAAGTTAATTAAAAAAAATCTCTGCGTTTTTATGGTAGAGATTATGGCTCCTTCTTCACCACCATTCTTAATAATTTTAATTCATATTCATTGTTGGTTTACTCCCTCATTTTTATCAATCTTACATTGTTCTGTATATTGCTAATCACACCTAATCGTTAATTTTCCGCCGCATATTTTTGATAGCTCAATTGCAAAAATTAAGGTTATGATTCTTGAATTTCCCGTTCATTTAGCAAAAATTAAGGTTATGATTCTTCAATTTCCCGTTCATTTAGCCTTTTGAAATGCATTAATGAAAACGTCTGAAAATTTTTGATAGAAAGAAATTGTATATGCAAGTATATCAAAGCAAATAATGAAAAAAAATTATGAAAAAAAGGCAGAATTTTGATTGAGATTTTTGAGAAGAAGAAGCCATGATCTCTACCATAAAAATGTAGTAATTCTTTTAATTGCCTTTTTTCTATCACTTTCCATGTTTAATTTACAATTATTCCGCATTTAATTACCTTTAAAAATATGTTAAGAATTAGTGTGTATTATCCGGTACATAATTAATTTTGAGAGGGTGACACATGTCTATCATACATTGGTGTGACACATATGTGAGACACCAATGTGTGATAGAAAATCCACTCCCAGTTATTTTGAGGTTATATGTAATAGGTGATTTATATTCAGACTTTCTGAGATTTATCGTAATTATGAAAAACTTATTGTGGTTTTAAAAATTACAATGACACCTCTTATAAGAGATTTTTGTAAACATTTTTTTAAATTGTAAGGAGTGTCCTTATAAAAATTATAAAAGTTGTAAGGGTGATTTAATACATAATCTAAACCAAAAAAGTCTCCTCGTAACTTCTCAAACTTCACGAGATTTCTTGTAAAACAACTAAATCTCATCCTATGTAACATTGTGCAATTAGTTCCATTTTTTTTAATGAAAATCAGATTTTAAAGTACCATTCACAAAACTATGGAATTAATATGCTTGGTGTGGTGTACAAGAACATGCTGCACGAAGTAATGAACGTCCCAATTAATTACTACTATTATTTTTCTTTTGCATATTTATATTATCAAATTAGGGAAAATTATAAGGTGAGGTCACGTCATATGACATGACGTAAGTTATAACCAATAGAATTATGACATCTCATTAATAAATTATCTAATTAACAGATTACTAGCAAGTCATAACTAATACTATTATCATAAGTAGTTGTACTATACTATTATTTGACCACATTCAATGTAATATTTAACCACAATAATAGTAAATTACAAACTAATAAATTATCATAAAAATAAGTAAATAAATAATTATGTATTGATATTTTATAATAAACGATATATAATATTTTGTGTTAAATAATTGATATTAACCTTTGAAAAAATTCATAACATATTTTAATACACATAATTTATATATTTAATACATATTGGACATTATAAATTATAGTATTTGGCTAATTACTACTAATACGAGACAATACTATGTATCTGGAGACAATATTGTACTACGTGAGTCTATACTACTACATGTGAGACATACAACATATAATGTGAAAAATGTATACATTGGTTAGTACTATTGTAAACTTCATAATGGAAAAATTAGTGCTTACCCCGGTGGATTTAATCAACTGGGGTGTTGGATGAATTCCACATGGTGATGCAGGAAGATTTTGAAAGAATATCAAAGATGAGATTTGCAGTTTTTGTTATCTTTTTAATTATTTGTTTCTAGAAAATTCTTCATTGTTATCTATAACTTATTTTGTTTCCTTTAGGAGTTTTATCTATTTTTAGTTAGTTAATCTGTTTTAGCTATAAAAGTCCGGCATGTGGACTTATTTTCAAATAGATATTTATTGATATTAAAAAAATAGAAGAGATTTTTCTCTCTCGGGTTTTTACCCATCTTGGGTTCATTTTTATGCATTTCAAATTTGTAGATTTATGATGAAAACTCGTTTGCAGAATAATCATTATTATGCCCGGCTTCAGTTGGTATCAGAGCCGCATTCGTTTCCTGGTAGCAAGGTTCACGGTCGGCATTGGCAGCTTCCGAAAGAGGAAGTCCAACACCATAAGCAGTTCGCTACGATGGAGATGATTGAGGATTTACAGAGAAAGATTACATATTTGTCCCCGCGTTTGGCAGCGCGTGAAAGATATCACAAACGTCAAGTATTTCGAGAGCGCCATGATCGGGAGGAGCGACATCGACACTTCGAGTTTTCAATTAATCTTCCCGAGTTGTCGAGTGAAATCGAGATGAATCTTCCTAATTATGATGAATCTGAAACTGAAGACATTCCTTATGTTGTTGAAGGACTTTCGGTTTATGTTGAATCAGATGCGGAAGATGTTTCTCTTATGGACGAAAATCCTCCAATTTATGATGAGTCAGATGAAGAAGACGATGCTCCTTCTTTTGATGAAGAAATTTATGATGAATCGAAGGAGGAAACCGAGTCTATTAAAGTCATGGCTTCAATGAATATTGAAGATGTCAAATATTCTAAAAATGTAATTGATTTCGTTATTGGTACATTTTCAGAAAATTGTCATGCTAATTGGGCAGTTTACATCATGAATTTGTCGTGTCCAAATCAAGGTTTCAGTATCATACGTCTAAAATTCATTTTTCCATTAATTAAAAGGTTGATTAAAATTCGCGGTTGAATCTTCTCTTGCTCTGGTTAGATCTCAATTCGAACTCGAGGACGAGTTCTTTCCAAGTGTGGGAGACTGATGCAGGAAGATTTTGAAAGAATACCTATTTTTATTATCTTTTTAGTTATTTTCTTTCTAGAAAAGTCTTCATTGTTATCTATAACTTATTTTGTTTCCTCTAGGAGTTTTATCTATTTTTAGTTAGTTAATCTGTTTTAGCTATAAAAGTCCGGCATGTGGACGTATTTTCAGATAGTTGTTTATTGATATTAAAAAAATAGAAGAGATTTTTGTCTCTCGAGTTTTTACCCATCTTGGGTTCATTTTTATGCATTTCAAATTTGTAGATTTATAATGAAAACTCGTCTGCAGAATAATCATTATTCTGCCCGGCTTCACATGGGAATGAAAGGACAATTTTGTGTCCTCTCATGCCCATGTGGTATTGATCCAACCCCAATGGATTAAATAAATCTACTGGGGTAGGATTTAAGTAACCCTTCATAATGTGGTTAAAGTATTAAGTTTGTGAAGTTTATACTATGCTATGTGAGTCTATAATACTACATGTGAGATATACACCATGTAATATGAAGAATTATCAATAATTTGGTTATGATTAATGGTGATACTATACAATGTGACTAATTACTACTGATATGAGACTGTACTAAGTATGTTAAGTCAATACTGTTCTATGTGAGTCTATACTACTACATGTGAGACATATACCATTTAATGTGAAAAATTATCAATAAATTGATTATTACTAATGGTAATACTATATAATGTGACTACTTACTACTAAAATGAGACCGTACTAAGTATGTGTAGTCAAAACTATGTTATGTGAGTTTGTAGTATTACATGTGAGATATATACCATGTAATGTGAAGAATTATCAGTAAATTGATTAATACTAATGATAATATTATATAATGTGTCTAATTACTACTAATATGAGACCGTACTAAGTATGTAGAGTCAATACTATTACATGTGAAATATTATATATGTTATGTGAAGAATTACATACATTGATTAGTACTAATGATAATACTTCATAATATGGTTAATTACTACTAATATGGGACCATACTAATATTGTAAAGTCAATACTATGCTATGTGAGTCTATACTACTATATGTGAGACATATATCATGTAATGTGAAAAATTATTAGTAATTAAGTTATGACTAATGGTAATACTAAACAATGTGGTTAATTATTACTAATATGAGACCGTACTAAGTATGTGGAGTCAATAATGTGCTTTGTGAGTCTATACTACTACATGTGAGACATATACCATATAATATGAAAATTATAAGTAAATTGATTAGTACAAATGGTAATACTATAATGTGACTAATTACTAATAATATGAGACCGTATTAAGTATGTGGAGTCAATATTATTTCATGTGAGACATATACTATGCAATGTGAATAATTATACACATTGGTTAGGACTAATAGTAATACTACTATATAATGTGATTAAATATAACTAATATGAGACTATACTAAGTATGTGGAATCAATTCTATTACATGTAAGACATTGTACTATGTAATGTGAAGAAGTATACACACTGGTTAGTACTAATGATTATACTTTTTGATGTTGTTAATTACTACTAATATGGGTCGACCGTACTAAGTTTGTGGAATCAAATACTATGTCATGTGAGTCTATATTACTACATGTGAGACATATACAATGTAATAATTATCGGTAATGGTTAGTACTAATGTTAATAATATATAATGTGGCTAATTTCTACTAATATGAGAACGTACTAAGTATGTGTAGTCAATACTATGTAATATGCATAATTATACACCTTGGTGGTGTTGTACTCTTATATATGAATTAGTACCATACAATGTGGAAACATATAATTTTTATGGTGATTTGATATTAATTTGGGTAGAAAAAAGAAAAAAAAGATAATAGAAATATTTAGGGTAATTAACTTTAGGATATTAAAGAATATAAGATAAATTATAGTTTTAACCTGTTAAACAAGTAACTCATAATTAGCTAAGTTTAATTTAATTTTATATTATGAAATTTATATGGTTGTGATTACATATTTATGATTCAATACCTTAAATTAAATTGACGTTACATAACGTGACGTCACCTTAGAAGTCCCCATCAATTAATAGTTACTCCCTCCGTTTCATATTAGTTGACATATTTGCCAAAAAAATTTATTTCAAATTAATTGGCATGTTTGAGTTTTCAAAGCATTTTTTTTTTCAATTTTGCCCCTTTTCTTTCATTGGAGTTGGAAAACTCACTACTAAAAATTAAAAAATAGTCATCATTATCAAGAATATTTGAGATATTTTATCATAAAATTAAAGGTAGGTAATGACGAGTTTCTGAATTTGTGTGAAAAGTAGAAATGTGTCAATTAATATATTTTATTACTATTAAATTACAAAGATAAAATTTTAAAAAAATAATAATAAACTAAGAAGTATCCACACAAGTGGAAATCGAAATTAAATAAAATCATTTTAGCAATTCCAAAGTAACAAATTCAGGAATTCAATATAATCACCAAGTGTCAGAGCCATCGGCTAATGGCCTAGGTCAATAAAATCTAAATTACAAGTAATAATTAGCAAAATATTTGCTTGTCAATAAAATTTAAATTACTAGTAATATTTAGCCAAATATTTGATTTAAATTAAAGTCAACCCTAACTGTTAACCCTATCATCCTCCCACTTTTAAACATATTAACTAAAATGAACTTGTCGATGAGGCCTCAGTCAAGTGGTTAGGGATGAGGTTCAATGATCAGGAGGTTGTGGGTTTAACTTCCACAAATGTGGATATTTTCTCTAGCTAGTTTCATACAAGCTTTTCTCTAGTTTAATATTAGTAATTAGTTCACTTTCATATTATTGTAATAAACTAATAGTTCAATTCGATATAATATTTAGTGTAACAATGCATTTACCATTAAAAAAAACTAAAATGAACCTAAAAGAAGTCTATAAATATGTGTTGGTATCCCAGTGTCATTATTGCTAAGGCCGTTAATTAATGAAAGAAGTGGAAAAGGCACATGATTTCTCAATATTCTTTTATGGGACCAAAACACAGTTCATCATCAATAAATTAACAATACGAGAGTGCTTTTATTAATTGAGTATTATTATTATTGTTTAGAGGAAAAGGCAAAGGGACATGCATGTTCCTCGGCAACATTAACAAATCTTATGGTAAATTCTGATTTTACAATGTTGAGAAACATTGGGTTTTGCAAATAATTGGATTCAAATGCTACACTTAGCTTCTTAGTTAAGTTTTTACTAAATTTAGTCTTTATCGAACACAATTACATACCTAATTATTTGATTATAGTCAAAGAGAGAATGCTGTAGTTCCATATATAGAAACCAAGCCACATATTGCCTTAATATTTTTTTTTTCCTAAGGGTTTAATCCATTTCGAAACGGGTTGGACATATTATATGGATATCTCTCCCAACAGAGATTCGTACTTGAGTCCGCTACTTTGTAGTGACTAGTTCCTTCCACTTGATCAATCACCTGTTGGTACTGCCTTAATACTTTGATCACAACAAATTAACTATGATATATGTTTATTGATGCAAGACAAATACCTGATTTTTGGATCTGGTATGCAATGCTTCAAAGTTCCTAGTATCTTCTGCTTCCAATTACTTTTAAAACAAAGGTTACACATTGGGGTGGGGCATTGCCGGTGAAACCTCCTCCAATGCTTAAGTCAGCAGAGTGCTAGAAACTTACACAAAGAGAATTGCAGAGGAAGGATACACAATATTGTTTGTTAGGGTTAAATGATCACACCATATGTGTATTTATATCGGTTGAATGAGATCTAGATTGGTTAAGATCTTCCTCGATTCGATTCGAGGAATACAGTTTGCATGCATGGTAATTCCTTCTAAGTCAGAGTCAATGTTCCATAAAAATTGTCATTAGCGAATCTTAAGAAAATTGTCATTAGATGTTGTGGCCGCATCATGGGTCTCCCTTGCCCCTAAGATTGTACCGGGTCGGGTACGAATCTGGACTTGGGATCCATGCTATATCATTTATATATATTGTGATTGATTATTTTATTAAAATATATAAATAACCACAATAACGTGAATTAGTTTTATACTAGCATGCTTTTTTATTTTATTTATTTAAGTTTACATATTATTCCATTTTAAACATTTTGCTACACACCAACACACTTGATAAAGTACCGAAGCCACTACTGTATTTTGAACTCTACGGTTGTATATATATGGATCTAGTTTGTCTTGGTTTGGTTTTAATCAAATTGGGTTAAACCCAATTAAATAATGAGTTTGAAAAGGTCTCAAGCGAAACTTCAAGTTTTAGATAAATCGAAATCTACACAATTCAACTTGCGACCTATAAGTCATTGATTTGACATCTGTCTACATAAAGTTATTGATTTGACATCTACCACTTATTTTTCTCCTCCAAACCCTAACAACCAAACATCAATCCAAGTCATATCTCAAAGTTTTAAAATCCATCAACTATTATTTAATAATATTTTACAATCTTAATATTCCATTACAACCATTATCCAAATCGAGTTTCAAATTTTTGCCGAAACATCTAAAACCAATTATTGAGACCAAACCAAAACTAAACTCAGTCAAACTACATTCATGTTAACCTCATATTACAATCTAGAATATCTTGTCTTTTTTGGTCCCACGCCATTTTAAATAATATTTTTATCACATACATTATGAAATTACAGTTAGATTCGATTTTAAAAAATACACTTTTGTCTTATAAAATAATCAATATTTATCATTTTTAAATTTTTAACCCCATGGATTTGTCTCTAGAGTTGCAGTTTTGGTTCCATAAGAGTCGATGGAACCGAAAAATGCAAAGTATTTTAAAACAGAACAAAATATGTACTGTGGAATGTAAAAGATTGATGGTCCAATCATGTAGGACTAAAATGTAAATCTGGCCATTGTTGAGCATGTTATATGATAATTGATGCTCTCAATAAATTAAATATCAACAAAATTGTATAAAAAAACTTGCCCTATTTATTTACACAGCATAATTACAATCTAATCATTAGTTAAATGTTAAAGATTAAAGAAACCTCACATGATGCGAGTATTCAAGGATTAAATTTCGAGTTAATGACGATTTAACCTCTATAATATTCTAATGTTCAATTTATTTTTCTGTGATTTGAAAAAAGAACAATTTACCCCCTAAATCATATTTTTCACATCGCCTCCTTAGTATTTTTATATGTGGCACTTTACCCCCCTGTGTTATGATAATGTGACAGTTTACTCCCATACTTTATGATAAATGTGACAATTTACCCCCTCAAATCTTAAAAAAGTTTGACACCGCTCCTTAGCAATTTTATATGTGGCACTTTACATTCTGTGTTATGATAATATGACAGTTTACTCCATGCGTTATGATAAATGTGATAATTTACCCATGTGTTATAATAAATATGACAATTTACCCCTATATTATAAAATATTTTTCATATTCACTCTGAATTTAAGCAAGTGAGTTAAACTCCCCAATTGAAGAAGGTATATTGCTTCTTTTTTAAATTATAAAGAGATAAATTAAAAATTATGTATCACACGGAGGATAAATTGACATTAACTCGTGAAATATAGCTTGTTTGGCTGTCAAGAAAGTGAGGAAAAATTGTAGGAAAAGGAAAAGGAAAGGAAAAGGAAAAGAAAGTCATTTTCCTCTACATGTTTGGTTGTCAGGAAAACTATTTTCTTGCAGATGTTTGGTTGTCAAGAAAGTGTAGAAATATAATATTTTTGTTTGATTGTGAATACTTTCAAAATTATAAAAAATATTAAAAGTGATTGTAAATAAAACTTATCAAATCAAGCTCTAGAAAACATAAAGTACTAACTGACTAATTGAATCAGATAAAAGCTAACAATAATGAAATAAATAAACTAAAATATCTTACACATTTATATTTACATATATATATATATATATATATATATATATATAATTAAAATCTTTAACTTTTCTTTGCTTGAGATTTATGTAAAAATTAGTTGATATTGTCTTTCGTTCTTTGTTCTTTTTTTTTATTTCAAGATAAGAATTACGTTATCTTTGTTGATAAAATATTGTATGACTAATAACATTTTCATTATATTAACTATAATATTTAGATTGATTTGATGCTATTGTATATTTTTTAGTCACCGAATTTATATCAATCTTCAAAGTTAAAAAGGGGTTATTGTCAATTTTTAAAGTTAATAGGGAGTTACTGATAATATTGTAGGTAAAAGGGTTGCTTTTACATCATTTTGTGGGGGTATAATTTTATAATGACTTGAGACGGTACTTTTTTGCTAATAGTAATAAATAAGCACAAAGGGACTTTTGGTAGGAAAAATCACAAATGGAGGATTATGATAGTTAGACAGAATACAAGGGGTATTTTGTAATTTACTCTAATTTTTTTTCAAGATTTTCCTAGGATTTCCCCATCAAATAGGTGGGGAAATATTTATTCACAAAATTTTCCTGCAGAAAAGTTGAAGGAAAATAATAAATTTCTTTCTTGCTATCCAAAGTGATAAACTAAAAGTGGTACAAAGAATCTTGAGCCCTATCTAAACAACAAGTGGGAGAAAAAAAAAACTAATTTTCCTTTACTTTCACTCACTTTCTCCATATCAGTTCTCCACAACCAAACAATACATAAGTAAAAACATTAAAAAGAAACCACACATGAGGAGAGTAATCAAGGAAATTAAATTCCTTATTATACAAGAGAAATATGTCTTCAAAGAGCCAAACACGCCCCTATTTCTTTAACCCCTTTAGCTGGTTTTATGTCGGCCTGTTCTCTCTACTATTTACCCCCCACCCCACCTTCTCAACACACACAAAAAAAAAAAAAAAAAAAATAAATAAATAAAACTACGTTTTATGGAGAAAAAAACCAATTTAAAGTACTAATGATTATTATTATTACAACTGTACTATGATGGTGGTGTAATAATACACTTGCTTCATACTTGTGTTGTAAAGAAATTTCCTCCCCTTTATTTTGACATCGGATATTCCGGCGACTCCCAAGATTCCTTCCTCCTTGATCGCGGCTGCTCCGCCGCAACATCGAGGGCTACGGCTTTCCATTTTTAGTAAGTGTTTCCTGTATAGACGCCTGCCAAACTGTACGGACATCTCCAACTTAGGTGAATTTTGTGTATTTTCTTGAAAAGAAAGGGACATTTCTTGAATGTGGAACAAGCTTGAGTGTTTATCAATATGGTGGAGGTGAAATTGAAATTTATACTAATCAATTTTGGAGAATGGAAGTTTAGTTTAATTTAAAGGGTTGATTGTAAGTAGTGTTTGATTGAGGAAAGAAAATTATTTGGTTGATGAGATTTTGAGGAAGGGTAATTTGGGGAAAGGGTATTTAATTTTGAAGATTTTGTTGGCAATGAAGATTCCATCTGGTGGATTTGTGACAAATTCAGGAGAAGGTTTGTTCGTATTCATTGATTCAATGTTTTTTTTTCTTTAATGTTCCTAGCCTTTATGAACTCAAATTTGTTTCCCAGTCAATTCAAAAGATTTTATTTTTTTTATTTTTTTTAAATTAAAAAAAGTATAAAGTTAAATTACTTTGCCTTCATAAACTTAATATTGAATCTTTTAGTAGTCAATTGAGATCTTTAATCTGGTCTATGAAGTAATTGAGTTGCGAAATCTTTAATTGCCTTTCATAATAAATTCTTCTATTGCTGGTGTAAGATTAATTGAATTATTATTTCTAGGCTTACATTTCTTCCTTATAAGTTGGAATTTTTTTTTTAACACTATAAATGTTTCCAAATTAATGTCAATCTTGAAAAAATGCACTCGATTGAATCTTCTTTTAATTTTGACTTAAAAAGAAGTAATATCAGAACCAAAAGGATATGTTTTATTGTATAAAAAATCAATTGTTAAAAAATTTCGATCTCAATGAAAACAGGAGAAAAGAAAGTGATAAACTCGGAACTATGGCATGCTTGTGCTGGTCCTTTGGTTTCTTTGCCACCCGTTGGAAGTCTCGTGGTCTATTTTCCTCAAGGTCACAGCGAACAAGTATGGTTTTCTTTCCCTTTTTCGAGATTAACCGACATTTTTTATTTAAGTTTTAGATAATTATATATATGATTTTCGAATTACAGGTGGCAGCATCGATGCAGAAAGAGACCGGTGGCATTCCAAATTATCCGAATCTTCCTTCCAAGTTGATTTGTATGCTTCACAATGTCACCTTACATGTATGAAAAGATCGAAATAAATGATTTATCTTGAATAATTATAAGTTTAGTGTAACTTAATTTGTTTCGTTTAATGATATGGTCTTTTCTTCATTAGGCCGATGTTGAGACTGATGAGGTCTATGCTCAGATGACTCTTCAACCAGTGAGCAAGGTCTTTTTCGTAATTTGAAATTACGTTTTGAATGTACTTCTACTTGAATTGAACATAAATGAGCTGATTTTATTTCTTTGTAATTTTATAGTATGATCAGGAAGCATTACTTGTATCTGATTTTGGACTTAAGCACAGTAGACAACCTGCGGAGTTTTTCTGCAAAACTCTTACGGCAAGTGACACGAGCACTCACGGTGGATTTTCAGTTCCTCGTAGAGCAGCTGAGAAGATCTTTCCACCTTTGGTATATTATTTAATTTAGCATTTTTGTTAATTAGTTTGATTCAGTGAGTAGATTAAATCCCGTTCCTCTACTTACCCGATTTTTTTTTTTTTTAAGGATTTCTCAATGCAACCTCCGGCTCAAGAGCTAGCAGCCAAAGACTTGCATGACCAAACATGGACGTTCAAACATATTTATAGAGGTACTTATTTCCCGACATTAACGAGGCTATCTTTGGTTATAGAATTCAGTATTTAAAAGAGCTAAATGCAAAAGTACCCCTTGTGCTTTGCCTAACTAAAAAAAAAAACCGTGTGTTATTTTTATTAGTAAAAACCACCCTATGTTCTTTTTTCGTTAGCAAGAAAACCCATTTGAAATTCCTTAATATCATATACATCATAGGGAGGTTTTTTGTCAATTTTTTAACTGAACAAGGAGGTTATTGCAATTTTCAAAATTTAAAAGGGGAGGTTATTGATAATTTTTAAGGTTAAGAGGGGTATTTTTGCATCCTTTAGTGGGGGTATGATTGTTATTTCGGCTTGGGTTGGCTTGGGAGGGGTTTTTTGCTAATAAAAAATAAGCACAGAGGGTTATTGCCAATAAAAATAACACAGGTCTTTTTTATAATTAGCCAAAACACAAGGGGTATTTTTGCGTTTCACTTGTAAGTAAAATGACGAAGAGAATGAAAATGATCAAAAATTGAGGCTCAATGTTCCAATATTTGATGCAAAGGAACATTTTCCTTGGTGATATACTTACTAAAACCCTGTAACCAAAAATTATCATTTCCGACAAATTTCAGGACAACCGAAGAGACACTTATTGACGACTGGATGGAGTGTATTTGTGAGCTCGAAAAGACTCATAGCTGGTGATGCCATCCTTTTCATAAGGTATGATAAGATTTTATAAACAATTTAAAATCGAATACCATAACCAAACATATTTAATTATGATATAGGAATGAAAAATCACAGCTACTTTTGGGAATAAGACGAGCTAATAGACAACAGCCGGCACTTTCCTCGTCGGTGATATCTAGTGATAGCATGCACATTGGTGTTCTTGCTGCTGCAGCTCATGCTGCGGCAAATAACAGCCCATTCACCATATTCTACAATCCAAGGTACTAAATAAAGCAATAGTTCATTGCTTTATGCTATTTTTTATAGAATCGATGTTCTAAATTTTTATCAAACGGTGATTGGTCTAGTGGAAGGACTAGCCCCCTCAAGGTGGCGAACCCAGATTTGAATCCCTGTTGGGAGAGGTTCCCATATGATATATCTGATGCGCCATATTAAGTCTTAAGACCTGAAAACCCTTGAGAAACCAGAAAAAAATTGTTCTAATTTTTTTATGTTGCATGGACTGTGGACAGGGCCAGCCCTGCGGAATTTGTGATTCCGCTAGCGAAGTATAATAAAGCAATGTATACACAAGTTTCGCTTGGCATGCGATTTAGGATGATGTTTGAAACCGAGGAGTCGGGAGTGAGAAGATACATGGGTACGGTTACTGGTACAAGTGACTTGGATCCGGTAAGATGGAAAGGTTCACAGTGGCGTAATCTTCAGGTAAAAACACGCCTCCATTGCGTGTATATTATTTTTCCCTCGGATTTTGAGGTCCGTTTGTTTAGGTTTTCTGAGAGTATTTTTAGAGATTTGGTGGATTTTTCAAGATGTCCTTGATTTTAGTGCATTAGATTCATATCTACTCTTTACTAGGTTGGATGGGACGAATCAACCGCAGGGGAACGTCCTAGCCGTGTCTCGATCTGGGAAATCGAGCCTGTTGTCACTCCATTCTACATATGCCAGCCGCCATTTTTCCGGCCCAAGTTCCCAAATCATCCAGGTTTCCCAGGTAAAAAAAACTGTCCAACAAATGGCATGTTAAATTTGTAAATTTTTTTTTAAAAAAAAGGGTGTAAAATTTTGTCCTATTTATGTTCAACTACATTTTACGGTCGACGATGCCGTAGTCTAGCGACAAAAGCTGAGGCGACCAAGAGGTTTTGGGTTCAAGTCCCACTAGCATAATTATTTCTCTAGTTTAATAGTTGATTTATCTTTTGTACTTTGATATATAGAGATTAAATAGATTCAAATAGATTTCTTAGATAATGAATTATTTTACAGACGATGATATGAATATGGAGAATATGTTGAAGAGAGGAATGCCATGGATGGCTGACGAATTTGGCTTAAAAGATGCAACAAGTTCATTATTTCCAGGAATGAATCTAGTCCAGTGGATGAGCATGCAACAAAATCAGTCGGGGTTATTGCCGAACATGGTTTCTTCAAACGATGATCATTCGAAACTTATGAGCTTCCAATCCCCACCTTTAACTACATCTAACAATCTTCAATTGAGAAACGGAAATCATCAAAGTCAACACATTGGTCAACTCCAGCAAACACCCGTGTCCTGGCCCCAACAACAGTCGCCAATGCAGCACACTCATCCCCACCTCCTTCAGCAAACTCAACAGCAGCAGCAGCGTGTGATGCAGCAACAACAGTCAATGATGTTGCCACAGTCGACAAACAGTATAGCTCCCGATCAAATTGCAAATCAAAACACACAACAAACGACAGCATACTCTCAGCTTCAGCAGCAGCAGTTAATGACAGGGAACGTAGAAATGAAGCAAAATGACCCCTCGACTAACATGCTTTTTCAGCAACATTTTGAACAACAATCGAGCCTCAGAACTCCGTCACATTTGACGCAGCAAAACTTTACTCAGAGGCCTCAAGTGCAACAAACATCACAGCAAAGCTTATCCGAACAACATCTCCAATATCTCCAAAAACTTCAACAACAACAGCAACAGCAACAGCAACAGCAACAGCAACAGCAGCAACAGCAACAGCAACAGCAACAGCAACAGCAACAGCAGCAGCAACAGCAGCAGCAACAACAACAACAATTTTCGGGCCCACTAAATAACTTTTCGGAGCCTCAGTTATCCCAAAAACAGCAAGCACAACAAAGCCAACAATTGAACGGGCTTCTTCAGTCAACCCCACTAACTCCCATCAACCATTTTCAGGCCCAGCAAAAGACTCCGTTCACAGTCGGGCCCCACTCTGATGCCCCATCTTGTTCAATCTCACCTTCGACTAACAAATCACAAGCCTCACAATCAAACTTCCTCAGAAACAATGCTCCTAATTTGGTGCACGAGACGCATAACAAGATAGACGTGAGAATAAAACATGAACTTCCCGACTCTAAAGCGCAACGTAAGCTGGATCACTTGGATGCTTCTTCATCTGCAACATCATATTGTTTGGATGCTGGTGGGCTCCAAACTAATTTTCCAGTTACGAGCTTTGATGGTGATGTTCAATCACAACATACTCGGAATAGTCTTCCTTTTGGAGCTAGTCTTGATGGTCTGGCACCAGATGCTTTGTTTTCGAGGGATTATGATTCTGGAAAGGATATTCAAAACTTGCTCTCTAATTACAGTGGTAATCCGAGGGATATTGAGACAGATTTGTCCTCGGGAATCAATTCTCAGTCGTTCGGGGTGCCACAAGCTATGCCGTTTAAACCAGGTTGTTCGAATGATGCTCCTATTAATGATACAGGTGCTTTGAATGGTGGGTTATGGTCTAATCAAACCCCACGTATGCGAACATACACCAAGGTATCTTTCTCTCACATGTATGTATGTATGTGGTACTATTACCTTTTCGAGCTTCCCCTGTGATTTTCCTAATTGGGCAAAATACCCTTGTGTTGTTTTAATTTGCAAAAACACTCCCTATATTCTATTTTTATCAGCAAAAAACTCTATTTGAAATTCCCTCGTAAGTCAATGGGGAGGTTATTGCCAATTTTTAAAGTTAACAGGGTGATCATTGATAATTTTTAGGTTAAGAGTGGTGTTTTCACATTTTGTGGGATATAATTGTTATTTTTCTTGCAAAATGTGTGTTCCTGCATGGAAGGGATTTTTTGCAGATAAAAAAATAACAAAAAATAAGGCTAAACATAGGGGGTATTTTGGCATTTCACTCTTTACCTTTTCTGATATTGTTTGAAAACTTGATAAGGTTCAAAAACGTGGCTCGGTGGGTAGAACCATAGATGTGACACGTTACAAGGGGTATGATGAACTTAGGCAAGATCTTGCTCGTATGTTTGGTATTGAAGGGCTATTGGAAGATCCACAACGGACTGAGTGGAAGCTTGTTTACGTAGACCATGAAAATGATATATTACTTGTTGGAGATGATCCATGGGAGTAAGTATTCTGCTATTGTTCTATTTCTCCTTTCTTGTTTGTTTTGTTGAAAGAACAGTGTCAAGAATTACAAGAATTTTGCTTCTCTACTCTATTTTCTCCAGGGAATTTGTGAGCTGTGTTCAAAGCATAAAGATACTATCTTCTGCTGAAGTACAGAAGATGAGTTTAGATGGAGATTTAGGTCAGTTACCTGTCCCAAACCAAGCTTGCAGTGGAACCGACAGTGGTAATGCGTGGAGAGGACACTATGATGATAACTCAGCTACTTCATTCAACCGGTGAAATTACTAGTTTGTCCCGCGTTAACTATCACCACCCGAGCTTTGCATTCGGTCTTTAAGTGAATTGACTGCATAGGAACAAAAGAGCTGTGTGTGACTCGTGAGCGAGCCATTGGCAGAGCAGTTACGGATGTTATTGCTTAAAGAACACTGCTTTTGTGATTATAGAGGATTACCCTTTTGCCCAAGTTTTAGTATTAAAAGGGCAGAGTGCTTTAATTTGATGTTTTATTTAGGATATTGTATATTCATTGTAAAATTCTCAAGAAGCAAAGACTCAAAGACTCTGTTGCTCTTGAAAAGAAGTTCTTAGTATTATTGTAAAGCTTCATATTGAATGAGGATTCTTGTATTTATAATAACATAGAAACCATAAATCTAATATTCAACTTCAAACTACAATTATGTTGCCGCAAAAATGTGTTGAAGTCTAAATTACAACAATGTTCTCGTTATCTCTGCTGGAATATTTTAGATGCCGAAGAAAAGGGCAGACTCAATTGAACTAAGAAAGGACAGCCATCACGTCTGAGACCCGTAGAACTATGTAGTCTGAACCATCACTGCCCTTGAAGTCATTGCCTGCGTATTTTGAGTACAAAACTGTATTTCCTGGAGCGACCAATAATGGCTTCCTGTTGCCTTCCTCGTCAAGGGTACCAGGACCAACAGCAACAACCTGTCAATGGCGTAACTATTTAGGATTATCATTGTCTCATAACTCCATAAGCATCAATTTAGAAAGACTTGAAAATTTTAATTTACCGAGCCAATTGAAGGCTTCTCTTTGTTTGCGTCGGTTAGGAACAAACCACCAGCAGTCTTTGTTTCAGCCTCAGCAACCTGAAATTTAATATTTAACCTCATTATATATGATGTGCAAAACCACCTATAACGGAAATAAACAATTTTTCAACCAAAAGATGAAGCATTGAAAAATTGATCACTAACCTTTATGAGGACTCTGTCATTAAGAGGCTTCATTTCTTTCACATCATCAGACTCAAGGATACCAACAATATCATCCTCCTTTAAAATAAGATGATTTGATCCATCGAATTCAACTTCCGTCCCTGCATACTTGGAATAGACCACTTGGGAACCAGTCTAGGCACAAGGATAATCAGTAAGTCACTCATTACAAGTAGAGTCGAGACATGAAACCTAAATGCAATGAATTATAATTATACCTTCACACTAATGCCCACTTGGTTCTTTCCAATTGTACGACCCTCGCCAACAGCAACGACCTCACCTCCTTGAGGTTTTGATTGAGCAGCTGTTGGTAGCAATATACCACCTGAAGTCTTCTCTTCTGCTGTCTTAATCTTCACCAACACTCTATCACCCAATGGCTTGAGAGAAGTGTACTGAATAGTTTACAAGGTAATTGCATTTACAAACACATCTCAAAGAATCAAGTCTGAGCTTTTTCTTTTGAAATAGATAAACAAACACACTCAATATTTTATATCAAGCTAATTACTTGAACAAAAAAATTATCGGACATAGGGAATCACAAACGTTACAACGTGCAGGAGTCAATATTGAATTTCACATTGCTAGTTAATATACCCTATAACTGCAACATGGAAGACTATGTAGAAGAAAGCAATAAAATATATGACCAAGTGTTATTGTGCACCTACTATACCCAAAACATTCACTGGCAGTACGGTAAGAAAAAACCATGGATCAAAATTTCCATACGTTTCAACCAAAGAAAAAACCAAGAAGTTTCTATTTTATAATATAGAGTAGTTTCTACTTCAACATGTTCCTTTGATTTTACCATTTTTTCAAATGTTTATCGAAAAGTTCCTGAAAGTTTAATATTTAACTGATCAAAACATAAAACAAAAACAAAAACAAAAACAAAACTTAATCCATGGATATAACTAATTCTTTGTTTCTACATATATTAAATGCAACTCGAATAGCATATAACTAGAACGCAGTACTCTGGACGTCTAACATAGGCATAGCAATCACTGAGCATAAATATGAACTTAATTCAAAACAAACACATCTACGAATAACCACATTATTGAATTAAACACTGACAACATAACCAAAATAACAAAAACCTAAATTTAACAAAATAAAGTAATTATCAATTATCAATTGGTAACGAATTATACCCAAAGACACTCATTGACACTATGATAAGAAAAAACCATGGATCAAAACTTGAATACGTTTCAGCGATACCAAAAAGTTAACATTTTTGAATCAATCGCAATGAAATATAGAGCTCTTTCTTTTTCAACATCTTTCTTTGATTTACAATTAATTCAAATGTTTATGGGAAAGCTCCCGAAAGTTTAATACTTAACTACTCTAAACAAAAAACAGAAACAAAACTTCAATCAATGGATAAAACTAACTCTTTGTTTCTACATATATCAAATGCAACATAGATATAGCAACAATCGAGCATATAATTAACTTCCGAATTAAAAAACAAAAACATCTAAGAACAAACATATTATTGAATTAAACAATGACAACATAACCAAAATAACAGTACAAAAAACCTACATTTAATAAATTAAGGTAATTACAATTATCAATTGGTAAGAAATTATACCTTAGGGGCAACAGTCGTAGCAGCCTTGACAACAAAACCTCGGAATGAACGGAGAGGGAGCGAATTCTGCTTAATAGGTGAAAAAGATGAGACATTTACTGCATTTGAAGCCCTAAGCCCTTCAAATGAAGCAAATCCTTTTCTCGAAACTGACGATGCAGCGGAAGTTAGGTGTGTAGCCGCCATTTCCTGCTCTGAAAAAATAAGAACACTATCAAATTGAAAGAATCGATAAACAAAGATAGGAATAAAAACGAACAAGTAGATTATACCTTTACGTGGAAATAATTGATGAGAAATTTGATTAGAGTGTGAGTGGAAGATAATTTTAGGTATGAGATAACAGAACCCTAGAATTTTTTTAAAATAAAAGATAAGAGGGTTCTAGAAATAATTTGTTTGGAGCTTTTCTACGGATAATTAGAATTGCCCGATGTTATTGGGCTTCAAAGTCTTAATGGTAACTGGGCCTTGACATCTATAGCCCAACTTATGGAGTATTTCACTAAATAAAAAAATAAGGAGAAAACTGTAAGCGAATTCTTTTTATATTTATTATTACGAAAGAAAAATAAAATTAAAAAATAACATATAAAGGATTTAAATGTTGTGGAAAGTTACGGGGATTGAACCCCAGACCTCTTAATAATAATGGTGCAACTTAATCAATTGAGCTAAAGGTAGTTCAATTTAAATTCTACTGATTTTTCTTTGAGGGCAATGCCCTCATTCCCTTCAGCAAAAACATTTAACTCCAATGCATGACTATTGACCATACAAAATGAATATTCATTTTTTCTAAGTAATTAATTATTATTCATTCTTCCCGCAAGATTTTAAAATTTATCAATAAATAGAAAAAAATTAAGTCAGTTGAAAATTCAAATTTTAAAAATTTATAAAATTTTTAATATATATATATACCCAATTGAAGAGATATAGATCTAAGATACACATCTAACATAAGTCTTGAAAAGCAAGAAAACTCTTTCCCCTCTCTCTCTATCCCTCGAACGCAGGGCCGGTCCAAGGGTTTTGGGGGCCCTAGGCAGAATAAAATGTCGGGGCCGTCATGTAATAATTTTTATGTAAAATTTATTTTTCTTACTCTTTTACACACAAAAGTATTTATTAAATTTTATATTCTAATTCTTCTAACATATTTTTTTCTATAGACAAGTGTCATTGTCGTACATAAACATGTTTTTATTAATTCTAATTTAGAAAAACTTATTTCAACAAATGCAACCGTTACAGGTATAGTGAATATAATTCTATAACATATATATGTATTTGGATAAGAACTAATCAAATTTATATGATTAAATAAATCAATTGGCTAGTCTATTTGGGTAGGAATAACTTTTGATAGTACTTTTAGTTCATAATATAAATCGAGACCATCTACATCTGATATCAAATCATGTTTTAAAGCATTTTCAAAATTATTACAATATTCTTACCACGTTTTATCATATAAAGACTTTAAAGCTTTAACATTTAATAAAAAACCCGATAATATTTTAATTCATCTTCCCAAATTTTTTTTTTGTGATATTTTTATTTTCTGAACTGAAGTTTGCGAAACCTCTCTACTGTAAATATCTATATTTTTTTAATTTTTTTTTATAACGTGGTGTACTCAATACTGTGTGAATAAGAGTTTTGGGCCCAATTAATAAAAACAGGAAATGGGCCTTGGGCAATTAACAACTAATATAACAGGGAGAGTGGGCCCTAAAAATTTGGGGGCCCTAGGCGAGCACCAAAGCTGCCTATGAGTTGGGCCGGCACTGCTCGAACGCGATCTCTCTCTCTTCCAAGGAGAAATTTTGATTTTGTTCATATTTTGTTATCTAGTTTAGATTTTGATAATTTCTATGTTCTAGCCAATTAGTATATATTATCAAGATTTTTGTGATATTATGGTGTATCAACTCGTAGAGGAGCAACATGTGGAGCTCTAAATAATGCTTGGGTCAAAGGTGCAAAAGAAGGAGAGAGTTTATCTACGCACTTTTGTCGAGCTTGAATTTGCAAGGAGATTGGTATAACTTATTGCTATAGTTTATTTTTCATTTTACGTATTTATATTTATATACATCTAGATTGTATCCTGATAAAATTCTCTAGGAGACCTTAAAAAGGTTTTCAAATTCCGTTGCCTTAAGGGTCCTTTTCCTAAAGTATCCCAAAAGTGGTATCAGAACCAGATCTGGCTATGTCTATATATAAATTTGCAAATTTTGTGATCAAATCATATGTTTGATTTATTATTTGGATACTTCTTCTACTATGCATGTTTTAGAACATAAAAGTTTTAACTTGGAGTTAAAAGAATTGTTTGATTTCGTATTTTTATCGTGTTATTTTATTTGGATTATCATTAATTAACACACTGGTTTTAATTTAAATAGAGTAACCAGAAAAATAATATTTTTTATCAACCACGGTGGCAGCGCACCTCGACTAGGCTGCAAGCATGAGCTGCTGCACGGAGCAGCATGTAAACATCGCGCTGGCTGCTCGAGCGGTACGCGGCAGTGGCCTATGGGATGTTTGTCGCGTGCTAGCATGGACATCCGCACACTGCCATTTGCAGCCACGTGAATCACACGTGCGGCCTTTTGTGGCAGCGTGTGTAATGCCACATGGTGGCCTCAGATTGGTCATTGCGTGGCTGAATCCTAGTTGTTCTCTTTTCGGGTATTTTAAAATTTTGAGAATCTTAGAGATTTGGAAGATTAGGGAAATTTGGATAAGGTAGAGAATCATGGAAGAGTTAAAAACTACCTTAGTTATCTGATCTAATCAAAATAGGATTATCTTGAAAATCTTGGAGATTTAGATAAGTTGTAAAACTTGGAGTTTTTGGATAAGATAAGAATCTTAATAGATTTGTAACCATCTTAATTAACCAACCTAATTAAGATAGGAATATTAGATTACGTAAATCTCAAGTAAGAGATATTTAATATGGATAAATCTTATGAATTAAAATTTTAAAAAGCCGATAAATTTATATTTTTGCCCTTATGTGAATTTATCATGTTCGTGAGGGAATGTGTTGATTGATCGATATTGCCCTTAAGTTCTGTGTTGTGCTTGGTTTATGTTGGATAAGGATGAAGATGAAAAGCACTGAAGTCAATTAGTAAAGGGTGGTTTTGATGATTTCCAAAACCTAAGATCAGCTAAGTATGGAGAACTTAGTTGTAAAATCCCTTAGAAGAATTTGGACCAATTAAGAAGACTATCAGAAGGGTCAAAGATTCAAGGTCCAGAAGACTACTGATCTGCTGAAGGAAAGAAATCAGACTGGTGAAGATCAGCCGACTCAAATCAGATTTGTTCAAGTTTGGGATCAGCTCTGTTCATCATCAGACTTGCACTTTAGATCAGCCAAGTGGAAAGGATCAAGAAGTCTACCCAACGGTAATAAATGCCTCTGGAAGTAATAAATGCTGAAGTACAAGGTTATTAAAGGCAAATGATTGAAGAAAGACCTCGTATCAGCTTGGTGCATTAATGCTGCCTGACAGAAAGTACAGTTCGCAGTACTGTCACTTTGCAGAGAGCCGTTCGCGAAATTTAAGGACCAGAAATCAAGAAATTTGAATTGTGTCTTTCTTCAACGGACATAATTCAAAGAGTGACTATAAATAGCCGAAGAGACGAAGAAAGGAAGTAGAGACAACTTCTGAGAGATTGAATTCGAAGCAAAATATTTTCTAAGTCTCAAAAGCTCAAGAACAGCTCACTCGTCTGCTGAAAGTCATTTGTTGACAGAAGCCGTTGAAGTTCAAGAAAACATTTTCTGAGTGAATCTGTGAGAGAGAAAAGTTGTGAGGAGTTCTTATCCATCTTTGTGAGTGATAAGACTCTGTAGAATAGGATTTTCTTTGTGATTTCCTATTGCGCACTTGTGGTCGTTTCATTTGTTGTTCGACGCAAGCAGAGTGTACTAATTACTTTGTGTTCTCAGTATAATCCAAGATCTGTGTGACTTGGAAGAGTGGACTAAATGATATTTAAATCCATATAACCACTATAAAAATTCTTGTGTTTTACATTGCTTTTACTTGCATATTTTCAGATATGCATAAAACACTTGATTAACTGTTTGAAAAAGGTTTAAAGGAGTTTTTATAAATATGGGGATTAAATCTTTCAAACTACTAAGTATACTTTGAAAAACACTTTATAAATCCGCTGCAAGTATTCTGGTATTAAAACTGATTTTGACAAAAATTAGCTAAGTAACTATCAGATTAGTGGTCAGCAAAGCTGTTCAAAGATTTGTTCGCGATCAGCCTTGAAAACATACTATTCTGTATCAGCTTAGTCTGTTTAAGTTTGAGCAACAGTTTTAAAGCTAAAATTTGATTAAATTTTCAGAGGTCTATTCACCCCCCCTCTAGACCTCTTCTGACCACTTGAGACCAACAATTTAAATTTTATGGGTTGTAATTAAATGGGTCTAATTGGTGCCCTATCTTTGTACACATAAAATGTAATAGAATATGGCCTTAAGTTAGACCTCATGAAGACTTTGGATATCCACATGGAGGCCCATTACCTTGGAGGATATGGAGGCCCAATTCTAAAAGGATGGAGGCCCAATCCAGAAGGACATGACATTACAAGTGAAGGCCCATGTATGCATGGGACTAAGGATTGTAATAAATTAGGTCATTTATTCTTCACCCTAGACTGACCAATTGGTCCATCACTTGGATCGTGATGGATCGCATAGGATGAACAATCGATCAATCATTTTATGCAGTGCTAGGTGTTGTATGTTTACTTTTTTGTATATTCTTTGATGTAAGTAAATCATGCTTAGAATAGAAAATGTAAACAAGATAAAACATAAACTGATGAGACCTCACACTTGAACATTTCATAAAACTTTCAATTGAACTTAAATTCAATTATAATATTAAAATGGATTAACTAACTAGGTCTTAGGCGCATCGTACGAATGTATCTCGAAAAAATAATCCCACATCTTCAAATTTGCTGAAAGTTTTAGTCCACGTTGTGCCCAATTTCAAAATTGGCTCGAATAAGACACGTGTTGACTAATTTAGAGAATTTACTTATTATATTTACATATGTATTTAACTAATTTAATTTGATAAATAATATTAACAGACCAAATAAAACTTTAACATACATCCGAAAAAATATTAATTAAATCTAAAATTTATATAATAATATTAATATAATTAGTATTTATTAAAAAAAAGTTATAAGTTATTAACAAAATAATTATAATTTTTTTAAAAAAAAACCCCATTCTCGTAACCACCCCCCAATCGCCGGTCGCCCCTGCCTGGGATTGGGTTGTGGTAGAGGATTGGGTTTTTTTTTTAAAAAAAAATTATAATTATTTTGTTAATAATTTATAACTTATTTTTTAATAAATACTAATTATATTAATATTATTATTTAAATTTTATATTTAATTAATATTTTGTCGGATTTATGTCAAAGTATTATCTGGTCTGTTGATATTTTATATAAAACTAATTTAGTTAAATAAATATGTACATATAGTAAGTAAAATCTCTAAATTGGTCCACACATGTCTTATTCGAGCCAATTTTGAAATTGGACAACAACGTGGACTAAAATTGTTAGTAAATTTGAAGATGTGGGGTTATTTTGACAACCTGAAATTTAAGGGATATAATTGTCGGTCAACATAAGTAAAATTGTCAATAAATTTGACGATGTGGGGTTATTTTAATTTTGCAATAAAACTTAACTGCCACATCATCAATTAACTTCTATTTTTAACGGTGGTCCCAAAAGTGATTGATTTCCTAAATTGTGGTATCAAATGTGTCGACCTCGATTTTTATGGTACCATAAGTGACAATCGGTATATAGTTTGGTACCACAAGTGTAATTTTCTCCTCTAAAATGCATCGATTTTGCCCTTGAGAGTTATTAGTAATATTTATAATATCTTATAAATTTTAAAATTTGGATACTAATTGTACCTTATAAATTATAAAAATGATTACCACGTACTAATTACTACCAAAAAATAAATACAAAAGCATTTGTCATATCACAAGGACAATGTCTCCAAGAGGCTTTGAAGGCATAAACACAATAAAAGAACTATGGGCCTATTTGAAAGGGAATTCGCTCGATTTCGCGGGTCTCAATTTAAAAAAAAAATGGTTTAGGTGGTTCGGATGAAATTTTTGAAACCTTAAACCTCACTTGAATTGTGTTTGGATGTTGGGGTTTGTGTTAAAAAATAGGTGGTAGGTGTCAAATCAATATCTTATTTATAAAGTTTGAGGGGAAAAATAGGTGTTATGTGTCAAATCAATGTTTCATAGGTTTCAAGAATTTTGATATGAGTTTCTAAATATGTTTGTGATGAGTTTAATGGGTTTTACCGAATCTCATTTGGAAGAGTTATGTCTCAATATCGCGAGACCGAGTCTAAATCCAACCAGATAGGACATATATGAATAATAATTTAAATTTTTTAATAGTTATAATCGATCCACTTAAATCATGAGTTTGACTCTATAATACTCGTATTTAAATAAACGAATTTCATAAAAAAAAAAAAAAAAAAAATACAAAAGCATTTTTCCATACCACAAAGACAATGTCTTCAATAAATTGAAAAAAATTAAACTGCTAGGAATCGAAGATCAAATATAACAAACTTTATAAGAAATCACCCAACCAAGCCAATCCCTTATTTATGCTACCTAATACACACATGATTATATAAGTTACAAAAAGATATATTTTCAATGAAAAAGAAGAATATCATGCCCTAAACCCACATTCTAATTTCTTCTGCCCACTTCTCTTCACTCTTCTGTAAACGGTTATCTAGCCCTTCAAGAATGTCACTACTAATCTTCTTCTTCATACACCTTCTTCTCCACCACTATTTCAACTATACACGTTCACATGTTCTCACGTTCAGACCAAGATTAATTAATTAAAGACATTAAAAGGGAACTTAGAATTTAAAGCAATCGAAGAAATAATAGCTCATCACACCTCTATCTTTGAAAATTTGGTGAGTACATAAGATTTGTAGATATAATTATTTAGTTTATTACTATATTTTTTTACTTATGGTGAGTTGAATTTTTTCATACTCTTCATTTAAGGTATGCGGAAATTCGAGGGATCCAAAAAGCTCAAAAACTTTTAAACATTGATTTGAGTAACTGTATTGGAGCATTTGACATGTAAGTGATCCCTCAACTTCAATGGCTGTTGTGCTAAATACTTTGCTATCTTTAATTATTGGACTTCATGTATAAGCTTTATATTTCTGTCCATATCTAAACCCATCAAACACATGTTGAGACTCTTGCACAAGTAATAGTTTTATAATAAGCTTATTTCTCAAGAAAAAGCATAATTAGTCATTTGTAAAATGTTTTATAATATATTTTTCAGCTACGTACGTTATTGTAGAACACAAACAAATCATACCTTGATAACAGCTACTGCACCATCTATTTCTATATGGATATAAACCACAGTGTACCTAAAAAAAATTAGCTGCTGGATGTGGATCTAGTGATGTATTGTTTTAGTGTATCTCGGTTCTGATTATCTCAATCAGCCCTTAATTGAATCAATAGTAATACGTGCATGGCATCTTCTTCTCATAGAAATAGGGTTTCATAATAATACAATAGTAAATGTTGGATAAAGATGAAGATGGAGTGCACTGAATTTGAATTAGTTAAGGGAGGTTTTGATGATTTCCAAAACTTCATATCAGCTAAGTAAAGACAACTTAGTTGTAATCCCTTAGAAAAATTTTGACCAAGTAAGAAGACATATCAGACGGGTCAAATATTCAAGGTCCAGAAGATTACTGATCTGCTGAAGAGAAGAAATCAGACTGGTGTAAATCAGCCGACTCAAATCAGATTTGTTCAAGTTTGAGATCATGAGCTCTACTCATCATCAGACATGTACTCTCATCAGCCAAGTGGAAAGATCAAGAAGTCGTCCCAACGGTAATAAATGCCACTGGAGTAATAAATGCTGAAGTCCGAGGTTATTAATGGCAAATGATTGAAGAAATAACTCGTATCAGCTCGGTGCATTTAATGCTGCCTGACAGAAAGTACAGTCTGCAGTACTGTCACTATGCAGAGAGCCGTTCGCGGAAATTAAGGACCAGAAATCAAGAGATTTGAATTTTGTCTCACTTCAATGGACATAATTCAAAGAGTGAGTATAAATAGCTGAGAGAGACGAAGAGAAAAACAACACAATATCTGAGAGATTGATTTTGAAGCAAAATATTTTCTAAGTCTCAAAGCTCAAGAACATCTCACTCGTCTGCTGAAGTCATTTGTTGACAGAAGCCGTTGAATTTCAAAGAATATACATTTTCTGAGTGAATCTGTAAAAGAGAGTGTTGTGAGGAGTAGATATCCATCTTTGTGAGCGATATTAATTCGGAGAGTAGGAATTTCTTTGTGATTTCCTATTGCGAACTTGTGGCTTATCATTCGTTGTAAAGCACAAGCAGAGTGTACTAATTACTTTGTGTTCGTAGTATAACCCAAGATCTGTGTGACTGGTAAGAGTGGACTAAAGGATATTTACATCCATATAACCACTATAAAAATCATTGTGTTTTTACATCGCTTTTTACTTGCATACTTTCTGACTTGCATAAAACACTATACAAAACTGTTTGAAAAAGGTTTAAAGGAGTTTACAAAAAAATGGGGATAAAACTTTCAAACTACTAAGTATACTTGTGAAAAACACTTTAAAAATCCGCTGCAAGTACTCTGGTATTAAAACTAATTTTGACTAAAATCAGCTAAATAACTATCAGACTAGTGGTCAACAAAGCTGTTCAAAGATTTGTTCGCGATCAGCCTTGTAAGCTTACTGTTCTGTAACAGCTTAGTCTGCTTACGTTTGAGCAACAGTTTTAAGGTTAAAAATTTGATTAAAATTTTAAGATGTCTATTCACCCCCCTCCCCTCTAGACCTCATTTGACCACTTGGGACCAACAAGTAAATGTTCTGATATGATATACAATGCTTCATCACCTCTCATTTCTTTCCATAACAAGTTGGGACTCATCGCTATTTTTTATTCATGCGTTTTGGATTTTTACATTCACTAGAGGTATAACTTAGTTGTTATAAACATTGTTCGCAAGATTATTAGGAACTCTTTCGTTTTCTAGACATGTCAAGTTTATAGTTTTTAAGATTTTAATAAAAAGTTATACTATATATTTTCCTTAATATGTGTTTCAACTTACTTTGTACAACGACTTAAGATCTATTGTATGCTGAATTTGAACAAGTTTTCATGGCTTTAGTATCCTAACTCGTACATATTCATGTGCATGTATGTACTCTTTTCAATCATGCTAATGTATGAAAAATAGAATATACATGTGCATATTCTGTTCATGTATATTCTGTTTTCCATTCACTAATATGACTGAAAAGAGAATATATGTATATATATAATTTGTATTTTGTTTTCCAATCATGCTGATTTAAAAAAAAAATTACATTCTATTTTTCATTTAGCTACATATATGCATATTATTTTGTTTTTCAATTAGCTAATGAAAAATATAATGTTAAATAAAAATTATTAATCTTACTAAATTTATCAGGTTAAGAAGTTCGAACACCGAACTTCTCTTCGTAAGCTTTTGGAGATAAAAAATATTCTGGACAATTCTCAAATTTCTGCAATTCAGGACCTTGGCTTTGGGTCTTTCACTAAGGTTCAAATTGACCAGGTGGATAGGGTGATGGTTGGGTGGATATTTAATAGATACAACCCGGATTCAAATAAACTAACCATCCACAATAATTAGTACAATATAGATGATGCAGCAGTTCATCATGCACTTGGAATCCCTAAGTCAAATCAAAGCATTACATTGGATGTTACAAGTTTCAAGGGACTGAACAAGTACAAAAGTTGGTTCAATGTAACAAAAGGGAGAGTATATATGTTAGATTTGATAAAGAGCCTTCAAAATTGCAAAGACTGCGGGAATGAGTTTCATGTTATGTATATGATGATACATTTTGGTAGAGTTTTGTTTCCTGGTCGCCATCAAAATCTCCCTATACATTACCTCAACCTTGTTGTGAATTTCGAAAATATCAAAGAAGTGAATTGGGCAGGATTCGTACGAGGAAAACTGAATGAAGTGGTCAAGCAATGAAAAAATAATTCACAGACATATATATGTGGATGCTTGTTTTTCTTCCAGGTATAATCACAACTCATACATTATAAATTAAATAAATCCTACATATCTTGTATAACATTTTACATGGTTACATCTATTTATTTGTTTTTGTAGGTATTTTTTCTTCCTATGATATGCTCACATGGGTCATCTCACTATATCAATCCAAGTTGTGAATTACCATTCGTTAATTATCTTACCAAAAGGAGGGTTAGTAAATTGACATCAGATATACACAAAAATGGGGGATACGGGAGTGCAAATGTAACTTATTTTAGTGATATAACACTTATATACTTTGTAATATAAATGTATATTAACATCTACTTACAGGCGTGCAGCTTCACCACATATGGTACAAGTAAGCCAAAAAATCAATGTGACAAGGGTACAACCTCTTTACAACTAGACGAGGTGGATGTAGAGAATGATGAGGGAAAATGCAAAACTGATGGAAAAATTGAATATGCAGAACAAGGAAACATTAGTGGGAGCGGATGCAATGATGACACAAATTGCCATCATGTGGAACCATCACTTAAGAACGTATTTTCCGACAATGACTTTGCCATCCGGCATCAAATGGTCTTATTAACTGCACGAGTGACGGGTATGGAGCAGCAATTCATTCAATTAATGAACACTATGAATGACATACTTCTCCGTCAGATGATGAGATGACGAGATGGATGTCATGTTGCCTGTCTTAAGGATATTGGGAGCATCACTAATCTAATTCCACATTTGCAAGATTTTATCCTAAAAACCCCGAGTATTTTGGAGTCAAGTGTAAAAACCTCTTAATCGAAGTTATGTTCTAGACACATCCTGCACGAGCATCTATCATTATCTAAAAAAAGAGATTACCAACATGACAATACATTTATGCGGACACCGTTCTAATCTCCAACCACATCATATGAGGTTTGGTAAGTCAAACACAAGGGGTCCTAGTGAAAAAATGGTTATTGACATATCTTCTTCTTCTAATGATGAACCACAAAATGGATTTGAGGATAAAAAGAGTCAATTCAACCCCATGGACGATGGTGCTGAAATATTTAGATACTTGTTCGATGAGGACAAGGATATGAGGTAAAATATAATTAACATATTTACATAACACGCAAACCTCAATTTGTGGAATTTGTGGTGGATTTTGGAACTTGGCGATGCAACCGGTCAAATATGATGTGTTTGAAGCTGCAACGTACATAAATGGGAGCGTAAGCAAATTTTCATTAATTTTTTTTGTTATGTATATAATTCCTATTAATATATAGGAAATCTAATGTCTCTTTTTATTCCTAGGTCATTGATTGTGTTACATATGAATGCACAATGGTTTATACGGAAGACAATATCTACCATGATCGGTGGTACTTCCCAGCTGCGTTAAGTTTATGCTCTAAACTTCTAATGTATATGTGCTAATTTTTTTTAATGTAATACTATTTATACTTTAAAGGCACTACATTGAATATTGTTATTTAATTTTTATTTTCTATAATTGCAGCAACTTTGTCTATCAGCATTATTGCGATGAAAATATCATTAAGACATTTTTCGATTGCGCTCAAAGTTTCACTTCTGGAAAGAATAGTCACCAAATGTTTCCTAGAAGTTGTGACTAAATATTTACTCCAATTAATGACATTCATATACATTGGTTCCCTGTTATTGTTGATTTCGTGCTAAAAAAAATATCAATTTGTGATTCTGCCCCAATTGCTGCAATGGAATAGTGTCGGAAATTGATTGCCAAGAAAGTGGTAAGAGTTGATCAATAATATTAAATGAATATTATTCTCATATTTACCAAGTTAGATTTTTGTATTACATATTCAACTCTTTAGGTATGGTTTGATTAGTAATATTAATTTCATAATATCATCTTACTTACTATGTAAAATTTATGAGCTACAAATTGAGTGGATGAAGCGCATGCTCCATATTTGGGCTCCAGGGATATACAATATGAACACGAGTGTTGAATTTATATATGAATACCCGACATGGATTCCACAACAAAATAATGGGTATTGTTATCAAGTATTTCAATACACAAATATACACACACTTACTTAATGAGTCTAACATGACATGTATGATTGTGGGCTATATGTTTGCTTGATTATGTTGTTTCACAAAGGAATGCAAAATGGATTACCAGAGGTAGTATATCGATGCACAAAAAGTTACATTAACTAAATGAATAAGTTTTATGTCTCTAATCTTATTTGCTTTAGTTTTTTAAGATTTTTTTTCTTAATGAATGTTAGGATGGATCTGTATTTTTCCCGCGATACATAGTCTTGCGACTCTTTAAGAGTCCGTATAATAGGTTTTCTTGGACTTGCTAGGATCTGACACTTATCACCATCCAAGATTGACTGCGGATTGCGTGTTCGGGTTTCAATAGACATTAAGTAGATAGCATGTCATGAAGATTTTATTTCTTATGTAACAAAATTAAGTTTATTTTTGTGTTTTGTTGAACCATTGATTTACATAGTTTCTCTATTTTTTTTTATTAGTGTGTATTGAGACAAAGACCGAACTATTATTAAGTGTCATTTTGTAGTTTTTACAGAGTTATTACAAAAAAATATGAAAATCGTTGGGTATCTTGTTCGTTTGGTATTTTGTGTCCTTCTTTCATTATTTTATTTATCTGTGTTGAAAGCCAAAAGGTAATTCAAGAATAAATTTGCACTCTTCATTTGCTTTTATGAAATGCTGTCATGATAATTGTCATAACCTTTGCAAATTTACTTCCATGATATCCATAATACAAAATAGGCAACTTGGTATGTAGTTCTTTAATTGTTTTATAGTTTGTCTTGTTATCTTGGAAAAATTTATAATGTGATATGTCTTCTGTTTTTTCAGATTGAAGAATGGATCGTACTTAATGTAGCAGGAGAGCTTATAAATGAACATCCTTTGGTTTTGCCATATTTCAATTACAATTAAGTCGTTAGTATCACGTTTCGTTGTATCTTCAGAAGATGTTTTTGAAAACAACAATTGGTGCATAAGTTAATTATTTGACCCTATATCCCATTTAGTGTAGCTTTCCGAGTTCTTGGATATTGATTATTTCTTTATACCCATTCTTTGCATTATATTGGGCATGAAGTATTAAGCAATTTATCGTTTCAGAGTAACTGTTGAAACTTTGGTGAATACTTAAAAATTAAATAAATGTGAATGACTAATTGTCCACTCACTCACGTTTTTCAAATGCATTTGAATTAGTCATTAATCAATTCCGTTTGTTACTCCACTTGATTTGATCATATTAAGCCACTTTCACACGTGAGCTTATCCCATAATTTTCTCCTTTTCAGTTGTGAACTTGGCCTATAAATAGAGCTGCTATTTGCCTCAGTTTAAAATACCAAAAAGAGAAAACAATTAGCTATCATACTGTTGGTCCCAAGTGGTCAGATGAGGTCTAGAGGGGGGGGGGTGAATAGACCTCTGAAAATTTTTAGACTTAAAAACTTTTCAGTCGTCTGTCAGCAGACTAAGCTTATGAAGAACAGTAAGCTGACTATGCTAATCGTGAACAAATCTTGAACAGCAGAGTGACCACTCTTCTTATAGTAACTTAGCTGATTTCAGCAAAAACAGTTTTACAAGAGTATACTCGCAGCGGATAATTTGTAAGTGTTTTTCACAAGTAGACTAAGTCTATTTAAAGATTTTATCCCCAGTTTAAAAATTCCTTCAAAATCTTTAAAGCAATTCAAGGTGTTTACTTATGCAATTTTGAAATATGCAAGAAAACTTAATGCAAGAATAACACAAAGAATTTTTATGGTGGTTATATGGATAAAAATCCTTTAGTCCACTCTTCCAGATCACTTAGATTCTGGGTTATACTATAAACACTAAGTTTACAATATTTCTCCACTTACACCTAAACAACAAATGAAAAGGCTGTAAGCTCACAATAGGAAATCACTCAGAAAACCTATCCTCTGAAGTTAGATCACTCACAAAGATGGATCTAAACTCCGCACAACACTCAGCTAATACAATTTCACTCAGAAAGTATTTTCTTTTTGGCTTCAACTTGGTTTCTGTCAACAAATGACTTCACCAGACGAGTGAGCTGTTCGAGCTTCTTGAGACATAGAAAGATTTCTGCTTCGGAAACAAAATCTCAGAATGTTGTTGTCTATCTCGCTCATTGAAATCAGCTCTATTTATACTTGGATTTGAAAATATGACCGTTGAAGGAAATCACAAATCAAATCCATAGCCTTAGCCCAAATCTTCAGAACGGCTCCCTGCTACAGTACTTTTTCTGCTGTACTTTCCTGTAGCTGCATTAAATGCACCCTGCTGATCCGAGAATAATCTTCAATAATTTGCCATTACTACCCTTCTCTTACAGCATTTATTACACCAAGTGCATTTATTACCGTTGGACTATCTCATTGATCTCCTCTACTCTGCTGATCGAAGCAACCCTGCTGATAGATACCCTGCTGATCAAACTCTGAACCCATATGATTTGAGTCGGCTGATGGTCTACCCTTCTGATTGCTGTTTTAGCATGAGATCAGTAGTCTTCTGGGCTTTGAATTTTGAACCCTTCTGATGTCTTCTTTACTTGTTCAAAATTCTTTTAAGGGAGCTAAGCTTTTCATACTTAGCTGACTTTGATGTTTTGGAAATCATCAAAACTCTCCCTTATCTTCTTATCTTCATTGCACTTAATCTTCATCTTCATCCAACAATTTCCTCCTTTTTGATGATGACAAAACTTCAGCTAAGTACCTGTACCTAAACTAAAGTTTTGATCCTCAAAAATTTCTGAGATAGAAATAGTTTATTGGATTCAAACTTGAACTTTTATAGATTTAGAAATGATTACAAATTACAAGTTCAATAGATGAAATGCGCAAAAAGGAAAAATTACAAAGATTTCGAGCCTAAGTAACTACTCTAGTCTTCTGTTTTGTCTTCTGGCTTGTCCTCTTCATCTTCTTCAGGTTTGGAAGTTTCAGCTTCTAAATCCTTGAAGAATTTTTGTCTTAGCAGCTCCATCTTCTTTTGCTTAACATCAGGGTAAAGCTGATCTTCAACTGAGTTCTTAGCAGCAGCAATTTCCTTATCAGTCTTTGCTGTTCTTTCAGGATTTCCTTCAGCTTCATCAGCTTCCTCTTCTTCTTCTGTAATTAACTGATCTGTTGGTCTGCTTGTGCCTTCATCTTCTTTATCAGCATCTTCATCCTTGGCAGATCCATCCAGTATTTCAGTTCCTTCTAATTCAGCAGTCCTTGAGAAATCTTCCTCTTCACAAGGTACCCTATCTTCCCCCTTTTTGTCATCATCAGCAGGGTTGATTGGATATTGTGGTAAGACTGGTTGAACTTGAAGTGTTTCACAGAGAAGTTTGATGTTTTTTTCCATTGCATCAAGTTGAGCTTGTTGTCTGAGTTGATTGGCCTCAAAAGCATCCATTCTGTTAAGGGCAACTTCCCCTTGGTCACCTAGCTGAATCTGGGTTGCCAGAATCATATCAGTAGATGCCTTGAAGTCCTTCATCATATTTTCTAATGTTTCATCCTCAGCTTGAATGGCCATTTCAACTGTTTCAGTAATCTGTCTCCAACCAGCAGCTGTACTTTGAGTTCTTGCTCTAATCACATCCATATCTTGTCTGATAGTTTCCACATTATGAGCAGTGTCATCTATCAGCGAAGTAGGAACAGGAGCAGCTCTTTGGGTTGGTTGACTTAAAGCAGCCAACAGATTTGTAGTTAACTTCTCTTCTAGTTCCTTCATTGACTTTGAAATCATCTGTTGAATTGAGTCCAACAGAGATGGCTGTAAGCTTTGAGAAGTAGAAGTAACATCAGTTGGAATAGGAGGTAAGGCAAGGGTTGCTGATTCTGTGATCTTATCTGCTGAACAGGAGTTGTCTCTTTTTCCTTGGTCTCATCAGCTTGACTGGGAGTGCTATCATTCTCCTTAGTCTGATCAGCTTGTTCAGAAGTACCCTCCTTTTGCTTGATCTGATCAGCTGGATTTGGAGTGCTTTCCTTCTCCTTTGTCTGATCAGCTGATTCAGAAGTATCTTCTTTTTCCTTGATTTGATCAGCAGGATCAAAAGTCTCTTTCTTCTCCTTATTTTGATCATCAGGATCAGAAGTACCTTCTTTTTCCTTATTCTGATCAGCAGGTGGTGCTTGGACCTTCTTGACATTTGCAATAGTACGCATTTTACCTGCATTATCCAAAGTAGATCTATGAGTGATCCATGTCAGATTATCTATTGGAACAAATTGGGAGATTGGATCCTCAGGGAGCTCTTCATATGGTCTGATGTTAGGTCCATAAACAATCTGCTTCAAACTTGGAAGGGGGACCAGAGAGCTTGGCTGTCCCTTCAACTTCCTAGTTCTTTTGGCCCAAGTTTCCATTGTGGTGGAAACAGCCAACTTGATTGCACGTTCCTTGAGATCTTCATTATCGGCATACTCTTCTGGAACGGAATCATACAACTTCTTTACTTCAGCCTTTGCTATATGACTGATCCTCAGTCTCAGCTTATCTAGGAAAAACTCTGAGTCCAATGCTTGAGTTAGAGAACTTGTCTCAAGCCATTTCATAACCCAGGCTTCTTCTGCAATTTGATCCTTACTCTTTGTAAGACGATATTCCCTCCATCTGTTATATCTGATCTTTTCTTTGTTGAACATCGTCAGACGAGTAATCTTTTCATTTTCTGCATCCAAACGTGCAATAAACTCATCAAATACAGCGGGGTCATCTCTGACAATCTCCAATGCCAGTTTTAACTATGCTCTTCTCTTTGGTTGCACTGCAGGAGTGAGCATAACTGGCTTAGGCTTGGTGGGATCTCTTTTTCTCCAATCACAATACCACCAGTTTGCCTTGGACCATGAGAGTCCTTAGCACTTGCTTCAATGGCAGCAGCCAAGCTGCTTCAATAGCATCTCTTTGTGCTTGAGTCATTTTACTGGCTTCTTCTTCCAGTCTCTTGAGCTCAAGTGCCTTTTGGCGATCTTCTTCTGCCTTTTCAGCAACTTTCCTTTGTCTCTCAGCCTCTTCTAATTTCTTCTTTTCAGCAGTAGAGAGATAAGGGATTACAATCTTACCAGTCCTTAGCTTCTTTGCTTCAGGACTTTCCACAGTCTGTAGTGGAGTGGCATTAACAGGAGTGGGATGCAGAAGGAGTGCATCTCCTTCACTTGTTGTGCCAGTCTGCTGTTCTTCTCTTACATCAGCAGACAGTACATCAGATAAGTCTCCAGCGGGCTTATCAGCAGGCTCTTCAATGATTGGAGTTTCACTGGTGTCTCTCTCACTTTTTCAGGTGACTCTTCAGAGAAGGTGACCTTTCTCTTTGCCTTTGAGTTGGTAATTCTTCCTGAATGTTTAAGTTTAGGAGGTCCTTTCGCAGAACTCCTTGTCCTCATTCTTTTTGCAGGTTGAATAGGAACAACTTCTTCAGATTCTGTCCTTTCAGGAGATGATCCAGTCTCCATCTTCTCAAGTTCTTCAGTGAAGTCATCGATTACCTTTTCAGGAATCACAATCTCAGGCTGTGCTGATCCAGCTTCAACAGTGGTGCTCACTGTTTGATCAGCAGACCCACTGGTCTGACCAGTCTTCTTGCTCTTCTTGGCAGGGGCCTTAGCAGCCTTGGCAGAGGCCTTTCTTTTAGAAGGACCTTCACTTCTAACAGGCTCATACAACTTAAATTCTTTGGCAGGGTGGGTAGTCTTTCCACTTCCCAATTGACATCTCGAACTTAAAAACAGATGACTGAGCAGAATGGCATATTTGACCTTCTTATCACACAGCAGATCAAATACATGAGCAGCCCAGTTAATTTTCAAACCATAGTAGATGCAAATCATTGTATAATACCTCCTCCTGGGTAATCCATCCAAAGAACTAGTGCTGCAGTCCAACACCTTCGCAATTATGTCAGCAAACCTCTGATACTCATCCTTCAGCTGAGTCTTCATCAGAGTCCCTGACATTTCTTCTCCCTCTTTAGCACAAATTAACCAGAATTCCTCCTCTTTCTCAGACCCTAGGTCTGTTACATCTCCTCCTTCGTTTTTCAGCCCATACACTTCACTCAATACAGCAGCAGATATGCAAATCTTCTTACCCCCAATAGTGGCAGTCATAGTAGTCTTATCACCATTGAATTTCCTGTTTTTGTAGAAGGCAGCAACATCGTCCAAATATACACGATCCTCATGAGCCTCTAGGAAGGGTACCATGGACGATTCCTTGATTTTCTCCATTATTTCCCTCATCAAATCAGTACCAGTTGAGTAGAATTTGTCATAGCTTAAGAATCTTCCTTCAGCAATAGCCATTCTGAGATTAAGTGATGTTAATCTGTAGAAAACTGAGAGCTAGAAAACAGAGAGCTTAGAGAGTTAGAGAATTTTGGGAATTTTGTGTGCGTAAGTCGACTAATCTGTTCAGATCGGATTTTATACGTTTCTTTTGATTTCGGTTATCGTGATAAATGTGAACCGTAAGATTGATCTGACAGTTTTTAAATCGTGTGAGTGAGAATTGTGGACTTCAAATATATTAAATTAATGTCAGATGGGCGGGAAACTCTATCGGCACTTATCTGTTACTTATAAAAGCGTGTTTCAAAAGATGCGATTTATGACCATGCTTATATAATGTATCAGATGAGTAGAGTTTAACTTATCTGACAGACGAGTGATCTGTTATCTGATATTACTAGAGAAGCACCGCTAGTCTTACACTTGATAACATAACTTCAACTAACTGTCATTAACAAATTTCATCGTTTAATCAGAAGTACCGCTAGTCTTACACGTTCCCCCTGATTTTAAGAATTCATAGGTTAACTAGTCTGTTGAGAGTTAATCCTTGAATATGATAATGGATGACTGTGCTGATGAACTTCAGTCTTCTGATAAGTTCCCCCTCAGCTTATGCATCCAAATTCAGTAGACCTAGTTCAACTCTTAGAGTTGAAAACCTTACTTCACTTAGAGGTTTAGTGAAAATGTCAGCTATCTGATTGTCTGTATGAACATACTCAATCATAACATTCCCTTTTTCCACATGATCACTAATGAAATGATGCTTGATCTCAATATGCTTAGTCCTTGAATGACTTGTAGTATTCTGAGTAAGAGATATTGCACATGTATTGTCACAGTAGATTGGAATTCCACTGATCTTGATATTGTAATCTTCTAGTTGATGCTTCAACCAAAGTATCTGTGCACAGCAAGCTCCAGCAGCTATATACTCAGCTTCAGCAGTAGATATGGATACTGAAGTTTATTTCTTACTCATCCATGAGATCAGACGACTACCCAAAAATTGACAAGCACCTGGTGTGCTCTTCCTATCAATTTTGCAGCCAGCAAGGTCTGAATCTGAATATCCAATAAGCTCAAATCCAGATTCTCTAGGATACCACAATCCCAATTCTTGAGTGCCCTTAATATATTTTAGAATTCTCTTGGCAGCTAAGAGATGAGATTCCTTAGGATTTGATTGAAATCTCGCACAAACCCCAACAGAGTACATGATATCAGGTCTGCTGGCTGTTAGATATAACAGTGACCCAATAATGCCTCTGTATTTGGTTATGTCCACTGAATGCCATCTTCATCTTTATCCAAACGAAGACTAGTAGACATTGGAACAGTAGCAGTGGAGCTAGTTTCCATACCAAATTTCTTAAACAGATCTCTTGTGTATTTTGCTTGGTTGATGAATATTCCATCAGGCAACTGTCTAACTTGCAAACCAAGAAAATAATTGAGTTCACCCATCATGCTCATTTCAAACTTGTTCTGCATGAGCTTGGAGAACTTGTCACACATCTGTTGGTTAGTTGAACCAAAAATAATATCGTCTACATATATTTGCCCAATTAATATATGATTTTCCCATTCAATTGTGAACAAGGTCTTGTCTACCTTACCTTTACGAAATCCTTTAATTAAAAGAAAATCAGATAGGGTATCATACCATGCTCTTGGAGCCTGTTTCAGTCCATAGAGAGCTTTCTTCAGACGATACACCTTGTCTTCTTGTTGATAAGCTTCAAATCCAGGCGGTTGTTCAACATACACTTCTTCTTGCAATTCTCCATTGAGAAATGCTGACTTCACATCCATCTGATAGACAGTGAAGTTCTTGTAAGCAGCATAGGCAAGAAACAGTCTGATTGCTTCAAGTCTTGCTACTGGTGCAAATGTTTCATCAAAGTCTATTCCTTCTTCTTGACAAGGCCACTAATCTTGCTTTATTTCTGGTAACAATACCATCTTCATTCATTTTATTTCTGAAAATCCATTTAGTGCCAATTACTCTTTGATGACTTGGTCTTGGAACTAAGTACCATACTTCATTCCTTTCAAATTGATTTAACTCTTCTTGCATAGCTTCAATCCAGAAGGAATCACTGAGAGCTTCTTCAATTTGTTTAGGCTCTATTTTAGATAGAAAACTGGCAAACATAGCATCTTGTGCAGCAGCTCTTCTTGTCTTTACTCTATCCAAAGGATCACCAATCACTAACTCTGGAGGGTGATTCTTGAGCCATCTGAGATCAGGTTGCAGGTCTGGATGTTGTCCTCTGTTTTGATCTTGCAACACTACTGTTGGAGATTCAGTAGTAGTCTGTTGAACAGTTCTTGTCTGTTGAACAGCCTCTGGTCTGTCAGCTGTTTGCAACTCGTCTGTTAGACAATCAGCACTGTGATTTTGAACAGCATTTGAGTTAGCAGCTGAGTTGAGGTCAGGTAGTATGATGGGAACATATTCTTCATTTCTTTCAACACTCAATTTCTGAAAATCAGTAGACAGATCTTGATTAGTACTTTGATTCCTTTCAGAAGATTGATTTGGTTCATCAAATACTACATGAATGGATTCTTCTATTAGTAATGTTCTTTTGTTGAAAACTCTATAGGCTTTACTAACAGTAGAGTATCCTACAAAAATAGCTTCATCAGCCTTCTCTGCAAATGCAGTAAGGTGATTTTTCCCATTATTTAACACAAAGCATTTACAACCAAAAAATTTAAAGTAATGAATGCTTGGTTTCCTGTTGTTCCAAACTTCATATGGAGTCTTGTTCTGATTTTTGTTGATCATGCATCTGTTTTGGGTAAAGCAGGTTGTATTTATTGCTTCTGCCCAAAATCTTTGTGGCAGCTTAGCTTCAGCTATCATTGTTCTGACAGCTTCCTTCAGTGTTCTGTTTCTCCTTTCAGCAACACCATTCTGTTGAGGGGTTCTAGCAGCTGAATACTCGTGATGTATTCCTTTGATATTACAATACTCTTCAACAGTAGAGTTTGTGAACTCTGTTCCTCTATCTGATCTGGTCTTCAATATTTTTGTACTTTTCTCATTCTGGATCAGTTCCATCAGATTAGTAAGATGTTCCTTGGTTTCACTTTTCTTCTTCATGACTATCACCCAAGTATATCTTGAATAATCATCCACAACAGCTAGGCAGTATTTCTTTCCACCATTGCTGACTGGATCAATGGGTCCAAATAAGTCCATGTGTAGCAGCTCCAAGATTCTATCAGAAGATTGGTGCTTCTTGCTTTTGAACGATGACTTGATTTGTTTCCCTTTCTGACATGCGTCACAGAGCTTGTCTTTGCTCATGATTGTTTTTGGAATCCCTTCTACCAGATCATTTTTTATCAATCTGTTTATGGTCTTGAAGTTTAAATGATTCATCCTTTTGTGCCACAGCCAACTGACTTCACTTGGTGTTGATGCCACCAAACAGATATTTGAATTCTTATCAGCAGAATTCCAGTCGACTATGTAGACATTTCCTTGTCGTCTTCCAGATAAAATTACCTTCTGTGTACCAATCTGTTCAACATAGCACTTATCTGTTGAGAAGATGACTGAATATCATTTGTCACAAAATTGACTTATGCTCAGCAGGTTGTACTTTAGGCCTTTAACATATGAGACGTCTATCTCTATGTTTCCTTTGATTAATCTTCCTTTAGCTACAATCTTGCCTTCTTTGGTGTCTCCAAAAGTAACATTTGGACCATCCACAGCAACAGCATCAGTCAGCTCATGTATGCTTCCACACATGTGCCTTGAACAACCACTGTCCAAGTACCAAATCTTCTCTACTTTACTCCTACTCCTAATCATAAACTACAAAACAAAAATAAAATTGTTTTAGGTACCCTTATTGAGAGGGTCCTGAAGGATTAGTTCCACATTTGACAACCCAAGATGTTGATATCTTAGGCTTCTTAGGCTTCTGAGTTTTGACAGGAGCATGAACAGTTGTATCATTATCATATTCAGCAGATAAGTCAGGTTGATGATCAGTATGATAAGTAAATGTTCATAAGCAGGGTAAGGTGCATGATAAGCTGGATATGCATGCATTGGATGAGCAGGATATGGTGCATAGTAAGTTGGAAATTGAGGTGCATGATATATAGGAGGATATGCAGTAGGTTGCACATAATAAGACTCATTTCCATACGAAGCATTTTGATTTTTCTTATTCTTATGCTTCTTTGGTTTACTAGATGCTTGCTCATTAACATACGACTTAGTTTTACCACTAGTCTGATTCAATTTAGCTTTATCAGCAGACTTCTTAGGACTCTGTTGTTTGGTCTTTGATGAGGGGTAATTTAGATTCCTTGTCTCTGTGGGCCCGATGCTATTCAAATAACACTAGATACTATCCCCAGAAACCAAGAGCTGGTCCAGGGCATAATATTAACTGTTCCGAGCTCATTTCAGAACCCAAGATCGAAGGGTACTGTTGGGCCGAGCCCAGGCCCAAGCCCGTCAGTTCAGCTATAAATACCCATGCATTTATGACAACACACAACTTCCCAGGGGCTCCTGCTTCGAGACTGCAGCTCGGACACACTTGGGAAATATAGTATAGCTTTGGTCATCTGTATTTCGCTCCTCTAGTTTGTACGGCATCCAATAATGCTCGAGTAGGACCCTAAATTCTTGTATTTGTACCCAGCTAATTCGAATACAATTATTATTGATCTTTACTTTCCTTTTAAATATTGTTATTATTGCACTACAACACACCCTTGATCGAACAAACGAAATCGCGTAAGATCAATTGGCGCCCACCGTGGGGCCCTTATTCGAGTATTAGACCGAAATATGCCTACCACGAGGGGAAATCCATATGTTAGTTGAAAACCTTACTAAGTCTGAAACTCTGTTATTCGTTATCCAAGGCGGTCCTCCGACTATTAGGGCGTTCATCAGTTCGAGATCGAAGATAATGCCTATACAATAAACTTCCGAGCTTAATATTAGCGATTTTATCCGGGGATTGCACAGCATATCTATTTTTTCCCGATGGATTTATTTTCCACAAAGGATCCATTTTCTAGTGTGAAAGTAAATAAGAAGTTCCACCGAGGTAGCCCACAACAAATTAACATAGAATTAGTCCGGTCGACTCGATCAGAGCTTATCGATGGTCGGAATTTATTTTTCCGATCATCATATTTGTTACTTTAAAAAACAAATTCCTCAAATCAGCTATTTATGAGTTCAATCACATAATCTGTATACATTATTTATCGGTTACTTCTATTTTTCTCGATTCGATTGGGATGAGTTGAACATTTGAACAACGGCAACAAATTATTTAAAATCATCAAAGTCGAAGCTAAAAATCAGCAATCGTTCGACTGAAAAAAGAAGTTAAACGGTGAAATTCGATCAGAAAAGCTCTATCATTAATATTCTTCAAATAAGTTACAAAGTAAAGCCTCGAATAGGTTTCGAGCTCAAGAAGTACAATACGATCGCTACTATCCTATTATAAGTTCTACGAATAATTCTACCATGTTACGTGCTCGGTCTTCATTCCCTAAGATCGCCCCAAATGCAGAACTCAGCAGTGATTCATCCTAGCAATCACTAGCCACGTGTCGCACATCCATCTTCGAACGGGGTAAGGGCCGGATCGCAGCTCCTCTCCTGGGCTTCGGACCGACCTTAGATCATCATCAGTAAACAATGATTGAAATACTCAATCACTGTTTACAGGATAATCCGAACCGGTGCAGCAAAGGGTTATCTCAGCAGAGGCAGCTCAAGGAAGCTCGAAGGAACTATACTTCAAGAAAGCCCTCGAGGAAGCCGATGCCTCAGATTTAAAGAACTCCTCTCAGAATAACCAGCTGCCCGATCGGATACTACGCCAAGAAACCGGAGGTCTAACCCGCACCAGAAATGATATGTCTGGGAAAACAGGTTGCCTGCCGGTATTCTAGGCGCAAGTTCTTTTGCCTGTCGATATTCTAAGCGAAGAGGGTTACACCAAAAAGACTAGAGTCGAAGAATAAGGTTCGAACCCTTATCTCAAATTTCTTTATTTTGGAAGCAATACGAATCGAAAGCAAGATTCGACCCATATCGGTCGGACAAAGCATAATGGAAAAAATGAAGAATATTGGATAAACCGAGGGAGAACTATTTATAGCATCGAGGTTTTTGAACCAATGGTCCAGATAACAAATCACGGACGGTTGGGATGTAAGTAATAAATGAACTGACCGTTACATTTCCCGAAGAAATAGGGCCCTGTTTGGTTATAAGGACGCATGACTTAACGGGGCATGTAGGAAAATTTATAACATTCTAAACACCAGACCGATATGACATAGTTATAACATTATTGATGAAGATTGGCAATTTAGGTTCAAATTCAGTTCATTCAGATGTTTTTACAGTCAATGTTCGACTTGGAAGAATCATGATCGGTTCGTTCGAACAGAACTCTCGACCAAAAAATCATGCGACTATGGAAATCCGGCAGTGCCAATGATTAATGGCAACATTTTCCTTATTAATTTTAGGTCCACTAAAATATTTATCTATTGCTCGATCAAGCAAGCGGTGTTTGAGTATTTCTTTATCGATATAAGAGGATCGATGTGGAAGTATTGAAGATAAGAATCTATCTAATTATGTTTATTCTATCAACAAAACATGGAAGAAGTGTATTTATATTATCTCGGAAAATACAAGATGAGGAAAATACATGTTGAGCATAACTCAAGCCTATATATTACATAAGAACGCTATTACTTTTTACAATCCTATGAAATTTTCGGTCTCTTCTCCTACTGCTTTTTCGGAATAATTTGGCTCCGACCGGGGAAATCTCCTAGGACCCGCAGGCTCTTAACTTTATTTACGATTCTCCGAAGACGAAGGATTGAGCGCATGAGTCATCGACTAAATGAATTCTTCAGTACTCCCGCTCCTGTACGTCTTTCTAAATGCATTGTAGCAACAGGTCCCTAGTCGAAGACTTGTGCTATAACCTGCTAACTCCATAGGCCTGGCTTATTGGCCTTCCAGATGGAGATTATATTTGCCTGCCGATACTCTAAGCGAAGATCGAAATAGTGTTTCTTCCGCTCGGAAATTGCTCTGCTTAAAGATCGTTCGAAATCTGAGCTCAAATAAGTGAATTAATGAAAGAACGATCTTAGTCACCATGATCGGACGAATTGAGTACTAATGCAACAAATGAGATGGTTTTTAAGGAATGATGGCCTTTTATAGAGAAAATTGAAAGGAATCCAACGGCAGATAATTCGCATAACGAAGGGATAAGATCTAAGAACTGTTGCGATTCCTGATAAAGGAGGAACCGTTTGGAAAAAGATCAATACTTGTCGAAAAGTTGGAAACATTCACAACAGCCAAAGAAAACAAGGGGTATTAGTTCGAACGAAATTAGAACCTCGCAAGAAATATTTTCTATTAAGACAGAAGAATTATTTAAGTCATAGACCTATTTGTCATCTATTATCCATCTAATTATGCTCCATCTATTATCTCAATCACGGAAGACTATCTTTTCATCAGAAGTTATTTCGATCAAAATTATGTTTAATGGAAATTCGTTTCTACCCATCTATTATTCTGACATTGTCGAACTACGTTCCTCTATTATCAACCTCTAATCATCAATTGTTCCGGTGTTCTCGATCTGCATTCATCTAATGTCAGTCTCTATTTATCTCCGTCTATTATAATGGGTGAAAGCCTCTGCTATGACCCTGGGGCTAAAAAATGCTCTAAAAACGACTAAGGGTGAAAGCCGTTGCTATGCCCCTTAGATCGAAATTATTAAATGGGTGAAAGCCTCTGCTAGGACCCAAGGGCTAAAAATGCTCTGAAACGACTAAGGGTGAAAGCCGTTGCTATGCCCCTTAGATCGAAATTATTAAATGGGTGAAAGCCTCTGCTAGGACCCAAGGGCTAAAAATGCTCTGAAACGACTAAAGGTGAAAGCCGTTGCTATGCCCCTTAGATCGAAATTATTAAATGGGTGAAAGCCTCTGCTAGGACCCAAGGGCTAAAAATGCTCTGAAACGACTAAGGGTGAAAGCCGTTGCTATGCCCCTTAGATCGAAATTATTAAATGGGTGAAAGCCTCTGCTAGGACCCAAGGGCTAAAAATGTTCTGAAACGACTAAGGGTGAAAGCCGTTGCTATGCCCCTTAGATCGAAATTATTAAATGGGTGAAAGCCTCTGCTAGGACCCAAGGGCTAAAAATGCTCTGAAACGACTAAGGGTGAAAGCCGTTGCTATGCCCCTTAGATCGAAATTATTAAATGGGTGAAATCCTCTGCTATGACCCTGGGGCTAAAAATGCTCTAAAACGACTAAGGGTGAAAGCCGTTGCTACGCCCCTTAGATCGAAATTACTAAGTGGTTGAAAGCCTTTGCTACGATCCATGGTGTAAATTATCAATCGTACGAGATTCCAATATACGTCCTATTTCGAACTACAGCAATCACAGTCCGCCAAGATGGCCTATTATTATTATTCTAGTATTATTTATTTTTGATCAGTATATAAAGGTCAAACTATCACTTATATCTGGATATCAGAGGTCGAAGAACATCAATTATTCTTTATTATCATACACTTGTTAAGATCATTCGAGAATGATACTTGTTGCTCATATTTTTGAAGTGAAGAAATCGGTGTTCGGTAACAATATACGGAAAAAATATTGCCGTAAGGATAAGGAAGGAAATAAATATTTTTATTCATGATCTTTCGGACGTTTACAAGAAGTTTCGTGATTACAATAATTAAGAAAATCGAGCAAAGCTCTACATTCAACGTGACCCTATTACAAATTATCCATACGCTAAAATATTTTTATACTCGAAGAAGGAAGGCGGGGCTAGAATAACACTTCTACCCTTCATCCAACACTTCCTCAAGGGTTGCCCCATGTCGGACCAGATCGAGATACAGGGAAGCAATCTCTAGAGAAATTATTCCACGCAATCCCGAAGGCAATATTCTTCAAGAAATATCTTGAAGAAGTGGAGATCGAGTGCAGGAAAACTCCTCCAGCAGTCGACCCACTATCCGACTGGGTGGATTGACAGGATACAGAAGTTCGGACCAGTCTCAAATGGTTGGCATCAGAGAGAGCTGGTCGCCTTCCGGTACCCCAGTCGCAATCTTTTTCGCCTGTCGATACCCTAGTCGAAATTATTCCCCATACAGGGACTTTGATGAAATCGAAAAAGAAAATTCTGGTCCGAATTTCAAACAATTTAATTTCTGATATTAAATGGAACGTGGAGTAGATCGATGGAAGTAAAACTGCAACCATATTGATCGAACGAAATATTTACAGACAAGTGAAAATTATGAAGGTAAACTCAGAGCTATTTATAGGAGGAAGAATTCCGTTTCAATGGTGTAGATCTCTTTAGATGAACGGCGGCAATACGAACATTAAAAGCGCTCTGACCGCTCAGATTTCCGACGAATCAGGGACTGTTTTGATAAGAGAAGATGGGATGTAACGGTAACTCATTCATTAAAGTGAACAAACTAATGGCTAAAATAGGAGCAATTAATGCGCCGATCGTTGCGCTTCCCAGAAATCCGGGAATCATATGAGTAAACGAAGAAAAAGTCAAAATCAATAGCGCTCGAGGTATTTGTAGCTTCGATTCCGGTTGTCAAAAAGAATCACAAGAAGAAATTCGAAAAAGTATTATCGACTCGTCTAAGATCGACCAATATTGGCAAGGAATACTATTCAAACATATAGAATGACAGTAAAGATTTAGTCAAGGAATTATTATTCGATAGATTGAGGAGTTACAAATTACGAAGATATCGAGCTATTCTTTTCATGCCAATACATTCTACGAACTTAAGATTAAATCCGAACATGAGGAAACCTTCATGAGCGGACAATCCTATGAAATTTTCAGATAGCGATAATGTCCTTACTCGAAAAAGAGGAGCACATCAAGCCGACAGCATTGTAACCTTTCTGCTAGTTGTCGAAGATAAGAGGGGTGATGCATCTTTTTTCTAGGTATAATGTGAATACTTTTTGAGAACCTCGATCCTCGAAGCATCACCTCCTCATATCTTCCAGAAGAACCAAACAAACCGTCGAACATCCTCGCAAAAATTTGATGCTTAAGTCTATCCTCGGCCATGGAAGGTCTAGAAAACTATTGGGGTCGTGGATGGTCAGCAATAAGGCTTTTCGACTTTCAAGGTCGAAATAGTGTTCGCCTGCAGATACCCTAGTCGAGGTTGAAGTACAAATTTGACTATGATATGCAAAATAAATCCTAACTCGAAAGTCGAAATATTGAGTCATGCAGCAAAATCTTTTAGTCAGCATGGTCGAAGGAATCTGTTTTCGGAAAATACTATAAGTATGCAAAACAAAGAGCCCCATTTATAGGTACTATTCTCAAAAATCCAACGGCTAGCAGGAATCAAAAGAAACGGTCAAGACCAAAAGATTGTCGCGCTTCCCAAGAATTTCGGCGGGAAGAGAAAGTGATATTATCTTTGGAAAATAAACTGAATTAATATACCAAGATTGAAGATCGAAAATCGCGAACACAAAGTCAAACAAAGAAAGCAAATTAAAGCATAGCCAGAGATACACATCACGTTATAGAAGAACATACAATTCGGGAAACAAAGAGATTATTACAAACCATAGGGGATAAAAATGTCTGAAATTATTCATGATCACATGAGTAAAAACAATATAGCCATACTACAAGCCCGGGTAAATGAAAAGCAACATCTAGAGAAGCTTGTTGTCGGAGAAAATCTTTCGAAGCTCGGCATTCCGAGCCTCATATCCAACTTCATATCCACGGTCATAAGCCTCCTTTTCTAGACGCGTGAATTCTTGCCTCTCCTGCTCATGAAGACTTTTCAGTTTGTCAAGCTCCTCATTCAGCTGCTTGTGGATCTCCTCTCCATTTTCTTTAACAGACTTCTCCCTCTCTAGAGCAAGCTTCTCCGCGAAGAGGCGGTCGAATTCGGCTTTCTTTTCCTCCAGCTCGAGGAAAATAGCAGCGCGCTGATTGGTCTCCCGCTCAGCAAACGTTTTAAGCTCAATAAAATCCTGTCCGGCCTGTCAAAGGAATCGTCACTATTTTAAAAAAAAAAAAATAATAGAATAGATATACCTGAAACAGGAAGTGCTGCCCAGACTCGAACAACTCTTCTATGTTTCTCTCCTTGGACATGTTCCTCTCCTTGGGCATGTTAGTTTCCGAAGAAGTAAAGTTAACCTGCAACAGACTATCCATGGGATCAGCCTTAAAAGGAGACCCATCTTTCGACTCTTCGGGCGCGGAAGAAGTAACCTTCGGAGGAATGGAGTCAACAAGGGGTTTGGGAGGATTATCAATTCCTAAGCCTTCAGCAGAAACCCCTCCGCCAATCGTTGACTTGGGTTTTTTGCTGAGACTCCCCGCGGGAGGAACGGTTGAAGCATCGGAAGATGACTTGCTACCAATAGCAAGATTCTGCAAAGCCTCAACGGGAGTAACCACGTCGGAATAAGGCCTTTTGTTCGAAGAAGGAACATGAGCCTTTTCTCTCACAGGATTTTCACTCGAAGAATCGTCAACCTTTGGAGAGGAGCCCCCGAACGCAGCCTCGAGCTCCTCGTCCAAAATGGACTTGCTAGAACTGCCCTTGTTTTGTTTTGAAGAAGTGCTTTTTTCTTTCTTGTTGTCTCCCCCTTTAGGAGCTTTCGGGGAAGACACAGAGGTCTTAGAAGAAGATTTGGAGGTTTTGGCCTCCTTGGCAATCTTCTGCTCTTTGTTCGGATTCTTATTCTTCGAACCGCCAAATAACGATTTGGGGTCGATAGCTTTCCCTAGTACATTTTCCATAATAAGCGGATTTGGGGTCGATAGTTCGGATTCTTATTCTTGGAGGGATTCGAAGAAGGCAGAAAATATGGCAAGAGCTCCGATCTCTATAAGCAAAGATGTCGTATGAATAATGAAGAGAGATCCTAATATTTATAGACACTACGCCCTGCGATTACGATAATGGATCGACGCAACTTTTAAAGAAAAATCCCGTATGGAATGGGTGAAGTCCGAGCATAAAGAGTTATCGAACCTTGAAAATTAAAATGATATCTGGATATTAGGAAGGTTGGAATTTACAAGTTACACGAATCAAATCAAAAAAAAAAAAAAAATCCGTTTACAAAAATGAGTTACATGAGTAAGTACGATTAATTCCTAACTACAAAACTATGAATCGCCTCTTCCGGCACGTTCGACTCCAGTAACCTGCTAGATAGAAAATCAGGCGATATATGTTAGAAATGGAGCAATTACTCGGTTTGATCGAAAGTTCGATCGTCTTCTTTATCCGGTACATCGCCTATGTTGACATTTTCGCCCTTTCCCCCCGACACAGAAGGAGGATCGTCGGCGGAAAGCTCGAGCACATCGGGGTTAGGCATCAGAATGCCATACTCCTCAACTAAGGGGGCAAAGCGATGATCCTGCCAATTAGTATCCATCTTGGGTAGAGAGGAAGCTTTGTAATCCTTCCCTTCAGCGTTCTTGAAAGGGTTCATATGCTTAAAGTACTCATCCATATCATTCGGAATTTTCTTGGCCGCGACCAGTTGTTGAACCCCTTTATAAAAGATAGTCTGAAGAATTTCTCCCATTTTTCTTTGAACTAAAGGATTCAAGACAGGGGATTCCAAGAATTCTCGTATGGCAGGAATCTCGGCTTCTTCCTGGCCCTGGGAATATGCATGCTCGGAATCTTGCTTTGCCAGCTCGAGTTCTATCTTTACCTTCTTCAACTCTTCCTCGAGGGCACTTCTCTCTTTAACGGATGCCAGTAAATCCTCTTCTACAGATGAGGAATGTTTCATAGTCGCTTCCTTGAGCTCCTTCTTTACTTGGGATAATTCCCGCTGGCTCTCTGCCAGTTGAGATCGAAGGGCTTGATTATCAACAAGAATTTGCGTATATGCGTCGTGAGCATCTTGTGATTCCTGTTCTAGTAGTGCCAAACGATAGGTTTGAATAGCGAATAAGTCCCCGACCTATGAGATAGTTTAAGACATCAGCAGACATTATGGACTTTAAAGAAAGAAGAGATAGTCGAAAAACAAATTTTCACCTCATGATACGTTCGAGAGAAGTCACTAAAAACCTCAAAGTCGCCTTTGACGGTATGAAGCAGCATATCCCGTTTGAACCGACTAGCCATATAGATTCTAGCGGCTTTATCGAATTCATTCTCACCACCCGCATCCAGATCAGTTTGAATGGTGCCATCTTCAGGGTACCCAGCAGCCCTGCTACCTCGAAGATGTTCGTCCATAAAATCCACCACATCGGGCTCCGACCTACCTGCTCGACAGGGAACTGAATCAGAACTCGCACCAAAGGGTTTTACCCTCGTCGAGGGCCCCGGGTGGTCAGCATTCCTCTTACGACTCAGAAGCTTCTCATACTCCTGAATACCCTGGATCCGGTTCCAGGAATGTTGACTATAGCCAACGCTTGAAAGAATGGAAGCATCGGGGGAAAATAAAGTTCGAAGAGGCCCAGCAGAGGCAGAATTCAAGGAACTCATAGTACCAACGCCTCTCAGTTCGGGAATTGCGACTGGAATAGTAACTGAGTTTCCGCCCAAGCTACTTGTACCCGCCCTGTTTTCGGAAGTACGGGGCAACGAATCGAAATAGAATGGTTTGTCTTCAACCGGGCAGGCCGCAGATAGTCGGAATTTCTCAACAATTTGACCTGCAAAGGAAGTACGAGAGTCGCATAAATGTAAATTAATGATCCATCGCGCCTCAAGATAGGAACAAGCTGAAAACATACCCAAAGAAAGAGAGGCGAGAGGTGGAGCGGCAGAAGCTGACAAGTCACCAAACTGAGGAAGCGACCCTTCTAAGGATCGATCAGATATGGCACGAGAATATTTGAGTATTGGAGCAGGATAATCACAGCGGCTCAACCTAGCCAATCGTAAAACACCTTCCTGAATAAGGAGCTCGGTTTGATAAAGATTAGACCGCAACTGCTCAAGAAATTCGTCGGAAAGGCGATGGTTGAGTTTCTCTTTAATCTGGCGTGAACCGTATGACCAAGAGTTGACTCCGTCCCATCGATAGGGTCTCATCTTCGAACTACCTTCCGATATAGGGACATCAGGGCCCTTCACAAAGAAGAATCTCCTTTTCCAACCTATACTCTTTTCCGTTGTTATTTTCGTAAGAAAAGGCCGCTTCGACCGCTGGCGGATGGACACAAACCCCATATTTGATCCCTTGCACAGGTCCATTCGGAATATTTGCCAGAAACTACTAGCTCATCCTGGAAGACTTCAGGATATTTCTCCATGGTCTCCATAGGATTCACCTGAGTTGTATTATAAGCTTCTGGTCCAGTGATATCATATGGAGACCATGGAGAAATATCCTGAAGTCTTCCAGGATGAGCAAAGAAAGGTTCCCTTCGAGGAAGTTAACAAGTTATTCAGACATCTTTGCACCATTAATGAAGTTCCAGTTACTTTTTCTGAAGATATAAACTGTACATCAACTTTAAGGATTCCATATGATATCACTGGACCAGAAGCTTATAATACAACTCAGGTGAATCCTATGGAGACCATGGAGAAATATCCTGAAGTCTTCCAGCTCCACGAGGAGCCGGGAGCCCTGCAATTCTTTATAGAAAGATCAAATTAATGAAATAGATGTATTATACCATTTAGTTAAATATATGATTAGCCGATTGCCCTAACGGTACTCCTGACCTCAGCGGGACTTACAGGCAACCTCATATACATAACCTTATGAAAATAAGACAGCCATTCTTTAATTTGTTCAACCTTAAAAGAATATAGGGACCGTAGCTTAGTTCATGGACCATTCCATTGTCTTTGCCAACTTTCTGATGTACAGGATCCTCATAAGAGGCAAGTACAGAGCATACTTATTGATAAAGTAAGAGTATATTAATCAAGAACCATCGAGAGGAATCTGAATAACTTGTTAACTTCCTCTTGCTGGTTGCTGATACCCCCATCAGTAGTGGTATAGATATATCCATAAGCTTGTACAAACATCTTGTCAAAACCATAACTGTAAGATCCATAGTATGGCCTTCTTAAGAGAATAACTGTATAAGGATCCTTCATATGCGAAGTATCTTTGAGAACATTTTTCAGAACCTTTACCCAGTTTTTCTTTTCCCAATATCCATATAAAAACTTGGTGATCTTGGGTTCCAGTGTTCTTTTCCGAATGGCTTGGAGGAGGAATTTAGGTTTAACCTCAATAGCAAAGTAACTTATCAGACCTAAACACCAGAAATATCAATATCCTTCAGAAGGTAAGGTAATATCGGCATGGAAGGTAAATATCGGAAGGAAAGGATGATCTGGATAAAACTTTCCTTGTTCTAAAGGAATATCCATAAGAAGTAAGAACTTAGCAAGATAATAGAAGAGATGGTTTCTGGCAAAAGTTTTTACTTGTCTTGGATTATTCAGAGGCTGGTTTGTTTCTGGAAAGTCCGGTAATTCGTAAGAAGGGACTTGGGATGAAGCCATTAGGATTAATGGGATGGATTTTGTTAGAGAAATCAAATGGACTTGTTTTGGCCTTGATAGTAGATCAGGGATGAGATTCCTATCTCCTTTTATATGCTGAACTTCGAACTGGTACTTGGAAAACCAATCCTTTAACCTCAATAATTGTGGCTCTGGGATTCCTTTATTTTTGAATTCAAAAATCTTTGGAAAAGAAGAGTTGTCCATTTGTACAGTGAAGTGATGTCCTATCAAATGGAATTCAAATTTCTTGATTCCATATTTTACGGCCAGGATTTCTTTGTAGACTGTATGATAATGCTTTTCAGCATCTTTGAATTGTCCACTGGCATGTCCACAGAAATGTTTGTTTCCGTTTATCTCTTCAATTAAAATGGCCCCCCAATATTCATCACTTGCATCGGTCTGCAAAATGCGTTTCCCTGTGTCAGGAATCTTCAAAGGTGGTGGGTTTTGGCAAAGGAGTTTTAATTGTTTGACAGCTGTCGTCTGACTGTTTCCCCAAGGAGGGGCTCCTTTCCTGAGCATCTTTGAGATCTGACATGTGTATCTTGAACAGTGTGGGATGAAGTCCTTCAGATAATTAACTATTCCAAGGAACTGTTGAATTTCCTTAGTAGTTAAGTTTTCATCTGGAAATTTGAGTAGTTCCTGTGCAATATGTGGACCAGGCTGATACTTTCCTTCTGAGAAATTCATTCCAAGAAATTCAATTTCTGTTTGACCAATATACCCTTTTTTCTCAGATAACATAATCCCATACTGTTGAACAATCTCCAAGAACTGTTGCAATAATTTTTCGTGGGCCTGTCTATTTTTTGAGAATAATAGAATATCATCAATATAGACCAAGGCACTGTGCATTATGGGCTCAAATATTCGAGTCATGGCCTTTTGGAATAGTGATGGGGAGACTTTAAGCCCAAAAGGCATAACTGTCCATTGAAACTGGGCCGTTGGGATACAGAATGCTGTCTTGTATCGATCTTTTGGATCAATACCCACTAGAGACCATGGAGAAATATCCTAAAGTCTTCCAGGATGAGCAAGACCCATGGGATTATGGACCCTAGGAAGATTTTGATCTAACGATTACAGATAATTGCCAAAATCCAGCTTTCAGATCAAACTTTGAAAATATTTGAGCTTGGGTTAACTGAGAGAACAACATCTGGGTTCTTGGAAGAGGAAACTTATCATCTGCAAGAAAATGATTCAAAGGCTTGTAATCAATGACAAGCCTCTTTTTCCCTCTGATCTGTTCTGATCTTTTGTTGACATAGAAAGCCTGGCAAGCCCAATTGGACTTAGTTGGTTCGATAAGCCCGAGTTCTTGTAACTGTTGACATTCTTTCTTGGCCAATGCTAGATCATCAGGTGTCATTCCTGGATGAGTAGCCTTAGTTGGATTGATATCTTCATTCATCTTAGAAGGAAGTTGAATAAAGAAATCTGAGTTCTTCCAGAGTGGTGCAGGATGATAAAAATCAGCGTGAGATTCTGCACAGCAATCCTGAAGCTTGTGAGCTAAGTCCCGAAATTCTCTTGGGGCATTGGATATAGCATAGATCTTCTGTGTGGTAGTATAAGGCTGGAACTGTCTCTTATACTTTATGCCAGTTGGAAGAACCATAAGTTTTTGAGCTTTGTGATAAAGATCAAAACCTATGAGAAGATCTTTTCCATGTAACTTGCTTCCAATTACTTTCATCCAAACAATGCAATCTGGAAAGAATTGAATGCCAATAGGATGTTTAGTAATCAGAGAAGTTTTGAACTTCTGATCATCTGCCGCTTGAAAATATTCATAGTGAGTAGTCCAGGCTTCTTTGGGAAGAATGTCTTGGTTCATCATTGACTTAGAAGCTCCAGTATCCATGAATCCAATAACCTTGATTGGCCTCTCATATTTAGAGGGAAGAATGTGAAGTTGGATATGAGGAGATGGAATGGCTTCTTGGCTTATTGTGGCTGTCTGCAAGATAGGCAGATATTCATCTTCTTCTTCAGATTCTCCTGAGATTAGTTCTTCAGGATCTTCAAGAGCAAAAATACTCTCTTCTGTTTGTTCATCTTGTTCAGAGAAGAGAGACTTAACATCCGTATTATCAAGAGTTGAATCTGTATATTGCTGGATGTGAGTGATCATTCGAGCAGACTTTTCCCTATTCTGAGGACAATGTTTTGCAAAGTGTCCTTTCTTCTTGCAAATATAACACCTGTCTGTTCTTTTGCTCCTGTAAGATTTCTTTTTAAAGAATCTGAGCTTTCCTTTCGTTTTAGGTTTATCCTTGTCATTGGTAGATTTTTTCATTTTAACATGACAAGTACAACCGCCATCCTTGGAGTTACACTTAATCTCCAGATGAGATTTAGTGCAGGCTTGCTTAAGAGCAGTCTTATTATGTATCAGTGATTTGAACATATTTTGCTGTTCACATAACTTTTCAACTGTTGCAATAGCCATCTGATGAATTTCTCCAAGGGAAAGAAGATTGATTTCTTTTCCAGCTGATATAAGAAGTCTGTTGAGTTCTGGATGAATCTCCTTGGGAAGAGAAGCTACGTAGACATGTTTGAGATTGGGGTCATTACTTCCATTTAAGATATAGTAGAGCTCTGCCATTCTCTTGTAATGGAAGTCCAAATCTTTTTTCTGTAAAGAACAACACTTCATGGCAAAATAACTTTGTTGGATAAATTTGTCATAAAGTGAACTGTCTCCCAGAAATTCCAAGTGGATGGCTCCTAATGCTTGACTCGTAGAAGCTTGGATGAATTGAATTTGTCTGTATTCTCCAAGTGACAGGAACCATTCTCTCAATGTTCCGGTGAACCTGGAAGCAAATTCTCTAAGGATAACAGAAAAATCTTGTTCCTTAGTTTTTTGTAGGTCAATCCAGGCAGCAAAAGTTTGTAGCCTCTCTCTTCTTTTCTCCACTGGAATATCATCAAAAGTAAACCAAGGTCCATTGGTTGGTTTTGGAGAAACAGGTTCAGATTTTCTTTCTGGAGTAGAGTCAGTCATATTGGCTTCTTCTTCAGAATCCTCAGGAGGGAATTCTGTAACAGGTGGATCAGCCATGAGTATCTTAGAAATGTCTGTCATTTCTTGTTCAGAAGATTGGCTAGAAGCCTCATAAGAACTTGGTGAAGATGGGATTGATGATTCATCCAAGGATTCTTCAGATGTTGAGGATGAATTTGAGTTTTCTTCAGATGATTGAACTTTATGGATTTTTATTTCAGAGAACTTTCCAATCATCAAAGATTTCTGGGGATCTTCCATCTTTTCCTTCATCTTATTTTTAGATGAAGTAGATTTATTCTTTTCCTTTGAAGGTGTTCGCTGAAAGGGTATATCAGAAACCATGGCAAACCTTCTGGAATAATCAGGAGAAGACTTTGGTATCTCAAACAGAGATGCAGATGATGTTTGTATAAAAGGAAGATTAGGGGTAAATCTTCTTTTTCTGTCTTCTTCCATTAGATGGAGATCTTTCTTAAGCTTCCTGATTTCAGCTTCTTTCTGATCAAATTCAGGACCCATCTTGTGCTGAGATATTAGTTGTCTGAGCTCTTTATCAAGGAGATCTATTCTCTTAACAACTCTGTTATAGATCCCTTCAAGTTCCATTGCCATAGAATCAACTTTTTGAGTGTTGGCTTGAACTTGTGAAATGACTTGGTCAACTTTGGAATCAATTTGGACCAAAGTTCTGTTTTGAGCTCTAGAATTGGTAGTCTGCCAATTCATTACTTCTTCAGCTTGAGTTAGCTCAGAAGTTTTTCTTCTGCCCTCAGAATCAACTGTATTAGTTATGATATAAGGCCTGGTAACAACAGATCCAGAAGTATTTCTTTCCAAAGGTGGAAATTCTGATTCGTAATTGTGAAACATCATGCAAGGCTGCACCAATGGAATTGAAGGAAGAACTGGTGGCACAGATTGTCTGCAATCCTTCTTCTTTTGTTCTTGTCTGAGAATTTTTAAGGCTTGATCATAACAGGGCAATGGTTGAGCACAAACTGGAGGGTCAAGATCTGGATCTTCAGATCTGTCTTCTCTGCAAGAAAGTCTTTGTTTCCTTGCTTTTCTTCTCCTTCTCTTTCTACTGGCTTCACTATCATCATCATCAGACTCTTCATCTTGTTCATCACAAGAACAGTCAGGATCACACATGGTTGGGTCAGTATCCCATAGAAAATGGCCATCAATTTTGTCGGTATATACATGAGAACCATCCGCTTTAAAGAAAGCTATGGGTACTGGGATCTTTGCTCCATAGAACATTGTTTTTTCCCTCTTGTCTTCTACTGGTTGGATCATCAGTTGACTGAAGATATCCTTTGAGGAAGAAGATGGTTCTTCTTCTGTAGGCATCTTGAAGATGGTTTTAGTCTTCCCATCTTTCATTTTTTGGAACTCATAAGTAGTAGATCTGATAGGCTCATGAGTTTGTTGAAGAGATTCATAGTTGGTGATCCATTCGGTAGGCATGAGAAGCTCAAGTTCTTTGCGAGGGATCTGTCTTGGGATCTGAACAATGGTAGGTGTGTTAGATCCAGATTCAGCCAAGATCATTAGAGCATCAGGAGATCCAGATCCTTGTAGATCTAGTCCATGATCCTGTAGTCTGTAGACTAGTTGATGATGTAGAGTTGCAGATATGGCAGATGCAACTTGATCTGCACCAGTAATCTGTACTTGAACCTTCAAAGCTGTAGGAAGGTTGGCGTCATTTAGAGACATGGCAAAATTAGGGAAGTAAGTGAGTACGGCACTTCCGTTGTTGAGAGTAGTCACCACGGTTCCGATAACTGCATGCTCATAGCAGGTGAAACGGGTGTCTAAAAGAGCCAATCTGGCAGTAACTGGAAGACCTTTTCTTCCTTGATAAGAAAGCACAAGGCGAACGGCACCAAAGTGCAAGTGGGTATATCCTTCTCTTTGCCAAGAGGTGATATATTCTGGAGGAATGGCAAGAGTAATATACTGTTCTTTTTTGGAATAAGGAATATCACATTTATCCAGTTTAGAGGTCTGGACATATACCTTTTAATTCTGATTCGTAATTGTGAAACATCATGCAAGGCTGCACCAATGGAATTGAAGGAAGAACTGGTGGCACAGATTGTCTGCAATCCTTCTTCTTTTGTTCTTGTCTGAGAATTTTTAAGGCTTGATCATAACAGGGCAATGGTTGAGCACAAACTGGAGGGTCAAGATCTGGATCTTCAGATCTGTCTTCTCTGCAAGAAAGTCTTTGTTTCCTTGCTTTTCTTCTCCTTCTCCTTCTACTGGCTTCACTATCATCATCATCAGACTCTTCATCTTGTTCATCACAAGAACAGTCAGGATCACACATGGTTGGGTCAGTATCCCATAGAAAATGGCCATCAATTTTGTCGGTATATACATGAGAACCATCCACTTTAAAGAAAGCTATGGGTACTGGGATCTTTGCTCCATAGAACATTGTTTTTTCCCTCTTGTCTTCTACTGGTTGGATCATCAGTTGCCTGAAGATATCCTTTGAGGAAGAAGACGGTTCTTCTTCTGTAGGCATCTTGAAGATGGTTTTAGTCTTCCCATCTTTCATTTTTTGGAACTCATAAGTAGTAGATCTGATAGGCTCATGAGTTTGTTGAAGAGATTCGTAGTTGGTGATCCATTCGGTAGGCTTGAGAAGCTCAAGTTCTTGGCGAGGGATCTGTCTTGGGATCTAAACAATGGTAGGTGTGTTAGATCCAGATTCAGCCAAGATCATTAGAGCATCAGGAGATCCAGATCCTTGTAGATCTAGTCCATGATCTTGTAGTCTGTAGACTAGTTGATGATGTAGAGTTGCAGATATGGCAGATGCAACTTGATCTGCACCAGTAATCTGTACTTGAACCTTCAAAGCTGTAGGAAGGTTGGCGTCATTTAGAGACATGGCAAAATTAGGGAAGTAAGTGAGTACGGCAATTCCGTTGTTGAGAGTAGTCACCACGGTTCCGATAACTGCATGCTCATAGCAGGTGAAACGGGTGTCTAAAAGAGCCAATCTGGCAGTAACTGGAAGACCTTTTCTTCCTTGATAAGAAAGCACAAGGCGAACGGCACCAAAGTGCAAGTGGGTATATCCTTCTCTTTGCCAAGAGGTGATATATTCTGGAGGAATGGCAAGAGTAATATACTGTTCTTTTTTGGAATAAGGAATATCACATTTATCCAGTTTAGAGGTCTGGACATATACCTTTTAATTCTGATTCGTAATTGTGAAACATCATGCAAGGCTGCACCAATGGAATTGAAGGAAGAACTGGTGGCACAGATTGTCTGCAATCCTTCTTCTTTTGTTCTTGTCTGAGAATTTTTAAGGCTTGATCATAACAGGGCAATGGTTGAGCACAAACTGGAGGGTCAAGATCTGGATCTTCAGATCTGTCTTCTCTGCAAGAAAGTCTTTGTTTCCTTGCTTTTCTTCTCCTTCTCCTTCTACTGGCTTCACTATCATCATCATCAGACTCTTCATCTTGTTCATCACAAGAACAGTCAGGATCACACATGGTTGGGTCAGTATCCCATAGAAAATGGCCATCAATTTTGTCGGTATATACATGAGAACCATCCGCTTTAAAGAAAGCTATGGGTACTGGGATCTTTGCTCCATAGAACATTGTTTTTTCCCTCTTGTCTTCTACTGGTTGGATCATCAGTTGCCTGAAGATATCCTTTGAGGAAGAAGACGGTTCTTCTTCTGTAGGCATCTTGAAGATGGTTTTAGTCTTCCCATCTTTCATTTTTTGGAACTCATAAGTAGTAGATCTGATAGGCTCATGAGTTTGTTGAAGAGATTCGTAGTTGGTGATCCATTCGGTAGGCATGAGAAGCTCAAGTTCTTTGCGAGGGATCTGTCTTGGGATCTGAACAATGGTAGGTGTGTTAGATCCAGATTCAGCCAAGATCATTAGAGCATCAGGAGATCCAGATCCTTGTAGATCTAGTCCATGATCCTGTAGTCTGTAGACTAGTTGATGATGTAGAGTTGCAGATATGGCAGATGCAACTTGATCTGCACCAGTAATCTGTACTTGAACCTTCAAAGCTGTAGGAAGGTTGGCGTCATTTAGAGACATGGCAAAATTAGGGAAGTAAGTGAGTACGGCACTTCCGTTGTTGAGAGTAGTCACCACGGTTCCGATAACTGCATGCTCATAGCAGGTGAAACGGTGATTTAACCGTTTTTCGTCGGGTTAATTTAATATCAGTGAATTTGTGATATCGGGGGTTTGGGTATTGAATTATTCAGTATATTGGGTTCTGTTACTTTATTCTGGATGGATCGTTTATAAAGAAAAGCAATAATCAAAGGCAAGAAATAAAACCAGTAACGAAATTAAGAACGCAATGATAAGGAGGTAAAGTTCTGCAATAATAATGGATATTATTGAGTTCTATTGTTATCAATGTATTCTTGCGTAATCCCCGAATTAAGAGAATTCGTAGTCGTCTTATACCATGAATAACTAGGTATTTATATTACGCTAAACCTAGTATTACAAGGAATCATAGTCCTAGTTGGACTCGGCCCAACCTATCCTTCTTTGGTCCGGAGTGTACTCTTTACTCGGAGCGAGCGGCATCGGGCTGGGTCAGTAAGAAGATCTCGATCCGTTAGAATTGGTCGAATCGATCTTGTAATCTTTGTTCGATCAGACTAGTATGTAGGGTGCGAAATAGCCCCCATCAGTACTCCCTCACTTCTTCGAGCGTATAGATAATAGGAGCTCGTAGAAGTAGATAAAACTAGTCGACTGTTTCTTTTCTATGAACGGAGCCTCGTTAAAAACCTTACTTAAGAAAAAACCCAGTGGGAAAAAATCTTAAGTAAGGAAAAGAGTGCTACGTATCATAGATAGTCGTTTCTTCCGCCTAATGATGAATCGCCACGCGTCTATTCAGGAGGCTTTTGGTATCCTTCCATTTTTGGCGGGAATTTGAGTAGCTGCTATAAGTTCGAAACGTCTTTTCTCATTTCCTTATAAATAGGTGACTTTCGAGTTTGCCATTTCTCTTTTATATTTGCTTTTAGTTCGCAGTCATTTTCTAGTTTGGTCGTTCGTCGTATAAAATTTTCCTTTCATCGACCCTCTTCTTCAAGAACTAGAATACAGATGGCTTCCGTAAGAAGATCTTCTTCTTCTCCTAGAGAGATCATCGCCCCTGATAACGAGGAGGAGTTACATTCTAATCCTCTGGGTGAACAAACTACGGTCTCTGACCTTGTTATCCCTGTAGAAGATACTTACAAAGTACGAATCCTTTCCGATGCGGACGTAGCCGCCCGAGCCAAAAAGGGCAAAGGTACTGTTCCTCAGATTTCTGAACCAATTGAGGATCTAGCTTGCGTATATACAGAGGAAACATTCCCCGAAGTCGTGAATAGCTATACCAAATATTTTCCGGAGGGTTCTGAGATAATTCTCCCTTCACCTACTGATAGGGTTACTACCCCGCCGGAGGGATGTCGAGCCTTTTATACGGCTCATTTTAATAGCGGACTGCGTCTTCCTTTGTCTCCCCTTTTCCTGGAAGTTCTGAAAACTTTCAGCGTGTGCTTGACACAACTGGTTCCAAATTCTGTTGCTTTCGTGGTTTGTTTTTCCGTTCTGATGATTGCAAAGGGGTTTAAACCTTCTTTCCGCAATTTTACGCAACTTTTCCGTTTTAATATTTCTAGTTCTTCAAATCGTGGATATTTCTTTGCTAGTCAGCGACCTAGCCGAGCAATTTTTGATGCTCCGGTTTCTAGTAATCCTTCATGGAAATCTCATTTCTTCTTTGTTCGTCCTCCGTCTAATCTCCGTTCGGTGGATGGTTCGACCATACCTTTTTCATGGGATCATGGCTCTAGTTGGATTCCTGGAGGTCGCTCATCAACTGGCGAACTTGTTCCCGACGATGTACGATTTATAACTGAGATTCCCGAGATGCGTACAAACAAATATCAAAGTGCTCTTCTGATTGGGGAAGCTTTTCTTCGTAAGGCGGGGTTAAGTGTCCATAATTTCCCCATCAGTTCATCACCTGAACCTCTTGGTTAGCATTTTATTTGACCTTTAGTATTGTCGCTATACTTTTTATACGGAGAAATTAACTTTATTTTGTTTCTTTTTCAGCTCATATGGTAGAAAATTCCCGACATTCTTTGAAGGGAAAAATGGTGCTGTCGAAATCCTCCAAGTCAGTAGAGAATAATCCTATTGAGCAGAGGGCATCTCGAAAAAGGAAACTGGAGTCGGGCCACGAGTCTGAGGATAATAGAGGGGAATCTCCAGATTCTTCTCGTGAGTCCCCCATTCGTCAGGGGACGGGATCTGGTTATCCTCCTCTTCACCTTAGAACATCTTTGGGTATTCGAGGATGTCGTAGCTGGTCGATGCCTCATCCTACTAATAATCCAGTTGATAGAAAAAGGAGTTACTATGGACGTTCTGGTGACGACCTTTCTTTACTTGGAGATAAACATCCAAAGCCTACTCTGGTCGAAATGATCGAGGATCATTTAGAGGGAAGGAGGGCTGCTGGTTATTCCGAGAAGGATTCTCTTATTCATGATAATAATGAGAATGCGGTTGATAAGGCGACCCGTATTCTTTTGTCTGGCGTTCTTACTCGTGATCTTAATAAGCTTCTTCATAAGGATCCTTTGGAGAAATTCCAGCGAGCTTCTCTTTATGCTGAAAAAGTGAGACCTTTTTCTTTCTATTATTCTGATGAAGTGATCTTTTAAGATTTTCTTAATTTGCTAATTCGTTTCTTTCTGACCCCTTCGTTATTTCAGGTTAACACCTGTCTGACATCATACGCCTATGAAAATTCTCTTTGGAAACAACAGTGCGAATTCCTTGAAGAGAAATATAAAGTTTTACTTCACAAATCTTCCGGTTCAGAAGTTGGTCCCTCGACATCTTCCTCTGTTCCTGTCGTAGAGACTCGTGCTGCCGGGACCGAAGATCAAGAAATGATAGATAGGGTAATAGAGGTTTCTCGTGCTCAAGAACAAACCAATCAAATGGCAAGAAAATTAGAAGAATTGCAGTTGCAGAGCACGACTCGGATTAGTGAGCTTGAATCTCAAGTGTCAAGCCTTGAAGCTTCTTTAGAGGAGTATGAAAATGACGTCCCACTTAGGCAAAGGGATCGATATGTTAGGAAATCTGATGAACAGGTCGTTCGTGAATTCCTCAACTCTCCTGTTCATACGGCGTTGGTGTACCGGATGGTCGGCCCTCTTCTTGAGAATACTTTTAAAAAATCGATTCATCAACTGGTCGCTTTGGAGATGATCGACGATCGTCGGAAGGAGTATTTTAAGGCAGCTCATATCCGGTTGAACCGTTATGGCGAGCTTTATTCTTCTTCTGAGGTTCCAGATGTCGAATATCAAGGTTTTCCTCTGGCTCATCTTGTCGAGGAATTTGGAAATCCATTGCCGATTCCTCCTTCTGATGTTAACGATGAGCTCGATAATACTTTCATCGATCCAGTAGATGAAGAGGAAGAAGAAGATGATACAGGCATGACTGAGGACGTCGATAGTGAGCAGAAGATTCCGGAAAGCGACCAGGCTTCTTGAAATAGTGATTTATCTTTAAAATAATCTTTGTAATTATCCGCTTGTAGGTTTAATTGCAGCTTAGCTTTCCCTACTTTGTACACTAAACGTTTCTTATTCTGACAGTCGTGTCCTTTCACATTCGCTGTAATGATTCAGACAAATCATTTAATTTGCCGTAATCATTATGTATGTGTCTTTTCAAATTCTAGCGTTTGCTCCAAGGTCAGTTTTCCTGTTTCGCGCCCTTTCTTCGGGTCAGTCGCGTCTTTTCATGTAGTATAAATACGAGAGGTAAAATTTGACTTGTCTTTTTTACTGCTATACTCCTCTCTTAACATAATACTCTTTCTTGAGCTAGTCGATAAACTTCCTCGATATTAATTTATATTTTTCCGTAATCCGATCATGAGTAACCTTTTCGGTAATACTTCGAAGCGACCTTCTCGTGAGGGCGCTAGGGATAATAGATCGAAGAAATTTCGAAGAGAAGGGCCTTCGATGGAGCCTCCTCGTTCGTCCTCAGTTAGTAGTTCGATGATCGATACTCCTATTACCACGTTCCAACCTTTGTCAGAAGTTAGTTCGTCGCTCCTCCAACCAAACTTTTCTTCTACCCCCGCGGGAGGTAATAGATCTTCCCCAGGTCGATTAGCTTTCGGAGACCCATCCAACATGGAACAGGTTTACGACATACCTGTTTCTTCAGGTTTTTCTTCTTACGAGTATGGATCTCATGGAGGGGATTTTGTTAGTTCCCTTCCTTTTTCTACTTCTACTGCCCTGCTAGTTAGTGAAGGGCAAGTCGGTGATGGTTTTTCTGTCAATCCTTCCATAACGCAGTCTATTTCGCAATATGGTCCTGAATATCTGTTTCATGATACCACTGTAACGACTGCTTCTTTTGAGTCTGGGGGACCTTCTGGGGGTCGATCTGGGTCGAGGTCTGGTCGTCGGACCATTATATCTGCTTCCGGCAAAGAGACCTCTGTTAGTCCCGACGAGAGGGACTCCCCTCGTCCGTTGGATGATCGCTGCGTGCTTATGCAGGTTAATGACATTCTTTTGTCGGAGACTCCACGTTCCGACGGTGTCCCTTTGACAAGCGAACTGCCTGGTTCTGTTGAACCTGATGCTTTGTCTTGGGACTTAGGCATGAGTACTATTTTGCCCGGTGAATTGAGGAAGCTCGAAGGTACTTCCAATGTTCGCCTTGTTCAATCTCTGGTGAAGATATGTGAACAGGTAAACATATTTCGAACATTTTTCCTGTTCTTTGTTTTGAATTCTTTGTTGTACGGCGGTTTTTCTTACTCTTTTCTGTTTTTAGGGCAAGTATTTTGCACTCCAGCTGGGTGTGCAAAATGATGAACTGTGGAATAGTCGGAGAGCTCTTCAAGTTCAGCTGGAGTCGGAGAAAGCTAAAACCAGGGGTTTGGAGCTGCAGCTGCAACTTGCTAAAGATGATCTCCAAAAGTTAGAGGCTGACAAAGTTATTCTTGAGAAAGAGAAAGGCGACCTAGTTCAGGCTGCCGCGTCGGCAGAGGGATCTCGTCAACAGGCATATGATGATGGTTATGATGCCGGTTATCTTAAGCGCCAGGAGGAGTTGATGGCATTTGCTGGTAACCTAACTCCTCGGAGGCCTGTTTCTGCTGGTCGCCCCTCTGGCGATTCTTCTCAATGATTTTTATTCGATCTGGCAGACCTTGGACTGTCTCTTTTTTTTTTTTTTTTTTTTTTTTTTTTTTTTTTGTCGCCCAACATTTGTGCATTCGTTTGGGCTGAAATTTTGTAATGGGAGAAGCACTAAAATGGAAATATTATGATCTCTTCTGTAGGCAGATTCATGCCTTGATTCTAATGATATATCTTTTTTATATATGTAATTGCTACGCACAAATATACCATCATGTAGTAATTGACAAAGATTAGTTTTACTTATCTGAATTTTTATTTCTGCGGAGAGATTTGAGTATGGAGAAAGTAAGCTTGATCTTGCTTTGGTCGCTTGTAAGATAACTGAACGGTATAATATTTGCTTCGCATATTTAATCTTTGTTGATCGATCCAGCCGATCGTCGTTGTGCAAACCCTTAGCTGTCTGGTCGATGCTCGATTCATGCCTTATAAATTTGTCCTTATATGACATATATCTTATATAAGGAGGTTATTGTTCCTCCCGTTGAATTTCAGTTCTTCTTTTCCTCAGAGAGAAATTTTCCTTTAGGTGCTTTTCACCTATTCATGTCTTCCATTATTAGCTTTTCAACTATACATATCCCTAACCAGTATATCATACTCTTGATATGGGAGGAATTGGAAAATGTAACAGTCCTGGCCAGATCTGACCCGTTCAGACCTCCTTCAGCAATTCTTTGGAAAATTAGGCAGTGACGGCCTTATAGTTTCGAATAGGGAGGGCTATTCTCCTGATTTCGATGTCAGATTTCTTGGATTCTAAATGGAATTCTTGTATGGCCAACTTAGTAGTCCCCCTATGATGTATGAGGCAGTTACGATCCCCATATGGTGGAGGCTCTGGTCGTTTTTAAGCATTTATCCTCTTTCAACGGTCTAATTTTGCATGCCTTCGTCGAGGAGTTCTTAATATTTTCTATTAGGCGACCCTCATATATGATCGTGCAGGTCGTTTTGGTCTTTGAACTTCTTTAAGTTTTCTTGGATTATTTGTCGATCGCTTCGATCTGTAGATTTGTTTGTCATCGATCTGTTGAGTCGATCAGACGGGGCGCCGTTCCAACTTACTTGCATTTATTTCGGGAAGTCAAAGGGTCGCGTTTTCGTCCCTTGATTAAACTCCTATTATCCGTAGGATCATTCTCACGGGCGCCTATAAATAAGTAGACAGTTTCCTTATTTTCCATTCATAACAATGAAGATCTCTGTTTCTTTAGATTTCATTTTGCCTTCGGACCCCATAATGTTCAAGAAGTCACATTATCGTGATTTGTTCGTTCGCAGTAAAGAAATTGTCCCCAGTCTTGTATTGACGGGTCCCATGTCAGCCCTTCCTTGTATCGACGGATCCCATGAGATCTCTGCCTTAGTCTTCATCACATTAGAGGTCCGTGGTTTCCGTCTGCACATGGAGGGTTCGTACTTTGCCGGCCATCCTCGTCCTTGGAGGTTACTTCCGGATTGATAGACCACCGGGGTGGCCGGTAAAGTTACCGTTTCACGGCGGTCCTGAAGAGATGCTGCTTCAGAGTAAAATGTTTTATAGATAATGTAAAAGCAGTATCTTTTGTGCGTGAATTGAGTACTGCTGGTTATCTGGCTGGTAATGCTCATTTCACCTGGAGGAACATACCGATCTTCAGAGCCTGGCCATCGAACCAAAGAAGTCGACCATCCTGAGCAGCATGCTTCTTAGGTGGTTTATTATGATCGATGAGGTACTAGGGAGGAGATTGGTGTTTCCGTGGACATTGTCGTGAAGATAGTCGATCCCATAGGATCAATTTAACTGGATCATTGTGACGATCTTTAGGTAGCAAGCAGATTTCTGTAACGTAGGATATTTGTATGTAATTGATTTGATGAATAAAATGTTTTTATTTCTTGCATCTTCTTTGTCGTTTGATAATTTTATTTACGAGGAGTAATTTCCGAGCAGATGAATTCATACTTGATTTATCTTTCAAAACTTGTATCAGCGGATCTTTTTTAGATCGTTAGGAGTAGATCGAGGAGTTTTTATTGAGCTTATCAATGTGTACTCAATCTTGCTATAATTTAGACTTAGGATTTCATAACAAAATCCTTCTTTGTCGTTGTAATTAATCGAGGAGTTTTTATTGAGCGGATCAATGTTTACTCAACTCGTTTTGTTTAGACTCAGGTTTTTAACCCAAAAATCTCTTTGATCGTTGAACATATACCGAGGAGTTTTTATCGAGCGGATCGATGTTTACTCAACCCTCTTTGTTTAGACTTAGGTTTTTAGTACCTGAAAGTCTTTTTGATCGTTGAATATATATGTCGAGGAGTTTTTATCGAGCGGATCGATGTTTTACTCAACTCCTTTTGTTTAGACTTAGGTTTTCTATACCTGAAGTCTTCCTGATCGCTGTAGATATGTCGAGGAGTTTTTATCGAGCGGGTCGATGTTTACTCAACTTGTTTTATTTAGACTTAGGTTTTTAGTACCTGAAAGTCTCTTTGATCGTTGAATATATTTGTCGAGGAGTTTTTTATCGAGCGGATCGATGTTTACTCAACTCGTTTTGTTTAGACTTAGGTTTTCTATACCTGAAGTCTTCCTGATCGCTGTAGATATGTCGAGGAGTTTTTATCGAGCGGGTCGATGTTTACTCAACTTGTTTTATTTAGACTTAGGTTTTTAGTACCTGAAAGTCTCTTTGATCGTTGAATATATTTGTCGAGGAGTTTTTTATCGAGCGGATCGATGTTTACTCAACTCGTTTTGTTTTAGACTTAGGTTTTTCGTACCAAAAGTCTTTTTGATCATATATGTGTCGAGGAGTTTTTATCGAGCGGATCGATGTTTACTCAACTCGTTTCTGTCGTCGGAATGAGGAGTGTTTATTGAGCGGATCAATGTATACGCGACTCATTTATAATTCAGACTTAGTTTTATCACCAAAAAGCCTTTTTTGCTGTTGATATAAATCGAGGAGTGTTTATTGAGCGGATCAATGTTTACTCAACTCGTTTTTGTCGTCGGAATGAGGAGTGTTTATTGAGCGAATCAATGTATACTCGACTCATTTATAATTCAGACTTAGGTTTATCACCAAAAAGCCTTTTTTGCTGTTGATATAAATCGAGGAGTGTTTATTGAGCGGACCAATGTTTACTCAACTCGTTTTTGTCGTCGGAATGAGGAGTGTTTATTGAGCGAATCAATGTATACTCGACTCATTTATAATTCAGACTTAGGTTTATCACCAAAAAGTCTTTTTGATCGTTGAATATATTTGTCGAGGAGTTTTTATCGAGCGGATCGATGTTTACTCAACTCGTTTTTGTCGTCGGAGTGAGGAGTGTTTATTGAGCGAATCAATGTATACTCGACTCATTTATAATTCAGACTTAGGTTTATCACCAAAAAGTCTTTTTGATCGTTGAATATATTTGTCGAGGAGTTTTTATCGAGCGGATCGATGTTTACTCAACTCGTTTTTGTCGTCGGAGTGAGGAGTGTTTATTGAGCGAATCAATGTATACTCGACTCATTTATAATTCAGACTTAGGTTTATCACCAAAAAGTCTTTTTGATCGTTGAATATATTTGTCGAGGAGTTTTTATCGAGCGGATCGATGTTTACTCAACTCGTTTTTGTCGTCGGAGTGAGGAGTGTTTATTGAGCGAATCAATGTATACTCGACTCATTTATAATTCAGACTTAGGTTTATCACCAAAAAGTCTTTTTGATCGTTGAATATATTTGTCGAGGAGTTTTTATCGAGCGGATCGATGTTTACTCAACTCGTTTTTGTCGTCGGAATGAGGAGTGTTTATTGAGCGGATCAATGTATACTCGACTCATTTATAATTCAGACTTAGGTTTATCACCAAAAAGTCTTTGTTGCTGTTGATATAGATCGAGGAGTGTTTATTGAGCGGATCAATGTATACTCGACTCGTTTCGTTCTAATATTTATCAATATGCTAGTGTAATTCCACAGAGCGTTAATCGAAATAATCGATGTATAGAAAATGCTAAAATTTTTACTATTTGAACTCTAGGCTAGGGCCTTTGTTACAAGGATTAAAACTTTGATAAAGTAAAAATAAAACAATGCAGTATAATCTGCTAAAATTTATTTACCATAGTACTTCCTAAGGTTGACTGCGTTCCAGGTCCTTGGTAAGGCTGTCCCATCCATGTGTGCAATTTTGTATGAACCTTTCTTTCCTACGCCAATGACGATGTAAGGTCCATCCCAATTTTGTTGTAACTTTCCCACATGCTTGGATACTTCTACCTTTTTCAAAACCAAGTCCCCTTCTTTGAAGGTTCGGACGCGTACTTTTTGATTGTATGCTTTCTCCATATTTGCCTTAGTGGCTTGTAGGCGTACAGCAGCTTTATCTCTTAAGGCTTCTGTTAAATCAACGTCATTTTCTCTCGCCTTTTCATTTTCTTCTTTATTGAACATCTCTATTCTTGGAGTTGGAATTAAAGTTTCCACAGGGATAACAGCTTCCGACCCATATATCAAGCTGAATGGGGTTTCCCCAGTTGAATTTCTTACCGTAGTTCGATTAGCCCACAAAACTCCTGGTAGCTCATCGAGCCATTTTCCTTTGGCAGCTCCTAACCTTTTTTCCAAAGATTTTATTATCTCTCGGTTTGCTACTTCAGTTTGTCCATTTGCTCGAGGATGTCCTACCGAGGTAAAATTTTGTTGAATTCCGAGTCTTGTACACCATTCTATTATCTGTTTTCCCGCGAATTGAGTTCCATTATCGGAGATAAGGACCCTTGGGATGCCGAATCGACAGACTATGAATTTCCAGAGGAAGTTAATAACTTGGAATTGGGTTATTCGTGCGAGGGCGACGCATTCTATCCATTTGCTGAAGTATTCTACAGCGACCAGGACATAGGATTTCTTTGATCTAGCTGTTGGGAAAGGTCCCACGATGTCCATTCCCCATTGATCGAATGGCCAACAAATCGGGATAGGGTGCATATTTTCTGCTGGTCGATGACATATGTTAGCATGGATCTGGCAGTGATGACATTCTTGGACATATTGAGCGGCATCTTTATTGATGGTTGGCCAATAGTAACCTGTTCTGAGACATTTTAAGGCCAATGCCCTCGATCCACTGTGATTTCCTGCGTCTCCTTCATGTATTTCTCGCAGTATATCCATGGTTTGTGATTCAGGGATGCATCTCAGGAGAATTCCCGATACTGATCGTCTGTAGAGTTTTCCTTCTACAAGTGTATACTTTGGGGCTCGATATTTTATTTTTCGAGCTTCATTCTGATCAGATGGTAGTTTTCCATCTTGAAGATAGTCTTTCATTGGGTTCATCCAGTTTTCTTCGGCTTCTTCGATTTCCATTATATCGATTATCGGTATTTCATCAATGTCGATTGCTGGTGTATTGGATATTAACCAGTTAATCACCCGTTCGGTTTTTCCGTCATGGGATCCTGTGAATTTTGATAGCTGATCGGCCCATTTGTTTTCCGAACGTGGGATGTTCTGGATACTGAAGCTTTCAAATTTCCCAGCTAGAGATTTCACTTTGGCGAGGTATTTGATCATATTGAACTCTTTAGCCTCGTATAGGCCTTCTATTTGTCTTTGTACTAATTCCGAATCAGTCAGTACCTTAAGACTCTTTATGTTGGCTTTTATCGCCATCTCCATTCCTGCGATTAACGCTTCATATTCGGCTTCATTGTTTGTTACGATGAAGTCCAATGTTATCGCGTAATTCAAATCTTCCTTATTTGGTCCAGTGAAGTTGATTCTGGCGCCTCCCCCTTCTCGGCATGAAGCACCGTCGACATGCATTAACCAAGTTTGATCCTCGATCATCAAGACATCGTTGCTGCGACAGTTCGACGATTCAGTGGCCTGCGTCGGTGTTTCTAGTATAAAATCAGCCAACACCTGGGCCTTGATGGCAATCCTTGGTTTGTAGTCTACCTCGAACTGGCTGAGTTCGATGGCCCATTTGATTAGTCGTCCGGAGGCTTCTGGTTTCGCTAGGATTTGCCTTAGCGGTTGATTCGTCAAAACGATGATTTTGTAGGTTAAGAAGTAGGGTCGGAGTTTTCGTGCAGCCACTACTAAAGCCAGCGTGAATTTTTCTATTTCCAAGTAATTCTTCTCCGCCCCTTGTAATAACTTGCTGAGATAATAGACAGGCTTATGCTCTGAACCCTCTATCTTAATTAGGACAGAGCTAACGGCCGTATCGGAGATGGAGATGTATAAGTACAATGGTTCCCCTTCTGTCGGTTTGGCCAACATCGGAGGGGATGTTAAATATTCTTTGAGTTGTTCGAAAGCTCGTTCACATTCTTCGGTCCAAACAAAGTTTTTCGCTTTTCGAAGTGTTTGGAAAAAGGGCAAGCTTCTATCCGCCGATTTAGATATAAATCTATTCAACGCTACGATCTTCCCAACCAAGCTTTGCACTTGAGAGATGGTCTTGGGAGGTTTCATTTCAGTTATGGCTCGAATTTTTTCTGGGTTGGCTTCTATTCCTCGCTGGTGTACCAAATATCCCAAAAATTTTCCTGACTTAACACCGAAGGTGCATTTTGCGGGGTTCAACTTCATACGATATTTTCTTAAGATTTGGAAACATCGATCTAGATGTTTTACGTGATCTGCTTCATTCATACTTTTAACTAACATGTCGTCTACATAGACCTCCATTATTTCTCCGATTAACTCCCTGAACATTAGGTTTACCAATCTTTGGTATGTAGCCCCAGCGTTCCTTAATCCGAACGGCATTACTATAAAGCAGTATACTCCCTGTTCGGTTATGAATGCGGTCTTCTCTTGGTCGCGCTCGTCCATGTATATTTGGTAAAAGCCTTGGAAGGCGTCCATCATGCTGAACAGCGCAAAGCCAGCAGTCGAGTCGACCAATAAGTCGATTCTTGGGAGGGGGTAAGGGTCGCGTGGACATAACTTGTTAAGGTCGGTGAAATCATTACACATCCTCCATTTGTTATCCTTTTTATTCCCCTTTGATACTAGTACAACATTACATAGCCACTCCGAGAAATGTATTTCTCGGATTTGTTTTGCTTCCATCAGTCTTTCAACTTCGGCTTTAATGATTTTATCTTTCACTGGTCCATGATTTCTTTTCTTCTGTCTGGCGGGTTTCGCCGAAGGGTCAATTTTTAGGGTATGCTTGATTACTCGAGGATCGATCCCTTCGATGTCATTTGCACTCCAAGCGAAAACGTCCACGTTATTTCTTAGAAATTCGATTAACATTACTTCTCCTTCTTTGCTCAATTCTGTACCAATTCTTGTCCTTTTGGACGAGTCGCCTTCTACTAGAATTATATCTTTATGTTCTGGGGGTTGCAAGGATAAATCTAGTGGTTCTTTCCCCTTTTTATCTAATCGATCAGTAATAGGAATTTCGACCTCATTTCTAATTGGATCGTCTTCGATCTTTCTCTTGCTCGGAGTAATAGGGTTAGGATGTTCTCTCAAGGTCAGCGACGTGCTGTAGCAATCCCACGCCATACAGTGGTCATTCGTTATTTCTCCAATGCCGCTATCGGTCGGAAATTTTATTTTCTGGTGATAGGTAGAGACCACAGCTCGAAAAAGGTTAAGGGCTGGTCGCCCTAATATAGCGTTATAAGCGAAGGGTGTTTCTACCACTAGGAATTTTACCAGCTTCACTGTTCGAAGCGGCTTCTTTCCGAGCGATACACTCAAAGATATCGTTCCGCTGGGGATGATCTCGGACCCTCCAAAGCCTACTAACGGTGTGGCTACCTTTTGTAAGTTTATTTGTCCGAGGTTCATTTGTGCTAGAACCTCCCTGGAGATGATATTTGCTGAGCTTCCATTATCGATTAGGATTCTTTTTACATTGTAATTCGCTATTTCTAACGACACTACCATAGGGAAATCTGGGTTATCTTCTTTCGTATCCCAAGTAATGTTTTTAGGTACTTCGCCTTCGTTAAAGCTAATCGGCTCGTGATTTGTGGGCCTATTTTCTAACGTCCATACTTCTTTTGGATATTTAGAACTTGCAATTAGGGATCTGGCCATTCTTCGTCGAGCATTGCGACTATCTCCACCCGCAGGCCCCCCGGATATAGTGTGGATAGTTCCATTGATCTGGTCGTGATTCAACTCCTGAGCAGGTCGATGTTCTGGTGACCTTCGATGAGAACTTCTCCTTTGAGTTCCGTTCCGGGGGCTTCTGCTTCTTTCCCTTTTGCGATTATCTCGTTCTATGTATTCGTCTAGTTTTCCTTGCTCGATCAGTTTTTCAACTTCTCTCTTAAGGTGAAAACAATTTTCCGTTCGATGCCCATGTGCCCTATGGTACTTACAGTATTGATCATAGTTTCTAGACCCTGGTCTGGGCTGAGCGATTTTCCTCGCCTCAGGAATCCAATTATTCCTTTCTAGAACTTCCAAGATTTCTTCGATTGGAGCATTTAATCTTGGGTGTTCTACTTGATTCACTCTGCTTCTGATTGGTGGTTCAGGGTTTCTTGGTCTTTGGTAGAAATTAGGTTGCCTTTCTCGGTCGGCTCCGCTGTATTCCAGTCGCTGGAAAACGTTACCTCTCTTGGAAGATCGCTCGTAATCCAAGGATCTTTGGGCGGGAATCCTATCATGCCGCTTAGACCATGTAGCCGTAACTTTGTTTTTGTTTTTATCCTTAAAGGAATTCATCTCTTCTTGGGTCATATACTTAGATGCTAGGCTCATGATGTCGGCGAACGTTCTTGGTTGCTTTCGACTGAGGGCATTTCCGAACTGCCTGTTTTTAGTGAGATCGAAGAGGATAGATATTATGTAGTCAATATTTGGGGAATCGATTTTAAGCAATTCTACGTTGAATCTGGCCAACCAATTCCTTAGGGATTCTCCTTCTTGTTGATATATAGCTCCAAGGTAGCTCATTGGAAGTTTTTGTCTCTTTTGGCTGGCGAACTGCTGTGTCAATTTGTTACAGAGTTCCCTAAAGCTGAATATGGAGTTGGCAGGTTGTTTCGCGAACCAGTCCAACGCGAGTCCTTCGAATGTGGTTACCATTAATTTGGCAGTGAATTCAGCAGAGTGGGCATATAAATTCATTATATTTGTAAAGCTAAAAATATAATCATCCGGGTCAGTGGTTCCATCGTAGCGAGGTAGTCTGCCCGGGACTTGTCCGATCGATTGTGCCTCTTTTATTTCCCTGCAAAAGGGAGAACAGGCCGCAAGGCTTTCCTGGAGTTCCGTGGTTCGGGCCCACGGATTTTGAATAGACCGTAAGCGTTGTTCAAGTCGGTCCTGCACCATCCTTTCAATTTCTCTTTCCGTCAATCGAGCCGTTCGTGGTCGATCAGGGATTGTATCATCTATATCATCCTCAATAGGGATAATTGTTCGTTCCCTGGATCTACTGCGCCTCGCCGGGGTTTTTCTGTGACCTCGTTTCCTTCGAGGATTGTTGTCGGAGGGTTTCGAATTGTCCTGTTGTGGACTGTGTAGCGAGCGGTGCTCGCTTGGTGGGCTATCAGCTTGTTGAGATACATGATCGTTTTGTCCGGGCGTTCTCCGAGCAGGAATTGTCCTGGCAGCCCTAGGATTTTGCGGAATTTGATCAAGCACAAGTAATTCTTCCGGGGAGAGTGATTTAAAGAGCATCGCTATTTGTCGTAATTTCTCCTGAGCACCCGGGAGAGGAGCAGGGATCTCGGGGACTTCCGGCTCTTCCTGTATCGTGCCGGGAGGACCTCCTAGGGGTTCATGATCTCGGGGATGGGTATTCTGTAAATTCTCGTCGGTGTTGGGAACGTTATTATTGTCGTTCTCCTGTGGATCTTCAGATGTGTCATGACCGGTGGTTGTGTTACTTCTTGCTCCGATACGAGCGCTTTTCCTTGGGCGAGCCATATGTCGATCGAATAATTAACCTAGCCCCTCGGTGGGCGCCAACTGATTTAACCGTTTTTCGTCGGGTTAATTTAATATCAGTGAATTTGTGATATCGGGGGTTTGGGTATTGAATTATTCAGTATATTGGGTTCTGTTACTTTATTCTGGATGGATCGTTTATAAAGAAAAGCAATAATCAAAGGCAAGAAATAAAACCAGTAACGAAATTAAGAACGCAATGATAAGGAGGTAAAGTTCTGCAATAATAATGGATATTATTGAGTTCTATTGTTATCAATGTATTCTTGCGTAATCCCCGAATTAAGAGAATTCGTAGTCGTCTTATACCATGAATAACTAGGTATTTATATTACGCTAAACCTAGTATTACAAGGAATCATAGTCCTAGTTGGACTCGGCCCAACCTATCATTCTTTGGTCCGGAGTGTACTCTTTACTCGGAGCGAGCGGCATCGGGCTGGGTCAGTAAGAAGATCTCGATCCGTTAGAATTGGTCGAATCGATCTTGTAATCTTTGTTCGATCAGACTAGTATGTAGGGTGCGAAATAGCCCCCATCAAACGGGTGTCTAAAAGAGCCAATCTGGCAGTAACTGGAAGACCTTTTCTTCCTTGATAAGAAAGCACAAGGCGAACGGCACCAAAGTGCAAGTGGGTATATCCTTCTCTTTGCCAAGAGGTGATATATTCTGGAGGAATGGCAAGAGTAATATACTGTTCTTTTTTGGAATAAGGAATATCACATTTATCCAGTTTAGAGGTCTGGACATATTCTTTGGTTAAAGGTCTGTTGGAGGAGATAAGAGAGCGGATTCCTCTAAGGGAACCTTTCTTTCTGTAGATATTATAGGGACTAATTACGGGGGGTACAGAGTTTTCTACTACAGCGGAATCTGGTATTGTAGAATATTCTACAAGGTTTTCTATTTTACTGGTAGAACGACGAGGTAAAGACAAGGAGGATGAAACTGAGATTAACTGGTCTGGGGATGTCATGCTATGAGAGTTCATCTAGTTCTTCTTCCTCCTACTCATCCGGCATCAAGATTAATACACTCTTAGGCTCTTTTTAGGAAAAAGTTATGGCTCTGATACCACGAGGAGCCGGGAGCCCTGCAATTCTTTATAGAAAGATCAAATTAATGAAATAGATGTATTATACCATTTAGTTAAATATATGATTAGCCGATTGCCCTAACGGTACTCCTGACCTCAGCGGGACTTACAGGCAACCTCATATACATAACCTTATGAAAATAAGACAGCCATTCTTTAATTTGTTCAACCTTAAAAGAATACAGGGACCGTAGCTTAGTTCATGGACCATTCCATTGTCTTTGCCAACTTTCTGATGTACAGGATCCTCATAAGAGGCAAGTACAGAGCATACTTATTGATAAAGTAAGAGTATATTAATCAAGAACCATCGAGAGGAATCTGAAGAACTAGAGAAAGAAGTTTTAGCTAGACATGATTTTTATAAACCAGAGAGTTTATTGAATTCTGAATAATTTACAATGATACAGATGCCCCTATTTATAGAGGGCAGACTCCAAATATATTACAATACAACTTAATTTTACAACACATCCAGACCATACAGCTGGAATCTGCTTTATTGAAAACAACGACATAATGGTGCAAAGATGTCTGAATAACTTGTTAACTTCCTCTTGCTGGTTGCTGATACCCCCATCAGTAGTGGTATAGATATATCCATAAGCTTGTACAAACATCTTGTCAAAACCATAACTGTAAGATCCATAGCATGGCCTTCTTAAGAGAATAACTGTATAAGGATCCTTCATATGCGAAGTATCTTTGAGAACATTTTTCAGAACCTTTACCCAGTTTTTCTTTTCCCAATATCCATATAAAAACTTGGTGATCTTGGGTTCCAGTGTTCTTTTCCGAATGGCTTGGAGGAGGAATTTAGGTTTAACCTCAATAGCAAAGTAACTTATCAGACCTAAACACCAGAAATACCAATATCCTTCAGAAGGTAAGGTAATATCGGCATGGAAGGTAAATATCGGAAGGAAAGGATGATCTGGATAAAACTTTCCTTGTTCTAAAGGAATATCCATAAGAAGTAAGAACTTAGCAAGATAATAGAAGAGATGGTTTCTGGCAAAAGTTTTTACTTGTCTTGGATTATTCAGAGGCTGGTTTGTTTCTGGAAAGTCCGGTAATTCGTAAGAAGGGACTTGGGATGAAGCCATTAGGATTAATGGGATGGATTTTGTTAGAGAAATCAAATGGACTTGTTTTGGCCTTGATAGTAGATCAGGGATGAGATTCCTATCTCCTTTTATATGCTGAACTTCGAACTGGTACTTGGAAAACCAATCCTTTAACCTCAATAATTGTGGCTCTGGGATTCCTTTATTTTTGAATTCAAAAATCTTTGGAAAAGAAGAGTTGTCCATTTGTACAGTGAAGTGATGTCCTATCAAATGGAATTCAAATTTCTTGATTCCATATTTTACGGCCAGGATTTCTTTGTAGACTGTATGATAATGCTTTTCAGCATCTTTGAATTGTCCACTGGCATGTCCACATAAATGTTTGTTTCCGTTTATCTCTTCAATTAAAATGGCCCCCCAATATTCATCACTTGCATCGGTCTGCAAAATGCGTTTCCCTGTGTCAGGAATCTTCAAAGGTGGTGGGTTTTGGCAAAGGAGTTTTAATTGTTTGACAGCTGTCGTCTGACTGTTTCCCCAAGGAGGGGCTCCTTTCCTGAGCATCTTTGAGATCTGACATGTGTATCTTGAACAGTGTGGGATGAAGTCCTTCAAATAATTAACTATTCCAAGGAACTGTTGAATTTCCTTAGTAGTTAAGTTTTCATCTGGAAATTTGAGTAGTTCCTGTGCAATATGTGGACCAGGCTGATACTTTCCTTCTGAGAAATTCATTCCAAGAAATTCAATTTCTGTTTGACCAATATACCCTTTTTTCTCAGATAACATAATCCCATACTGTTGAACAATCTCCAAGAACTGTTGGAATAATTTTTCGTGGGCCTGTCTATTTTTTGAGAATAATAGAATATCATCAATATAGACCAAGGCACTGTGCATTATGGGCTCAAATATTCGAGTCATGGCCTTTTGGAATAGTGATGGGGCGACTTTAAGCCCAAAAGGCATAACTGTCCATTGAAACTGGGCCGTTGGGATACAGAATGCTGTCTTGTATCGATCTTTTGGATCAATACCCAATTGCCAAAATCCATCTTTCAGATCAAACTTTGAAAATATTTGAGCTTGGGTTAACTGAGAGAACATCATCTGGGTTCTTGGAAGAGGAAACTTATCATCTGCAAGAAAATGATTCAAAGGCTTGTAATCAATGACAAGCCTCTTTTTCCCTCTGATCTGTTCTGATCTTTTGTTGACATAGAAAGCCTGGCAAGCCCAATTGGACTTAGTTGGTTCGATAAGCCCGAGTTCTTGTAACTGTTGACATTCTTTCTTGGCCAATGCTAGATCATCAGGTGTCATTCCTGGATGAGTAGCCTTAGTTGGATTGATATCTTCATTCATCTTAAAAGGAAGTTGAATAAAGAAATCTGAGTTCTTCCAGAGTGGTGCAGGATGATAAAAATCAGCGTGAGATTCTGCACAGCAATCCTGAAGCTTGTGAGCTAAGTCCTGAAATTCTCTTGGGGCATTGGATATAGCATAGATCTTCTGTGTGGTAGTATAAGGCTGGAACTGTCTCTTATACTTTATGCCAGTTGGAAGAACCATAAGTTTTTGAGCTTTGTGATAAAGATCAAAACCTATGAGAAGATCTTTTCCATGTAACTTGCTTCCAATTACTTTCATCCAAACAATGCAATCTGGAAAGAATTGAATGCCAATAGGATGTTTAGTAATCAGAGAAGTTTTGAACTTCTGACCATCTGCCGCTTGAAAATATTCATAGTGAGTAGTCCAGGCTTCTTTGGGAAGAATGTCTTGGTTCATCATTGACTTAGAAGCTCCAGTATCCATGAATCCAATAACCTTGATTGGCCTCTCATATTTAGAGGGAAGAATGTGAAGTTGGATATGAGGAGATGGAATGGCTTCTTGGCTTATTGTGGCTGTCTGCAAGATAGGCAGATATTCATCTTCTTCTTCAGATTCTCTTGAGATTAGTTCTTCAGGATCTTCAAGAGCAAAAATACTCTCTTCTGTTTGTTCATCTTGTTCAGAGAAAAGAGACTCAACATCCGTATTATCAAGAGTTGAATCTGTATATTGCTGGATGTGAGTGATCATTCGAGCAGACTTTTCCCTATTCTGAGGACAATGTTTTGCAAAGTGTCCTTTCTTCTTGCAAATATAACACCTGTCTGTTCTTTTGCTCCTGTAAGATTTCTTTTTAAAGAATCTGAGCTTTCCTTTCGTTTTAGGTTTATCCTAGTCATTGGTAGATTTTTTCTTTTTAACATGACAAGTACAACCGCCATCCTTGGAGTTACACTTAATCTCCAGATGAGATTTAGTGCAGGCTTGCTTAAGAGCAGTCTTATTATGTATCAGTGATTTGAACATATTTTGCTGTTCACATAACTTTTCAACTGTTGCAATAGCCATCTGATGAATTTCTCCAAGGGAAAGAAGATTGATTTCTTTTCCAGCTGATATAAGAAGTCTGTTGAGTTCTGGATGAATCTCCTTGGGAAGAGAAGCTACGTAGACATGTTTGAGATTGGGGTCATTACTTCCATTTAAGATATAGTAGAGCTCTGCCATTCTCTTGTAATGGAAGTCCAAATCTTTTTTCTGTAAAGAACAACACTTCATGGCAAAATAACTTTGTTGGATAAATTTGTCATAAAGTGAACTGTCTCCCAGAAATTCCAAGTGGATGGCTCCTAATGCTTGACTCGTAGAAGCTTGGATGAATTGAATTTGTCTGTATTCTCCAAGTGACAGGAACCATTCTCTCAATGTTCCGGTGAACCTGGAAGCAAATTCTCTAAGGATAACAGAAGAATCTTGTTCCTTAGTTTTTTGTAGGTCAATTCAGGCAGCAAAAGTTTGTAGCCTCTCTCTTCTTTTCTCCACTGGAATATCATCAAAAGTAAACCAAGGTCCATTGGTTGGTTTTGGAGAAACAGGTTCAGATTTTCTTTCTGGAGTAGAGTCAGTCATATTGGCTTCTTCTTCAGAATCCTCAGGAGGGAATTCTGTAACAGGTGGATCAGCTATGAGTATCTTAGAAATGTCTGTCATTTCTTGTTCAGAAGATTGGCTAGAAGCCTTATAAGAACTTGGTGAAGATGGGATTGATGATTCATCCAAGGATTCTTCAGATGTTGAGGATGAATTTGAGTTTTCTTCAGATGATTGAACTTTATGGATTTTTATTTCAGAGAACTTTCCAATCATCAAAGATTTCTGGGGATCTTCCATCTTTTCCTTCATCTTATTTTTAGATGAAGTAGATTTATTCTTTTCCTTTGAAGGTGTTCGCTGAAAGGGTATATCAGAAACCATGGCAAACCTTCTGGAATAATCAGGAGAAGACTTTGGTATCTCAAACAGAGATGCAGATGATGTTTGTATAAAAGGAAGATTAGGGGTAAATCTTCTTTTTCTGTCTTCTTCCATTAGATGGAGATCTTTCTTAAGCTTCCTGATTTCAGCTTCTTTCTGATCAAATTCAGGACCCATCTTGTGCTGAGATATTAGTTGTCTGAGCTCTTTATCAAGGAGATCTATTCTCTTAACAACTCTGTTATAGATCCCTTCAAGTTCCATTGCCATAGAATCAACTTTTTGAGTGTTGGCTTGAACTTGTGAAATGACTTGGTCAACTTTGGAATCAATTTGGACCAAAGTTCTGTTTTGAGCTCTAGAATTGGTAGTCTGCCAATTCATTACTTCTTCAGCTTGAGTTAGCTCAGAAGTTTTTCTTCTGCCCTCAGAATCAACTGTATTAGTTATGATATAAGGCCTGGTAACAACAGATCCAGAAGTATTTCTTTCCAAAGGTGGAAATTCTGATTCGTAATTGTGAAACATCATGCAAGGCTGCACCAATGGAATTGAAGGAAGAACTGGTGGCACAGATTGTCTGCAATCCTTCTTCTTTTGTTCTTGTCTGAGAATTTTTAAGGCTTGATCATAACAGGGCATGGTTGAGCACAAACTGGAGGGTCAAGATCTGGATCTTCAGATCTGTCTTCTCTGCAAGAAAGTCTTTGTTTCCTTGCTTTTCTTCTCCTTCTCCTTCTACTGGCTTCACTATCATCATCATCAGACTCTTCATCTTGTTCATCACAAGAAAAGTCAGGATCACACATGGTTGGGTCAGTATCCCATAGAAAATGGCCATCAAAGAATAAATCTACTTCATCTAAAAATAAGATGAAGGAAAAGATGGAAGATCCCCAGAAATCTTTGATGATTGGAAAGTTCTCTGAAATAAAAATCCATAAAGTTCAATCATCTGAAGAAAACTCAAATTCATCCTCAACATCTGAAGAATCCTTGGATGAATCATCAATCCCATCTTCACCAAGTTCTTATGAGGCTTCTAGCCAATCTTCTGAACAAGAAATGACAGACATTTCTAAGATACTCATGGCTGATCCACCTGTTACAGAATTCCCTCCTGAGGATTCTGAAGAAGAAGCCAATATGACTGACTCTACTCCAGAAAGAAAATCTGAACATGTTTCTCCAAAACCAACCAATGGACCTTGGTTTACTTTTGATGATATTCCAGTGGAGAAAAGAAGAGAGAGGCTACAAACTTTTGCTGCCTGGATTGACCTACAAAAAACTAAGGAACAAGATTCTTCTGTTATCCTTAGAGAATTTGCTTCCAGGTTCACCGGAACATTGAGAGAATGGTTCCTGTCACTTGGAGAATACATACAAATTCAATTCATCCAAGCTTCTACGAGTCAAGCATTAGGAGCCATCCACTTGGAATTTCTGGGAGACAGTTCACTTTATGACAAATTTATCCAACAAAGTTATTTTGCCATGAAGTGTTGTTCTTTACAGAAAAAAGATTTGGACTTCCATTACAAGAGAATGGCAGAGCTCAACTATATCTTAAATGGAAGTAATGACCCCAATCTCAAACATGTCTACGTAGCTTCTCTTCCCAAGGAGATTCATCCAGAACTCAACAGACTTCTTATATCAGCTGGAAAAGAAATCAATCTTCTTTCCCTTGGAGAAATTCATCAGATGGCTATTGCAACAGTTGAAAAGTTATGTGAACAGCAAAATATGTTCAAATCACTGATACATAATAAGACTGCTCTTAAGCAAGCCTGCACTAAATCTCATCTGGAGATTAAGTATAACTCCAAGGATGGCGGTTGTACTTGTCATGTTAAAAAGAAAAAATCTACCAATGACAAGGATAAACCTAAAACGAAAGGAAAGCTCAGATTCTTTAAAAAGAAATCTTACAGGAGCAAAAGAACAGACAGGTGTTATATTTGCAAGAAGAAAGGACACTTTGCAAAACATTGTCCTCAGAATAGGGAAAAGTCTGCTCGAATGATCACTCACATCCAGCAATATACAGATTCAACTCTTGATAATACGGATGTTGAGTCTCTCTTCTCTGAACAAGATGAACAAACAGAAGAGAGTATTTTTGCTCTTGAAGATCCTGAAGAACTAATCTCAGGAGAATCTGAAGAAGAAGATGAATATCTGCCTATCTTGCAGACAACCACAATAAGCCAAGAAGCCATTCCATCTCCTCATATCCAACTTCACATTCTTCCCTCTAAATATGAGAGGCCAATCAAGGTTATTGGATTCATGGATACTGGAGCTTCTAAGTCAATGATGAACCAAGACATTCTTCCCAAAGAAGCCTGGACTACTCACTATGAATATTTTCAAGCGGCAGATGGTCAGAAGTTCAAAACTTCTCTGATTACTAAACATCCTATTGGCATTCAATTCTTTCCAGATTGCATTGTTTGGATGAAAGTAATTGGAAGCAAGTTACATGGAAAAGATCTTCTCATAGGTTTTGATCTTTATCACAAAGCTCAAAAACTTATGGTTCTTCCAACTGGCATAAAGTATAAGAGACAGTTCCAGCCTTATACTACCACACAGAAGATCTATGTTATATCCAATGCCCCAAGAGAATTTCGGGACTTAGCTCACAAGCTTCAGGATTGCTGTGCAGAATCTCACGCTGATTTTTATCATCCTGCACCACTCTGGAAGAACTCAGATTTCTTTATTCAACTTCCTTTTAAGATGAATGAAGATATCAATCCAACTAAGGCTACTCATCCAGGAATGACACCTGATGATCTAGCATTGGCCAAGAAAGAATGTCAACAGTTACAAGAACTCGGCCTTATCGAACCAACTAAGTCCAATTGGGCTTGCCAGGCTTTCTATGTCAACAAAAGATCAGAACAGATCAGAGGGAAAAAGAGGCTTGTCATTGATTACAAGCCTTTGAATCATTTTCTTGCAGATGATAAGTTTCCTCTTCCAAGAACCCAGATGCTATTCTCTCAGTTAACCCAAGCTCAAATATTTTCAAAGTTTGATCTGAAAGCTGGATTTTGGCAATTGGGTATTGATCCAAAAGATCGATACAAGACAGCATTCTGTATCCCAACGGCCCAGTTTCAATGGACAGTTATGCCTTTTGGGCTTAAAGTCGCCCCATCACTATTCCAAAAGGCCATGACTCGAATATTTGAGCCCATAATGCACAGTGCCTTGGTCTATATTGATGATATTCTATTATTCTCAAAAAATAGACAGGCCCACGAAAAATTATTGCAACAGTTCTTGGAGATTGTTCAACAGTATGGGATTATGTTATCTGAGAAAAAAGGGTATATTGGTCAAACAGAAATTGAATTTCTTGGAATGAATTTCTCAGAAGGAAAGTATCAGCCTGGTCCACATATTGCACAGGAACTACTCAAATTTCCAGATGAAAACTTAACTACTAAGGAAATTCAACAGTTCCTTGGAATAGTTAATTATCTGAAGGACTTCATCCCACACTGTTCAAGATACACATGTCAGATCTCAAAGATGCTCAGGAAAGGAGCCCCTCCTTGGGGAAACAGTCAGACGACAGCTGTCAAACAATTAAAACTCCTTTGCCAAAACCCACCACCTTTGAAGATTCCTGACACAGGGAAACGCATTTTGCAGACCGATGCAAGTGATGAATATTGGGGGGCCATTTTAATTGAAGAGATAAACGGAAACAAACATTTCTGTGGACATGCCAGTGGACAATTCAAAGATGCTGAAAAGCATTATCATACAGTCTACAAAGAAATCCTGGCCGTAAAATATGGAATCAAGAAATTTGAATTCCATTTGATAGGACATCACTTCACTGTACAAATGGACAACTCTTCTTTTCCAAAGATTTTTGAATTCAAAAATAAAGGAATCCCAGAGCCACAATTATTGAGGTTAAAGGATTGGTTTTCCAAGTACCAGTTCGAAGTTCAGCATATAAAAGGAGATAGGAATCTCATCCCTGATCTACTATCAAGGCCAAAACAAGTCCATTTGATTTCTCTAACAAAATCCATCCCATTAATCCTAATGGCTTCATCCCAAGTCCCTTCTTACGAATTACCGGACTTTCCAGAAACAAACCAGCCTCTGAATAATCCAAGACAAGTAAAAACTTTTGCCAGAAACCATCTCTTCTATTATCTTGCTAAGTTCTTACTTCTTATGGATATTCTTTTAGAACAAGGAAAGTTTTATCCAGATCATCCTTTCCTTCCGATATTTACCTTCCATGCCGATATTACCTTACCTTCTGAAGGATATTGGTATTTCTGGTGTTTAGGTCTGATAAGTTACTTTGCTATTGAGGTTAAACCTAAATTCCTCCTCCAAGCCATTCGGAAAAGAACACTGGAACCCAAGATCACCAAGTTTTTATATGGATATTGGGAAAAGAAAAACTGGGTAAAGGTTCTGAAAAATGTTCTCAAAGATACTTCGCATATGAAGGATCCTTATACAGTTATTCTCTTAAGAATGCCATACTATGGATCTTACAGTTATGGTTTTGACAAGATGTTTGTACAAGCTTATGGATATATCTATACCACTACTGATGGGGGTATCAGCAACTAGCAAGAGGAAGTTAACAAGTTATTCAGACATCTTTGCACCATTAATGAAGTTCCAGTTACTTTTTCTGAAGATATAAACTGTACATCAACTTTAAGGATTCCATATGATATCACTGGACCAGAAGCTTATAATACAACTCAGGTGAATCCTATGGAGACCATGGAGAAATATCCTGAAGTCTTCCAGGATGAGCAAGACCCATGGGATTATGGACCCTTGGAAGATTTTGATCTAACGATTACAGATAACACTTTTGATCCAAGGGTGATGCACACATCAGACGGAGATATTATCCAAGATTCTCCCGACAACAGCATGTGACAAAAAGATAAGGATGGACCCAGTACCAGACAACTCTATTAAAGATGGTGTCCATTAGTCAAAAGTTACTTTAGTTAAAGTTGCTTTAAGTTGTGGTCCTATTATGTCGTTGTTTTCAATAAAGCAGATTCCAGCTGTATGGTCTGGATGTGTTGTAAAATTAAGTGATAGAATAGTGTCCTGCAAGCCAACTATTTGGCTGCATTTAATTGAAAGGACCATTCAATTGGATTAATAAATGCATTTTATTATATGGTCATCTTTATCTTATGTAATAATTATCTACGCATAAGGATAGAAGTCCTTAGATCACAGGGCTATGGGACAACCCGTGGACTGATCTCCAAGGCCGTGATCTAGAACATATTCAAGAGTCGTAGAATCCAATCGAGATAGGACATCGTTGGATTCGGTTAGACTCTCACTATTGTGTATACTCCGATGAACTGGAGAACGCTGGGGTCCACGAGCGTGACTGGGATAGTCGATACACATAAGTGGGTGGCTTGCTGGGATGGCAAGTGCACTGAATACCCCAATTGGGAAATAACTCACCATGGAAGCAGGTAGTCGCATATCGGGGTTGAAGTTATTCCAATTTGCAATAGTATACGAGGAACGATCCCTAACTACTTGAGATGATAGGGTTTATTTGGTGCGAGAACGTCTATGCTTTGATATGAGTTCCGACTGACTGGGGATCGCCAGAAAGTCTCTGTGGACTCATGTTGGGTATAGAGGAACTCGTATGCAGGTTCATATCATCAACAAAGGATCCATTGACCCGACTTGATAGGTTGGGAAATTCTCCTATGGATTTCTGTGAGAAATTAATTCTGGTAAAATCCTCGGCCGAGGTATCTGACGACTTTATGTAAGTAGCTCATAAAGATTAAGTCAAAGAGAATTATTTCGAGACCAGAATACATAAGGTCAAGACAAAAGAAAAGGGAAACCGATGAAAGACCATACCCTTAAGTCTCGACTGGGAGATTGATCGATGGAGAGATTATGTCGTATATGGAAATTGTAAATGATAAAAGGTTCACTGAATTAATTCACCAGTGATTGGGCTCCATGGGCTTGTGGCTGGACATCGACCGTGGAGTGTGGGAGAATTCCCAAATTGGCAGGGGTGCTAATTTTGGAATGATCAATCGACAGAGTGTTCGATTGATTTAGAGTAAATCTTACTCGAATAATTAAATAATATTTAATTATAACCCACGGCCAATTATGTGGTGAACCTACGGGGGCATACACAATACACATGAAGCGAAAGCGAGGAAATAAGAACGACCGAGTCGACTGGGTCGACTGGGTGAATAATCGACTGGGTTGATTATTATGGGTGGGTCGACTGGGTCGACCCAATTGGAACAAATTGAGATCCAATTGGAATTGGATCAGGATCATAAATTAAATTGGAATTTAATTTGTGGATTAATTAATTAAGTTGGATTTAATTAATTAGAAGGGATTTTAATTAAATGGACTTAGAGTCTGATTTAATTAAATGGGAGATTAAGTTAATTAATTGGGCTATTTAATTGGGAGATTAAATAAAGCCTGGTCAAATTAATTAACTGGGCCATGAATTAATTAGAAGACTTGGTCTTCTAATTAAAGAGGGCCATGTAGGAGAGAAGAGTCCTAGTCCTAAAAGGACTAGGTTAGGGAGATAACTATAAGTAGCCTACTTGTAGTTATTTTTCACACAACTCAATAAGCAAAAATTGAGCAAAAGCAAAAATTCTCTCTCCCCTCTCCCTGTGTAGTCGACCGAACCCTGTCTTCCTTTTGGAAGAATTTTTCGTTTTCGACTTTGTTCCAAAATCGTTCCTATATCCTAGATCATAATATATCTTGTGTTCTAGCTGATCGAGATTTATTATTTTCGTGTAATTGTGGTGTATCAACCCGTAGAGGCGCAACACGTGGGGCGCTACTGCAGAGCTTGGGTCGATTTTGCTGAGGAGAATTTCAGAGTCCGTTTTGCTGACTGCCAACTTGGATTTGCAAGGAGATAGGTATAACGTGCAAACTTATACTATCGTTTTAATTATTCATATATATACAACTAGAGAGTATCCTGACAAGATTCCGTAAGAGGTCCAAAATTTTTATATTCCGCTGTGCCTAGGGCTGTTTATCTTACCGAATCCCAACAGTGGTATCAGAGCCAACTCTAGGCTTTGTATATATATGAATTTGCAAATTCTGTGTTATAAATCATATGTTTGATTTATGTGTGGCTAGTTCTTTAACTTTGCATGTTTTAGAACATAAATCTGTTAACTTAGAGTTAATGTAAAATTTTGATTCGAAATTTTATCATGTTAATTTTTATTTTGGATTGGGATTTAATTAATTGGATCTGTTTAATTAAATCAAAAGTAATCGAAACACAAAAAAAAAAAAATTTATGGATCCAACCGCGGTGGCACGCGGCGGTGCGCGGCAACGCACCGCGGCTGGGCGGCCACCGCGAGCTGCTGCCCACAGCAGCGTGCGAGCAGCACACAGGCTGCGCGTGCAGCACACGACAGCAGCCCATGGGCTGTCTGCCGCATGCTGTCACGCACAGCCACGCGCCGCCATGCACTGCTACGCGCAGCCGCGGCTGCCACAGACAGCCCACGCGCGGACTTTGTGGTCGCGTGTGTTGGCCACGTGGCAATCCTCGATTGGTCACATATTGGCTGACTTTTGGTTGGACTCTAATTCTGCCTATTTTGATAAATCTGAAAATCTTGGAGATTTGATTGTTATGGAATCTTGGTGAATCTTGGAAAGATCTTAGAGATCTTATTAAACAAGGAAACTTAGAGTTTCATTTGTGATAAGACATTTAATTAGAATTAATGTCTAGTAAGTTACCAAGATTGAAAGATCTTAGAGATCTTATTAAACAAGGAAACTTAGAGTTTCATTTGTGATAAGACATTTAATTAGAATTAATGTCTAGTAAGTTACCAAGATTGAAAGATCTTAGAGATCTTATTAAACAAGGAAACTTAGAGTTTCATTTGTGATAAGACATTTAATTAAAATTAATCTCTTCTAGCAAGTTACCAAGATTAAAGATCTTAGAGATCTTATTAGATTAGGAAACTTGGAGTTTTTGGATAAGGTAGTTATCTTGTTAGATGTGAACACTACCTTAATTAAACTAATCTGGACAAAATAGGATTATCTTGAAAATCTTAGAGATTTGGAAACTTTGGGAAACTTAGAGTTTTGGATAAGGTAAGAATCTTAGAGATTTAGATTACCTTAATTAACCAATTTAAATCAAGATAAGTTTGTAGATTACTTAGAGCTCAAGTAAGAGCTAATTAATCTTAGAGGTTAATTGTTAATTCAAAATTAATTAACTTTGATGAATTTTTGCGAATTAAAATTAATGAAGCCGGTAAATTTACATTTTTGCCCTCATGTGAATTTATGCATGTTCTTAAGTGAATATGTGGATTGGTCGATTTTGCCCTTAAGCCCTGTGTAGTTTTGGTTTATTTATTTTATGGGTTGTAATTAAATGGGCCTGATTGGTGCCCTTGCTTGCGCAAACAAATGTAATAGAATAGGGCCTTTATTTTTATAAGCTAGGCTTAGATTAGGCTTGGAGCCGAGAAGACCTCATGAAGACTTGGAGATCCACATGGAGGCCCATTACCTTGAAGGACATGGAGGCCCAATTCATTACATGGAGGCCCAATCAAGGTGGATATTACAAGAAGGCCCATGATGTATGGGTTTGTAAATTGTAATAGTTAGGACATTTAATTTCCACCCTAGACTGACCAATTGATCCATCATGTGGCTCGTGATGGATCGCATAGGATGGGCAATCGATCAATCGTGTATGCAATGCTAGGTGATGTATGTTTACTTTTTATTCTTTGATGTATGTTATGCATGCTTAGAATAGATCACGTAAACAAGATAAGCATAATCTGATGAGACCTCGCACTTGAACATTTCATAAAACCTCCAATTGAACCTAAAATTCAATTGTAATATTAAATCGAACAACGGGCGCATATGAATGGTGTCTATGGTCCGAGCCTATCCAATTACTAGGTCTTAGGCATATTGTAAGAATATATCTCGATGTCTCACGAGTCGTGGGTCGAGCTATAGGAAGATGATATGTCTATTGCCTCGATGCACGAGATTAGTGCCAAGGGAGGGGATAGCAAGGTTCTAGACGCTGTCTCACGAGTCGTGGGGCGTCTAGGATTGAACTATTTCTCTTCACGAGTATTGGACATGATTTAACGCGAGTAAGTATGGATGTCTCACGAGTCGTGGGTCCATAACGAAAACCGAGGCTAAATGAACTCAAGGGTTAGCTGGGATGGTTAACCGGCGACGTGATCGCCCACCAAGTGGATCGATTGGTATGGCCAACGAGTCGTGGGTACTAAGCGATTGCATTTGGGCCTTGAGCCCATTAGGAAATTTTTATTTCCCGAACCTTATGTGGGGGCATAAGTATTCGACAAAAATAGTGGGAGTAATTTACAAATGAAAACCATGTTTGTAAATTATGCATTGATATTAATCTGCCGCGTATTTATCGTCATGTTTATGATAGTTTTTCATAAGTTATGTATCCATGAATATTTATCATCATACTTGAATCAAATAAATTGACTGAACTCAAATGAATTTTGAATGACTTCAAAACTTGAGAAATTATTCTCAAGTCCAAGCAAGGACTAATCTCCTTACAAAGATTTCATTGTGTTTCCTTTCGAAGTTACACTTCGACTGGAATGGTGATAGGTTTCACCAAGCTGCCTTTTTCGAAGTTACTCTTCAAATAAGAATGGTGATAAGTTTCACCAGAGGGTTGAGGATGGTTCTCAAGCCCAAATTTTCTTGAAGGCAAACATGAAATCTCCCATAAATGGGAAGTAACATCTTGTTAAAAGGCCTCAAAAGGCTCGAGAGATGGAAGAAGAGGAATGTATCCTCTCTGAAGGGAATTAACCTTGGAGGTTTTTCTGTAAGGATGATAAGTTGTAAAGTCAATCAAAATGGTTCTTCCATGGATTAAGATCAAGGGAAAGAGGGAATTGAACCTATTCATCCCATAAGGGATGATTAAATTTTATTGAACTTAACCTTATGGTTAAAGTAATGCATAAGGGTGTTGGATGCCCGATGAAGCACTCATTGATGCATTCAATGCATCTAAAGCCATGAATTATTTAGATCATTGGAATTTGCTTATACCATCCCTTGTCTTAAGGGATGTGATAGTTCCATAATGGTTGGAACTGATTGCGCTATAAGATTTATACGCAAAAGGTGTACATAAGCAAATGAGTATGGATACTCATATATCGACTAAATAAAATATGCATAGTCAATAAAATATAAATAATCAAGATTTCACACACTTAAGTCGTTGTAAAAACCGAAAGACGATACACGAATACTAAAACATATTTCCGAATTAAAAGATTCAAAGACTGAGCTCGACTGGGTCGAGCTTGACTGGGATACTGTACATAGTAACCGACTTTCGAATCTTGCTTAATGGAAATTAGATTTAGTAGTTGGTTGCTAGGCAACCAAGAGGCATAAACAATTGCAATGGATTTAATCCATTTATAAGTGTGTAGAAACACTAAAGCATTAGTGGGAGATAAGGCGTCTCTAAAAGTACGTTGTGATGTACAAATCCAAATTACTTTTGGAATAGAAAAGAGAGCCTAATCAATGAAAGCATGTAAGAGATTTGGATCGATTCAAAATCAAACATGCATTGGCAGTACGCCATTGATTATTTAATAGAGAATTGGATTCTCGAAATGTAAGACTCGCTCAAAACATTGTCAGTTGTTGAGCATTCTGGACATGTAAATGTCCATTAAAAAATCTTACATGAAATTCCTTATTCAACCAAATAAAAACTTGATCGAAAAAATCGAAGATACTAAGCTAAGTATCTATGAAGCCAGTTCCAAAATCATGTGATATGAGTTTTGGTATTGCACCTTTATATGCATTCATGCGCATATGGGGTCTCCCGCTTATGTGAATAAGCTGGTGGGAGATAAGCTGAACGTATGGTCCATCTTATGCAATTCGTGGGGTATCCAGAAAACTCTATAGGATACAAGTTCTACGATCCTACAAGATAAACTAGGTTTGTCTCAAGGAACGCATACTTCTTAGAGAAGGATTTCTTGCTAGGCAAGAAGGATTTCTTGCTAGGCAAGAAGGAACACAACGTAGAACTAGATGAGGTCACTGAAGCTGAAAAGGCCGAAGAGGTCAAACAAGCCGACCCATCGCCACAGGCAGTGGGAGAACATGAGCATGAAAGTGCACCAGAAAGTACACCGGTGCTTCGTAAGTCAGAAAGACAACGTAGAGAACCCGAGAGGTACTACAGTCTGCTGCATGAGACTAGACAGTCTCTAACCGACCCAAGGACTTACGAAGAGGCTATGCTAGGCATAGACTCGGGAAAGTGGCATGAAACCATGGAATTCGAATTGGACTCCATGCACTCGAACAAGGTCTGGGCCTTGGTAGATCCACCAGTGGGAGTAGCTCCCGTGGGTTGCAAGTGGATCTATAAGCGAAAGCTTGGAGTGAACGGAGAGGTAATAACCTACAAGGCGCGATTAGTGGCAAAAGGATACACTCAAAGGCCAGGCATCGACTTTGAGGAGACCTTCTCGCCCGTCGCAATGCCTAAATCCATTCGAATCTTGCTGGCCATAACTGCGTGGTATAACTACGAGATATGGCAGATGGATGTGAAGACTGCCTTTTCTCAATGGGGACATTGAAAAGGAGATCTACATGGAACAACCAAAAGGATATGCATCCAAAGGAGATGAGCACAAGGTGTGCAAACTCCAGAGGTCCATTTATGGGCTGTAGCAAGCTTCCCGAAGTTGGAACATCCGTTTCGATGAAACAATCCAAACTTTTGGATTCATCAAAAACGTGTTCGAACCTTATGTGTACAAGAAGATCAGTAGGAGTACAGTTGAATTTTTGGTGCTTTACGTTGACGACATTCTTCTCATTGGAAACAATGTAAAGGTGTTGTCCGAAACTAAAGCATGGTTATCTGCACAATTCTCAATGAAGGAATTGGGAGAAGCATCCTTTATACTGGGTATAAGGATCTACCGAAATAGATCAAAAGGACTGCTGGGCCTCTCCCAATTCCAGTACATAGGTAAAATCTTGAAAAGATTTAATATGGAAGAATCCAAGAGAGGATTGCTTCCAATGAGACATGGGATTGCACTCTCTAAGTCTATGGCCCCAAAGACGCCTGAAGAGAGAAGCAATATGTCTCAAGTACCATATGCATCCGCGATAGGAAGCATAATGTATGGTATGCTATGTACGAGACCAGACGTAGCGTACGCTTTAAGCGTTACAAGTCGCTACCAGTGTGATCCAGGTGAGCAGCACTGGATAGCCGTAAAGGAAATTCTGAAGTACCTGAGAAGGACTAAGGAATTGTTCTTGGTATACGGTGGAAGAGAATTGAAATTGGAAGGCTATAATGATTCTAGCTTCCAATGTAATGTAGACGACTTCAAGTCGACATCTGGATACGTGTTCTGCCTCAATAGTGGTGCGGTAAGCTGGAACAACTCCAAGCAAAACACTACCGCAGATTCAACCACCGAGACAGAATACATTGCCGCGAGTGAAGCAGCAAAGGAAGGTGTTTGGATGAAAAACTTCATCCAGGAATTGGATGTGATACCTAGCATTGTCGAGCCATTACTATCTTCTGTGATAATAATGGAGCTATCTCGCAAGCAAAGGAGTCGAGATCTCATCAGAATCCAAGCACGAACTAAGACGATACCATTTGATATGTTATATCATTGGTAGAGGAGACATAAAGATGGAACGTGTCACCTCAAAGGATAATACGACGGACCCGCTGTCTAAGCCATTGCCTCAAAGGCATCCGAAAAACATCTGTCTAAGATGGGAATCAGAAGTATGAAAAGTTGGCTTTAGTACAAGTGGGAGATTGATAGAATAGTGTCCTGCAAGCCAACTATTTGGCTGCATTTAATTGAAAGGACCATTCAATTGGATTAATAAATGCATTTTATTATATGGTCATCTTTATCTTATGTAATAATTATCTACGCATAAGGATAGAAGTCCTTAGATCACAGGGCTATGGGACAACCCGTGGACTGATCTCCAAGGCCGTGATCTAGAACATATTCAAGAGTCGTAGAATCCAATCGAGATAGGACATCGTTGGATTCGGTTAGACTCTCACTATTGTGTATACTCCGATGAACTGGAGAACGCTGGGGTCCACGAGCGTGACTGGGATAGTCGATACACATAAGTGGGTGGCTTGCTGGGATGGCAAGTGCACTGAATACCCCAATTGGGAAATAACTCACCATGGAAGCAGGTAGTCGCATATCGGGGTTGAAGTTATTCCAATTTGCAATAGTATACGAGGAACGATCCCTAACTACTTGAGATGATAGGGTTTATTTGGTGCGAGAACGTCTATGCTTTGATATGAGTTCCGACTGACTGGGGATCGCCAGAAAGTCTCTGTGGACTCATGTTGGGTATAGAGGAACTCGTATGCAGGTTCATATCATCAACAAAGGATCCATTGACCCGACTTGATAGGTTGGGAAATTCTCCTATGGATTTCTGTGAGAAATTAATTCTGGTAAAATCCTCGGCCGAGGTATCTGACGACTTTATGTAAGTAGCTCATAAAGATTAAGTCAAAGAGAATTATTTCGAGACCAGAATACATAAGGTCAAGACAAAAGAAAAGGGAAACCGATGAAAGACCATACCCTTAAGTCTCGACTGGGAGATTGATCGATGGAGAGATTATGTCGTATATGGAAATTGTAAATGATAAAAGGTTCACTGAATTAATTCACCAGTGATTGGGCTCCATGGGCTTGTGGCTGGACATCGACCGTGGAGTGTGGGAGAATTCCCAAATTGGCAGGGGTGCTAATTTTGGAATGATCAATCGACAGAGTGTTCGATTGATTTAGAGTAAATCTTACTCGAATAATTAAATAATATTTAATTATAACCCACGGCCAATTATGTGGTGAACCTACGGGGGCATACACAATACACATGAAGCGAAAGCGAGGAAATAAGAACGACCGAGTCGACTGGGTCGACTGGGTGAATAATCGACTGGGTTGATTATTATGGGTGGGTCGACTGGGTCGACCCAATTGGAACAAATTGAGATCCAATTGGAATTGGATCAGGATCATAAATTAAATTGGAATTTAATTTGTGGATTAATTAATTAAGTTGGATTTAATTAATTAGAAGGGATTTTAATTAAATGGACTTAGAGTCTGATTTAATTAAATGGGAGATTAAGTTAATTAATTGGGCTATTTAATTGGGAGATTAAATAAAGCCTGGTCAAATTAATTAACTGGGCCATGAATTAATTAGAAGACTTGGTCTTCTAATTAAAGAGGGCCATGTAGGAGAGAAGAGTCCTAGTCCTAAAAGGACTAGGTTAGGGAGATAACTATAAGTAGCCTACTTGTAGTTATTTTTCACACAACTCAATAAGCAAAAATTGAGCAAAAGCAAAAATTCTCTCTCCCCTCTCCCTGTGTAGTCGACCGAACCCTGTCTTCCTTTTGGAAGAATTTTTCGTTTTCGACTTTGTTCCAAAATCGTTCCTATATCCTAGATCATAATATATCTTGTGTTCTAGCTGATCGAGATTTATTATTTTCGTGTAATTGTGGTGTATCAACCCGTAGAGGCGCAACACGTGGGGCGCTACTGCAGAGCTTGGGTCGATTTTGCTGAGGAGAATTTCAGAGTCCGTTTTGCTGACTGCCAACTTGGATTTGCAAGGAGATAGGTATAACGTGCAAACTTATACTATCGTTTTAATTATTCATATATATACAACTAGAGAGTATCCTGACAAGATTCCGTAAGAGGTCCAAAATTTTTATATTCCGCTGTGCCTAGGGCTGTTTATCTTACCGAATCCCAACATTAAGTTGTATTGTAATATATTTGGAGTCCGCCCTCTATAAATAGGGGCATCTGTATCATTGTAAATTATTCAGAATTCAATAAACTCTCTGGTTTATAAAAATCATGTCTAGCTAAAACTTCTTTCTCTAGTTCTTCAGATTCCTCTCGATGGTTCTTGATTAATATACTCTTACTTTATCAATAAGTATGCTCTGTACTTGCCTCTTATGAGGATCCTGTACATCAGAAAGTTGGCAAAGACAATGGAATGGTCCATGAACTAAGCTACGGTCCCTGTATTCTTTTAAGGTTGAACAAATTAAAGAATGGCTGTCTTATTTTCATAAGGTTATGTATATGAGGTTGCCTGTAAGTCCCGCTGAGGTCAGGAGTACCGTTAGGGCAATCGGCTAATCATATATTTAACTAAATGGTATAATACATCTATTTCATTAATTTGATCTTTCTATAAAGAAGAATTGCAGGGCTCCCGGCTCCTCGTGGTATCAGAGCCATAAATTTTTCCTAAAAAGAGCCCAAGAGTGTATTAATCTTGATGCCGGATGAGTAGGAGGAAGAAGAACTAGATGAACTCTCATAGCATGACATCCCCAGACCAGTTAATCTCAGTTTCATCCTCCTTGTCTTTACCTCGTCGTTCTACCAGGAAAATAGAAAACCTTGTAGAATATTCTACAATACCAGATTCCGCTGTAGTAGAAAACTCTGTAACCCCCGTAATTAGTCCCTATAATATCTACAGAAAGAAAGGTTCCCTTAGAGGAATCCGCTCTCTTATCTCCTCCAACAGACCTTTAACCAAAGAATATGTCCAGACCTCTAAACTGGATAAATGTGATATTCCTTATTCCAAAAAAGAACAGTATATTACTCTTGCCATTCCTCCAGAATATATCACCTCTTGGCAAAGAGAAGGATATACCCACTTGCACTTTGGTGCCGTTCGCCTTGTGCTTTCTTATCAAGGAAGAAAAGGTCTTCCAGTTACTGCCAGATTGGCTCTTTTAGACACCCGTTTCACCAGCTATGAGCATGCAGTTATCGGAACCGTGGTGACTACTCTCAACAACGGAAGTGCCGTACTCACTTACTTCCCTAATTTTGCCATGTCTCTAAATGACGCCAACCTTCCTACAGCTTTGAAGGTTCAAGTACAGATTACTGGTGCAGATCAAGTTGCATCTGCCATATCTGCAACTCTACATCATCAAATAGTCTACAGACTACAGGATCATGGACTAGATCTACAAGGATCTGGATCTCCTGATGCTCTAATGATCTTGGCTGAATCTGGATCTAACACACCTACCATTGTTCAGATCCCAAGACAGATCCCTCGCAAAGAACTTGAGCTTCTCATGCCTACCGAATGGATCACCAACTACGAATCTCTTCAACAAACTCATGAGCCTATCATATCTACTACTTATGAGTTCCAAAAAATGAAAGATAGGAAGACTAAAACCATCTTCAAGATGCCTACAGAAGAAGAACCATCTTCTTCCTCAAAGGATATCTTCAGGCAACTGATGATCCAACCAGTAGAAGACAAGAGGGAAAAAATAATGTTCTATGGAGCAAAGATCCCAGTACCCATAGCTTTCTTTAAAGCGGATGGTTCTCATGTATATACCGACAAAATTGATGGCCATTTTCTATGGGATACTGACCCAACCATGTGTGATCCTGACTGTTCTTGTGATGAACAAGATGAAGAGTCTGATGATGATGATAGTGAAGCCAGTAGAAGGAGAAGGAGAAGAAAAGCAAGGAAACAAAGACTTTCTTGCAGAGAAGACAGATCTGAAGATCCAGATCTTGACCCTCCAGTTTGTGCTCAACCATTGCCCTGTTATAATCAATCCTTCTTCTTTTGTTCACAGTCAGACGACAGCTGTCAAACAATTAAAACTCCTTTGCCAAAACCCACCACCTTTGAAGATTCCTGACACAGGGAAACGCATTTTGCAGACCGATGCAAGTGATGAATATTGGGGGGCCATTTTAATTGAAGAGATAAACGGAAACAAACATTTCTGTGGACATGCCAGTGGACAATTCAAAGATGCTGAAAAGCATTATCATACAGTCTACAAAGAAATCCTGGCCGTAAAATATGGAATCAAGAAATTTGAATTCCATTTGATAGGACATCACTTCACTGTACAAATGGACAACTCTTCTTTTCCAAAGATTTTTGAATTCAAAAATAAAGGAATCCCAGATCCACAATTATTGAGGTTAAAGGATTGGTTTTCCAAGTACCAGTTCGAAGTTCAGCATATAAAAGGAGATAGGAATCTCATCCCTGATCTACTATCAAGGCCAAAACAAGTCCATTTGATTTCTCTAACAAAATCCATCCCATTAATCCTAATGGCTTCATCCCAAGTCCCTTCTTACGAATTACCGGACTTTCCAGAAACAAACCAGCCTCTGAATAATCCAAGACAAGTAAAAACTTTTGCTAGAAACCATCTCTTCTATTATCTTGCTAAGTTCTTACTTCTTATGGATATTCCTTTAGAACAAGGAAAGTTTTATCCAGATCATCCTTTCCTTCCGATATTTACCTTCCATGCCGATATTACCTTACCTTCTGAAGGATATTGGTATTTCTGGTGTTTAGGTCTGATAAGTTACTTTGCTATTGAGGTTAAACCTAAATTCCTCCTCCAAGCCATTCGGAAAAGAACACTGGAACCCAAGATCACCAAGTTTTTATATGGATATTGGGAAAAGAAAAACTGGGTAAAGGTTCTGAAAAATGTTCTCAAAGATACTTCGCATATGAAGGATCCTTATACAGTTATTCTCTTAAGAAGGCCATACTATGGATCTTACAGTTATGGTTTTGACAAGATGTTTGTACAAGCTTATGGATATATCTATACCACTACTGATGGGGGTATCAGCAACCAGCAAGAGGAAGTTAACAAGTTATTCAGACATCTTTGCACCATTAATGAAGTTCCAGTTACTTTTTCTGAAGATATAAACTGTACATCAACTTTAAGGATTCCATATGATATCACTGGACCAGAAGCTTAAAATACAACTCAGGTGAATCCTATGGAGACCATGGAGAAATATCCTGAAGTCTTCCAGGATGAGCAAGACCCATGGGATTATGGACCCTTGGAAGATTTTGATCTAACGATTACAGATAACACTTTTGATCCAAGGGTGATGCACACATCAGACGGAGATATTATCCAAGATTCTCCCGACAACAGCATGTGACAAAAAGATAAGGATGGACCCAGTACCAGACAACTCTATTAAAGATGGTGTCCATTAGTCAAAAGTTACTTTAGTTAAAGTTGCTTTAAGTTGTGGTCCTATTATGTCGTTGTTTTCAATAAAGCAGATTCCAGCTGTATGGTCTGGATGTGTTGTAAAATTAAGTTGTATTGTAATATATTTGGAGTCCGCCCTCTATAAATAGGGGAATCTGTATCATTGTAAATTATTCAGAATTCAATAAACTCTCTGGTTTATAAAAATCATGTCTAGCTAAAACTTCTTTCTCTAGTTCTTCAGATTCCTCTCGATGGTTCTTGATTAATATACTCTTACTTTATCAATAAGTATGCTCTGTACTTGCCTCTTATGAGGATCCTGTACATCAGAAAGTTGGCAAAGACAATGGAATGGTCCATGAACTAAGCTACGGTCCCTGTATTCTTTTAAGGTTGAACAAATTAAAGAATGGCTGTCTTATTTTCATAAGGTTATGTATATGAGGTTGCCTGTAAGTCCCGCTGAGGTCAGGAGTACCGTTAGGGCAATCGGCTAATCATATATTTAACTAAATGGTATAATACATCAATTTCATTAATTTGATCTTTCTATAAAGAATTGCAGGGCTCCCGGCTCCTCGTGGCAAAATTAGGGAAGTAAGTGAGTACGGCACTTCCGTTGTTGAGAGTAGTCACCACGGTTCCGATAACTGCATGCTCATAGCAGGTGAAACGGGTGTCTAAAAGAGCCAATCTGGCAGTAACTGGAAGACCTTTTCTTCCTTGATAAGAAAGCACAAGGCGAACGGCACCAAAGTGCAAGTGGGTATATCCTTCTCTTTGCCAAGAGGTGATATATTCTGGAGGAATGGCAAGAGTAATATACTGTTCTTTTTTGGAATAAGGAATATCACATTTATCCAGTTTAGAGGTCTGGACATATTCTTTGGTTAAAGGTCTGTTGGAGGAGATAAGAGAGCGGATTCCTCTAAGGGAACCTTTCTTTCTGTAGATATTATAGGGACTAATTACGGGGGGTACAGAGTTTTCTACTACAGCGGAATCTGGTATTGTAGAATATTCTACAAGGTTTTCTATTTTACTGGTAGAACGACGAGGTAAAGACAAGGAGGATGAAACTGAGATTAACTGGTCTGGGGATGTCATGCTATGAGAGTTCATCTAGTTCTTCTTCCTCCTACTCATCCGGCATCAAGATTAATACACTCTTGGGCTCTTTTTAGGAAAAAGTTATGGCTCTGATACCACGAGGAGCCGGGAGCCCTGCAATTCTTTATAGAAAGATCAAATTAATGAAATAGATGTATTATACCATTTAGTTAAATATATGATTAGCCGATTGCCCTAACGGTACTCCTGACCTCAGCGGGACTTACAGGCAACCTCATATACATAACCTTATGAAAATAAGACAGCCATTCTTTAATTTGTTCAACCTTAAAAGAATACAGGGACCGTAGCTTAGTTCATGGACCATTCCATTGTCTTTGCCAACTTTCTGATGTACAGGATCCTCATAAGAGGCAAGTACAGAGCATACTTATTGATAAAGTAAGAGTATATTAATCAAGAACCATCGAGAGGAATCTGAAGAACTAGAGAAAGAAGTTTTAGCTAGACATGATTTTTATAAACCAGAGAGTTTATTGAATTCTGAATAATTTACAATGATACAAATGCCCCTATTTATAGAGGGCGGACTCCAAATATATTACAATACAACTTAATTTTACAACACATCCAGACCATACAGCTGGAATCTGCTTTATTGAAAACAACGACATAATAGGACCACAACTTAAAGCAATTTTAACTAAAGTAACTTTTGACTAATGGACACCATCTTTAATAGAGTTGTCTGGTACTGGGTCCATCCTTATCTTTTTGTCACATGCTGTTGTCGGGAGAATCTTGGATAATATCTCCGTCTGATGTGTGCATCACCCTTGGATCAAAAGTGTTATCTGTAATCGTTAGATCAAAATCTTCCAAGGGTCCATAATCCCATGGGTCTTGCTCATCCTGGAAGACTTCAGGATATTTCTCCATGGTCTCCATAGGATTCACCTGAGTTGTATTATAAGCTTCTGGTCCAGTGATCTCATATGGAATCCTTAAAGTTGATGTACAGTTTATATCTTCAGAAAAAGTAACTGGAACTTCATTAATGGTGCAAAGATGTCTGAATAACTTGTTAACTTCCTCTTGCTGGTTGCTGATACCCCCATCAGTAGTGGTATAGATATATCCATAAGCTTGTACAAACATCTTGTCAAAACCATAACTGTAAGATCCATAGTATGGCCTTCTTAAGAGAATAACTGTATAAGGATCCTTCATATGCGAAGTATCTTTGAGAACATTTTTCAGAACCTTTACCCAGTTTTTCTTTTCCCAATATCCATATAAAAACTTGGTGATCTTGGGTTCCAGTGTTATTTTCCGAATGGCTTGGAGGAGGAATTTAGGTTTAACCTCAATAGCAAAGTAACTTATCAGACCTAAACACCAGAAATACCAATATCCTTCAGAAGGTAAGGTAATATCGGCATGGAAGGTAAATATCGGAAGGAAAGGATGATCTGGATAAAACTTTCCTTGTTCTAAAGGAATATCCATAAGAAGTAAGAACTTAGCAAGATAATAGAAGAGATGGTTTCTGGCAAAAGTTTTTACTTGTCTTGGATTATTCAGAGGCTGGTTTGTTTCTGGAAAGTCCGGTAATTCGTAAGAAGGGACTTGGGATGAAGCCATTAGGATTAATGGGATGGATTTTGTTAGAGAAATCAAATGGACTTGTTTTGGCCTTGATAGTAGATCAGGGATGAGATTCCTATCTCCTTTTATATGCTGAACTTCGAACTGGTACTTGGAAAACCAATCCCTTAACCTCAATAATTGTGGCTCTGGGATTCCTTTATTTTTGAATTCAAAAATCTTTGGAAAAGAAGAGTTGTCCATTTGTACAGTGAAGTGATGTCCTATCAAATGGAATTCAAATTTCTTGATTCCATATTTTACGGCCAGGATTTCTTTGTAGACTGTATGATAATGCTTTTCAGCATCTTTGAATTGTCCACTGTCATGTCCACAGAAATGTTTGTTTCCGTTTATCTCTTCAATTAAAATGGCCCCCCAACATTCATCACTTGCATCGGTCTGCAAAATGCGTTTCCCTGTGTCAGAAATCTTCAAAGGTGGTGGGTTTTGGCAAAGGAGTTTTAATTGTTTGACAGCTGTCGTCTGACTGTTTCCCCAAGGAGGGGCTCCTTTCCTGAGCATCTTTGAGATCTGACATGTGTATCTTGAACAGTGTGGGATGAAGTCCTTCAGATAATTAACTATTCCAAGGAACTGTTGAATTTCCTTAGTAGTTAAGTTTTCATCTGGAAATTTGAGTAGTTCCTGTGCAATATGTGGACCAGGCTGATACTTTCCTTCTGAGAAATTCATTCCAAGAAATTCAATTTCTGTTTGACCAATATACCCTTTTTTCTCAGATAACATAATCCCATACTGTTGAACAATCTCCAAGAACTGTTGCAATAATTATTCGTGGGCCTGTCTATTTTTTGAGAATAATAGAATATCATCAATATAGACCAAGGCACTGTGCATTATGGGCTCAAATATTCGAGTCATGGCCTTTTGGAATAGTGATGGGGCGACTTTAAGCCCAAAAGGCATAACTGTCCATTGAAACTGGGCCGTTGGGATACAGAATGCTGTCTTGTATCGATCTTTTGGATCAATACCCAATTGCCAAAATCCAGCTTTCAGATCAAACTTTGAAAATATTTGAGCTTGGGTTAACTGAGAGAACAGCATCTGGGTTCTTGGAAGAGGAAACTTATCATCTGCAAGAAAATGATTCAAAGGCTTGTAATCAATGACAAGCCTCTTTTTCCCTCTGATCTGTTCTGATCTTTTGTTGACATAGAAAGCCTGGCAAGCCCAATTGGACTTAGTTGGTTCGATAAGCCCGAGTTCTTGTAACTGTTGACATTCTTTCTTGGCCAATGCTAGATCATCAGGTGTCATTCCTGGATGAGTAGCCTTAGTTGGATTGATATCTTCATTCATCTTAAAAGGAAGTTGAATAAAGAAATCTGAGTTCTTCCAGAGTGGTGCAGGATGATAAAAATCAGCGTGAGATTCTGCACAGCAATCCTGAAGCTTGTGAGCTAAGTCCCGAAATTCTCTTGGGGCATTGGATATAGCATAGATCTTCTGTGTGGTAGTATAAGGCTGGAACTGTCTCTTATACTTTATGCCAGTTGGAAGAACCATAAGTTTTTGAGCTTTGTGATAAAGATCAAAACCTATGAGAAGATCTTTTCCATGTAACTTGCTTCCAATTACTTTCATCCAAACAATGCAATCTGGAAAGAATTGAATGCCAATAGGATGTTTAGTAATCAGAGAAGTTTTGAACTTCTGACCATCTGCCGCTTGAAAATATTAATAGTGAGTAGTCCAGGCTTCTTTGGGAAGAATGTCTTGGTTCATCATTGACTTAGAAGCTCCAGTATCCATGAATCCAATAACCTTGATTGGCCTCTCATATTTAGAGGGAAGAATGTGAAGTTGGATATGAGGAGATGGAATGGCTTCTTGGCTTATTGTGGCTGTCTGCAAGATAGGCAGATATTCATCTTCTTCTTCAGATTCTCCTGAGATTAGTTCTTCAGGATCTTCAAGAGCAAAAATACTCTCTTATGTTTGTTCATCTTGTTCAGAGAAGAGAGACTCAACATCCGTATTATCAAGAGTTGAATCTGTATATTGCTGGATGTGAGTGATAATTCGAGCAGACTTTTCCCTATTCTGAGGACAATGTTTTGCAAAGTATCCTTTCTTCTTGCAAATATAACACCTGTCTGTTCTTTTGCTCCTGTAAGATTTCTTTTTAAAGAATCTGAGCTTTCCTTTCGTTTTAGGTTTATCCTTGTCATTGGTAGATTTTTTCTTTTTAACATGACAAGTACAACCGCCATCCTTGGAGTTACACTTAATCTCCAGATGAGATTTAGTGCAGGCTTGCTTAAGAGCAGTCTTATTATGTATCAGTGATTTGAACATATTTTGCTGTTCACATAACTTTTCAACTGTTGCAATAGCCATCTGATGAATTTCTCCAAGGGAAAGAAGATTGATTTCTTTTCCAGCTGATATAAGAAGTCTGTTGAGTTCTGGATGAATCTCCTTGGGAAGAGAAGCTACGTAGACATGTTTGAGATTGGGGTCATTACTTCCATTTAAGATATAGTAGAGCTCTGCCATTCTCTTGTAATGGACGTCCAAATCTTTTTTCTGTAAAGAACAACACTTCATGGCAAAATAACTTTGTTGGATAAATTTGTCATAAAGTGAACTGTCTACCAGAAATTCCAAGTGGATGGCTCCTAATGCTTGACTCGTAGAAGCTTGGATGAATTGAATTTGTCTGTATTCTCCAAGTGACAGGAACCATTCTCTCAATGTTCCGGTGAACCTGGAAGCAAATTCTCTAAGGATAACAGAAGAATCTTGTTCCTTAGTTTTTTGTAGGTCAATCCAGGCAGCAAAAGTTTGTAGCCTCTCTCTTCTTTTCTCCACTGGAATATCATCAAAAGTAAACCAAGGTCCATTGGTTGGTTTTGGAGAAACAGGTTCAGATTTTCTTTCTGGAGTAGAGTCAGTCATATTGGCTTCTTCTTCAGAATCCTCAGGAGGGAATTCTGTAACAGGTGGATCAGCCATGAGTATCTTAGAAATGTCTGTCATTTCTTGTTCAGAAGATTGGCTAGAAGCCTCATAAGAACTTGGTGAAGATGGGATTGATGATTCATCCAAGGATTCTTCAGATGTTGAGGATGAATTTGAGTTTTCTTCAGATGATTGAACTTTATGGATTTTTATTTCAGAGAACTTTCCAATCATCAAAGATTTCTGGGGATCTTCCATCTTTTCCTTCATCTTATTTTTAGATGAATTAGATTTATTCTTTTCCTTTGAAGGTGTTCGCTGAAAGGGTATATCAGAAACCATGGTAAACCTTCTGGAATAATCAGGAGAAGACTTTGGTATCTCAAACAGAGATGCAGATGATGTTTGTATAAAAGGAAGATTAGGGGTAAATCTTCTTTTTCTGTCTTCTTCCATTAGATGGAGATCTTTCTTAAGCTTCCTGATTTCAGCTTCTTTCTGATCAAATTGAGGACCCATCTTATGCTGAGATATTAGTTGTCTGAGCTCTTTATCAAGGAGATCTATTCTCTTAACAACTCTGTTATAGATCCCTTCAAGTTCCATTGCCATAGAATCAACTTTTTGAGTGTTGGCTTGAACTTGTGAAATGACTTGGTCAACTTTGGAATCAATTTGGACCAAAGTTCTGTTTTGAGCTCTAGAATTGGTAGTCTGCCAATTCATTACTTCTTCAGCTTGAGTTAGCTCAGGTGTTATATTTGCAAGAAGAAAGGACCATTAGTCAAAAGTTACTTTAGTTAAAGTTGCTTTAAGTTGTGGTCCTATTATGTCGTTGTTTTCAATAAAGCAGATTCCAGCTGTATGGTCTGGATGTGTTGTAAAATTAAGTTGTATTGTAATATATTTGGAGTCCGCCCTCTATAAATAGGGGCATCTGTATCATTGTAAATTATTCAGAATTCAATAAACTCTCTGGTTTATAAAAATCATGTCTAGCTAAAACTTCTTTCTCTAGTTCTTCAGATTCCTCTCGATGGTTCTTGATTAATATACTCTTACTTTATCAATAAGTATGCTCTGTACTTGCCTCTTATGAGGATCCTGTACATCAGAAAGTTGGCAAAGACAATGGAATGGTCCATGAACTAAGCTACGGTCCCTGTATTCTTTTAAGGTTGAACAAATTAAAGAATGGCTGTCTTATTTTCATAAGGTTATGTATATGAGGTTGTTCATCACAAGAACAGTCAGGATCACACATGGTTGGGTCAGTATCCCATAGAAAATGGCCATCAATTTTGTCGGTATATACATGAGAACCATCCGCTTTAAAGAAAGCTATGGGTACTGGGATCTTTGCTCCATAGAACATTGTTTTTTCCCTCCTGTCTTCTACTGGTTGGATCATCAGTTGCCTGAAGATATCCTTTGAGGAAGAAGATGGTTCTTCTTCTGTAGGCATCTTGAAGATGGTTTTAGTCTTCCCATCTTTCATTTTTTGGAACTCATAAGTAGTAGATCTGATAGGCTCATGAGTTTGTTGAAGAGATTCGCAGTTGGTGATCCATTCGGTAGGCATGAGAAGCTTAAGTTCTTTGCGAGGGATCTGTCTTGGGATCTGAACAATGGTAGGTGTGTTAGATGATGATAGTGAAGCCAGTAGAAGGAGAAGGAGAAGAAAAGCAAGGAAACAAAGACTTTCTTGCAGAGAAGACAGATCTGAAGATCCAGATCTTGACCCTCCAGTTTGTGCTCAACCATTGCCCTGTTATGATCAAGCCTTAAAAATTCTCAGACAAGAACAAAAGAAGAAGGATTGCAGACAATCTGTGCCACCAGTTCTTCCTTCAATTCCATTGGTGCAGCCTTGCATGATGTTTCACAATTACGAATCAGAATTTCTACCTTTGGAAAGAAATACTTCTGGATCTGTTGTTACCAGGCCTTATATCATAACTAATACAGTTGATTCTGAGGGCAGAAGAAAAACTTCTGAGCTAACTCAAGTTGAAGAAGTAATGAATTGGCAGACTACCAATTCTAGAGCTCAAAACAGAACTTTGGTCCAAATTGATTCCAAAGTTGACCAAGTCATTTCACAAGTTCAAGCCAACACTCAAAAAGTTGATTCTATGGCAATGGAACTTGAAGGGATCTATAACAGAGTTGTTAAGAGAATAGATCTCCTTGATAAAGAGCTCAGACAACTAATATCTCAGCACAAGATGGGTCCTGAATTTGATCAGAAAGAAGCTGAAATCAGGAAGCTTAAGAAAGATCTCCATCTAATGGAAGAAGACAGAAAAAGAAGATTTACCCCTAATCTTCCTTTTATACAAACATCATCTGCATCTCTGTTTGAGATACCAAAGTCTTCTCCTGATTATTCCAGAAGGTTTGCCATGGTTTCTGATATACCCTTTCAGCGAACACCTTCAAAGGAAAAGAATAAATCTACTTCATCTAAAAATAAGATGAAGGAAAAGATGGAAGATCCCCAGAAATCTTTGATGATTGAAAAGTTCTCTGAAATAAAAATCCATAAAGTTCAATCATCTGAAGAAAACTCAAATTCATCCTCAACATCTGAAGAATCCTTGGATGAATCATCAATCCCATCTTCACCAAGTTCTTATGAGGCTTCTAGCCAATCTTCTGAACAAGAAATGACAGACATTTCTAAGATACTCATGGCTGATCCACCTGTTACAGAATTCCATCCTGAGGATTCTGAAGAAGAAGCCAATATGACTGACTCTACTCCAGAAAGAAAATCTGAACCTGTTTCTCCAAAACCAACCAATGGACCTTGGTTTACTTTTGATGATATTCCAGTGGAGAAAAGAAGAGAGAGGCTACAAACTTTTGCTGCCTGGATTGACCTACAAAAAACTAAGGAACAAGATTCTTCTGTTATCCTTAGAGAATTTGCTTCCAGGTTCACCGGAACATTGAGAGAATGGTTCCTGTCACTTGGAGAATACAGACAAATTCAATTCATCCAAGCTTCTACGAGTCAAGCATTAGGAGCCATCCACTTGGAATTTCTGGGAGACAGTTCACTTTATGACAAATTTATCCAACAAAGTTATTTTGCCATGAAGTGTTGTTCTTTACAGAAAAAAGATTTGGACTTCCATTACAAGAGAATGGCAGAGCTCTACTATATCTTAAATGGAAGTAATGACCCCAATCTCAAACATGTCTACGTAGCTTCTCTTCCCAAGGAGATTCATCCAGAACTCAACAGACTTCTTATATCAGCTGTGATTTAACCGGATTTCGTTAGGTTATTCAATTATCAGTGAATTTGTGATATCGGGGGTTTTCGATATTTATATATATTATTTAGGGCTCTGTTACTTTATTCCGGATGGATCGGTTACAAAGAAAAGCAATATTCAAGAACAAGAAGTAAAACCACAAAACAAAGCTAAGAAACACACCGATATGAAGGTAAAAAGCTCAGTAATAATATTGAATATTATTAAGTTGTGCTGTTGTAAGCAGTGTTAAATCCTGTATTCTTAGAGTTCAGGAATTTCGTAGTTGTCTAATACAATGATTAACTAGGTATTTATATAATGTTAAACCTAGCGTTACAAGGAAACATAGTCCTAATAGGACTCGGCCCAAATATCCTTTTTGAGTCCGGAGTATAATCTTATATCGAAGCGAGCTGCACTTGGCCGGGTCGGTAAGATGATCCCGATCTGTTTGAATTGGTCGAATCAATCTTATCTTCTTCATTCGATCCGAGTAGTATATAGGGTGCGAAATAGCCCCCATCAAGCTGGAAAAGAAATCAATCTTCTTTCCCGTGGAGAAATTCATCAGATGGCTATTGCAACAGTTGAAAAGTTATGTGAACAGCAAAATATGTTCAAATCACTGATACATAATAAGACTGCTCTTAAGCAAGCCTGCACTAAATCTCATCTGGAGATTAAGTGTAACTCCAAGGATGGCGGTTGTACTTGTCATGTTAAAAAGAAAAAATCTACCAATGACAAGGATAAACCTAAAATGAAAGGAAAGCTCAGATTCTTTAAAAAGAAATCTTACAGGAGCAAAAGAACAGACAGGTGTTATATTTGCAAGAAGAAAGGACACTTTGCAAAACATTGTCCTCAGAATAGGGAAAAGTCTGCTCGAATGATCACTCACATCCAGCAATATACAGATTCAACTCTTGATAATACGGATGTTGAGTCTCTCTTCTCTGAACAAGATGAACAAACAGAAGAGAGTATTTTTGCTCTTGAAGATCCTGAAGAACTAATCTCAGGAGAATCTGAAGAAGAAGATGAATATCTGCCTATCTTGCAGACAGCCACAATAAGCCAAGAAGCCATTCCATCTCCTCATATCCAACTTCACATTCTTCCCTCTAAATATGAGAGGCCAATCAAGGTTATTGGATTCATGGATACTGGAGCTTCTAAGTCAATGATGAACCAAGACATTCTTCCCAAAGAAGCCTGGACTACTCACTATGAATATTTTCAAGCGGCAGATGGTCAGAAGTTCAAAACTTCTCTGATTACTAAACATCCTATTGGCATTCAATTCTTTCCAGATTGCATTGTTTGGATGAAAGTAATTGGAAGCAAGTTACATGGAAAAGATCTTCTCATAGGTTTTGATCTTTATCACAAAGCTCAAAAACTTATGGTTCTTCCAACTGGCATAAAGTATAAGAGACAGTTCCAGCCTTATACTACCACACAGAAGATCTATGCTATATCCAATGCCCCAAGAGAATTTCGGGACTTAGCTCACAAGCTTCAGGATTGCTGTGCAGAATCTCACGCTGATTTTTATCATCCTGCACCACTCTGGAAGAACTCAGATTTCTTTATTCAACTTCCTTTTAAGATGAATGAAGATATCAATCCAACTAAGGCTACTCATCCAGGAATGACACCTGATGATCTAGCATTGGCCAAGAAAGAATGTCAACAGTTACAAGAACTCGGGCTTATCGAACCAACTAAGTCCAATTGGGCTTGCCAGGCTTTCTATGTCAACAAAAGATCAGAACAGATCAGAGGGAAAAAGAGGCTTGTCATTGATTACAAGCCTTTGAATCATTTTCTTGCAGATGATAAGTTTCCTCTTCCAAGAACCCAGATGCTGTTCTCTCAGTTAACCCAAGCTCAAATATTTTCAAAGTTTGATCTGAAAGCTGGATTTTGGCAATTGGGTATTGATCCAAAAGATCGATACAAGACAGCATTCTGTATCCCAACGGCCCAGTTTCAATGGACAGTTATGCCTTTTGGGCTTAAAGTCGCCCCATCACTATTCCAAAAGGCCATGACTCGAATATTTGAGCCCATAATGCACAGTGCCTTGGTCTATATTGATGATATTCTATTATTCTCAAAAAATAGACAGGCCCACGAAAAATTATTGCAACAGTTCTTGGAGATTGTTCAACAGTATGGGATTATGTTATCTGAGAAAAAAGGGTATATTGGTCAAACAGAAATTGAATTTCTTGGAATGAATTTCTCAGAAGGAAAGTATCAGCCTGGTCCACATATTGCACAGGAACTACTCAAATTTCCAGATGAAAACTTAACTACTAAGGAAATTCAACAGTTCCTTGGAATAGTTAATTATCTGAAGGACTTCATCCCACACTGTTCAAGATACACATGTCAGATCTCAAAGATGCTCAGGAAAGGAGCCCCTCCTTGGGGAAACAGTCAGACGACAGCTGTCAAACAATTAAAACTCCTTTGCCAAAACCCACCACCTTTGAAGATTCCTGACACAGGGAAACGCATTTTGCAGACCGATGCAAGTGATGAATATTGGGGGGCCATTTTAATTGAAGAGATAAACGGAAACAAACATTTCTGTGGACATGCCAGTGGACAATTCAAAGATGCTGAAAAGCATTATCATACAGTCTACAAAGAAATCCTGGCCGTAAAATATGGAATCAAGAAATTTGAATTCCATTTGATAGGACATCACTTCACTGTACAAATGGACAACTCTTCTTTTCCAAAGATTTTTGAATTCAAAAATAAAGGAATCCCAGAGCCACAATTATTGAGGTTAAAGGATTGGTTTTCCAAGTACCAGTTCGAAGTTCAGCATATAAAAGGAGATAGGAATCTCGTCCCTGATCTACTATCAAGGCCAAAACAAGTCCATTTGATTTCTCTAACAAAATCCATCCCATTAATCCTAATGGCTTCATCCCAAGTCCCTTCTTACGAATTACCGGACTTTCCAGAAACAAACCAGCCTCTGAATAATCCAAGACAAGTAAAAACTTTTGCCAGAAACCATCTCTTCTATTATCTTGCTAAGTTCTTACTTCTTATGGATATTCCTTTAGAACAAGGAAAGTTTTATCCAGATCATCCTTTCCTTCCGATATTTACCTTCCATGCCGATATTACCTTACCTTCTGAAGGATATTGGTATTTCTGGTGTTTAGGTCTGATAAGTTACTTTGCTATTGAGGTTAAACCTAAATTCCTCCTCCAAGCCATTCGGAAAAGAACACTGGAACCCAAGATCACCAAGTTTTTATATGGATATTGGGAAAAGAAAAACTGGGTAAAGGTTCTGAAAAATGTTCTCAAAGATATTTCGCATATGAAGGATCCTTATACAGTTATTCTCTTAAGAAGGCCATACTATGGATCTTACAGTTATGGTTTTGACAAGATGTTTGTACAAGCTTATGGATATATCTATACCACTACTGATGGGGGTATCAGCAACCAGCAAGAGGAAGTTAACAAGTTATTCAGACATCTTTGCACCATTAATGAAGTTCCAGTTACTTTTTCTGAAGATATAAACTGTACATCAACTTTAAGGATTCCATATGATATCACTGGACCAGAAGCTTATAATACAACTCAGGTGAATCCTATGGAGACCATGGAGAAATATCCTGAAGTCTTCCAGGATGAGCAAGACCCATGGGATTATGGACCCTTGGAAGATTTTGATCTAACGATTACAGATAACACTTTTGATCCAAGGGTGATGCACACATCAGACGGAGATATTATCCAAGATTCTCCCGACAACAGCATGTGACAAAAAGATAAGGATGGACCCAGTACCAGACAACTCTATTAAAGATGGTGTCCATTAGTCAAAAGTTACTTTAGTTAAAGTTGCTTTAAGTTGTGGTCCTATTATGTCGTTGTTTTCAATAAAGCAGATTCCAGCTGTATGGTCTGGATGTGTTGTAAAATTAAGTTGTATTGTAATATATTTGGAGTCCGCCCTCTATAAATAGGGGCATCTGTATCATTGTAAATGATTCAGAATTCAATAAACTCTCTGGTTTATAAAAATCATGTCTAGCTAAAACTTCTTTCTCTAGTTCTTCAGATTCCTCTCGATGGTTCTTGATTAATATACTCTTACTTTATCAATAAGTATGCTCTGTACTTGCCTCTTATGAGGATCCTGTACATCAGAAAGTTGGCAAAGACAATGGAATGGTCCATGAACTAAGCTACGGTCCCTGTATTCTTTTAAGGTTGAACAAATTAAAGAATGGCTGTCTTATTTTCATAAGGTTATGTATATGAGGTTGCCTGTAAGTCCCGCTGAGGTCAGGAGTACCGTTAGGGCAATCGGCTAATCATATATTTAACTAAATGGTATAATACATCTATTTCATTAATTTGATCTTTCTATAAAGAATTGCAGGGCTCCCGGCTCCTCGTGGTATCAGAGCCAGGTTTCGATCCTGGGACCTGTGGGTTATCTCTGTTTGAGATACCAAAGTCTTCTCCTGATTATTCCAGAAGGTTTGCCATGGTTTCTGATATACCCTTTCAGCGAACACCTTCAAAGGAAAAGAATAAATCTACTTCATCTAAAAATAAGATGAAGGAAAAGATGGAAGATCCCCATAAATCTTTGATGATTGGAAAGTTCAATCATCTGAAGAAAACTCAAATTCATCCTCAACATCTGAAGAATCCTTGGATGAATCATCAATCCCATCTTCACCAAGTTCTTATGAGGCTTCTAGCCAATCTTCTGAACAAGAAATGACAGACATTTCTAAGATACTCATGGCTGATCCACCTGTTACAGAATTCCCTCCTGAGGATTCTGAAGAAGAAGCCAATATGACTGACTCTACTCCAGAAAGAAAATCTGAACCTGTTTCTCCAAAACCAACCAATGGACCTTGGTTTACTTTTGATGATATTCCAGTGGAGAAAAGAAGAGAGAGGCTACAAACTTTTGCTGCCTGGATTGACCTACAAAAAACTAAGGAACAAGATTCTTCTGTTATCCTTAGAGAATTTGCTTCCAGGTTCACCGGAACATTGAGAGAATGGTTCCTGTCACTTGGAGAATACAGACAAATTCAATTCATCCAAGCTTCTACGAGTCAAGCATTAGGAGCCATCCACTTGGAATTTCTGGGAGACAGTTCACTTTATGACAAATTTATCCAACAAAGTTATTTTGCCATGAAGTGTTGTTCTTTACAGAAAAAAGATTTGGACTTCCATTACAAGAGAATGGCAGAGCTCTACTATATCTTAAATGGAAGTAATGACCCCAATCTCAAACATGTCTACGTAGATCCTCTTCCCAAGGAGATTCATCCAGAACTCAACAGACTTCTTATATCAGCTGGAAAAGAAATCAATCTTCTTTCCCTTGGAGAAATTCATCAGATGGCTATTGCAACAGTTGAAAAGTTATGTGAACAGCAAAATATGTTCAAATCACTGATACATAATAAGACTGCTCTTAAGCAAGCCTGCACTAAATCTCATCTGGAGATTAAGTGTAACTCCAAGGATGGCGGTTGTACTTGTCATGTTAAAAAGAAAAAATCTACCAATGACAAGGATAAACCTAAAACGAAAGGAAAGCTCAGATTCTTTAAAAAGAAATCTTACAGGAGCAAAAGAACAGACAGGTGTTATATTTGCAAGAAGAAAGGAAACTTTGCAAAACATTGTCCTCAGAATAGGGAAAAGTCTGCTCGAATGATCACTCACATCCAGCAATATACAGATTCAACTCTTGATAATACGGATGTTGAGTCTCTCTTCTCTGAACAAGATGAACAAACAGAAAAGAGTATTTTTGCTCTTGAAGATCCTGAAGAACTAATCTCAGGAGAATCTGAAGAAGAAGATGAATATCTGCCTATCTTGCAGACAGCCACAATAAGCCAAGAAGCCATTCCATCTCCTCATATCCAACTTCACATTCTTCCCTCTAAATATGAGAGGCCAATCAAGGTTATTGGATTCATGGATACTGGAGCTTCTAAGTCAATGATGAACCAAGACATTCTTCCCAAAGAAGCCTGGACTACTCACTATGAATATTTTCAAGCGGCAGATGGTCAGAAGTTCAAAACTTCTCTGATTACTAAACATCCTATTGGCATTCAATTCTTTCCAGATTGCATTGTTTGGATGAAAGTAATTGGAAGCAAGTTACATGGAAAAGATCTTCTCATAGGTTTTGATCTTTATCACAAAGCTCAAAAACTTATGGTTCTTCCAACTGGCATAAAGTATAAGAGACAGTTCCAGCCTTATACTACCACACAGAAGATCTATGCTATATCCAATGCCCCAAGAGAATTTCGGGACTTAGCTCACAAGCTTCAGGATTGCTGTGCAGAATCTCACGCTGATTTTTATCATCCTGCACCACTCTGGAAGAACTCAGATTTCTTTATTCAACTTCCTTTTAAGATGAATGAAGATATCAATCCAACTAAGGCTACTCATCCAGGAATGACACCTGATGATCTAGCATTGGCCAAGAAAGAATGTCAACAGTTACAAGAACTCGGGCTTATCGAACCAACTAAGTCTAATTGGGCTTGCCAGGCTTTCTATGTCAACAAAAGATCAGAACAGATCAGAGGGAAAAAGAGGCTTGTCATTGATTACAAGCCTTTGAATCATTTTCTTGCAGATGATAAGTTTCCTCTTCCAAGAACCCAGATGCTGTTCTCTCAGTTAACCCAAGCTCAAATATTTTCAAAGTTTGATCTGAAAGCTGGATTTTGGCAATTGGGTATTGATCCAAAAGATCGATACAAGATAGCATTATGTATCCCAACGGCCCAGTTTCAATGGACAGTTATGCCTTTTGGGCTTATAGTCGCCCCATCACTATTCCAAAAGGCCATGACTCGAATATTTGAGCCCATAATGCACAGTGCCTTGGTCTATATTGATGATATTCTATTATTCTCAAAAAATAGACAGGCCCACGAAAAATTATTGCAACAGTTCTTGGAGATTGTTCAACAGTATGGGATTATGTTATCTAAGAAAAAAGGGTATATTGGTCAAACAGAAATTGAATTTCTTGGAATGAATTTCTCAGAAGGAAAGTATCAGCCTGGTCCACATATTGCACAGGAACTACTCAAATTTCCAGATGAAAACTTAACTACTAAGGAAATTCAACAGTTCCTTGGAATAGTTAATTATCTGAAGGACTTCATCCCACACTGTTCAAGATACACATGTCAGATCTCAAAGATGCTCAGGAAAGGAGCCCCTCCTTGGGGAAACAGTCAGACGACAGCTGTCAAACAATTAAAACTCCTTTGCCAAAACCCACCACCTTTGAAGATTACTGACACAGGGAAACGCATTTTGCAGACCGATGCAAGTGATGAATATTGGGGGGCCATTTTAATTGAAGAGATAAACGGAAACAAACATTTCTGTGGACATGCCAGTGGACAATTCAAAGATGCTGAAAAGCATTATCATACAGTCTACAAAGAAATCCTGGCCGTAAAATATGGAATCAAGAAATTTGAATTCCATTTGATAGGACATCACTTCACTGTACAAATGGACAACTCTTCTTTTCCAAAGATTTTTGAATTCAAAAATAAAGGAATCCCAGAGCCACAATTATTGAGGTTAAAGGATTGGTTTTCCAAGTACCAGTTCGAAGTTCAGCATATAAAAGGAGATAGGAATCTCATCCCTGATCTACTATCAAGGCCAAAACAAGTCCATTTGATTTCTCTAACAAAATCCATCCCATTAATCCTAATGGCTTCATCCCAAGTCCCTTCTTACGAATTACCGGACTTTCCAGAAATAAACCAGCCTCTGAATAATCCAAGACAAGTAAAAACTTTTGCCAGAAACCATCTCTTCTATTATCTTGCTAAGTTCTTACTTCTTATGGATATTCCTTTAGAACAAGAAAGTTTTATCCAGATCATCCTTTCCTTCCGATATTTACCTTCCATGCCGATATTACCTTACCCTCTGAAGGATATTGGTATTTCTGGTGTTTAGGTCTGATAAGTTACTTTGCTATTGAGGTTAAACCTAAATTCCCCCTCCAAGCCATTCGGAAAAGAACACTGGAACCCAAGATCACCAAGTTTTTATATGGATATTGGGAAAAGAAAAACTGGGTAAAGGTTCTGAAAAATGTTCTCAAAGATACTTCGCATATGAAGGATCCTTATACAGTTATTCTCTTAAGAAGGCCATACTATGGATCTTACAGTTATGGTTTTGACAAGATGTTTGTACAAGCTTATGGATATATCTATACCACTACTGATAGGGGTATCAGCAACCAGCAAGAGGAAGTTAACAAGTTATTCAGACATCTTTGCACCATTAATGAAGTTCCAGTTACTTTTTCTGAAGATATAAACTGTACATCAACTTTAAGGATTCCATATGATATCACTGGACCAGAAGCTTATAATACAACTCAGGTGAATCCTATGGAGACCATGGAGAAATATCCTGAAGTCTTCCAGGATGAGCAAGACCCATGGGATTATGGACCCTTGGAAGATTTTGATCTAACGATTACAGATAACACTTTTGATCCAAGGGTGATGCACACATCAGACGGAGATATTATCCAAGATTCTCCCGACAACAGCATGTGACAAAAAGATAAGGATGGACCCAGTACCAGACAACTCTATTAAAGATGGTGTCCATTAGTCAAAAGTTACTTTAGTTAAAGTTGCTTTAAGTTGTGGTCCTATTATGTCGTTGTTTTCAATAAAGCAGATTCCAGCTGTATGGTCTAGATGTGTTGTAAAATTAAGTTGTATTGTAATATATTTGGAGTCCGCCCTCTATAAATAGGGGCATCTGTATCATTGTAAATTATTCAGAATTCAATAAACTCTCTGGTTTATAAAAATCATGTCTAGCTAAAACTTCTTTCTCTAGTTCTTCAGATTCCTCTCGATGGTTCTTGATTAATATACTCTTACTTTATCAATAAGTATGCTCTGTACTTGCCTCTTATGAGGATCCTGTACATCAGAAAGTTGGCAAAGACAATGGAATGGTCCATGAACTAAGCTACGGTCCCTGTATTCTTTTAAGGTTGAACAAATTAAAGAATGGCTGTCTTATTTTCATAAGGTTATGTATATGAGGTTGCCTGTAAGTCCCGCTGAGGTCAGGAGTACCGTTAGGGCAATCGGCTAATCATATATTTAACTAAATGATATAATACATCTATTTCATTAATTTGATCTTTCTATAAAGAATTGCAGGGCTCCCGGCTCCTCGTGCTCTCATGTATGCAATGGAATGCGGGAGAAGCTTAGCAGGGGAGAGCGAAAAGAAATTCAAGACGTTTCTAATAAGGGGAATGAACGGGATACGCAAGCCACAGGAAAATTGACCCTCATAGAAGGCTTGACAGCCGGCTGGGGGCTCGGTAGCACGTTCAGTATAAGAAGGAACGACGATTGAAAAACCTTTGGGAAGAAATTTCCCGAACTCTGCCTCGAGGAAAGAGTGATCTTTCTTTGAAAAATAGCAGGAAGTCTGGCTGGCTGGAAGTTCTAACTTGTTCGAGATGGTGGCGGTAGAAGGTTGCGTATGTTTGAAAATCCTGACAAAAGCACCCTCGCCGATGCTGCGTTTCTCGACCTCATTTTCCTCGAGATCCTCGCTCGGATCCTCATCCTCGCGTCCTTGATGGAACTCCCCATCCTCATAATCATCAACAAGCTTCAGCAAAGGATCGGACTCTGGGTTTTCTCCGACCTTATTTTTGCCCCTTGCACTTCTAGAGCTCGACATTATGGATTGAGAAACAAATATGCGAAAGGCAAATGCTATTTCGAACTCAAACGCTTCGAGCTCAAGAGAGAAAGTAATATGTAAATAATTTTTCAACGAATCAACATATATATACGGGGTTAAAAAGGTAAAATTGCAAACAGGTCCCCAAGTAACCGCGACGGTTGAACTTACCCTGAGTAAAAACTTAGGGTTATTCCTCACAGAATAGCACTTTGATCCGTCATTTTCTAAGTTGCGGAATAAGTTCCTTGCAAATTTTTCCTGAGAATCTCGTAGGTCCTCTTTGTTATGATCGGAAAATTTGGAAAGCATTCATCAAGGGATCGAACGACACATCGCGGAATCACAAAGGATATTAGTACTTCAAGATCCTCCGACAAGGATATCTTTACAACACGCCGGTATATGTTTTCTTATATATGCACTCTTTTTCCCTGGCTCGGTTTTTATCCCAATGGGTTTTTCCGGGCTAGGTTTTTAACGAGGCATAACCTAAAGACATTATGAACGGCTCATCTCATAATAACGTGGGACGCAACTTGTACTTCTTCGAGCGCAAGCTCCACTTCACGCTCGAGAAGTGGGGGAGTATTGATGAGGGGTAATTTAGATTCCTTGCCTCTGTGGGCCCGATGCTATTCAAATAACACTAGATACTATCCCCAGAAACCAAGAGCTGGTCCAGGGCATAATATTAACTATTCCGAGCTCATTTCAGAACCCAAGATCGAAGGGTACTGTTGGGCCGAGCCCAGGCCCAAGCCCGTCAGTTCAGCTATAAATACCCATGCATTTATGACAACACACAACTTCCCAGGGGCTCCTGCTTCGAGACTGCAGCTCGGACACACTTGGGAAATATAGTATAGCTTTGATCATCTGTATTTCGCTCCTCTAGTTTGTACGGCATCCAATAATGCTCGAGTAGGACCCTAAATTCTTGTATTTGTACCCAGCTAATTCGAATACAATTATTATTGATCTTTACTTTCCTTTTAAATATTGTTATTATTGCACTACAACACACCCTTGATCGAACAAACGAAATCGTGTAAGATCAGTCTTACTAGTCTGTTTACCTACACTAGGCTCTTTGCTCTTTTTAGCCTTAGGAGATTTCTTCTCCTTTAACACTTTCTCAGGTGAAGCAGGTTTAGTAGTATGAACATACAGAATGACCTTACTATTGTCAGCAGATATAAATTTTTCAGTATGATTCAATTCTAACTTATCCTGATCTAAAGGCATCTTCTGTTTACTAGATATATGAGTGGATGCAACAAATGATTTATCATGAGACTCAATAACCTTTTCAAGTTCCATGATTTTACCTTTATAAACTTCACATTCAGCTTTCAGAGATTCATTCTCTTGCTCAAGCAGTTTGTATTCAGCTGATTCTTTTGGCTTTTCAGCTTTAAGTTTCAGTGAACTGTTTTGCTCTTTCAGCAATATAATCTCTTCCTTAAGCTTTTTAAATGCATCGGCAATGCTAGTATTGTTGAGCACCATTTGTTCAAATGAATTGAATAATTCATTATCAAGAGGAGTTACCTCATCCTCAGAGTCATCAGATTCCTTGGCCATCAGGTAGAGGAGAGCAGGTTTCTCTTCATCAGAGGACTCTTCATCAGAAGTGTCTGAGTCTGAATTAGATGAGTAGACAACAATCAGCTTTTCTGCTTCAGCCATCATTGCCTTGCCTCTCTGATGCTTTCTTTCTTTTCTGATTCTCTTCTCTTCTTCAGTGTATTTTTCTGCTTTTGGATATGGACAGTCTCTGATAAAGTGTCCCAATTTCCTGCAGTTATAACACATTAGTTTGGCTTTATAATCATCCTTATCATGAGAAGAAGAGTTAGGTTTAGAAGTAGAAGCATTGTTGTATTTGTTCTTCATTTTTCTTTTGTAGAACTTCTTGAAATTATTCATCAGCAATGCTACATTTCCAGTTGTGTACTCCTTTTTGTTGAGTAATGTGGCTTCATCAGATGAGTCCACTTCTTTGCTTTTCTGTTCTGGTCTTCTGGGATTTTCAGCAGCAACTAAGGCAGCTGTGGGTCCTGAAGTTGAGGTTTCTTCAATTCCCATTCTTGGTAGTTTATACTCATACGCCTTGAGTAGTGAGAACAGCTCGGTGAGTGAAATCTTCCCCAGATCTCTTGACTCTTCCATGGCTGTTACCTTCATATTGAATTTCGGAGGTAAAGCCTTCAGCACTCTGATGGTTATCTCTTTATCCGTGAAGGTTTTTCCAAGCTTTAAAACTTCATTTAGTGTTCTGGTGAACCTAGTATCATCTGATCAATGGTCTCTCCAGACTTCATTTTGAAGTTATCCAGCTTTTCCAGAGCAACACTCAGTTGATGCTCTTTAATGGCGTCGTTTCCTTCGCTCATGTCTCTGACTTTATCCCACATTTCCTTTGCAGTTTTGCAATGTTTGGCTTCATCAAACCGATCATTATCCAGGGCTTTAGTCATGATATAAATCTTCTGACTTTGTCAAGATTGAACAGCTTTATTTCTTCGGCTGTCATCTCATGCAAGTCTTTATCCACCACGGTATCAACTTCATTTATCTTTATCGTCTTGGTGAATCTGAATGGACCTTTGATGATACATGTATACATGTTATCATTATAAGCAGCTGGAAAAATCTCCTTCCTGATTTTCTAGTCTTCAAAAGATATACCAGCAATGTGGGGAACATGGCTGATACAATCCATTTTTCAAAAAGTTTTTTTATTTTTCAAAAAGATGCTCTTTTGAAAAGTTTTGAAAACCTTTGAAAAACACTTGGATCAAGCTCGTTGATCAGGCAGCTGATTCTAATGAACCACCTGCTCTAATACCACTTGTTGGTCCCAAGTAGTCAGATGAGGTCTAGAGGGGGGGGGGGGTGAATAGACCTCTGAAAATTTTTAGACTTAAAAACTTTTCAGTCGTCTGTCAGCAGACTAAGCTTATGAAGAACAGTAAGCTGACTATGCTGATCGTGAACAAATCTTGAACAGCAGAGTGACCACTCTTCTTATAGTAACTTAGCTGATTTCAGCAAACAGTTTTACAAGAGTATACTTGCAGCGGATAATTTGTAAGTGTTTTTCACAAGTAAACTAAGTCTATTTAAAGATTTTATCCCCAGTTTAAAAACTCCTTCAAAATCTTTAAAGCAATTCAAGGTGTTTACTTATGCAATTTTGAAATATGCAAGAATAACACAAAGAATTTTTATAGTAGTTATATGGATAAAAATCCTTTAGTCCACTCTTCCAGATCACTTAGATTCTGGGTTATACTATAAACACTAAGTTTACAATATTTCTCCACTTACACCTAAACAACAAATGAAAAGGCTATAAGCTCACAATAAGAAATCACTCAGAAAACCTATCCTCTGAAGTTAGATCACTCACAAAGATGGATCTAAACTCCGCACAACACTCAGCTAATACAATTTCACTCAGAAAGTATTTTATTTTTGGCTTCAACTTGGTTTCTGTCAACAAATGACTTCACCAGACGAGTGAGCTGTTCGAGCTTCTTGAGACTTAGAAAGATTTCTGCTTCGGAAACAAAATCTCAGAATGTTGTTGTCTATCTCGCTCTTTGAAATCAGCTCTATTTATACTTGGATTTGAAAATATGACCGTTGAAGGAAATCACAAATCGAATCCATAGCCTTAGCCCAAATCTTCAGAACGGCTCCCTGCTACAGTACTTTATCTGCTGTACTTTCCTGTAGCTGCATTAAATGCACCCTGCTGATCCGAGAATAATCTTCAATCATTTGCCATTACTACCCTTCTCTTACATCATTTATTACACCAAGTGCATTTATTACCGTTGGACTATCTCATTGATCTCCTCTACTCTGCTGATCGAAGCAACCCTGCTGATAGATACCCTGCTGCTCAAACTCTGAAAACATCTGATTTGAGTCAGCTGATGGTCTACCCTTCTGATTGCTGTTTCAGCATGAGATCAGTAGTCTTCTGGGCTTTGAATTTTGAACCCTTCTGATGTCTTCTTTACTTGTTCAAAATTCTTCTAAGGGAGCTAAGCTTTTCATACTTAGCTGACTTTGGTGTTTTGGAAATCATCAAAACTCTCCCTTATCTTCTTATCTTCATTGCACTTCATCTTCATCTTCATCCAACAATTTCCTCCTTTTTGATGATGACAAAACTTCAGCTAAGTACCTGTACCTAAACTAAAGTTTTGATCCTCAAAATTTTCTGAGATAGAAATAGTTTATTGGATTCAAACTTGAACTTTTATAGATTTAGAAATGATTACAAATTACAAGTTCAATAGATGAAATGCGCAAAAAGGAAAAATTACAAAGATTTCGAGCCTAAGTAACTAGTCTAGTCTTCTGTTTTGTCTTCTGGCTTGTCCTCTTCATCTTCTTCAGGTTTGGAAGTTTCAGCTTCTAAATCCTTGAAGAATTTTTGTCTTAGCAGCTCCATCTTCTTTTGCTTAACATCAGGGTTAAGCTGATCTTCAGCTGAGTCCTTAGCAGCAACAATTTCCTTATCAGTCTTTGCTGTTCTTTCAGGATTTCCTTCAGCTTCATCAGCTTCCTCTTCTTCTTCTGTAATTAACTGATCTGTTGGTCTGTTTGTGCCTTCATCTTCTTTATCAGCATCTTCATCCTTGGCAGATCCATCCAGTATTTCAGTTCCTTCTAATTCAGCAGTCCTTGAAAAATCTTCCTCTTCACAAGGTACAGGGTTGATTGGATATTGTGGTAAGACTGTTGAACTTGAAGTGTTTCACAGAGAAGCTTGATGATTTCTTCCATTGCATCAAGTTGAGCTTGCTGTCTGAGTTGATTGGCCTCAAAAGCATCCATTCTGTTAAGGACAACTTCCCCTTGGTCACCTAGCTGAATCTGGGTTGCCAGAATCATATCAGTAGATGCCTTGAAGTCCTTCATCATATTTTCTAATGTTTCATCCTCAGCTTGAATGGCCATTTCAACTGTTTCAGTAATCTGTCTCCAACCAGCAGCTGTACTTTGAGTTCTTGCTCTAATCACATCCATATCTTGTCTGATAGTTTCCACATTATGAGCAGTGTCTTCTATCAGCGAAGTAGGAACAGGAGCAGCTCTTTGGGTTGGTTGACTTAAAGCAGCCAACAGATTTGTAGTTAACTTCTCTTCTAGTTCCTTCATTGACTTTGAAATCATCTGTTGAATTGAGTCCAACAGAGATGGCTGTAAGCTTTGAGAAGTAGAAGTAACATCAGTTGGAATAGGAGGTAAGGCAAAGGTTGCTGATTCTGTGATCTGATCTGCTGAACCAGGAGTTGTCTCTTTTTCCATGGTCTCATCAGCTTGACTGGGAGTGCTATCCTTCTCCTTAGTCTGATTAGCTTGTTCAGAATTACCCTCCTTTTCCTTGATCTGATCAGCTGGATTTGGAGTGCTTTCCTTCTCCTTTGTCCGATCAGCTGGTTCAGAAGTATCTTCTTTTTCCTTGATTTGATCAGCAGGATCAGAAGTCTCTTTCTTCTCCTTATTTTGATCAGCAGGATCAGAAGTACCGTAGGCAGCGGCTCGCGGTGGCCGCCTAGCGCACCGCCGCGTGCCACCGCGGGTTAGATCCAATAAATTTCTTTTTTATTTTTTCGATTACTTATGATTTAATTAAACAGTTCCAGTCAATTAAATCCCAATCCAAAATAAAATCAACATGATAAAATTTTCGACTCCAAAATTAAACATTAAATCTAAGTTAACAATTCTACGTTCTAAAAAATGTATAATTAAAGAACTAGCCACATAAATCAAACATATGATTTAAAACACAGAATTTGCAAATTCATATATATACAAAGCCTAGAGTTGGCTCTGATACCACTGTTGGGATTCGGTAAGTTAAACAGCCCTAAGGCACAACGGAATATAAAAATTTTAGGACCTCTTACGGAATCTTTCCAGGATACTACTCTAGGTGTATATATATATATATAAACGACAGTATGAACAGTTTACAGGTTATACCTGTCTCCTTGCAAATCCAAGTTGGCAAAATGAACTCTGATTTCTCCTCCAATTAATCGATCCAAACCTTTTGAGTAGCGCCCCATGTGTTGCGCCTCTACGAGTTAATACACCACAATATCACGAAAAATAATATATCTTGATCGACTAGAACACAAGATATATTAAGATCTAGGACTTAGGAACGATATAGGAACAAAATCGAAAACGAAAAATTCTTCCACCGAGAAGAATGGGTTCGGCCGATTGCACAGGGAGAGGGGTGAGAATTTTGCTCTGCTCAATTTTTGTTTGTTGAGTTGTGTGAAAAATAACTACAAGTAAGCTACTTATAGTTATCTCCTTAACCTAGTCCTATCAGGACTAGGATTTCATTCTCCTACATGGGCCATGGCCCTCTCTAATTAGAAGACCAAGTCTTCTAATTAATTCATGACCCAGTTAATTAATTTTGACCAGGCTTTATTTAGTCTCCCAATTAAATAGCCCAATTAATTAACTAGTCTCCCAATTAATTAATTTTGACTCTAAGTCCAATTAATTAATTATTCTTTTAATTAATTAAATCCAACTTAATTAATTAACTCACAAATTAAACTCCAATTTAATTATGATCTTGATCCAATTCTAATTGGATCCTTCTTTGTTCAAACTGGGTCGACACCCACTATAATCGACCCAATCGATTATTCACCCAGTCGACCCAGTCAACTCGATCGTTCTCATTTCCTCGCTTTCGCTTCATGTGTATTGTGTATGCCCCCGTAGGTTCACCACATAATTGACCGTGGGTTATAATTAAATATTATTTAATTATTCGAGTAAGACTTACTCTAAATCAATCGAACACTCTGTCGATTAATCATTCCAAAATTAGCACCCCTGCCAATTTGAGAATTCTCCCACACTCCACGGTCGATGTCCAGCCACAAGCCCATGGAGCCCAATCACTGGTGAATTAATTCAGTGAACCTTTTATCATTTACAATTTCCATATACGACATAATCTCTCCATCGATCAATCTCCCAGTCGAGACTTAAGGGTATGGTCTTTCATCGGTTTCCCTTTTATTTTGTCTTGACCTTATGTATTCTGATATCGAAATAAATTCTCTTTGACTTAAGCTTTATGAGCTACTTACATAAAGTCGTCAGATACCTTGGCCAAGGATTTTATCAGAATTAATTTATCACAGAAATCCATAGGAGAATCTCCCAACCTATCAAGTCGGGTCAATGGATCCTTTGTTGATGATATGAATCGGCATACAAGTTCCTCCATACCCAACATGAGTTCACAGAGACCTTCTGGTGATCTCCAGTCAGTCGGAACTCATATCAAAGTATGAATGTTCTCGCACCAGATAAACCCTATCACCTCAAGTAGTTAGGGATCGTTCCTCGTATACTATTGCAAATTGGAATAACTTCAACCCCGATATGCGACTACCGCTTTCATGGTGAGTTATTTCCTAATTGGGGTATTAAGTGCACTTACCATCCCAGCAAGCCACACACTTATGTGTATCGACTATCCCAGTCACGCTCATGGACCCTAGCGTCCTCCAGTTCATCGGATTATACACAACATTGAGAGTCTAACCGAATCCAACGATGTCCTATCTCGATTGGATTATACGACTCTTGAATATTTTCTAGATCACGGCCTTGGAGATCAGTCCACGGGTTGTCCCATAGCCCTGTGATCTAAGGACTTTTGTCCTTATGCGTAGATAATTATTACATAAGATAAAGATGACCATTTAATAAAGTGCATTTATTAATCGAAATTGAATAGTTCCTTATTTATTACAATAAATGCTAGCCATACAGCTGGCTTGGAGGACACTATTTCTATCAAGTGCAAAAGCTGTTTGGGAAGCCCTTCAAAAGAAATATGACACTGAAGAGGCTGGCACTAAAAAATATGCTGTGAGTCGTTATTTGAAATTTCAAATGACTAATGACAAATCTGTGGAAGCCCAATCCCATGAACTCCAAAAAATAGCCCACGAAATCAAGTCTGAAGGCATGGCCTTAGACGAACAATTCCAAGTAGCTGTCATTATTGACAAACTGCCTCCTTCTTGGTAAGATTTCAAAAATGTCCTTAGACACAAACCCAAAGAGTTTTCTCTTGAAAGTCTCATAACTCGCCTCCGGATTGAGGAGGAAGCTCGAAAACAAGATCAACGAGATGAGATACTCTTTATTTCAAACAACAAAAAACCCACTTCCGTTGTTCTGAAACCCACTGGAAAGCCCATGAAAAAACAAAACCATAATCGAAACACAAACAGAAACAACCACAACCAACAAAACCGAAACAACCAAAACCACAACCAGCAAAACCGAAACCCTCCACGAAATCAGAATGGACACAAACCCCCTTCAAGAAATGATTCGGTACAGTTTATCCGCTACAACTATAACAAGCCAGGCCACATGGCCAAGAATTGTCGGGAATAGGCCTCATCCTGCTCCACAGGCAAACCTAACTGAAGAGCAACTTATTGCTATGATCTCTGAGATCAATATCGTCGGTGGATCCGATGGGTGGTGGGTAGACACTGGCGCTTCTCGCCATGTTTGCTATGATCGAGCAATGTTCAAGTCCTACTCTGAAACTGAAGACAAGAAAGTGTTGTTGGGTGATTCCCACACCACTATTGTTGCTGGAATTGGCGAAGTGGAATTGAAATTCACCTCTGGAAAGTCTGTCATCCTTAAGGATGTCTTGCATACTCCTGAGATAAGGAAAAACTTAGTTTCGGGCTATCTTCTTAACAAAGCTGGTTTTACTCAGATTATAGGAGCTGATTTGTTTACCATTACTTTGAATGATGTATTTGTGGGGAAAGGGTATGCTACCGATGGGATGTTTAAATTAAATATTGAAATGAATAAAATTTCTCCTTATGCTTACATGTTGTGTTCTTTTAATACTTGGCATGCTAGACTCTGTCATGTTAACAAACGCATAATTAAGAATATGAACAACTTAGGACTTATTCATAAACTATCATTGAACGATTTTGAAAAATGTGATTATTGTAGCCAAGCTAAAATAACTAAAACACCACATAAATCAGTTGTTCGAGAATCTGAGCCTCTAGATTTAATTCATTCTGATATATGTGAACTTGATGGGGTATTAACTAGAAATGGAAATTGCTACTTTATAACATTTATTGATGACTGTTCAGATTATACGTTTGTTTATCTAATGAAAAATAAAAGTGATGCTTTTGAATTTTTCAAAATATTCCTAACAGAAGTTGAAAATCAATTTGGTAGAAAAATTAAGAAACTTCGTAGTGATAGAGGTTCTGAATATGACTCTAATGCTTTCATTGATTTTTATACCTCTCATGGAATAATTCATGAAACGACTTCACCTTACTCACCTGAAATGAATGGTAAAGCTGAAAGAAAAAATAGAACTTTTACGGAACTAGTAGTTGCTATTTTACTGAATTATGGTGCTGCATCACATTGGTGGGGGAAATTTTGCTAACTGTATGCTATGTACTTAACAGAATTCCTAAATCGAAAGTAAAGTTTCTCCTTATGAAATCTTGAAAAATAGACAACCCAATTTGACTTATTTTAGAACTTGGGGTTGCTTGGCTTATGTTAGAATTCCTGATCCTAAAAGGAAAAAGCTTGCTAGAAGAGCATATGAATGTGTATTTGTTGGTTACGCAATTAATAGCAAAGCTTATAGGTTCTATGATTTGAATGCTCGTGTTGTTATTGAATCTAATGACGCTGATTTCTATGAACATAAGTTTCCTTTTATTTCGAGGAATAGTGGGGGTGCGTCTTCTAGCAACTTGCCTATGAATAGAAAAGACGAGAGTGATGAGGAATTAGACCCCGAACCTAGAAGAAGTAAACGAGCTCGAACTATTAAAACCTTTGGTCCCGACTTCGTAGCATTTACCTTAGAGGAGGATCCCCATAACCTCCAAGAAGCTTTATCTTCTCTAGATGCTAACTTATGGCCAGAAGCCATTGAGGATGAAATGGAATCTCTAGAATCTAATAGAACCTGGCATCTAGTCGACTTGCCTCCGGGCTGCAAGACAATAGGCTGTAAATGGGTACTTAAAAAGAAACTGAAACCCGATGGCACTGTTGAAAAATACAAGGCTCGACTAGTAGCCAAAGGTTTTAAACAAAGAGCAAACGTAGATTTCTTTGATACATTTTCACGTGTAACTAGAATTACATCTATTCGAGTGCTAATTTCTTTAGCTGCTATTTATGATCTAGTAGTATACCAAATGGATGTTAAAACCGCATTTCTAAATGGTGAATTAGAAAAAGAGATTTATATGGACTAACCTGAAGGTTTTGTTATACCTGGTCAAGAAAACAAAGTTTGCAAACTAGATAAATCACTTTATGGTTTAAAACAAGCACCTAAACAATGCCATGAAAAATTTGACAATCTTGTTATCTCGCATGGTTTTAAAGTAAACGAAAGTGACAAATGCATTTAGTATAAATCTGAAAATGACATTTGCACTATTATATGTCTTTATGTGGATGACTTGCTTATCTTTGGCTCAAATATTCATGTTGTGAATAATGTGAAATCTATGTTAAGTGCTAACTGTAATATGAAAGATTTAGGAGAAGCAAACGTAATTCTTGGTATTAAAATTACTAGGTCTGAAAAGGGAATTTCTTTGGATCAATTTCATTATATCGAGAAGATCTTAAAGAAATACAATTACTTTGACTGTAAACCTGCATGTACTCCTTATGATCCTAGTGTAAAGTTGTTCAAGAACACCGGTGACGGTGTTAGACAAACTGAGTATGCGAGCATCATTGGTAGCCTTCGTTACGCTACTGATTGCCCTAGACCCGACATTGCTTACGTTGTTGGACTACTATGCAGATTTACGAGTAAACCTAGTATTGAGCATTGGCATGCTATTGAAAGGGTTATGAGGTACCTTAAGAGGACCATTAACTTTGGATTACACTATCAGAAGTTTCCCGCTGTCCTTGAAGGATACAGCGATGCTGATTGGAACACACTTTCAGATGACTCCAAAGAAACTAGCGGCTATATATTTAGCATAGCTGGTGGCGCTGTTTCATGGAAATCAAAGAAACAGACTATTTTGGCTCAATCTACGATGGAGTCTGAGTTGATAGCACTGGCTACTGCTAGTGAAGAAGCAGGATGGCTAAGAAGCCTGCTAGCTGATATTCCCTTATGGGAAAAATCGATATTCCAGCTGTCTTGATCCATTGTGATAGTACCGCGGCTATCTCAAAAATCCAGAACCGTTATTATAACGGCAAGAGACGACAAATACGTCGTAAACATAGTACTGTGAGAGAATTTCTCTCTACTGGAGCTGTGAGAGTGGATCATGTACGTTCTGATGATAACTTAGCTGATCCTTTGACGAAAGGATTAGCTAGAGAGAAGGTTTATAAAACCTCGAAAGGAATGGGACTATTGCCTCTATCTTGACGAGTCATCATGATGGTAACCCGACCCATAGACTGGAGATCACAAGAAATGGGTTCAATGGGTAATAACAAGTCGTGATGATATGAAGTGAATCATGCTCTTATATTATTCTGAGTTCCATTCCTATGTTGAAGCATGATATCCTGAAGCGATTTAAGGATGAGTTAAACTCTTAATGAGATCTATACTCTATGTGGCGTGGAGTACCTAGCTACAGGAGTACTCTTGATAGACTCACCTAAGTGAATGTGGAAGTTTGGCCGCTTCCTATGAAATTTGTTGGCAAAATTTCTAGAGCGTTCACTAAACGGGATTCACGTGCAGGGCCGTAATGCACGGGCTTTGAACTTCACCCTGGTAAGGTTGTGCGTGTAATGTTGTTAGAGATAGAGTTCAAAACTACGAGTTACTCTAGTATAATCTAAATCATTATTACTACGCAAAGGTTCAAGTCGAAAGAAACCTTTGTTTATGCGCGATCTTATATAGTATATACTGCTCGATGAAAAGTTAATTTTAAAAAAATATTCAAGTGGGGGATTGTTGAAACTTTGGTGAATATTTAAAAATTAAATAAATGTGAATGACTAATTGTCCACTCACTCACGTTTTTCAAATGCATTTGAATTTGTCATTAATCAATTCCGTTTGTTACTCCACTTGATTTGATCATATTAAGCCACTTTCACACGTGAGCTTATCCCATAATTTTCTCCTTTTTAGTTGTGAACTTGGCCTATAAATAGAGCTGCTATTTGCCTCATTTTAAAATACCAAAAAGAGAAAACAATTAGCTATCATACAAATTCAGCCGTAACTTATTTCCTCTCTACTACTTTTCTTAGTTTAACATTTTTAGAGAAAAAGGCATCTACTGCCATAAACATATTTAATAATATTTGTACTACAAAAGAAAGAGCAGAGAGTTATTTTGTTATATATATATACATATCCATTTAACAGAGAGCTCCAACAAAACATTTTCTTTTAGTTCATAGTCCTATAAAGAGAATTCCGAGCAGATAATTGATTAAGGGTGGTGGTATCCAAATTTCATTGTGCAAAGAAATTTGAGACATAAATGGAATCTGGGCTTGTTTTATCCTGGGGCAATTGAGGCTATACACTGCTAGCGCATAAATCTGGGCAGAGCCGCAAAATTTGCCTAAAGAGAGCGTGGTCCGCGACTCAACCTAATTTCGGTAACATTGTTCCGGTTAATTTATTTACTTTAATTGCAGTATACTAAATTGTATTTCCAACAGTAACTAAATTCATAGAGTAGAAATGGTGGGGAATGCATATGAAGCCATAAATGGAACGTCATTTAATGGTCTAAGTGTTGATTAATATTTGATTTATCATAAAGCAACTCATAATTGTATAAGAAAATACAACTCTTCTTTCCTACAAAGAAGCGTGATGCTTTAATAATAGCTTATCCTCTTTTCCTATTTGTTGTCAATAATAGTTAGTCTAGAACAAGAGTGTTTATCATGATTTATGACTAACTATTTTCAAGTACACTATATATTACCCTAATGTCTCTACGAGTGTTCGCTTCTAATGAGCCTTAATAGTTTATCATAATAGTATTAGATGTTGAATTCACTATTATCTTAAATATCCCCTAATGAGCCTTAATAGATACTAGTATAGCTATCCTCTGCTTGCTTAGCTATGATTTTGTTGTTCTTGCTTTATTTTGTTTTCTTTTAACTAAAACAAGGATTGCTTTGTTGGTATTTATCACTGGATTTTAACCAAGTTTTTAATGCTTCAATTTGGGGTGATTCTCTGCAGGACGATTAACATCTATTTTGCATAGATCACATGGAAACAAAGAGCAAATACATGGAATGGCAAGAAAAGCATCACATGATCCTGGAAGAAGCCGAAAAATGTCACCGGTGAATGTTTTTTCTTTTGTTTGCTGCTATAGCCTTTTTGTTGTTTAATAATGTAATTTGATCGGTTGAGACAATTTCTTGATCTAATATTCGATTTATAACTTAATATTTGAATGGAATAGCTCATTTTACTTTTCATCATAAATTTATCTACCAAAGTCGATAAAAACTACATCTCTTATATTCTATATTAACTCATTCAACTCATAAATGTGCCACTTCATCCTCCCTACCCCACCCCACCCCTCGGTGTTATGAAAATGTCGCATTTTATTTTCCTCAAATTACTTTTGTCTAATTAAGCAAAACTTTGCATGTCCACTCTCAAATTGAAAGAGCCGTTGAAAGGAGTAAATTTCTCATTTAAATTTCTATAGGGGTAAAGTGCTCTTTTTAAAATTACAGAGAGTAAATTGAACATTATGCTTGTCACATGAGTAAATTGGCTTGAACCAGATTACTTTATGTTTGTTGGTGTAAATTAGAGAAGGTTTTGAAGATGACAAAAAGGCCATAATGGTTTTGAAGATCAAAAGGTTAAGTCATCAACTAAGAACAGCTTAGTGAAACCTATCTCAAGGTCTGGAAGCTATGTGGCCGAATAAGCCGAGTGGGATATCAGATCAGTAAAGATCAGATTGGTGATCATCAGCCGAGTCAAGATAGATATGTTCATTCTTGAATCAGCCGAGTAGCCATCAGCTTAGTACTCCCATCAGCCAAGTGAAGACGGTCAGCAAGCTGTCCAACGGTAACCAGCTGAGTGCATTAAATGCCACTGACAAAAAGTACAGCAGACTGTACTGTAGCAGTTGCAGGGAGCCGTTCCAGAAAATGGGGACCAGAACTCGAGGACTGCAAATTTTTGTCTCATCTTCAATGGGCAGAAATTCAAATTCGAGAGTATAAATAGAAGACTAACTGAAGATCTAAAAAGAGACTTGCACAATTCAAGATCACATCTATAGAGCAAGATCCATCAGTTGAGTCGTCTGATCACAAGCGAAGTCATCTGTTGACGAAGCTTTTCGTTGAAGAACAGAGAACTTGCGTTGTCTGTCTGTGTGACTTTCAACTGAGAAAAGAAAGGAGTGTATATCCATCTGTGTGAAGTGATATAGCTTCTTAGTGTAGGTTTTCTTTGTGAGCTCCTATACTGAAAATAGCGTGAGGAGTGTAGATCCATCTGTGTGAGTGATCTAGCTTCGGAGAGTAGGATTTCTGTGTGATTTCTTACTGCGCACTTGTGGCCTGTTCATTTGTTGTTCGGCACAAGTAGAGTATATTGTAAACTGTGTGTTTATAGTATAACCCAAGATCTGTGTGACTTGGAAGAGTGGACTAAAGGATTTTAATCCATATAACCACTATAAAAATATCGGTGTTTTACATCTGCATTCTTTTCTTGCATATCTCAAAAAGAGCATTCAACTGTTAAAAATGTTTTGAAAAGAAGTTTGTAAAACTGGGGTAAAACTTTGAAAGATAAACTTGTTTGAAAAACATACTTGATATATCCGCTGCATACAAGTTTTGAAACTCTGAGTATATCTGAATCAGATAAGTGAAATCATAAGAGTGGTCAACTCTGCTGTTCAAGCTTTGTGCGCGATCAGCTTAGTAGTCTTACGCTTTCCAGATCAGCTTAGTCTGCTGACAGAAAAAGTTAGAGAAAAAGATTTAAAGTTTATGAGATCTATTCACCCCCCCCCCTCTAGATCTCATCTGACCACTTGGGACCAACAAGTGGTATCAGAGCAGGTTGTTCATTAGAATCAGCTGCCTGATCAAACGAACTTGATCAAAGGTGTGTTTTTCAAAATTTTCAAAAAGAGAGCATATTTTGAAAATCAAAAACTTTTTGAAAAATGGATGTCATAAGCCATGTTCCTCACATTGGCCTTATGGACTTTGAAAGCTGGAAAATCAGAATGGAAATCCTTCTTGCCGCTTACGACGAAAACATGCTTACCTATTTTACAAAAGGACCATTCAGATTTCAGAAGACTGTGAAGGTTGTTGGCCAACCAGATCAGATAGTTGACAAAGAGCTGGATGAGCTGACTCCCAAAGAAGTCAAGTTAGTAAACCTTGACAAAAAAGCTAAGCTCATCATGTTCAAAGCTGTAGACGAAGAAAGATTCCAGAAGATCAAGCATTTCAAAACTGCCAAAGAGATGTGGGATAAAGTCTGCGAGCTAAGCGAAGGAAACGACGCTATCAAAGAACACAAGCTCAGTGTGGCTCTTGAGGAGTTTGAAAATTTCAAGATGAAGTCTGGTGAAACGATTGATCAGATGGATACCAGATTTACCAAAGCTCTGAATGAAGTTCTAAGGTTTGGTAAAGAATTTTCGAACAAGGAGATCACCGCAAAGGTTCTGAAGGCCTTGCCACCTAAATTCAACATGAAGGTGACAGCCATGGAAGAATCAAGGGATTTAGGGAAGATTTCCCTTTCCGAACTGTTCTCATCCCTCAAAGCTTTTGAGTATCAAATGCCAAGAATGGGATTAGAAATGTCAACTAGTTCAGACCCTACTGCTGCTCTAATGACGTCAAACAAGTCAAGAAAATCAGCAGACAAGTCAAAACAGAAGACTCTGCTGAGTTCAGAAAAAGTCTACACTGCTGACGACGTTACCCTACTGCTGAATAATTTTGAGAAGTTCTACAAGAAGAAAATGAAATTAAAATATAAAAATGCTACTTCATCTTCTTCTAATCATTTTCAGGAAAACAGGGATTCCTCCAAAGCAAAACTTAGAGACCAAAATGAAGAGGAGTATGGACTCTTGATCAAAGATCATTCTCACTTATCATCTGAAAAGTTTGCTGAAAAGGAAAAGCATTCCAAAAAGGAGCGTAAGCTTAGAAAGAGCAAATCAAAGTTAGCTGATGCAGCAAAGCTAATAAACTCCTACACATCTTATTCAGACCGTCAGTCGTCTGATAAAGAACTTGAAGAAGTACCTGAAACACTGTGCTTAACTGTCATAGAATCTGATGATTCTGAATCTGAGGTAACTTCTACTATTAATTAAATGCACTATTTGAATCGTTTGAATAAATGCTGAATTACAAATTCAAATATTGTGTGTGCATTTGCCAAGCTTAAGGAAGAGATGACTCTGCTGAAAAGAGCAAATCAGATCACTGAAACTTCAGGTTGAAAAACCTCAAGAATCAGCTGACTACCAAAAAGCTTGAGCATGAGAATGAAAATCTAAAAGATGAGTATGCAGTTTGTTTTGAAGATATAAATGAAATTTAAAAGAAAAACTTGCATCATTCTCTAAACAAAAACAAATCAGAGGCTTAAAAGAAGAAGTCTACTGATGCTCAATAGGTTAGAAAACCTAGTAAGCTACCTAAGACGAATCAGACTACTAAAACCCATTAGCCGAATAGGCTGCTGATAGGAGTAAAATTTAAATGTCAAGTCTGCTAAATCTAAGGTGAGTTATTAAATAACTCGGGTAAGAAATTGAGGCAAAAATGAATTATCTGGCAAGAATTTGAATCACATTATGATAATTATTATTATGACATGTACTATGCTTCTTCATATTATCATGTTGATCATGTTCACTGTGCTGATTGCCATCCTCATTTTAATATGCATGTTTATCACACATTTCATGCATCTTACCTTGCTTATGAGCTTTGTTTTAATCATAACCAGAAAGTGGTATCATAATGACAAGTGGTATCATCATGATAAAACATAAGTCACTAGATCATCACATGTTAAAGGTCTTACTAACCCTGCTGGACCCAATAAATAAAGGGTACCAAAATTAGTAATCTGTTTTACAGGTGAAGTGCATGTGAGATGACAAAGATGAGTTGACTGCCTTGCAAATTTCACCAAGTTCAACAAGTGGTCTCACCAGCAAGCATGTACCAAAAAGTGTGTTATCAAATAAGTGGTACCAACAAAGTGGTATAATTCAAGTGGTAGACTCTACATTTGGAGATTTCAAGGAACGCAAGAGTGTTGAAAAGTTGAAGATTATCAAAGAATACAAGTGGTATTAAAGACCAACAACTGTTCGCAACAAGCAGTATCACCAACAAAGCGTGGTATCAGTCAACCATGTGACAAAGAAAGTGGTTTGTTGATTTTGGATTCATAAGTTGAGGGGGAACTTATCAGAAGACTAACCCAGAACAGCTTACTAAAATTCAACGGCTGAGTGTCTTGAAGAGAAACTTTCATCAGACTATTTGACCAAGGATTCTTGAACTTAGGGGGAACGTGTACGACTAGCGGTACTCCTAAATAAAGATGAAGTTTTGAATATGTCAAAATGAAGCTATCAGAAGACTGCTTCTTATCAGCCAACTGGAACTCAACATCCAAGTGTTATTCAAGAATGTACTACATCAAGTGGTATCAGCAAAGTTTTATCACATCAACAAGTGATATCAGCTGACTAATCTGATTTACATTTATACAAGTAGTATCAGACTACAAGTAGCATCAGACTACAAGTGGAATCAGACCACAAATACCAACAAGTGGTATCAATTCTTGAAGTTAAGGGAAATTTCCTAGCTGGAGTGATAAACTGCAACGAAGACTACCTAAATCAGCCTAGTACTCGCCTAATTGTCTTCAGCATACTAAGCAATCCTATAAAGAGGAAAAGAGGAAGAAGAGATGCAACTCAAGTATTATTGTTGATGACAAAAAGGGGGAAGATAAAGGATGCAACTAAGAACCCTTTAAACAGAAGATCAGAAAAGGGAAAAGAACCAACTATTGGTAATATTTGAAAGTTGTATCAGATCAATAAATTTCCATCTCAAAGTATGAAGACCAAATTTGAAGACTTAGAAGACGTTCTTAGTTGAAGGTTTTGTCATCATCAAAAAGGGGGAAATTGTTGGTGTAAATTAGAGAAGGTTTTGAAGATGACAAAAAGGCCATAATGGTTTTGAAGATCAAAAGGCTAAGTCATCAACTAAGAACAGCTTAGTGAAACCTATCTCAAGGTCTGGAAGCTATGTGACCGAATCAGCCGAGTGGGATATCAGATCAGTAAAGATCAGATTGGTGATCATCAGCCGAGTCAAGATAGATATGTTCATTCTTGAATCAGCCGAGTAGCCATCAGCTTAGTACTCCCATCAGCCAAGTGAAGACGGTCAGCAAGCTGTCCAACGGTAACCAGCTGAGTGCATTAAATGCCACTGACAAAAAGTACAGCAGACTGTACTGTAGCAGTTGCAGGGAGCCGTTCCAGAAAATGGGGACCAGAACTCGAGGACTGCAAATTTCTGTCTCATCTTCAACGGGCAGAAATTCAAATTCGAGAGTATAAATAGAAGACTAACTGAAGATCTAAAAGAGACTTGCACAATTCAAGATCACATCTATAGAGCAAGATCCATCAGTTGAGTCGTCTGATCACAAGCGAAGTCATCTGTTGACGAAGCTTTTCGTTGAAGAACAGAGAACTTGCGTTGTCTGTCTGTGTGACTTTCAACTGAGAAAAGAAAGGAGTGTATATCCATCTGTGTGAAGTGATATAGCTTCTTAGTGTAGGTTTTCTTTGTGAGCTCCTATACTGAAAATAGCGTGAGGAGTGTAGATCCATCTGTGTGAGTGATCTAGCTTCGGAGAGTAGGATTTCTGTGTGATTTCTTACTGCGCACTTGTGGCCTGTTCATTTGTTGTTTGGCACAAGTAGAGTATATTGTAAACTGTGTGTTTATAGTATAACCCAAGATCTGTGTGACTTGGAAGAGTGGACTAAAGGATTTTAATCCATATAACCACTATAAAAATATCGGTGTTTTACATCTGCATTCTTTTCTTGCATATCTCAAAAAGAGCATTCAACTGTTAAAAATGTTTTGAAAAGAAGTTTGTAAAACTGGGGTAAAACTTTGAAAGATAAACTTGTTTGAAAAACATACTTGATATATCCGCTGCATACAAGTTTTGAAACTCTGAGTATATCTGAATCAGATAAGTGAAATCAGAAGAGTGGTCAACTCTGCTGTTCAAGCTTTGTGCGCGATCAGCTTAGTAGTCTTACGCTTTCCAGATCAGCTTAGTCTGCTGACAGAAAAAGTTAGAGAAAAAGTTTTAAAGTTTATGAGATCTATTCACCCCCCCCCCCCTCTAGATCTCATCTGACCACTTGTGACCAACAATGTTGATCCCAATCTTACAACTATTTAGTAAATTCTTATTATCAATGCAGATAAGAACGTTAACCATCAATATTACCTTCAACACTTAGCAAATTATAGCACCAAGTAAAACGATATCTTGCTAAAGAATGAAAAATAATATATTGGGTTTTATTGAAAGAGAAAAATTATAATTCCAATGTTAGAACAATAAAATGTAGATCAAAAGAAAACTTCAAAAATACATTAAAAAAGCCAATTTCTAATTTTTCATAATGCACACAAAAGAGGAGAGCAACTAGTACAGTGAAGTATTTTACTTCCTCTGAACATCTAAGCGAAGTAAATGAACCAATTAACATTTTGTTGACGAAAGAGCAAATCATACGTGAGCCAAATTGTATACTAGAATCCACGCAAGCTGAACAAAGGTGACAAGGATCGTTAGTTTATGCAGATACTTTACCGTGGAATATAATGAAAATTAAAGATTAAAAAGTTACCAGAAAGAGGGATATTGAAGCAAATAGCCCCTCCTGAAGAATCGTGACTGCCAATATCTTCTTTGTCAACTTTTAATGCAAGAGCATAATATGCATAAATTATCCCAGTAGACAACACCACAAACCTGAATATCAAAACCAGGATTATAATGGTAGGATCTCTACGAAACATATTGAAAAAGTACATAGAATCCAGTCAATTCTCTCAAAGGTCTCACATCTAGGCAACCTTGAGCCAAAAGAATGTGCAATTTGAACATTCTAGATAGGTGGAAAAAATCTAGTTTCCTTGAAGAAACCACTTTGGAATTTTATAGCTAATATGCAGACAATGAGCAGTCTATGCTTGAGAATAGTTTTTTAACCAAGCGGAGAATCAATAAAAGGTGAAATTACAGCAGTAAGATGTGCTCTAGTTTTATTGCTTTTCACAAATCAACAGTTTAAAATTTTGACAACCTAGGCATATGGATAGATTAAGTTCAAAATCATCACATATCTTTTGGCCCTGCAAGATGAACATTAGCAGAATCTACTGTCAAAGGTAATTAAAAGGCTAAAATTTTTATATATCATAGTTAATATAAGAATGGTGGTTTGTACTTGATTTCGAACTGACCGAGTTCGATAGCCCTGTTGGATAAGGATGAAGATGAAGGCACTAAAGAAAGTTTGATAAGGGAGGTTTTGATGCATTCCAAAACTTCAAGATTGGCTAAGTATGGAGTAACTTAGCTGATAAACTTATAAAGGAATTTTGACTAAGTAATGAAAACATCAGAAGAGTCAAAGTTTCAAGGTCCAAGACTTCTGATCTGCTGAAGTGAAGTTATCAGATTAGTGAAGATCAGCCGACTCAAATCAGATTTGTTCAAGTTTGAGATCAGCCGAGTTCACCATCAGACTTATACTTTCGTCAGCCAAGTGAAGAAGATCATGAAGTGTTCCCAACGGTAATAAATGCCCCTTGGTGTAATAAATGCTGAAGTACGAGGATATTTAAGACAAATGATTGAAGAAAAGCTTCGCATCAGCCGAGTGCATTTAATGCTGCATTTAATGCTGCCTGCAGAATAGTACTGTTTACAGTACGGACAGACTGCAAAAGAGCCGTTCGCGGATTTTAAGGACCAGTACTCGAGGAATTTGAAACCTGTCTCTCTTCAACGGACATTTTTCAATCCTCAAGTATAAATAGCTGAAAGAGACGAAGAAGAAACAAGCAACACACTTTCTGAGAGAAATTTTCGAAGCAAAATTCTTTAAGTCTCAAGAACAGCTCACTCATCAGCTGAGTCATTTGTTGACAAAAGCAGAGTTGAAGAATCAAGAAAAATACATCTTCTGAGTGATTTTGTAAACAAGAGTGTTGTGCGGAGTTGTGATCCATCTTTGTGAGTGATCAAACTTCAGAGAATAGGTTTTCTGTGTGATTTCCTATTGCGAACTTGTGGTCGTTTCATTTGTTGTTCGACGCAAGCAGAGTATACTGTAAACTTTGTGATTATTCATTATAGTATAACCCAAGATCTGAGTGACTTGGAAGAGTGGACTAAAGGATATTCAAATCCATATAACCACTATAAAAATTACTTGTGTTTTTACATTGATTTTAAATCTGCATATTTTCTGTTTGCACAAAAACACATTAAGTTAACTGTTTGAAAAAGAGATAAAAAGGAGTTTATAAAACTGGGGAAGCATTTTTCAAACTGCTAAGATTACTTGTGAAAAACACTTTGAAAATCCGTTGCAAGTACTCTTAGTATTAAAACTGATTTCTGCAAAATCAGCTAAGTAACTATCAGACGAGTGGTCAACAAGACTGTTCAAAGATTTGTTCGCGAACAGAATTGTAACTTACTAATCTGATCAGCTTAGTCTGTTCAGTAAGAGTAAAGTTTTAAAGTTAAATTTGAAGAAAATTTTTAAGAGGTTTATTCACCCCCCCCCCCCCTCTAAACCTCTTCTGACCACTTGGGACCAACAAGTGGTATCAGAGCAGGTGGTTCACTAGAATCAGCTGCCTGATCAACGAGCTTGATCCAAGTGTTTTTCAAAGGTTTTCAAAACTTTTCAAAAGAGCATCTTTTTGAAAAATCAAAATTTTTTGAAAAATGGATTGTATCAGTCATGTTCCCCACATTGCTGGTATGTCTTTTGAGGACTGGAAGATTAGAATGGAAATCTTTCTAGCAGCCTACAATGATAACATGTACACATGTATCATTAAAGGTCCATTCAGATTCACAAAGACCATAAAAATAAATGAAGTAGATACGGTTGTGGAAAAAGACCTTCACGAGATGACTCCAGAGGAAATCAAGCTTTACAATCTAGATAAAGTTGGGAGATTCATCATGACTAAAGCCCTGGATAATGATCGGTTTGACAAGGTCAAACATTGCAAAACTGCAAAGGAGATGTGGGACAAAGTCAGAGATATGAGCGAAGGCAATGATGCAATTAAAGAGCATCAGCTCAGTGTTGCCTTGGAGAAGCTGGACAACTTCAAGATGAAGTCTGGAGAAACCATTGATCAGATGGATACCAGATTCACCAGAACTCTGAATGAAGTTTTAAAGTTGGGAAAGACTTTCACTGACAAAGAAATCACTGTCAGAGTACTGAAGGCTCTACCTTCCAAGTTCAACATGAAGGTGACAGCAATGGAAGAATCAAGAGATCTGGGCAAGATTTCTCTTACAGAGCTGTTCTCCGTACTCAAGGCTTATGAGTATAAACTGCCAAGAATGGGAATTGAAGAAACCTCAACTTCAGGACCCACAGCTGCCCTGGTTGCTGCTGAAAACCAAAGAAGACCAGCTCAAAGAATTGTTGAAGTGGACTCATCTGATGAAGCCACTCTACTCAACAAGAAGGAGTACACTGCTGGAGATGTTGCACTGTTGATGAATAATTTCAAGAAGTTCTACAAAAGAAAAATGAAGAACAAATACAACAATGCTTCTTCTTCTAAACCTAACTTTTCTTCTCAAGATAAAGATGATTATAAATCAAAACTAATGTGTTACAACTGCAGGAAATTGGGACACTTCATCAAAGACTGCCCATATCCAAAAGCAGAGAAGTACACTGAGGAAGAGAAGAAAATGAGAAAAGAAAGAAAGCATCAGAGAGGAAAAGCAATGATGGCTGAAGCAGAAAAGCTGACTGCTGTCTACTCATCTGATTCAGATTCAGACTCGTCTGATGAAGAATCTTCTGATGAAGAAAAACCTGCTCTCCTGTGCCTGATGGCAAAGGACTCTGATGACTCTGAGGATGAGGTAACTCCTCTTAATGATGAATTATTTAATTCATTTGAACAAATGATGCTTAACAATACTGGTATTGCTGAAGCATATAAAAAGCTTAAGGAAGAGATGATCCTGCTAAAAGAGCAAAATAGTTCACTGAAACTCTTAGCTGAAAAGCCAAGGGAATCAGCTGAATATAAACAGCTTGAGCAAGAGCATGAATCTCTGAAAGCTGAGTGTGAGGTTTATAAAGGAAAAATCATGGAACTTGAGAAAATTATTGAGTCTCATGATAAGTCTACTGTTGCATCCATGCATACATCTAGTAAACAGGAGACACCTTTAGAAAAGGATAAATTAGAATTGAATCATACTGAAAAATTCATATCAGCTGACAATAGTAAGGTCATTCTGTATGTTCAAACTTCTAAACCTGCCTCATCTGAGAAAGTGGTAAAGGAGAAGAAATCTCCTAAGGCTAAAAAGAGCAAAGAGCCTAGTGTAGGAAATCAGACTAGTAAGACCAAACAGCAGAGCCCTAAGAAGTCTGCTGATAAAGCTAAAGTCAATCAGACTAGTGGTAAAACTAAGTCAAAATCAAATGAGCAAGCATCTAGTAAACCAAAGAAGCATAAAAACAAGAAAAATCAAAATGCTTGGTATGGAAATGAGTCATACTATGTGCAACCTGCTGCATATCATCCTATGTATCATGCACCTCAATTTCCTAGTTACTATGCACCTTACCCTGCTCATCCAATGCATGCATACCCTGCCTATCATGCACCTTACCCTGCTTATGAACATTATTCTTATCATACTGATCATCAACATGACTTATCTGATAACTATGATGAAAATAAAGCTGTTCATGCTCCTGTCAAAACTCAGAAGCCTAAGAAGCCTAAGACTTCAACATCTTGGGTTGTCAAAGGTGGAACTAATCCTTCAGGACCCTCTCAATAAGGGTACCTAAAACAATTTTATTTTTGTTTTGTAGGTTAGGATTAGGAGTAGGAGTAAAGTAGAGAAGATTTGGTACTTGGACAGTGGATGTTCAAGGCACATGTGTGGAAACATACATGAGTTGACTGATGCAGTTGCTGTGGATGGTCCAAAAGTTACTTTTGGAGACAGCAAAGAAGGCAAGATTAAAGCTAAAGGAAGATTAATCAAGGGAAACATAGAGATATCTGACGTCTCCTATGTTAAAGGCCTAAAGTATAATCTGCTGAGCATAAGTCAATTTTGTGACAAAGGATATTCAGTCATCTTCTCAACAGATAAGTGCTACGTTGAACAGATTGGTACAAAGAAGGTAATTTTATCTGGAAGAAGACAGGGAAATATCTACATAGTTGACTGGAATTCTGTTGACAAGAATTCAAGTGTTTGTTTGGTGGCATCTGCACCAAGTGAAGTCAGTTGGCTATGGCACAAGAGAATGAATCATCTAAACTTCAAGACCATTAACAGATTAATCAAGAATGATTTGGTAGAAGGGATTCCAAAAGTTGTCATGAGCAAAGACAAGCTCTGTGACGCATGTCAGAAGGGTAAACAAATCAAGTCATCATTCAAAGAAAAGAAGCACCAATCTTCTGGAAGAATATTGGAGCTGTTGCATATGGACTTATTTGGACCCATTGATCCAGTCAGCAATGGTGGAAAGAAATACTGCCTAGCTGTTGTGGATGATTATTCAAGATATACTTGGGTGATTTTCATGAAGAAGAAAAGTGAAACCAAGGAACATCTTACAAATCTGATGGAACTGATCCAGAATGAGAAGAGTATCAAAATATTGAAGATCAGATCAGATAGAGGGACAGAGTTTACAAACTCTACTGTTGAAGAGTATTGTAACATCAAAGGAATACATCATGAGTATTCTGCTGCTAGAACCCCTCCACAGAATGGTGTTGCTGAAAGGAGAAACAGAACACTAAAGGAAGCTGTCAGAACCATGATAGCTGAAGCTAAGCTGCCACAAAGATTTTGGGCAGAAGCAATAAATACAGCATGCTTTACCCAGAACAGATGTATGATCAACAAAAATCAGAACAAGACTCCATATGAAGTTTGGAACAACAAAAAACCAAACATTCATTACTTTAAGATTTTTGGTTGTAAATGTTTTGTAGTGAATAATGGGAAAAATCACCTTGCTGCATTTGCAGAAAAGGCTGATGAAGCTGTCTTTGTAGGATACTCATCTGTTAGTAAGGCTTATAGAGTTTTCAACAAAAGAACATTACTAATAGAAGAATCTATCCATGTAGTATTTGATGAGCCAAGTCAATCTTCTGAAAAGAATCAAAGTATTAATCAAGATCTGTCTGCTGATTTACAGAAGTTAGACGTTGGAAGAAATGAAGAATATGTTCCCATCATACTACCTAATCTAAGTTCAGCTGCTAACTCATGTGCTGTTCAAAATCACAGTGCTGATTGTCTAACAGACGAGTTGCTAACAGCTGACAGACCAGAGACTGTTCAACAGACTACAAATGTTCAACAGACTACTACTGGAACTCCAACAGTAGTGTTGCAAGATCAAGACAGAGGACAACATCCTGATCTGCAACCTGATCTCAGATGGCTCAAGAATCACCCTCCTGAGTTAGTAATTGGTGATCCTTTAGATAGAGTGAAAACAAGAAGAGCTGCTGCACAAGATGCCATGTTTGTCACATTTCTATCTCAAATAGAGCCCAAGCAAATTGAAGAAGCTCTCAATGATTCCTTCTGGATAGAAGCTATGCAAGAAGAGTTGAATCAATTTGAAAGGAATGAAGTCTGGTACTTAGTTCCTAGACCAAGTCATCAAAGGGTAATTGGCACTAAGTGGGTATTCAGAAATAAGATGAATGAAGATGGTGTTGTCACCAGAAACAAAGCAAGACTAGTGGCCAAAGGATATTGTCAAGAAGAAGGAATTGACTTTGATGAAACTTTTGCACCAGTAGCAAGACTTGAAGCAATCAGACTGTTTCTTGCCTATGCTGCTTACAAGAACTTCACTGTCTATCAGATGGATGTGAAGTCTGCTTTTCTCAATGGAAAATTGCAAGAAGAAGTGTACGTTGAACAACCTCCTGGATTTGAAGTATATCAAGAAGAGGACAAATTATATCGTCTGAAGAAAGCTCTCTATGGACTGAAACAGGCTCCAAGAGCATGGTATGATACCCTATCTGATTTTCTTTTGATTAAAGGATTTCGAAAAGGTAAGGTAGATAAAACCTTGTTCACAATTGAATGGGAAAATCATATATTACTTGTCCAAATATATGTGGACGATATTATTTTTGGTTCAACTAACCAACAGATGTGTGATAAGTTCTCCAAGCTGATGCAGAATAAGTTTGAAATGAGCATGATGGGTGAACTTAATTATTTTCTTGGATTGCAAGTTAGACAGTTGCCTGATGGAATATTCATCAGCCAAGCAAAGTACACAAGAGATCTGTTCAAGAAATTTGGTATGGAAACTAGCTCTACTGCTACAATTCCTATGTCTACAAGTCTTCGTTTGGATAAAGATGAAGATGGCAAATCAGTGGACATAACCAAATATAGAGGCATTATAGGTTCATTGTTGTATCTAACAGCAAGCAGACCTGACATAATGTACTCAGTTGGAGTATGTGCAAGATTTCAATCAAACCCCAAAGAATCTCATCTCTTAGCTGCCAAGAGGATATTGAAATATGTTAAAGGCACTCAAGAATTTGGATTGTGGTATCCTAGAGAATCTGGATTTGAACTTATTGGCTATTCAGATTCAGACCTTGCTGGCTGCAAGATTGACAGAAAGAGCACAACAGGTGCCTGTCAGTTCTTAGGCAGTCGTCTGATCTCATGGATGAGTAAGAAGCAAACCTCAGTCTCTATATCTACTGCTGAAGCTGAATATATAGCTGCTGGAGCTTGCTGTGCACAGATACTTTGGTTGAAACATCAACTAGAAGACTACAATATCAAGATAAGTGGAATTCCAATCTACTGTGACAATACAAGTGCAATCTCACTTACTCAGAACACTACAAGTCATTCAAGGACTAAGCATATTGAGATCAAGCATCATTTCATTAGAGATCATGTTGAAAAAGGCAATGTAATGATTGAGTATGTTCATACTGATAATCAGATTGCTGATATTTTCACTAAACCTTTAAGTGAAGTAAGGTTTTCAACTCTAAGAGCTGAGCTAGGACTACTTAATTTGGAAGCATAAGCTGAGGGGGAACTCATCAGAAGATTGGAGTTCAACAGCTTAGTTATCTATTATTATCTTCAAGGATTAACTCTCAACAGACTAGTTAACTTATGAATTCTTAAACTCAGGGGGAACGTGTAAGACTAGCGGTACTTCTGAATTAAAGATGAAATTTGTTAATGACAGTTAGTTGAAGTTATTTTTTCATCAGAAGACTCAACTATCGAAGATTAAAGTTATTTTATCTAGCTGGATTGACAAACAGCTGAGGAAGGTTATCAGCTATTGGCATTCTCTGATAACAGCATTGTCATCAGGACAGTAGTCAATCAGATAAGTATTTATGTTACTCATCTGATTACTTTAATAAAAGCGAAACCTTTTAAAACGTTTTATTCAAAATACGCTTTTATAAGTAACTGTTGGGCGGTACATATTCCCGCTCTTCATTAAATATCTTTTGAATTCGAAAAGTCGTAACTGACGCCGCACGATAAGCACTGACAGAAAAACGGATCTAACGGTTGGCGGATATCACGGAAACCAACATACCCCAACTCTATAAATCCCCATCTGATCAGTCGAGTCGCTCTTTACGTACTCTAAGCATTCAAAAGTACTTGTGAGAAAAATATCTGCAATTCTCTGCATACTTCTCTTTGTTTTTCTAACCTTCAACAGATTAACAATGGCCGCTGAAGGTATGTTTCTCGTCTATGATTCCTACTACCAATCCGGTACGGATCTGATGAAAGAACTGCTCGAAAAGTTCAAAGCTGCTTCGCTGGTAAACTTCATGGAATACCACGAAGGAATTATCTGGACTGACCAAGTGATGGAGTACTACAACACTGCGAAAGCTGACTATAACTCACTAGCGATTAAGGCTACTGTGGGAGGCAAATCTATCACTATCACTCCTGCTGTTCTTCACGAGACGTTTGGGCTTCCTAACAGTGGACGACATGACGTCACTGTGCTGACAGAGGACAAACACCAACAGTTTTGGGCGATCTGCGCCAAAGAGGGAGAAACGTTGTCTGGAAATATAAGGAAGAAGCAACTGAAGGATGAATATCAGCGGATGGCTGATATGGTAGCTAAGCTGATCGAGAACTGCACCTTCTCACTGGATGCTGTTACCATGAAGAGGTTCAGCATCATGGCTGCCATATACTATGGACTGGAAATCAACTGGTCAATCATAGTCTGGTACATATTAGCTGACTTTCTTGATGATAAGAAAGGAAAAGGCCCCACCACCAACCACAGAATCACTCTCAGCTATCTGCTGTCAAAGCTGGGTTGTGATATGAAGAATGGAAAAGAGATCCATAAATCTAAGGCAGTATCCAAATACTTGCCTGTTCAAAAGAGGAAGGCTGGTGAACCTGAGGAAGCTGATGTTGAGGAACCAAAGGAGGTTCCTGCCAAAAGGCAAAGGAAGCTGGTCAAGACTGCTGACCTAGCTGTTGAGACCAAAAGGAAGAAGGCTGCTGAGAAGCCTAAGGAAAATATTCCTAAGCAGATGGAGAAAGTGACTTCTGCTGCTGAAGCCACTAAGATTGTTGAAAATATAATTGCTGATGTAAGGACTGGATCCCCTGCATCACCATCAAGAACTCCATCAGCAGAGAGGCCTGCTGAAGGTATCTCTCAACGAACAAGAAGTCAACAGAGAGATACTGCTACAACCACTTACCGTGAAGGGAGAACCAAGAAATCTGCTAGAAAGCAGATGACCTTTATAGAAGAACCAACGGACTTGGAAAATGTAGCAAGGGAAGACCCTGAAGCTGCTGAAAGGCCTGCTGTAACAGATGAGACTGCTGCTGCCAACAAAGCTGATGAGCAACAGCCAAGTCAAGTCACATCAACAGCTGAGATTACTCAACCTCAAGAAGATCCAGATGTCCAAATCATCTATCCTATTGCTGCTGCTCCCATATCATCTGCTGGACCAGCCCCTGCTGATAAAGGCAAGAGGAAAATAGTGCTGAGGAAAAAGAAAATTTCCAAAGCTGACAAGAAAGCAAGGGAGGAGGCTGAACAAAGAAAACAGGATGAGTTGGAGGAGAAGAAGGCACTTGAGCTAAGCAAAGCTCAAGAAGCAAAGGATGAAGCCAGAAGACGCATGTCTGAAGCAGAGAGGAAAGCTGCTGAGGATGCTGAAATGGCTGTGGTGATTGAATTGAGCAAAGTTGATGCCTATGGACCTGTCCATGGAGGTGGCATCAAGATTGGAGAAGGCAAGAATGATGAAGAAGACAAGAAGAAGATATTACTGCCTGCCCCCAAACTCAAGTCAAAGGACAAATTTGAAGTCAGAAAAGCTTTTGAGATAGTATATGCTGATAAGGAGCTTTTCAAGAAATTTGAGAAGTCTCTAGCTTACTATGATCAGAAGCTTATGTTGAAGACTCTGTTCAACCAAGAGAAGCCAAGATATATCAGTTGGAGAGACAACAGGCTGAACAAGTCAATAACAGAACTTCAAAGCATGAAGGAGTTAGCTGATGAAGAACAATGGGTTCTAACTTGGCTGAAAACAGACTCCATCCAAAAGGCCCTTGATCCCAGCTATGTAAGAGATGTCATGCATAGTTATGCAAAAGGCTTTGCATTGGAGGAGGCCAAGAAAATCAAAAGCACCTTGCCTGAAAAGAAAAAGAAGTCTGAAGATGCTGAAGAAAGAGCAATTAAGTTTGCTGTTATGACTGCTCTGAAGAGATGGGCTAAAAAGTCAAAATATCAGCAAGGATGTTCAAGTGACTTGCCACTGCTGCCAAGTATTCAACAGATCATTTTTGGCAAGGAAGTACAACCGTACTATGAAGTCCCTAAGGGTAACAATGCTCCTGTTAACCCTTGGATTATTGTAAGGAAGATTAGACAGACAACATGCTTTAATGAAGATGGAACCATTACTAATCTGTTCTACGATGATGTTACTGATGAGCACAAGTCTGCTGACAAGTCCTTAGCTATTGAATGCCAAGCTAAGACTTCTGAAGATCATCAGATGACGGATATGGAAGAGGTCCCTGTTCAACAGGCGACTGAAGAGAAGGAAGCTGATGCTGATGCTTCTGCTTCATCAGCTGATCAACATTCATCACTGATGGAAGCAATCCAGATGCTGATGGAAAACCAACTTAAGGAACTGGAAGACAAGCACAAGCAACAGTTATTGAAGGTTAAGGAGGAGCTGAAGGATGAACTTAAAGCAGAGTTGGCAGAAACCAACAGACTTCAGCTGGAAACTGTTCAAGGATCAACTGAAGAAATCATCAAGAGAGAGATCAACAGTATTCCAATTCCTCAAGACAACTCATTGCAGTTAGTGCACAGCCTGAGAGATCTGAACCAAAATGTTGAAGATGTGAAGGGTGATGTGAATCATCTTCACACTGCTTTAAAATCAGCTGAGCACAAGATTGCTGACTTAACTGCAACTTTCATTAAAGTCAGTCAAGAAGAGAAGGAAATCAATCTTGGGATGTTGCAAGAAGTGGCAAAGGCTTCACAGGAAGTTCAAAATGAAATTGCAACTATCAACCTCAACATTGACTACTTCAATGATAAGACTGATGTCATCAGCACTGATATTCATCATCTAACAGCCAGTCATGACGTTGTTAATCAGAATCTAAAGGCTTTATGCGCTGGAGTAAAGATTCCAACAGTTGCTCTCAACCCTGCTGTTGAACCTTCTGCTGTCATCAGAGTTGATGATGACAAAAAGGGGGAAGATAAAAGGGAAGAACCAGCTAAAGAGACTGTTGCTGAAGAACCAGCAAAGGAGTTTGCTGCTGAAGAACCAACTAAGGAAGAAACTGCTGCTGCAACTATTGAAGCCAAGGAAACTGAAGAAACAGCTGACAAGACTGAAAAAGAAGATACCAAGTACAAGAATACAGAATCTGCCAGGAAGGCCATGGAAGCTTTGAAAGCTCTTCAAGAACAAGAACTTAAAGAAAAGATGGAAGCTGCCAAAGCAACCTTGGAAGAAAAAGCTGATGATGAAGAAGATGATGAAGAATCATCTTATGAATATGAAGAAGTGCTGGAAGGATCAGATGAAGAAGCTGATAGTTAAAACTTGAAAAATCCTTGTAATCAGTTTACTTTTATCTATTCCTCAGAAATCTCATCTGATGAACTTGTACATGTAATACTCTTTCTCAATATTAATGAAAAGTCAAGTTCAATCCAATAAACTTTTTCTATCTCAGAAAATTTTGAGGATTTCAATCTTTAGTTTAGGTATTTAACAGGTACTTAGCTGAAGTTTTGTCATCATCAAAAAGGGGGAAATTGTTGGATAAGGATGAAGATGAAGGCACTAAAGAAAGTTTGATAAGGGAGGTTTTGATGCATTCCAAAACTTCAAGATTGGCTAAGTATGGAGTAACTTAGCTGATAAACTTATCAAGGAATTTTGACTAAGTAATGAAAACATCAGAAGAGTCAAAGTTTCAAGGTCCAAGACTTCTGATCTGCTGAAGTGAAGTTATCAGATTAGTGAAGATCAGCCGACTCAAATCAGATTTGTTCAAGTTTGAGATCAGCCGAGTTCACCATCAGACTTATACTTTCGTCAGCCAAGTGAAGAAGATCATGAAGTGTTCCCAACGGTAATAAATGCCCCTTGGTGTAATAAATGCTGAAGTACGAGGATATTTAAGACAAATGATTGAAGAAAAGCTTCGCATCAGCCGAGTGCATTTAATGCTGCATTTAATGCTGCCTGCAGAATAGTACTGTTTACAGTACGGACAGACTGCAAAAGAGCCGTTCGCGGATTTTAAGGACCAGTACTCGAGGAATTTGAAACCTGTCTCTCTTCAACGGACATTTTTCAATCCTCAAGTATAAATAGCTGAAAGAGACGAAGAAGAAACAAGCAACACACTTTCTGAGAGAAATTTTCGAAGCAAAATTCTTTAAGTCTCAAGAACAGCTCACTCATCAGCTGAGTCATTTGTTGGCAAAAGCAGAGTTGAAGAATCAAGAAAAATACATCTTCTGAGTGATTTTGTAAACAAGAGTGTTGTGCGGAGTTGTGATCCATCTTTGTGAGTGATCAAACTTCAGAGAATAGGTTTTCTGTGTGATTTCCTATTGCGAACTTGTGGTCGTTTCATTTGTTGTTCGACGCAAGCAGAGTATACAGTAAACTTTGTGATTATAGTATAACCCAAGATCTGAGTGACTTGGAAGAGTGGACTAAAGGATATTCAAATCCATATAACCACTATAAAAATTACTTGTGTTTTTACATTGACTTTAAATCTGCATATTTTCTGTTTGCACAAAAACACATTAAGTTAACTGTTTGAAAAAGAGATAAAAAGGAGTTTATAAAACTGGGGAAGCATTTTTCAAACTGCTAAGATTACTTGTGAAAAACACTTTGAAAATCCGCTGCAAGTACTCTAAGTATTAAAACTGATTTCTGCAAAATCAGCTAAGTAACTATCAGACGAGTGGTCAACAAGACTGTTCAAAGATTTGTTCGCGAACAGAATTGTAACTTACTAATCTGATCAGCTTAGTCTGTTCAGTAAGAGTAAAGTTTTAAAGTTAAATTTGAAGAAAATTTTTAAGAGGTTTATTCACCCCCCCCCCCCTCTAAACCTCTTCTGACCACTTGGGACCAACAAGCCCACTTGATCAATCTTCCAGAGGCTTCAGGCTTCGCTAGGACCTGTCTTAGTGGTTGGTTCGTTAAGACCACAATTTTGTAAGTTAGAAAATAGGGTCGGAGTTTTCGTGCTGCTACCACTAAGGCCAAAGCGAATTTCTCTATTTCCAAGTAGTTCTTCTCGGCCCCTTGTAGTAATTTGCTTAAGTAATAAACAGGCTTATGTTCTAAGCCATCCACCTTAACTAAAACCGAACTGATGGCCACGTCGGAGATCGATATGTAGACATATAGTGGTTCTCCTTCGGTTGGTTTGGCCAATAGCGGGGATGTCGTTAGATATTCCTTTAGCCGATCAAATGCCTGGTCGCATTCTTCAGTCCAAACAAAGTTTTTTGCTTTTCGAAGAGTTTGGAAGAAAGGTAAACTTCTATCAGCCGATTTTGATATGAATCTATTTAGCGCCACGATTTTTCCTACCAAGCTCTGCACTTGGGAGATCGTTTTAGGAGGTTTCATTTCGGTTATGGCTCGAATTTTTTCTGGATTGGCCTCGATTCCTCGTTGATGTACCAAATATCCCAAAAATTTTCCCGACTTAAGACCGAAAGTGCATTTTGCAGGATTTAGTTTCCTTCTGTACTTTCTCAATATTTGGAAACATCGAGATGCCTTACGTGATCTGCTTCATTCATGCTCTTGACCAGCATATCGTCTACGTAAACTTCCATTATTTCTCCGATTAATTCTTTGAACATCAGATTTACCAACCTTTGGTAAGTGGCCCCGGCGTTCCTCAACCCGAATGGCATAACTATGAAGCAATAAACTCCATGCTCTGTTACGAAAGCAGTTTTTTCTTGGTCTTGCTCATCCATGTATATCTGATGGAAACCTTGGAAAGCATCCATCATGCTGAAAATCGCGAAACTCGCGGTTGAGTCGACTAATAAGTCGATCCTTGGGAGGGGATATGGATCGCGCGGACATAATTTATTAAGGTCGGTGAAATCATTGCACATTCTCCATTTGTTATCCTTTTTATCCCCTTTTGCTACTAGCACAACATTACAAAGCCATTCCGAGAAATGTATTTCTCGAATTTGCTTTGCTTTGAGTAGCCTCTCTACTTCTGCCTTGATTATTTTATCCTTTATCGGCCCATGATTCCTCTTATTTTGTCTAGCAGGTTTTGCCATGGGGTCAATTTTTAGCGAGTGACTGATTATTCGGGGGTCAATCCCTTCTATGTCGTTCGCGCTCCAGGCGAAGATATCTGCATTGTTTCTGAGAAAGTTGATCAGCATTACATCCCCCCTCTTTTTGCTTGATTCAGTTCCAATTCTTGTTGTTTTAATTGGGTCCCCCTGCACCAATAGGAAATCTTTGTGTTCCGGTGGTTTCGAAGCTAGGTCTACCGGTTCCTTTCCCTTCTTATCTATTCGGTCGGTGCTAGGAATTTCGACCTCAATTTTGTCAGCGTCGACGTCTAGCTTTCTCTTGCTTGGGGTAATTGATTCATAGCGATTTTTCAAAGTTAATGATGTGTTGTAGCAATCCCATGCCATGCAATGATCATTCACTATTTCTTCGATTCCTGTGTCAGTCGGAAATTTTATCTTCTGATTGTAAGTTGAAGCAACAGCTCGGAATAGATTGAGGGCAGGTCGCCCTAAGATCGCATTGTAGGCAAAGGGAGTTTCTACTACTAAAAATTTTACCAGTTTGACCGTCCGATGCGGTTTCCTCCCGAGTGAGACACTTAAAGTTATTGTGCCACTGGGGACAATCTCGGATCCTCCAAATCCTACTAAAGGCGTAGCTACCTTTTGGAATGTTATTTGTCCCAAGTTCATCTGGGCTAAGACCTCTTTAGAGATGATATTTGCTGAACTTCCATTGTCGATTATGATCCTTTTGACGTTGTAATTTGCTATTTCTAGCGATACCACCATCGGGAAGTCGGGGCTATCCTCTTTTGTGTCCCAAACAAGGTTTTTGGGTACCTCGCCCTCGTTAAAACTGATCAGCTGGTTGTTTGTTGATTTGCTTTCTAGAGTTCATACTTCTTTCGGGTATTTTAAACCTCCGATTATGGATCTGGCGGTCCTTCGTCGAGCATTACGACTGTCCCCGCCGGCGGGTCCTCCTGAAATTGTATGGATGGTACCGTTAATCTGGTCATTGTTCAACTCCTGTGGGGGGCCATCTTCAGGGGACCTTCGACGGGAATTCCTTCTTTGACTATTATTCCGAGGACTCCTACTTCTTCCTCTCTTGCGGTTATTCCGCTCCAGATAGTCATCTAGTTTTCCTTGTTCGATTAGTTTTTCAATTTCTCTTTTGAGGTGAAAACAATCTTCAGTGCGATGCCAATGCGCCCGGTGATATTTGCAGTATAACTCATAGTTTCGTCCACCCGGTCTGGGCTGAGCGATCTTCTTTGCTTCCGGGATCCAATTATTCCTTTCTAGTACCGCCAAGATTTCTTCTATCGGAACAGTTAGCCTTGGGTGTTCTACTTGATTAACCCTGCTCCGGAATGCCGGCTCGGCGGTTCTAGGTCTTTGATAGGTGTTAGGTCGTCTGTCCTGGTCGTTTTTATTGTATTCTAATCGCTGGAAGACGTTGCCTTTTCTAAAAGATCGTTCATAGTCCATGGATCTTTGGGCAGGAATTCTATCTTGCCGTTTGGAGCCTAAGGTCGTAGCTTTATTTTTGTTCTTATCTTTAAAAGAATTCATCTCCTCCTGGGTCATATATTTAGATGCCAAGCTCATGATTTCAGCGAACGTTCTCGGTTGCTTCCGGCTGAGGGCATTTCCAAACTGCCTATTCTTGGTGAGGTCGAAGAGAATGGAGATTATGTAATCGATATTTGGGGAATCGATCTTGAGAAATTCCACATTAAACCTTGCCAGCCAGTTCCTTATGGATTCGCCCTCTTGTTGATAAATGGTTCCTAAATAGCTCATCGGAAGTTTTTGTCTCTTCTGGCTGGCGAACTGCTGTGTTAGTTTGTTGCATAATTCCCGGAAACTGAATATGGAGTTAGCGGGTTGCTTGGCGAACAAATCCAAAGCGAGTCCTTCTAACGTGGTCACCATTAACTTAGCGGTGAATTCCGCCGAGTGAGCATATAAGTTCATTATGTTCGTAAAGCTAAAAATATAGTCATCTGGATCAGTAGTTCCGTCATATCTGGGTAGTCGACCTGGAACCTGTCCGGTTGACTGAGCTTCTTTTATTTCTCTGCAGAAGGGCGAGCATGCTGCTAGGCTCTCCTGGAGTTCTGTAGTTCTGGCCCATGGGTTTTGAACGGATCGTAAGTGTTGTTCAAGTCGTTCCTGTACCATCTTTTCGATTTCTCTTTCCGAGACTCGCATAGTTCGTGGTCGATTTAGGATTGCGTGACCTATGTTATCCTCAATGGGGATTATGGTATGTTCCTTGGATCCGCTGTGTCCTGCTTGTGGTCTCTTACGGTCCGCTTTTCTTCGGACGTTGTCATTGGAGGGTTTTGTATTGCCCTGCTGCGGACTGTGTAGTGAGCGCTGCTCGCTCGCCGGGCTGTCAGCTTGTTGAGAGATTTGATCGTTCTGCCTCGGTGTCCTCTGATCGGGATTTGCCCTAGTAGTTCTAGGGTTTCGAGGAACCTGTTCGAGTACGAGTAATTCCTCTGGGGAGAGTGATTTAAAAAGCATAGCAATCTGTCGCAACTTCTCCTGAGCGTCCGGCAGGGGAACCGAGATTGCTGGAGCCGCATGTTCTTCCGGTACCGCACCAGTTGGGATCCCTTGTGGTTCCTCCTGGTTCTAATGATGCTCGTTCTATTGCTGATTGTCGTTGGTTATAGGGGTGTTATTATCGGTATTGCCCTGCGGATCCTCGGATGTATTAGGTTGGTTGGTTGTGTTACTTCTTGCCCCATTACTAGCGCTCTTCCTTGGGCGAGTCATATGTCGATCGAATAATTAACCTAGCCCCTCGGTGGGCGCCAACTGATTAAGCCGAATTTCGTCGGGTAAGATTAAATCAGTAAAGAGTGTGATTAGGAGTTCTCAATCAATATGAATTAAAGGGCTCTGTTACTTTATTCAGGATGGATCAATCTCAAGGAAGAACAATTAGATGGAACAATCAGTAATCAAGACAATCAATGAATAAAATAGTATAGCAAAAACTTTTCTATTCAATAATCTTAGATTATTTTAGTATGCAAAGCGTGTCTAATACAATGATTAACTAGGTATTTATATCACAGATAACCTAGCTTTACAAGGAAACATGATTCTAATAGGACTCGGCCCAATCGTCCTTCTTGAGTCCGGATTATAGTCTGCTCGCTGAGGAAAGTCGTCTTCAACTGGGTCGATAGGAGATCCCGAAGGAGCTTGTATGGTCGAACCGATCTGATATCTCTTTGTCGATCCGAATATTATAAGGGGTGCGAAATAGCCCCCATCAAAATTTATAAGGGACAAAGGGATTTGAAACCTTCCTCGTGGGAAAGAGAAGCAAACAAATTATTCATTGAATATGACGTTATATTATGGAAATAACCATAAAACTTAATACTAGCTAAAATCGATAACACCCAAAATAGTGAAGCTAAAATATTCTTCAAATGAGATTTTTCAATTAAAGATTGAAGATACGAGTAATTCATTACTTTCCAAGAAGAAAAGTGAAAATTTCAGTTGAACAACAATCATACAGTTGGAGTTCACAGAAAAAAAATTACTTGAATCATAGAGGCAGTGCAAAACAAGGATGAAGAAACTTCAGCAAGATTATTAAGAAGAAGAAAATCATGAAACCATCCTTCTTTAGTGTCATCGTTCCAAGTATATAATATATGACAAGGCCACACAAGACGACCAACCACAGAGTTTGAAGAGAAATTCTTTAAATCCTTAAGTTTTCGACTAATGAAATTTGATCACCAAGAATGAAAAGAAAAATGAGAACTTCTTCCAATGGATGAAAAAACTGATCTCAACATTTTGTTTTTTCAGATTGAAAAAATAATTGTTTACGTGTGTAGATAGTGATTTAGATTCAACTATCTTCTTATGGGGTTAAATTAGTCATTCAGCTTAAGTATTATAAGTGTATAATATAGTTTTTGTCTTGTAAAAAAAATTATAATTCTCATCACTATACAACTATTGTACTTGTTTTGTATGGTCCAAATTAAATAGATCAACTTTTCTATGGTCCAGATTAATTTATTTTTGCATTCCACAAGAATATGGTAAGGGAACCATAGAAACCCCCAAATAAATTTCCCCAAAGAGTGATAAATCCTTAGGTTTCCAAATGAAAGTGACCAGGAAACATCATATTATCGTAGAATGAGTTATTGAATTATTTCATCCGAATTTCAAACTTATATTTAAAATATAACACGTGAATTTAGGAATGATCTTATCAGGACCTTCATATTAGAAACTATACATTGGTTAAATCCTTAGTGCCATTATATCTTCTATTTATTCTTATAATATCCGATACCAAAGAAGTGAGTGAGAATTTAGGTGTTAAATTCATTGGAAGGGGGTGGTACGAAGAAATCCCGTATTTTTTTATTAGAAGGAAAATGAAATTTTTTCTAATTTAAATAATTAACAAAAGAAAACGAATTTGTATAGTAAGTGGTGTCAAATTGAACATTAGAAATAAAATAAAGAGTCAAACTATACTGAAAAACAAAAGTAAAGGTTTTTATGATATGCAAGGGACACAATAGATCAAGTGTAAATTGAGATAGCCAATTAAATTCATTATGGACTTAATTGATTATTTAATCGGGACTTGGGGGTCTAATTATTTATATTTACAATGATCAAAACTTAAAATAAAAATTAATGTAGAACTTGTCTGAACTATAAGCCAAAGTGTTGTGGGTTAAATAGAAAAGGGGATTATTGCATTTTTCTGCCATAACTATACCCTGCATTTTTACCCCATAATTTTTCGGACTGACACATTTGGTGTTACAACTTCAACATCAGTGATAATTTTGATGCCAATTGAGGCCAAATTTCAAAATTGTCCCAAAATTCCCACATTTATGGGGCCATGTGACATGAAAATTTGATATTTTGACCATTAAATGCTTTTTTCATTAAAAAAAATTATTTGTATCCACCAAGAACTAGGCTACTTGGATGTTTTTATTTGGGGAAGAAGAAAAAGGCAGGTAAAAATTCAATTAAGGGAATGTTTGGTGAATTTTATAGGAAAAAGTTAGGATTTTGAATTTTGATATTTTTATATTAATGAAAAAGACACTGAATGGTTAAAATCCTCAATTTTCATGTCAAATGGACTGCACATGAGGGAATTCCGGGCCAATTTTTAAAATTGGGCCTCAATTGGCACCAACATTACCACGGATGTTGAAGTTATTGTTGGGTTATTGGTAACGTCAGGACGTTAAAAGCAGCGGAATTTTAAAATTTTAAAATAACCCAATCAGGATCTTTACTCATCTAGTTATACGAAAAGTATTTGCAGTAAAAACAAAACTAACAATAGGGGGTTTTAGAATTTACCTCACCACATGCAAGGTGGTGTTTTCCTCCGGTCTTCTATCACATCTGATGGATTTGGTTCGTGTGAAGCACCCCATGTGTTGTGCCTCTAGCGGTATCCACATCAACTGAATTGAAGCAATTCTCTTGGATCCTTAAGCTCAGAACTGGGATCCAAAATTTATCAAACAAGGAAAAAGGAGAAAACTATTTGCATGAACCATGTGCAATTGCACAGAGTTTCGGCCGATCCTTATTTTGTGAAAATAGGTGCGGCGCCTTTTTATTCTTGGAGAGGAAGTATATGTATTAGGTTTTCTTAATTAAAATAATCTACTACTCCACGTATTTTATATATAGTGGGCGGCGGCTTATATCACCTTATATATCAATTTGCCGATTGATGTATATAAGTAATTTTTTTTTTTTTTTGAGAGCAACAGTGATGTTTTATTGATGGAAACATCAAGAGAATACAAATGCCAAAAGCTAGAAACAAGTTAAATATTCGTATCATTCAAAGCTAGTTGGGCTAAACAATGAGCTACTTCGTTGCCTTGTCGACGTACATGACAAACTTGAATCGATTCAAAGGATGTTGTTAATCTCTTCACGTCTTCAATGAGAACACCGAAAGAACCAAGGAAAGTCTTCGAATCATTTACGCGATCTATCACTGCCTTGCAATCACCTTCAAGTACAATGTATCTCCAACCTCTCTCGATAGCCAACTCCAAAGCTTTAACGGCTGCCGATGCTTCCGCAGCTTCCACAGCGAGTTTGCGATCAATCAATAGACTTATCCATTCAATGCACTCACCATCGTGGTTACGAGCAATAATTCCCAGGCCTGTTCTATTGTCCGCAAGAGCAGCGTCGAAGTTTAGTTTCACATAATTGAGAGGAGGCAGTTTCCAGTTTGCAACTAATGGCACAGTGACTTGAATTTGGGTGATAGCATTTGCAGAGATAAATCTTGCAATATAATCTTTAGCAAAAGAGACTACTTCGTGCGGTTGATGGTTTCCTTCTCCCAATCTGAACTTGTTTCTATTACCCCACAAAGCCCACAAAATAGTCCAGCACATGTCTCTCTCCTTAGTATCAAGATTCATTCGAACTCTTTCCAACCATTCTCGTGCTGAGATATCCGAAACTCCATAAACTGCAAAGGGAAGACTTGACAAGGCCCAAACTTGCCGAGAGAAGGGGCAAAGGAGTAGAGCATGCAGGACTGTTTCGTTCTCACTACCGCAAACTGGACAAACGTTTTCAATCGGAACATGTCGTTGGATGAGCTTTGCTGCCACCGGTATGGAATTTTTCATGGCCCTCCACACGAAGATCTTGATCTTGTTAGGAATTTTTGCTTGCCATAACCAATTCCAGTTTTCACCTAATCCGCTGCCCGTGTGGCAAACATTAATATTAGAGCTACTCCTTTTAATATCAATAGCTAAGTGGTAGGCTGAACGAACCGAGAAATGCCCAGTGTTACTGTAATGCCAGACCTGTTTATCTTCGTTTTGAAGACTGCCAAGTGGAATTTGAAGGATAATTTCAGCTTCTTCAGGCCAAAAAATTTGTTCTATGAGATCCCTTTTCCACCATCCTAGATCCGAGTCGATAAGATTACTAACCGTAGAAGTGGAAGGCAGAACTGATTGTGGAGAAGAAATCAAGAAAGTACTTGGTCTAGGGATCCATTTACATCCCCAAATTCTCGTTTTGACTCCGTTTCCAATACGCCATCTAATTCCCGCTTCAATAATCGGTCTTGCTTCAAGAATACTCCGCCAAGTGAAAGAAGGGTTTGAACCCAATTTTGCTTCCATGAAATCACATGACTTGAAATATTTACTTTTAAGAATACGGCTTAACAAGTTGGTCGGGTTATGGATGATTCTCCAAGCTTGTTTAGCAAGTAAAGCAAGGTTAAAAGCCTCAAGATCTCGAAAACCCATTCCCCCGGACTTCTTACTAATGCAAAGATCATCCCACTTCGTCCAATGTATCTTTCTCTTTTCTTTATCATCCCACCAGAATCTGCAAATTAGAGTTTCCAGTTCGCGGATAAAAGTCTTCGGCAACTTAAAACAGCCCATGATGTACGTAGGAATTGCTTGCAAAACTGCCTTGATAAGAATTTCTTTTCCGGCCTTGGATAATGTCTTCTCATTCCATCCTTGAACCCGCTCCCAAATTTTATCTCTGATGTTGCTAAAAACTTCTTTTTTGGACTTCCCGATTACCATTGGTAAACCAAGATAGCGATCATGCTTTTCCTCCACTTGAACCCGTAGGATAGACTGGACTCTCAACATATCAACTTCGGTAGTATTTCTGCTAAACACTATACTTGACTTCTCAAGGTTGATGTGCTGGCCCGAAGCTTTCCCATAGAGAGCAAGGATATTTTTTATGCAAAGAGCTGAGTCTGCGTCGGCTTTGGCAAAAATTAAAGTGTCATCTGCGAAGAGAAGATGAGATATAGCCGGTGCCCCAGAGCATATTGATATACCTTGTATCTGATTTCTCCTTTCAGCTTGTCTGATAAGTGCACTAAGAGCCTCTGCACAAAAGAGAAACAAATACGGGGACAAGGGATCACCTTGTCGGAGTCCTCGTTCCGGTTTAACATACCCATGCTGCTCACGGTTGATCATAAAAGAGTACGAAACAGTTGAGATGCATGTCATAATTAACTGAACAAATCTGTCATCAAATCCTAACACGGTCATAGCGTTTTCAAGAAAAGACCACTCAACTCTATCATACGCCTTGCTCATATCGAGTTTAAGAGCTATGTGACCTGTTTTGCCAGAGGTTGACTTTTTCATGTACTGGGAAACTTCAAAAGCAACCAGAACATTATCGGTGATAAGTCGGGATGGGACAAAAGCTGACTGGCTATCGGATATAATTATTATTCATTAATGGTTTCAGCCTATTTACTATCGCCTTTGATGCTATTTTGTAAATTACATTGCATAAGCTAATAGGTCTAAACTGGGAGACAGACTTTGGATTTTTGCACTTAGGAATGAGGACAATTTGGGTGAAATTACTTGGGGTGTAAAACTCTCTATTGTTTAAAAACTCAAGAGTAGTTTTAATAACATCGACACCAATAAAGTTCCAAAACTTTTGATAAAAAAGCACAGGTAAACCATCGGGGCCAGGGGATTTAAAGGGAGACATACAAGAAAGAGCAAAAGATACCTCATCTGCCGAGTATTGTTGAAGGAGACGTTGGTTCATCCGTAGGTCTACTTTCTTGTCCAAAGCACCCGTCACCGCCCGAATGTCCGCTAACGATGGATGACTCGAGGTGAAGATATTCTGGAAATAACCGGTAACAATCCCTTCAATTTCTCCAATACTTTCGCACCAAACTCCTCTGTCGTTTAGTAAGCCGCTAATCTGATTCGTTTTCTTTCTTGCAGTGGCTTTTCCATGAAAAAAGCGAGTATTCCTATCCCCTTCTTTAAGCCAGTGTGCTTTGGACCTTTGACGCCACATCAAGTCTTCCTTGTCCAAAATTTCCTCCAGCTCCAATGTGAGCAACTTCTCACGTCTTTTTGACTCGTTCGTGATCAGGCCTTTTCGAATTGAAGCAATTTTATCCCGGAGTTTTTTAATTGATTTATTAATGCTCCCAAACTCGCTTCTACTCCAACAATCTAGCTCTTTTGAACAGTGATTCAATTTTTCCCAAGTTGTAACTGAGTCCCCATGAAAGCTCCAGCCATCTTCGATAATCCTCGCACAGTCCTCGGATTTAAGCCACATAGCCTCAAATCTAAATTTCTTTTCAATTTTCTGTCTCGGCAAGAGAGGCGTAGATCGGATTTCAATACAAATAGGGTTGTGATCCGAATTCCTAGTATTCAAATGGATCACTCGGGTATATGGGAATTTTTGGATCCAAGAAGAAGAGGCACAAGCTCTATCTAGTCTTTCCCGAATAGTCAAAGGGTGAGGCCATCGATTAGTCCAAGTAAACATATCTCCAACAAAACCTAAGTCTGATAATCCCGAATCTTCAAGAGCTAGACGAAAATCCGCAAGTTGGCTGATCGGGTTTATTCTACCTCCATATTTCTCCGAGTGGTGAAGTATCGCATTAAAGTCCCCTACACATATCCACGGCTTTTGAGAGAAGTTGGATAGTTTCCGTAAAACATTCCAAGAAATGTGCCTATTAGCTCTATTCGGTTCACCGTAGAAACCTGTAAATCGCCAATCATCGTTAGTATCGGTATCAAATACAAAAGCATCAATATGGTTTCTAGACAAACTCTGAATCGTTAAATCAATATCCTTTCTCCAAAGTAACGCCAAACCACCAGATTTACCAACTGAACCAACAGCAACTCCAAATAAACCAAGCTTATTCTTCAGAAAATCAATCTTCCTCTCATGTAGTCGGGTTTCCATGAGGAAGATGATTTGGGGGTTTGTTGCTCGGATGTGTTCTCCGAGAGTTCGAACTGTCCAAGGCCCCCCCAATCCTTGGCAGTTCCAGCTTAAGCAATTCATAGCGATCGGCGGGGCTGCTCGGCAGCCTCCGCCGTTGAAAAAATATTGTCCAAAATAACCAGAGCATCAGAACCAATGGATTTTTTGTTTTGATTAGCTTTGGCATCATTCTGAGCATCTTCGATATGTATATACTTACGCTTAGCACCACTGACTGAGGGAGCATTATTGGGATAAATGTTTCCCACTTTGATTTTCCTGATTCTTGAAGAAGGAATTTTGGTGCGTGGTTTGCTCACATTATTCTGAACCAAAGGGACATCTACTAATTTCGTATCAATCACCATACAATCGGTATTGTTATCTTGGGGGGAAACGGTTGTTATTTTAGGAGATTTGTTAGTTGGGTTGATAGTATTTGGCTTAGTTGTGTTAGGTGGGATATTTGGAGTGGTATTCTCTTTGTCGTGGGAGAGGATTTGCAAAACCGGGTTTGGTAGAGGCTTTGGAATGTTAGGAATAAAGGGTTTGAGAGGTTGGTTGTTAATAGCGACGGATTTTGGTACGTGAGGGGCTTGACCAGTTGATTTTAATTGAGTGGGAGATTGTTTTTGATCAGTAACATTGCAGGGGATTGGGCTAGGAGTCTGTTGGTTAATGGGCTTAGAGTTTGTTAGCATTTCTTTAAGTAAGTGGGTTGGGGTAAAACTGAGGCTATGTGAGTTACTGGGCTGGGCTGAGACTTTAGGATTGGGGGTAAAGGTTAAGTTTCTACTACCCTGATCAATTCGGATATTGGACTCAACAGCTGCAATCTTTATCCGAGACCATTCTGGAATTTCATATCTGCTCTCTTTTGGGTTAGTGGAACTTTCGGGTTTAAAATTGTGGGTGTTAGAAGGCAAGTTGTTCGTTTCCAAAGTTGAAAAATTATTCTTTCCTAAGTAAGATCCGTTACCAATTTCCCAGTGAGAATTTCTGTCAGTAACTGATTTTGGGAATCCCTCAAATGTCTCGCTAACCGGATTCTTTCCCTTGATAGAAGTCAGATTGTTGGTTCTATTATTGGCTAACCCGTGATTTCCGCTAGACTCGCTGTTAGGAAATGTTATCGGCGATGGTTTAGGAAGAGAAAAAAGCTCTTTTGCCGTCATTTTTTCCTTACCGGTAGGGCCGGAATTTGAATCCGATGATCGCGGGAGATTTCTCGATGGTGGTTGAGCCCTAAGCCATGGTCCGTACGGCAAGTTAGTATCTTCTTCCTCAACCGACAGATTGTATTGAACCTTACATCCACTCGATATGTGATCCATTATTCCGCAAAGATAACAAAAATTGGGAAGTCTTTCATATTTTAGTGAAATCAATAGATAAGACCCATTATCATTCAAGATCCGCACAACCCTTAGCAAGGGTTTTGTTACATTCAAACTTGCTCTGAACCGCAGAATATTGCCCAAAGCGAGTCCGTCATCACCAATGTCCATATTACGAAAGCTACCCAGCTTGTTTCCAATAATTTCTGCCACTTCCCTGTTCAATTTGTTTAGTGGAAGACCATGCGCTTGAATGAAAAAATCACCCCAATCAAGATTGACATGACTAGGATTTTCCTCATCTTTAATAGAATTAAGGACTATAAGTTTTTTATCAAAAGCCCAAGGGCCCCCTTCCACCGCACGCTTTCGATCTTTAGAGTGATGAAAGAATAGCATAAATCGACCATCATCCATAGTGCGAACATCAATTCCATTGACTGGGCTCCAAACCCCTGCCATGGTATTCTTAAATGCTTCCCAATTGATTGGCCTATGGGAGAGCACACGGCCTATCAAGATGTGCCTGCCCCGATCCAATTGATTTGTTGAAGTGTTACCCGGGAGAACCACCTCATCATATTCTTCTGAAGTTAAATTCAATCTTTTTCCAAAATCTGCCAGTTCATCATCCATCGGAGTTACCAATCCGAGACCAATTTGGGGTGATAAGGACAAGACGATAACCTTACGGGTGTTCGAACCTCTCCTTCGCGAATACCTGCACAGACCAAAAAGAACACAGAAAGAGAAAAGGTCACGGGAAGAGAAAGAGAAAGAAAGAAAAAAGAAAAAGAAAGAGAAAGAACTCTATGGAAGAGGAGAAGACTCTAGAAAGAGAAAAAACTCTCATAGAGAGAGAAAAAAATCTAATTTTCTCAAAATTTTAAATCGAGCAATTGCACGGATTGTATATAAGTAATTAGGTTAATGGAGTTTTCCTACTCCATATATATCTTTAAGTATATCCTTTACCAAGATATATCCTAGTTGCCTCAAACAACATAACTCCTATTTCACTAGGTAGTTTCCTTTTGAACTTAGGTAACTTCTTTACTTAATTAAACACCTTTAATTAATTTAGCCAATTTAATTAATTAATATAATTAATCAATTAAATTAATTCCTCGCTTATTAATTAACACTTTAATTAATTAGTTTCCTTCTTCAAGAATTAACCCTTTGATTCTTAAGTTTTAATTTAATTCTTTAAATCAAACTTTTCTTATATGATGTGTTGCAGTCCAATAGTATTGTGTGTGACCCTCTAGGTTCACCATCAATTGGCCGCGGGCCCACGACTTTCGTGATTTAATTTGCGAGCTTATTTATTGCTCCGATTAATTAAACCGCTTCAATTAACCACTCAAGAATTAATTTTCTTATTAATTAATGAGTACCCACACCTAATAGTCGATGTCTAGCCACAAGCCCATGAGGCCCAACTTCAGGTGAATTGATCTCAGTGAACCTCACCTCTTATAAGTACCATGTACATACGGTCCTTCTATCGACTAATTTCCCGATCAATACTTAGGGTGTGTGAATTGATCGGCACCTCTAAATTGTCTCGATAACTATACTTTCTAATTCCTGATAATGATTCCAGTGTGACTGCTAATTTGAAAACCCCTTTCCAAATCCGTCACCAACTATGGCCACAGGTTTCTTGGAATCTATTATCTAAGAACGTATAGGAAATTCCCTCAACACACTACGTTGAGTCGGTAGATCCCATATTGATGCTAACCATTCGCGTGCACGGCTATACGCACCCAACTTAGGCACACAATGATCAAGCTAGGTGACCGGCACCTAAATCTAAGTACGTACGCCCATGCACCGAATTCGCCCTAGCACCTCAAGTCTAAGGACTAAATCGTACACTGTTATAAGCTTGAGAAACATCCCATCACCGATATGCGTCATGCGCTTCCACAATGGGTTTCTCTGTTCGGGTCGTTCGATGCGTTCGATCGTCTCTATCGAACCACCTACTCATATGCACTGGCCTCAAATGCCTTGCTCATGAAACGCTACTAATTCACTCCATGTGAATCATGCATATTTGTACAAGTCTTTGCGATTCCTTCGATACCCCGTCTCATTCGGAATATATGACTTAGAACAGTTTTTAAGATCACGACCGTAGGGACTGTTTCATGATTGCACTCAGTACTGAAATGAATCGTCCCATAGTCTATTGTGATCTAAGGATTTCATCCAATCGCTTAAGTGATTCGCGAGAGATGAAGTTGGCCATTGTTTGATTTACATACTATAATACAGGCGTATTTAAGTCATTTATACTAAAGAAAGATAATGATAGTTCCAATACAAGCTAAATATATTGGCTTGCAGGGCACTATCCCATCAGTTATGGTACCAAATATGCTAGTCCAAAAAGTTATGGGATAGAAACGCGTGAGCTATATAATTGGGAAACCAAAAATGAAATAATCCCAATAAAAATTAGAAACTTTAATGATCTTTAGAGCCAAGGCAGATCTCCTAATCAAAAGAGCATTACACCTCTAATAGGGGTAAAAAACTTTTGCTTTACATCTAAGCAAAATAATATAAACAGCTCCACAAGAGAGCATTACACCCCCAAAAGAGCTCAATAAAAACGCCATCATCTCGAAGACAAAATGATAAATAACTCTTCAGAAGCCTAACACCAATAAAAGAAGACAAGTTAATTATTAAAAACACAAGGGTAGAACGATCCCCACTTAAAAAGAAAATATCATGCAACAAGCATTCTTCAAAAGAAAGGCAATAAAAAATAAGATATCAAAATAAGCCTAATAATAATGATAGTCAAAGTAAACAAACTAAGTCTTCAAGCAAAGATAAAGAGTGTGAAAATGGAAAGGATGTTTACATGTTAATCAACCTATTAAACATCTATTGGTAAAAAGTAAATGAAAATAACTATTTCACCCCATCAGCGGGAATCAAAGCCTCATCCTCTTCCATGTCAGGATCTTCGGAGACATCAACATCTAAAAACATAAAGTCTTCGCCAGGATAATGTCCAGATTCCCTAAGAACCCTGCGACAGTCGCGGATAGTACGATCATACACTAGAAGAGACTCTTTCATTAAGTCTTCTCTATATGCGTCAGAATTCTTGTAGTTGCTAACTAGCTCTTTCTTCACCAAACTTTGATACATGGTGACCAACTCCTTCTCTAAATTGCTGAAGTAGATTTTCCCTTCCTCAGAATTTCTGAATTTGTCCCTAGTCTGAACTTCATGCTTCAAATCCTTAGAAAGTCTGGCATTCTCCTTTTCCAGTTTCTGCATTTGAATAGCCATCTGAGCAAGCTTCTCCTCGGCAGCTTTAGCTTCCCCCTCAAAATGGTTGGAACGTTGACTGAGTAAATGAGACATCAGTGGTATCTGCATAATAATAAAATACTTAAAAAAAAAAAAAGGGAGCAAGCAAAGGTATTATAGAATACAAGTAAATTTTACCCTAGCCAAGTTAGCACAAAGCATTTGATCTAAGGTGCTCGAGGAAAATTGATCAAAACGAGCGGCGTCATGAAGATATCAAAGCCCTTGCTTTCTCATAACCTATATCGAAATCAGCAGAATCCCAAAATGAGTTAACACCCTGATCCCTGTTAAGTCCATATATAAACAGTCATTTCCCTGCACCAGGACGAGGAGAAACCTCACTCAGATGCTCCCTTGGACGCTTAGTCGGAGGGGAGGAGGCACGACTCTTCCCAGAGGTTGCAATGGTACCAAATGTCTCTGTAGGACTTGATGAAGGGAATTTTTGTCAGAGTGTCTGGTCCACGTCCAATGTGCCACGTAATGATGTTTTCCGCTACACAGTATGGAATCCTAAGCCGGTCAGATCGAGCTGGACTCCACTTCAAGGTTCCTAACCCTGTGCTCAAAGAAAACTCGTCAGCTTGTGCCGGTGGTTGACCCGACGTTGACCCTCCGATGCTTAAGTCAGATCAATTCAAAGCATAGCAGAATATAACAGAAAAGTAGTAGTAAAGTTGAGCAGGAAAAACTTATCTTTAAAAGAAACAAAAGCGGAGTATTTATAGGGGGGAAACTGATCTTTTCGTGTCGGTCGGATCTTTTCGGTTCGGGTCGGATCTTTATGGGTTCGACCCAATTGAGATTTTATTGGTCGAATAAATATGGTCGAATGGACTGATCGAACAACTATGCTCATAGGTCGAATAGGCTGATCGAACAACTATGCTCATCAAGGTTGATCATCTTTGGTCAAAGGACTTGTGATCGAAGACCATTATTAGTCTTTTGGTCGAAGGACTTGTGATCGAAGACCATAATTAATGTTTTGGTCGAAGGACTTGTGATCGAAGACCATTATTAGTCTTTTGGTCGAAGGACTTGTGATCGAAGACCATAATTAATCTTTTGGTCGAAGGCTTTGTGTTCGAAGAACGTGATTGATTTAATCTGTAGATCAAAGAACAACAGATGCTTTGGTCGAAGAACATAAGATCATTTTGGTCGAATAACATAAGATCTGATCATAACAGAGCATACGGGTCATCGAATAAGAGCAGATTTTAGTCTTAGTTTGACTTTATTCTGACGTGTAACTTGCCATGTCATTGATTGAATATTTTGTACATCAATAGTCCCCCAAGTTCAAGTGTTTCGATATTGAAGATCGAAGCCTTGAATTTGTAAGTGTCTCGAAGGCTATGTCGACCTAAATAAGCTTTTATTCCGATATGAGTCCAATAGAAATGAACGCGTAAACATTGATTTCGAAATAACATAAGATCATTGTGGTTGAATAACATAAGATCATTTTGGTCTAACAACATAAGACCATTTTGGTCGAATAAGATAAAATTATTTTGGTCGAACAATGTAAGATCATTCATTTGGTCGAATAAGAGACCATTGATCTAAGTCATTTGATCAAACATGAGACCATTCATTTTGGTCGAACAAGAGAAGACCATTCATTTGGTCGAATAAGAGACCATTGATCTAAGTCATTTGATCAAACATGAGACCATTCATTTGGTCGAACAAGAGAAGACCATTCATTTGGTCGAATAAGAGACCATTCATTTGGTCGAATAAAAGACTATTCATTTGGTCGAATAAGAGACCATTCATTTGGTCGAATGAGAGACCATTGATCTAAGTCATTTGATCAAACATAAGACCATTCATTTTGATCGAACAAGAGAAGACCATTCATTTGGTTGAATAAGAGACCATTGATCTAAGTCATTTGATCAAACATGAGACCATTCATTTGGTCGAACAAGAGAAGACCATTCATTTGGTCGAATAAGAGACTATTCATTTGGTCGAATAAGAGACCATTCATTTGGTCGAATAAGAGACCATTCATTTGGTCGAATAAGAGACTATTCATTTGGTCGAATAAGAGAAGATTCATTTGGTCGAATGAGAGACCACTGATATAAGTCATTTGATCAAACATAAGACCATTCATTTTGGTCGAACAAGAGAAGACCATTCATTTGGTCGAATAAGAGACCATTGATCTGGTCGAAAAAGAGAAGACCATTCATTTGTTCGAACAAGAGACTATTCATTTGGTAGAATAAGAGACCATTCATTTTGGTCGAACAAGAGTCCATTGATCTAAGTCATTTGATCAAACATAAGATCATTCATTTGGTCGAACAACTTAAGCTAAGCTTTGGTCGAATTACAATTCTTTCAAGACACCAGTTTGGTCGAAGACAAGATAACAATCTTTTTGAATTAATCACAACTATTAGGTCGAATTGCAATCCTTTCAAGTCCACTTTTTGGTCGAAGACAAGAACTCTTTAAAGATAATCATGTTTGAACTTATCGAATTATATAATCGAATAAAGATATGATTTTGACTTTCATTTAATCTCCAAATTTGTTTCTCCAAATTAATTGAATAGTCATTATTTGGCCATGTGAAGAGTTTGATGCTTTGAAGCTAATGGGGAGGTTGACGCTTTGAAGCGATCAATCAATCAACTTATCACTTTGCAGTGTTAGGATTTCGATGCTTTGAAGCTATCGAAGAGGTTGACGCTTTGAAGTAATCAATCGATCAACTTATCACTTCGTAGTGTAAGGATTTCGATGCTTTGAAGCTATCGAAGAGGTTGACGCTTTGAAGCAATCAATCGATCAACTTAACACTTCGTAGTGTAAGGATTTCGATGCTTTGAAGCTATCTAAGAGGTTGACGCTTTGAAGCAATCAATCGATCAACTTAACACTTCGTAGTGTAAGGATTTCGATGATTTGAAGCTATCGAAGAGGTTGACGCTTTGAAGCAATCAATCGATCAACTTAACACTATGTAGTGTAAGGATTTCGATGATTTGAAGCTATCGAAGAGGTTAACGCTTTGAAGCAATCAATCGATCAACTTAACACTTCGTAGTGTAAGGATTTCGATGGTTTGAAGCTATCGAAGAGGTTGATGCTTTGAAGCAATCAATCGATCAACTTTTCACTTTTCAGTGTAAGGATTTCGCTGCTTTAAGCTATCGAAGAGGTTGATGCTTTGAAGTAATCAATCGATCAACTTATCACTTTTCAGTGTAGATGCTTTGAAGCTATCGAAGAGGTTTACGCTTTGAAGCAATCAAACGATCAACTTATCACTTTTATAGTGTAAGGAATTGAGGCGCAATTGAGATCGAAGCTTTGAAGCCATTCGACCGTTCGCTTGTCACTTTTATAGTGCAAGGAATTGAAGCTTTGTGACCGTTTTCGATCTAATTTCTAGTCGACGGTTTGAATGTTGTAGACCAGTTTCTTCGTGTTTGACGATGAAAGATTGATTCTCTTTTTTTCTTCTTTTGCTACATAATTAGTATTTCTAGAAAGTTGGTCAATGACCTTTCTCTTTCTTCATCGATCTCGTCAATGATGATGTCGATCGATGCTTCCATAGCTGCTTATGATCTTGGTTTCCTCATCGATGATTATCGTTGAGCTCCTCTTTAAATAGGCAGATAAGGGCTTTGAGGCAACTGATGAGTTTTGATTTCCTCTGGTCTGCGATGATGTCGAAGAACACTTTTATGGTTGTTTGATGTCGAACAAGACTTTCAAAATATGCTTGTGACATTTTGCTCCTCTTCATTGATTTGATCAGTATGGTTGTTTATGTGAACAACATGACAGTTTGCTCCTATTTGTTTGATATGTCGAAGAAAATGATATCTTGCTCTTTTAATTGAATTTGTTTATGTCGAAGAACACGAGATTTTGCTCATATTCCTTGATATGTCGAAGAACATTACATTCTGCTCTTCTATTCATTGAATTTATTTATGTCGAAGAACATGATATTTTGCTCCTCTTCCTTGATAAGTCGAAGAACATTACATTCTGCTCAATTTGTTATGTCGAAGAACATATATTTTGTTCCTCTTCCTTGATATGTCGAAGAACATGACATTCTGCTCCAATTTGTTATGTCGAAGAACATAAATTTTGTTCATCTTCCTTGATATGTCGAAGAACAGGACATATTTCTCCTCTTCATTGATTTTGTTCATCGATGATGTCGAACAACAGGATATTCTATGTCGAAGAAGGCATTTACATCGAACAAGGCATTTGGCTTCTTCCACATTAAGCATTTCATTAATTTGTTCATCGATGTTGTCCAACAATAGGACATTCTACGTCGAAGAAGGCATTTACATCGAACAAGGCATTTGGATTTTTAATCATCAAGCATTTCATTGATTTGTTCATCGATGATGTCGAACAACAGGACATTCTACGTCGAAGATTATTGCCGAGCTTATATTTTAACTAGGTCGATCGAGGCTTTGAGACAGCTGATGATCTTTTGCTTTTCTCTTCATTGCTTCGATCATCGATTATGTCGAACAAGACTTTTATGTCGAACAAGGCCATGATGTTGAAGAAGACATTTTTGGCAGTTGGTGCCTTTTTGCTTTCTTCATCATCAAGCATTTCATTGAGTCGTTCATCGATGATCTCGAACAAGGCCTCTTCCGTCGAACAAGACATTTTATGTCGAACAAGGCACTTTTCGTCTAACAAAGCATTTTGCTTTCTCGTCATCAAGCTTATCATTTGATGTGGTCGATCAAGGCTTTGAGGTAGCTAATGATCTTTTGCTTTCCTCTTCATTGATTCGATCGTCAATTATGTCGAACAAGGCTTTTTTCCTCCTCATCATCAAGCTTGTCATTCGATGTAGTCGAACAAGACATTTTTCCTCATCATCATCATGGCCTTTTACATCGGACAAGACATTTTTTGTCAAACAATATGACATTTTGCACATCTTTGTTTGATTTGAGCATTATGATTGTTTACGTCGAACAACATGATAATATTGCTCCTCGTCATTGAATTTGGTTATGTTGAAGAACATGAGATTTTGCTCATCTTCCTTGATATGTCGAAGAAGTTGACGTTCTGCTCCACTCTTTATCGAATTTGCTTTTGTCGAAGAACATGACGTTCATCAACGTGTTGTTTCAAAACCTTTATGGTTGATTCATCACCTTTTGCTTTTATTTTCATCAATTGTCCACGGGTGTCATCGATGAGTTCCTTTAATTCTGGTCGAGTGATAAAGCCTCGTTCTGGTACTGAAGGTCTTATACTTGGTTGTTTTCGATCAACTTATATGTTGTCTCCAAGCTGACCAGACTCTAGCTCTGCTACTTCTATTCTTGATCTTATCTCCGTTCTTGTTCGAGCATTGGTTAGAGGTTCCCACAGACGGCGCCAACTGATGAAGGGAATTTTTGTCAGAGTGTCTTGTCCACGTCCAATGTGCCACGTAATGATGTTTTCCGCTCCACAGTATGGAATCCTAAGCCGGTCAGATCGAGCTGGACTCCACTTCAATGTTCCTATAACCCTGTGCTCAAAGAAAACTCGTCAGGTTGTGCCGGTGGTTGACCCGGCGTTGACGCTCCGATGCTTAAGTCAGATCAATTCAAAGCATAGCAGAATATAGCAGAAAAGTAGTAGTAAAGTTGAGCAGGAAAAACTTATCTTTAAAAGAAACAAAAGTGGAGTATTTATAGGGGGAAAACGGATCTTTTCGGGTCGGTCGGATCTTTTCAGTTCGGGTCGGATCTTTATGGGTTCGACCCAATTGAGATTTTATTGGTCGAATGGACTGATCGAACAACTATGCTCATAGGTCGAATAGACTGATCGAACAACTATGCTCACAGGTCGAATGGACTGATCGAACAACTCTGCTCATCAAGGTTGATCGAAGGACTTGTGATCCAAGACCATTATTAGTCTTTTGGTCGAAGGACTTGTGATCGAAGACCATAATTAATCTTTTGGTCGAAGGACTTGTGATCGGAGACCATTATTAGTCTTTTGGTCGAAGGACTTGTGATCAAAGACCATAATTAATCTTTTGGTCGAAGGCTTTGTGTTCGAAGAACGTGATTGATTTAATCTGTAGATCAAAGAACAACAGATGCTTTGGTCGAAGAACATAAGATCATTTTGGTCGAATAACATAAGATCTGATCATAACGGAGCATACGGGTCATCGAAGAAGAGCAGATTTTAGTCTTAGTTTGACTTTATTCTGACGTGTAACTTGCCATGTCATTGATTGAATATTTGGTATATCAGGACTACTTTGCGATGCAGGAAGCACGGGTCCTCCATTTCCTTCTTTAGAGGAATTCCCCTTCAGGTGGCTGGTTGAATTTCCTCTGGGGTGGTGAGGAGGGCGGTTAGAATCAGAACGATTGGATTGAGCTTTTTTCGCAGCACGAAGCTCACTGAGGGAATAACCTTTGCCTGCATCAAAAGAGAAAATAACAAATCAGTAAAATAACAAAAGTGAACCAAATTAAAAGTCTGAGAAGAAGGAAAATAATTATACCCTTAGAAAAAATATGAGTTACATCAAAATTATTTCTAAAAAAGCCAGCATACTCAAAATTTTCATAAATATCATCTATATCCACTGAAGGATTATGAGAAAAGAAATTATCACTCCAACTATTACTCCACTCAGTCAAGAAATCCCATCCATCGTTTCTCACATAAAAAAACTTAGATTTTCAAGGACCTTTAGAACCTCTCCCCGAAGTACAACCTTCTAAGAATTTACATGTTTTCTGGGGAAAAAAATGAAAGTATAATTGGTTCGTGACCCTTCTCAGATTAATAGAGTCCTAAAGGAAGCCAGTGTAGGAGAAATGTTCAAATTAGCACAACATTGCAGGAAACCCTCGTAGTACGTAAATGAGTTGGGAGTAAGTTGGCTAATGCAGATATTGAAACTCTGAGGAATTTCCACCAAAAGAGGAACGGGAGGAATCGAGAAACCACAATAAAAATACTCTTTATAAACGGTAAAATATCCTGAAGGAGGGGATCTAATTCTCAGACCCTCACGAGGAAGCAGAAATTCCTGGGAAAAAGATAAGCTTATGCTACTTTTTAAAACTTCTAACTCCCTAAAAGACATTTCACTGTTTGCGATATCAATATTCACTATTCGACTTTTACGCTTAGAAGACTGGATAACTCCTTCATCTTCGTCCATCACCCAGCTACTTGCCTCATCAGGCCTAGTTCCTAACGGAAAAGGGGACACATCAGAAATAGATTCATCAAAAAACGAAACATCAGAAGATTCTGGGGGGTAGTTCACGAATAGCTCTAGCAATTTCTTCCTCAATAGGAAGATCAAATCCTGAATCAAAATCCGAAAAATCAACTAACACTTGGAAATAAAGAATACTAGTTCAACTAAAAAAAAAATTCCACTAGTGTATGGATCATATAAAACTATATATGCTGGCAAGAAAACTTGTTTGTAAACCAGGTGCGCTATACCAAAAATGCTTGTACTCTCATAAAAAAATTAATAATGTAAGATCTATCCGAACTACATCAACTTTTCACTACAAGTTCTAACAACATGATTTTTAATACGCGGGATTTAAAGACATATTGAAAAAAAATGGCAAAAAAGAATAATTGATCGAACCTTGGTTGAACCAAGCCGAGACGAGGCTTCCCCCGCAGAACTCTGTCGAGGCAGCAGCACCCCGGCAGAGATCTGCCGATGCAGCGCTGCCGGGGCAAGCCAGGGCAAAACTCTACCGAAGCAGGCTTGCCCCGGCAGAACCCTGCCGAGGCAGCAGCACCTCGGCAGAGATCTGTCGAGGCAGCAGCACCTCGGCAGAGATCTGTCGAGGCAGCAGCACCTCGACAAAACTATATCGAGGCAGCAGCACCCCGGCAGAGCTCTGCCGAGGCAAAGTTGCCAAGGCAGAACTCTGCCTCGGCAGGGCTGCCCCGGTAGAATTTGGTCGAAACTAGATATCGATTTGAGAAAAAAAATTAATTAATTAATTAATTATTATAGGGATGTTTTATGCAGTACGAAAAGGGAGGAAATAACGATAAAATATTTCATACCTCGCGAAGACAATCTTAGAATTGAGCTCTTGAAAGATTACAAATTTCGGGGATTTTAAAAGTTGATTAAAGCCAATGAATAGAAAGCTTATAAGTACCCCATAACAAATTTTAATTATGGAAGTCTGATATCTCCAAGGAGAATAATCTTCCCTAAAGATTTTTCCATAATTAAGGTGGAATCTTAAAATAAATATTCTTATTCTTAATTATGGGATGATCCCCTGCTTAAAGATTATTAAATTCCACAATTGAATATCTCAAGATATTCATTTATGGAATTGGGGGGCTTATGATGTGGATATATAAATCATAAAGGTATTTTAGTAATTACCAAATTCTAGATTATTAAAATAATTAACCAAGAACTACATTTATGACATTCATTAGAATGACCATCCTACCCCTATTTAATTTTGAAGTTAGTGGGAGACTTTTCCTCTCCACCTAACTGATGGTGGACTTCTCATCTCCTACACTTAGTAAGGTGACTCTTTCACTGTTTGCGATATCAATATTCACTATCCGACTTTTACGCTTAGAAGACTGGATAACTCCTTCATCTTCGTCCATCACCCAGCTACTTGCCTCATCATGCCTAGTGCCTAACGGAAAAGGGGACACATCAGAAATAGATTCATCAAAAAACGAAACATCAGAAGATTCTGGGGGTAGTTCACGAATAGCTCTAGCAATTTCTTCCTCAATAGGAAGATCAAATCCTGAATCAAAATCCGAAAAATCAACTAATACTTGGAAATAAAGACTACTAGTTCAACTAAAAAAAAATTCCACTAGTGTATGGATCATATAAAACTATATATGCTGGCAAGAAAACTTGTTTGTAAACCAGGTGCGCTATACCAAAAATGCTCGTACTCTCATAAAAAAATTAATAATGTAAGATCTATCCGAACTACATCAACTTTTCACTACAAGTTCTAACAACATGATTTTTAATACGCGGGATTTAAAGACATATTGAAAAAAAATGGCAAAAAAGAATAATTGATCGAACCTTGGTTGAACCAAGCCGAGACGAGGCTTCCCCCGCAGAACTCTGTCGAGGCAGCAGCACCCCGGCAGAGATCTGCCGATGCAGCGCTTCCCGGGCAAGCCAGGGCAAAACTCTACCGAAGCAGGCTTGCCCCGGCAGAACCCTGCCGAGGCAGCAGCACCTCGGCAGAGATCTGTCGAGGCAGCAGCACCTCGGCAAATATCTGCAGAGGCAGCAGCACCTCGGCAAAACTCTATCGAGGCAGCAGCACCCCGGCAGAGCTCTGCCGAGGCAAAAATGCCTAGGCAGAACTCTGCCTCGGCAGGGCTGCCCCGGCAGAATTTGGTCGAAACTAGATATCGATTTAAGAAAAAAAAATTAATTAATTAATTAATTATTATAGGGATGTTTTATGCAGTGCGAAAAGGGAGGAAATAACGATAAAATATTTCATACCTCGCGAAGACAATCTTAGAATTGAGCTCTTGAAAGATTACAAATTTCGGGGATTTTAAAAGTTGATTAAAGCCAATGAATAGAAAGCTTATAAGTACCCCATAACAAATTTTAATTATGGAAGTCTGATATCTCCAAGGAGAATAATCTTCTCTAAAGATTTTTCCATAATTAAGGTGCAATCTTAAAATAAATATTCTTATTCTTAATTATGGGATGATCCCCTGCTTAAAGATTATTAAATTCCACAAATGAATATCTCAAGATATTCATTTATGGAATTGGGGGGCTTATGATGTGGATATATAAATCATAAGGGTATTTTAGTAATTATCAAATTCCTGATTATTAAAATAATTAACCAAGAACTACATTTATGACATTCATTAAAATGACCATCCTACCCCTATTTAATTTTGAACTTAGTGGGAGACTTTCCTCTCCACTTAACTGGTGGTGGACTTCTCATCTCCTACACTTAATAAGGTGACTCTTTCACTGTTTGTGATATCAATATTCACTATCCGACTTTTACGCTTAGAAGACTGGATAACTCCTTCATCTTCGTCCATCACCCAGCTACTTGTCTCATCATGCCTAGTGCCTAACGGAAAAGGGGACACATCAGAAATAGAATCATCAAAAAACGAAACATCAGAAAACTCTGGGGGTAGTTCACGAATAGCTCTAGCAATTTCTTACTCAATAGCAAGATCAAACCCTGAATCAAAATCCGAAAAATCAACTAACACATGGAAAAAAAGACTACTAGTTCAACTAAAATAAAATTCCATTAGTGTATGGATCATATAAAACTATATATGCTGGCAAGAAAACTTGTTTGTAAACCAGGTGCGCTATACCAAAAACGCTTGTACTCTCATAAAACAATTAATAATGTAAGATCTATCCGAACTACATCAACTTTTCACTACAAGTTCTAACAGCATGATTTTTAATACGCCGGATTTAAAGACAAATTGAAAAAAAATGGCAAAAAAGAATAATTGATCGAACCTTGGTTGAACCAAGCCGAGACGAGGCTTCCCCCGCAGAACTCTATCGAGGCAGCAGCACCCCGGCAGTGATCTGCCGAGGCAGCGCTGCCAGTGCAAAACTCTACCGAAGCAGGCTTGCCCCGGCAGAACCCTGCCGAGGCAGGCAGAGATCTGTCGAGGCAGCAGCTGATGGAATAGTGCCCAGCAAGCCAATGTTAATTAGCTTGTTGAAGTACTATTTTCTTATGGTTTATAATTAATACGCCGTTCATTCATAGTATGTGAAACTGAACAATGGCCAACTTCATCTCTCGCGAACCTATCTAAGCGATTGGATGAAATCCTGAGGTCACAATAGACTATGGGACGATTCACTTCAGTACTGAGTGCAATCATGAAACAGTCTCAAAGGTCGTGATCTTAAAACCGTTCCAAGTCATAGATTCCAAACGAGACGGGGTATCGTAGGAATCGTCAAGACTTGTACAAGTATGCATGATTCACATGGAGTGAATTTGTAGAGTTTCATGAGCAAGGAATTTGAGTCCAGTGCATATGAGTAGGTGGTTCAATGGAGGATTGAACGCATCGAACGACCCGAACAGAGAAACCCATTGTGGAAGCGCATGACGCATATCGGTGATGGGATGTTTCTCAAGGCTTATAATAGTGTACGATTTAGTCCTTAGACTTGAGGTGCTAGGGAGAATTCGGTGCACAAGTGTGCGTACTTAGATTTAGGTACTGGTCACGTAGCCTGGCCACAAAGTGCCTAAGTTGGGTGCGTACACGACTGTACGCGAGTGGTTAGTACTAAGAAAGGATCTATCGACTCATCCTGATAAGATGAGAGTATTTCCTGTACGTTCTTCGATAATATGTTCCTAGAAACCCATGGCCATGGTTGGTGACGAATTTGGAAGGTATTTCCAAATTAGGCAGTCACACCGGAATTATTATCCAGAATTAGAAAGTACAGTATCGAGATAATTAGAGGTGCCGATCAATTCACACACCCTAGGTCTCGATCGGGAAATCAGTCGTGGAAGGACCGTATGTACATGGCAATTATAAGAGGTGAGGTTCACAATAAATCAATTCACCTTTGATTGGGCTTCATGGGCTTGTGGCTAGACATCGACCATGAAGTGTGGGTACTCCGGAATTAATAGAGGATTTAATTCTAGGAGTGGTCAATTAAAAGTAGTTTAATTGATCGGAGCATTTAATTGCTCGTTAATTAAATCACGAAAGTCGTGGGCCTGCTGCCAGTTGATGGTGAACCCAGAGGGTCACACACAATACAATTGGACGGTGACTGTCTAAAAGGAAAGAGAAGTGATTTAAAGTTGTTAAATCAAGGTAATTGAATTATGGTATTAATTCAATTGGAGATTATTAATTAGATGACTAATTGATTAATTGATAATTAATTAATTAAAGTTATCTGATTAATTATGGAATTAATTAAAGTAGTTAATTAATTGGAAGAATAAATAATTAACCAATTTGAGTATTGGATAATTATGGGTTGATTTTGGAATTATCCAAACTTAGGGGCTAGGGGGCGATTTTAGTAGTTGAAAGGAAAAGGAGTTTTTGTTTCTTGAGAATCAAGTTTGAAGAGATTTATCAAATCTCATATTCCTAAGAATAAGGAATAAAGATTTGATAAACAAGGAAAGGAGATCTTTTTGGAGAAGGACTCTTCTCCTATAAATACTCCTTCCCTTCTCTTCATTCATAATCAATGCTAACCAAGTTGCACTCAAAGACAAGAAAACTTTTGAGAGAAAAACAAAATACTTTTGCTGAAAATTGAGAGAGAAAAGTCGTGTGAGTAAAAGATTTTTCGACAAGAAATTTTAATTGCAAAATCGCCCCAAGGTTTCCGCCCCTAAACCCTAGTCGCCCAACCTAGCTTTGGCCGAACCCAAATCGGACCAAACCTGACCCTGGCCGAACCCTGCTCGGACCAGATCTGTACTTGGCCGAACCCTGCTCGACCACATAAGTCCTGTGAGTCGATTCTTCCATTGTTATCTCCCGTTCCTTTGCTGACAAACCTGCGAGATCCAGTTCGTAGCCTAAGACTTGTAGGTGTCACTACAATCCGATTGGTGTGGACTAGCTTTGGAGGTGAGACATATGGATCACTCTATCTGTGGATCGAACCAAATACTTGGAGGACACGGCAACCACAACTTGGTGGTCAGGTAATTTGCGATTAACCCCCTTCGTGTTTTGTTGATGTTTGATTCATCCCTATTCGTATAATAACTATGGAGAAAGAATTCATGGGACTGTTAGGAACTCGAAAAATTTTAAAATTCCGCACTTCGTTGTATTGACAATCGAGCCCTACCCTAGATATCCCAACAGTGGTATCAGAGCCAACTCCATACGTTTTTATACGAAAAGGCCTGAACATAATGTGTTTTCACTGTATATGCTTGATTGTATGTATGAGAACGCATGTTAATTATGTTCTAGTGATTGATTCTTGCTTGTTATGACTAGATCTATGATTGGGTAAAACTGCTTTTTTAGATCTGTGACGAATTTATAGTTTTTCGAAAAATCAGGGCTTTTATGCAAAAATCGCAAAACACGATAATTAGGGCTGAAAATTTAATTTTCTGTTTCTGGAAATTTTTTAAAAATCTGGGTGTTTTCTGAAAATCTGATCGCACACTATTTTGGACCATTTTGCAATTTTCGAAAATTCAAGGACTGTTTTGTAATTTCCGAAACTTCAGGGGTCTGTTTGCAAATTCAAAAATTTTCTGGATTTCAAAATTTTAATTTTCTGCTCATTCTGTCCGAAAACTGTTTTGGGGGTATTTTGTAACTTTTCAAAAGTTTAGGGGTCAAAAGTGCAATTTCCGAAAGTACAGGGGCCGAACTGCAATTTTCAAAAGTTGAAAAATCAGAATCTGAAATTAAGGCAGAAAAGTTGTTTTGTTTATCCGAGAATTTATTTTGTCATAATTAGTAGTGACTAAAAACCAAGAATCATAGGAAATTAGTTTTAAAAGGTGTTTTAAAATTAAGATAGAAGAAAGTAAAAGTTGTTTACATGTTTCTTTGCTCTACGTGAACTGTTTACGTGGTTTTCGATCGCGCCGAGCCTTGCCCTTAGGTTAGATGTGATTGGTTTAATTTAATGCATGGTTTTTATTGGGCCTGCGAGCCTGTTATTATTTTTTGGGCCACTTTGAGCCTTTGTAATAGAATAGGGCTTTAATGCTTTCCTAGTTTAGGATGGAGGCCCATTTACAAGCAAGGTGGGAGCCCAAGAAGAATTGAAGGCCATGTATGCGTGGTACATTGTGTAATAGCATAGGTTCTTTGAGAACCCTTTAGATTGACCAATTGGGCCAACATCATTGGCTCGATGATGGCCCGCATAGGAGGCTCCCGATCGAAAACATATTGTGGTAGTATGCATGCTAGGCTTGTATGGCTTTTATTTATTAGTCGATTTATGATTGCTTGTGTGTTTGCGCGCTAGAATCTAGATCGTAAATAAAAGATAAAGCATAATCGAAGCGGTGAGATCTCGAGGAGAGTTTCTTCAAACTTTCAAAACGAAAATTCCCCTCTCGAATAAATATTAAGTCATATTGGGTTAAATTGTAAAATGAGGTTTTATAAAATCCAAGCCTTCCATTAATAGGGACTAGTGTATGTTGTTTACTTATCGATAGAGATGATCCAGAGTCTGGCACCCGAGTCGAAGAAAGGGGCAATGCACGAAATTCCTTGATTCTAGTTTTTCTTAAAACTTGACAAGGGTAGGGACGGGTCGGGACGTGAAGATCGACCGATAACTAGTTACGGAGAATTCATGACCGGGCCCGTTGCTTATCACGATTAATGGGTTAGACTTAACGCGTAGTAACATTTATGATGTAGCAGTGCTAGATAAATGCGAAAAACGAGGCAAAATAACTTGAAGGTTGTGTAGTAGACACAATTGGTAATATGTATACCTACCTAGGGAATTAATTGTATGGCCACGAGTCGTGGGTGCAACTAATTGCTGCTGGGACGTCAAGACCTACTAGGAAATAGATTTTTCCCGAAACTAGAAGGGGTTACTGTTTCGATAAAATAGTGGGAGAACTTTTTCGATAAAAAGTCCAAATTTCGTTAATTATAAGTGTTAATATTAAACATGTCTGCTTATAGTTGTCTATTTTTAAATGTTAGCCATTTACCATCCACTGTCCGATCCTTGATGCGTTTAAGAACCGAACCAACTTGGAAAAAGGAGATGTGCAAATTCCTCTACGAAACCGACATGGCTAAGTTTGACAATGTTAGGGAATATTGTTCTTACTTAAGCAAGACATTCGAGCTGATTAAAGGGTTTGGAGCCCAATTGACTCTCGAAGATGAGATAACGATAACCCTTCAAGGATTATCTGAGACCTTCACTCATTTTATGCAACATTGCGTTATTCCGCCTGATGGAATACAAACAAAGCAATTGCATGAGTTGTTAGACAAATATGAAGAAGCTCATCAACGTGGTTTTGGTCTGTATGATTGGAATTGCCCTCTGTGTAAGTACGAAGAGAAAATAAGGAAGCTTTTTGAAAAGGATTTCCTGGAAAGACTTGACTACGGTATGACTTTTTAAGTTATACACTTGTTGAATCTTTTTGATGTAAGACATCTGATTAAAACTTTCATTTCTGTAAAAGCATTTACAGGCGATGATAGTCTTCCCGCTCAACCTAAAAGGAGGAAAATCCTTGAAAGGGAGATGCAAGTAGTGCAGAGCGAGATGAGGAAACTGGAATTCCGGGACTGGGTCAAGGAAGAATTGTACCTAGACATTCCTTTTTAGCAAAAGAAGTTTTTCTTAGTTTTTTCGTATTAGCATGAGTTTTAAGTTTTAGTTTACTTTGAGTATTATTTCACATTTTGTACGAGACCTTATTGCTTTACCATTGAGAAATGGAATTTATTTAATTAGAGCAATTTAACTTTGTACAAATGTCGATGTTTTGAAACATAGAAATAAACAATGATAGACAAATCAAAACTTTGAAAAACTATGTGCTAAATCGAAAACAAGCAAAACAAACGAGATAATCGTTTACGCTTGAAATGTTCATTTTGGATATTCTTCCTAAAGAGAGATGCGAAAGGAAAGTTTTATTTACTGTTCCTGAGATAATGAACTTGAGTAAAATCGGAACTTTCAAATCTTGAAGGAATGATAACCGAAGAGATGGATTGCTAAGGCATTCCAAAACATTTCAATCGACATGAACTAAAAGCACTAGTTCAAAGGGATGCTACTTCACATATACTTACGATTTCAAATCGTTAAAATATATGTGTACTTGGCTGAAGTACAATTCTGAAACTATTGAAGTAATTCAATAGACGTTTTGGAAATGAAGTAACTAGATGCATTATGTCGAAGGCAATTTGATTTAATCAAACCTGCTGAAGCATAAGCAACTTAACACCTCGATTATCTAAGACGAGAATAGAATTCTCATGAAGCAAATCAAAGAAGAAATCGAACTTTGTTTGATTCACGACTCTGATCTTGCTCAGTTTCCTTTATTCAAATTAGGGGATACCTTCCCTTGACTCTTCAAAGATACTTGGTATAGTATATTTCAAAGTAAGTCCTTACATCGCCATGTCTTTTAAGACATAGCAGAACACCCTTATATGAGAAATTAGATGGTAGATCTAGTTCATATAAAGTTTATGGGGTATTCAACAAAACCCATTGAATACCTGTTCCACGACAATGAGAAACGAAAAGCATCTCGTAAGTAGCTTATTCCTCTGTTGACAAGACCTTGTCAAAGGAAATAAGGAATGTCGTAGAACTTGATGAAGTCCAAGTAGTGGACCCGTCCCCATGAACAGTGGGAGTAAACACTGAAAACTGCTGAATCAACCTATGCACAAAGAAATCGTAATCTGATCAAATTCGTAAGGAACTCAAAATTCCATTTTACGAAATTGAGAAATTGGATTCTAATCAAAGATTACAAAGAGATTATGTTAAACGTGATCTAAGGGATATGGCACATAGCCATAAGATTCGAAGTTGAAAACTTTGACTCACTTAAATGGCAATAGGTCATTATTCAAAAGTCCTTTTAGGATTGATGAAAATGCCTTATGTCCATTAACTACGTCAAAATTCATTTCGAAACTATTAGCCATAGAAAGGTGGTTTTGACTACCGAAGGCATGACTATTGGATATGAATCCTGCATCTCACAGTTGAAAATTGATGAGAAGATCTCTATTCTAATACAAAGGTCAATCTATGATTTTTTCCCAAATTTGGAACATGCAACTTGATAGTTGATCAAGAATGTTGAATTTGTCAAAAGGCATATGGATTCCAATTGTGCAAAAGAATCAGTGGGAGTGTAGTTGAGTTCGAAGCGCAACAAGATGATGAACAGTACATCAAACAAGATATAAGCATATCAGAAAAGCACAGACGAAAGCGTGTTCTTCACGCAATTCTCCATGATAAGATTTGGAATTACATCTCGCGTACTGGCAATACGTATCTATGGTAGATAGAAGGAAGAAGATGTAGTGATTTACCAAATCTAAGTACAAAGACTATATATTGATTGAAATCAATATGGAAGAATCCAAGAAAGGATTGTTTCCAAAGAGACAAAAACTCTCTCACTTATTTAATGAGCCCTAAATTAATGAGTGAAGAAGTAACTGTCTCAAGAAGCCTTATGCTTGGCATTTGGATTGCATGTAGCATGCAAAGTCTTGTACTAGACCTGACTCGTCGAAATGCTCTGAACGAGCTACTGATAGTCAAACACCAGTAAAGGACACTGGTCTACCATAAAAGCAAATCCTCGAAGATAATTAAAGGATGCAACGCTGGTCTATGGTAGTAGTGGAGAATTGAAACTCGAAGGATTTTTTGAAATTCGAGATTTCCAGTCTGAAGTGGATTATTTATTCTGTCTCGATAGAGCAAAGGTAAATTGGAAGAGATTCCAATAATATACCATTGCCGATTCAAACAAGAATAAAAGGGCACCATTATGATGCTGCACAAAAGAAAGTGTTTAGATGAGAAATTTTCATCCAACGACTGGATGAAATACCTAGCATGACATTTGCCCATCATAATCTTAGCCGATTTAGATGAGGCAATTGCTCAATGAAAGGAAATCGAGATCTCACCTATAATCTGAACGCAATACCGTATGATTGAACCAGTCATGGGTAGTTGAGACGAGTAGAAGTATTACTTCATCTCGACAATGACAAACATAGCAGATCCACTAATTAAGCTCTCTCACAAATGGTTCGAGGGACATCTTGGTATAGATGGGTCTTAGAAATGTTGTGATTGGCTTTAGGGCAAGTGGGAGATTGATGGAATAGTGCCCAGCAAGCCAATGTTAATTAGCTTGTTGAAGTACTATTTTCTTATGGTTTATAATTAATACGCCGTTCATTCATAGTATGTGAAACTGAACAATGGCCAACTTCATCTCTCGCGAACCTATCTAAGCGATTGGATGAAATCCTGAGGTCACAATAGACTATGGGACGATTCACTTCAGTACTGAGTGCAATCATGAAACAGTCTCAAAGGTCGTGATCTTAAAACCGTTCCAAGTCATAGATTCCAAACGAGACGGGGTATCGTAGGAATCGTCAAGACTTGTACAAGTATGCATGATTCACATGGAGTGAATTTGTAGAGTTTCATGAGCAAGGAATTTGAGTCCAGTGCATATGAGTAGGTGGTTCAATGGAGGATTGAACGCATCGAACGACCCGAACAGAGAAACCCATTGTGGAAGCGCATGACGCATATCGGTGATGGGATGTTTCTCAAGGCTTATAATAGTGTACGATTTAGTCCTTAGACTTGAGGTGCTAGGGCGAATTCGGTGCACAAGTGTGCGTACTTAGATTTAGGTACTGGTCACGTAGCCTGGCCACAAAGTGCCTAAGTTGGGTGCGTACACGACTGTACGCGAGTGGTTAGTACTAAGAAAGGATCTATCGACTCATCCTGATAAGATGAGAGTATTTCCTGTACGTTCTTCGATAATATGTTCCTAGAAACCCATGGCCATGGTTGGTGACGAATTTGGAAGGTATTTCCAAATTAGGCAGTCACACCGGAATTATTATCCAGAATTAGAAAGTACAGTATCGAGATAATTAGAGGTGCCGATCAATTCACACACCCTAGGTCTCGATCGGGAAATCAGTCGTGGAAGGACCGTATGTACATGGCAATTATAAGAGGTGAGGTTCACAATAAATCAATTCACCTTTGATTGGGCTTCATGGGCTTGTGGCTAGACATCGACCATGAAGTGTGGGTACTCCGGAATTAATAGAGGATTTAATTCTAGGAGTGGTCAATTAAAAGTAGTTTAATTGATCGGAGCATTTAATTGCTCGTTAATTAAATCACGAAAGTCGTGGGCCTGCTGCCAGTTGATGGTGAACCCAGAGGGTCACACACAATACAATTGGACGGTGACTGTCTAAAAGGAAAGAGAAGTGATTTAAAGTTGTTAAATCAAGGTAATTGAATTATGGTATTAATTCAATTGGAGATTATTAATTAGATGACTAATTGATTAATTGATAATTAATTAATTAAAGTTATCTGATTAATTATGGAATTAATTAAAGTAGTTAATTAATTGGAAGAATAAATAATTAACCAATTTGAGTATTGGATAATTATGGGTTGATTTTGGAATTATCCAAACTTAGGGGCTAGGGGGCGATTTTAGTAGTTGAAAGGAAAAGGAGTTTTTGTTTCTTGAGAATCAAGTTTGAAGAGATTTATCAAATCTCATATTCCTAAGAATAAGGAATAAAGATTTGATAAACAAGGAAAGGAGATCTTTTTGGAGAAGGACTCTTCTCCTATAAATACTCCTTCCCTTCTCTTCATTCATAATCAATGCTAACCAAGTTGCACTCAAAGACAAGAAAACTTTTGAGAGAAAAACAAAATACTTTTGCTGAAAATTGAGAGAGAAAAGTCGTGTGAGTAAAAGATTTTTCGACAAGAAATTTTAATTGCAAAATCGCCCCAAGGTTTCCGCCCCTAAACCCTAGTCGCCCAACCTAGCTTTGGCCGAACCCAAATCGGACCAAACCTGACCCTGGCCGAACCCTGCTCGGACCAGATCTGTACTTGGCCGAACCCTGCTCGACCACATAAGTCCTGTGAGTCGATTCTTCCATTGTTATCTCCCGTTCCTTTGCTGACAAACCTGCGAGATCCAGTTCGTAGCCTAAGACTTGTAGGTGTCACTACAATCCGATTGGTGTGGACTAGCTTTGGAGGTGAGACATATGGATCACTCTATCTGTGGATCGAACCAAATACTTGGAGGACACGGCAACCACAACTTGGTGGTCAGGTAATTTGCGATTAACCCCCTTCGTGTTTTGTTGATGTTTGATTCATCCCTATTCGTATAATAACTATGGAGAAAGAATTCATGGGACTGTTAGGAACTCGAAAAATTTTAAAATTCCGCACTTCGTTGTATTGACAATCGAGCCCTACCCTAGATATCCCAACAGCAGCACCTTGGCAAAACTCTACCGAGGAAGCAGCACCCCGGCAGAGCTCTGCTGAGGCAAAGTTGCCTAGGCAGAACTCTGCCTCGGCAGGGCTGCCCCGACAGAATTTGGTCGAAACTAGATATCGATTTAAGAAAAAAAATTAATTAATTAATTAATTATTATAGGGATGTTTTATGCAGTACGAAAAGGGAGGAAATAACTAAAAAATATTTCATACCTCGCGAAGACATTCTTAGAATTGAGCTCTTGAAAGATTACAAATTTCGAGGATTTTAAAAGTTGATTAAAGCCAATGAACAGAAAGCTTATAAGTACCCCATAACAAATTTTAATTATGGAAGTCTGTTAGTCCCAAGTGGTCAGATGAGGTCTAGAGGGGGGGGGGGAGGGTGAATAGACCTCTGAAAATTTTTAGACTTAAAAACTTTTCAATCGTCTGTCAGCAGACTAAGCTTATGAAGAACAGTAAGCTGACTATGCTGATCGTGAACAAATCTTGAACAGCAGAGTAACCACTCTTCTTATAGTAACTTAGTTGATTTCAGCAAAATCAGTTTTATCAAGAGTATACTTGCAGAGGATGTTTGAAAGTGTTTTTCACAAGTAGACTAAGTCTTTAAAAGATTTTATCCCCAGTTTTAAACTCCTTTAAAATCTTTAATCAAAACTTTCAAAGTGTTAAGTTATGCAACTTTAAAATATGCAAGAAAACTTAAATGCAAAGATAACACAAATAATTTTTATAGTGGTTATATGGATAAAAATCCTTTAGTCCACTCTTCCAGATCACTTAGATTCTGGGTTATACTATAAACACTAAGTTTACAATATTTCTCCACTTACACCTAAACAACAAATGAGAAGGCTGTAAGCTCACAATAGGAAATCACTCAGAAAACCTATTCTCTGAAGTTAGATAACTCACAAAGATGGATCTAAACTCTGCATAACACTCAGCTAATACAATTTCACTTAGAAAGTATTTTCTATTTGGCTTCAACTGGGTTTCTGTCAACAGATGACTTCCACCAGACGAGTGACCTGTTCGAGCTTCTTGAGATTTAGAGAAATTTCTGCTTCGGAATCAAAATCTCAGAATGTTGTTGTGTGTCTCGCTCTTTGAAATCAGCTCTATTTATACTTGGATTTGAAAATATGACCGTTGAAGGAAATCACAAATCAAATCCATAGCCTTTAGCCCAAATCCAGAACGGCTCCCTGCTACAGTACCTTTTCTGCTGTACTTTCCTGTAGCTGCATTAAATGCACTCTGCTGATCAGAGAATAATCTTCAATCATTTGCCATTACTACCCTTCTCTTACAGCATTTATTACACCAAGTGCATTTATTACCGTTGGACTTGCTTCTTGATCTCTTCTACTCTGTTGATCGAAGCAACCCTGCTGATAGATACTCTGCTGATCAAACTCTGAACTAATCTGATTTGAGTCAGCTGATGACCTACCCTTCTGATTGCTGTTTCAGCATGAGATCAGTAATCTTCTGGGCTTTGAATTTTGAACCCTTCTGATGTCTTCTTTACTTGGTCAAAATTCTTCCAAGGCAACTAAGCTTTCCATACTTAGCTGATTTTGACGTTTTGGAAATCATCAAAACCTTCCCTTATCTTCTTATCTTCATTGCAGTTCATCTTCATCTTCATCCAACAATTTCCCCCTTTTTGATGATGACAAAACTTCAGCTAAGTACCTGTACCTAAACTAAAGTTTTGATCCTCAAAAATTTCTGAGATAGAAATAATTTATTGGATTTAAACTTGAACTTTTATAGATTTTGAAGTTATTACATATTACAAGTTCAATCAGATGAGAAGTGCAAAAAGAAAAATTACAAGGATTTCAAGCCTAAGTAACTAGACTAAACTAGTCTTCTGCTTTATCTTATTGCTTATCCTCTTCATCTTCTTTGGAAGTTTCAGCTTCCACTTCCTTGAAGAATTTTTGTTTTAACAGCTCCAACTTCTTTTGCTTAACATCAGGATTAAGCTGTTCTTCAGCTGAGTCCTTAGCAGCAGCAATTTCTTTGTCAGTCTTTGCTGTTCCCTTAGACTTTTCTTCAGCTTCAGCTTCTTCTTCTGCATTTAACTGATCTACTGGTCTGCTTATGCCTTCATTTTCTTCATCAGCTTTTTCATCTTCAACAGATTCCCCCAGTACTTCAGTGTCTTCAAATTCGGCAGTCTTTTCAAGGGATGTGCCTTCAGGTCTATCTTCTTTTTCACCATCTTCTTTTTCACCAAGTATCCTATCTTCCCCCTTTTTGTCATCATCAGCAGGGTTGATTGGATATTGTGGTAAGACTGGTATGATTTGAAGTGAATCACAGAGAAGTTTGATGTTCTCTTCCATAGCATCAAGTTGAGCTTGCTGTCTGAGTTGATTGGCCTCAAAAGCTTCCATTCTGTTAAGGACAACTTCTCCTTGGTCACCTAGCTGAATCTGAGTTGCCAGAATCATATCAGTAGATGCCTTGAAGTCCTTCATCATATTTTCTAATGCTTCATCCTCAGCTTGAATGGCCATCTCAACTGTCTCTGTAACCTGTGTCCAACCAGCAGCTGTACTTTGAGTTCTTGCCCTAATGACATATCTTGACAAATAGACTTCACATTTTGAGCAGTGTCTTCTATCAGAGAGGTTGGAACAGCAGCAGCTTTCTGGGTTGGTTGACTTAGAGCAGTCAACAGATTAGCAGTTATCTTCTCTTCTAATTCCTTCATTGATTTTGAAATCATCTGTTGAATTGAATCCAACAGAGATTGCTGTGAGCTCTGAGAAGTAGAAGGTTCATCAGTTGGAACAGGAGGTAAGGCAAGAGTTTCTGTTTCTGTTATCTGATATGCTGAACCAGGAGTAATCTCTTTTTCATTGGCCTCATCAGCTTGACTGGGAGTGCTTTCCTTCTCCTTAGTCTGATCAGCTGTTGCAGAACTATCTTCCTTCTCCTTGATCTGATCAGCTGGATGTGGAGTGCTTTCCTTCTCCTTCATCTTATCAGCTGGTTCAGAGGTGTCCTCCTTTTCTTTATTTTGATCAACATGATCAGAGGTACTTTCCTTTTCTTTCTCTTTGTTCTGATCAGCAGGATCAGAAGTACCCTCTTTTTCCTTAGCAGAATCAGAAGTACCTTCTTTTTCTTTGTTTTGATCAGCAGGAGGTGCTTGGATCTTCTTAACATTGACAATAGTGCGCCTTTTTCCAGCTTCATCCAAGGCAGTCCTATGAGTGATCCATGTCAAATCATCTATTGGAACAAACGGAGAGATAGGATCCTCAGGTAGTTCTTCATATGGCCTAATAGTAGGTCCATAAACAATTTGCTTTAGACTTGGAACGGGATTCATAGTGCTTGGTTGTCCCTTCATCTTCCTAGTCTTTTTGGCCCAAGTTTCCATTGTTTGGGAAACTGCCAGTTTGATTGATCGTTCCCTAAGATCTTCATTGTCAGCATACTCCTCAGGAATAGATTCATATATCTTCTTTGCCTCAGCCTTTACAACATGACTGATCCTCAGTCTCAATTTATCCAAGAAAAATTCTGAGTCCAAAGCTTGAGTCAGAGAACCTGTCTCAAGCCATTTCAACACCCAGGCTTCTTCATCAGCAAAGGCTTTCCAACTTGCAATTTGATCTTTACTCTTGGTCAGACGATAGTCCCTCCATCTGTTATATCTGATCTTCTCTTTATTGAACATCGTCAAACGAGTAATCTTTTCATTTTTAGCATCCAACCTTGCAATAAACTCATCAAACACATCAGGGTTATGTCTGACAATCTCCATTGCCAGTTTTAACTCTGACCTTCTCTTTGGTTGAATTTCAGAGGTGGGCATGACTGGTTTGGGCTTGGTGGGATCTCTTTGTTCTCCAATTCTAATACCACCAGCTTGCTTTGGACCATGAGAGTCCTTAGCACTTGCTTCAATGGCAGCAGCCAATTCAGCAGCTTCAATAGCATCTCTCTGTGCTTGAGTCATTTTACTGGCCTCTTCCTCCAGTCTTTTGAGCTTAAGGGCCTTCATGCGATCTTCTTCAGCCTTTTCAGCAGTCTTTCTTTGTCTCTCTGCCTCTTCTAATCTCTTCTTTTCAGCAGCAGTGAGATAGGGAATCACAATCTTTCCAGTCCTTAGCTTATTTGCTTCAGGACTTTCCTCAGTTTGAAGTGGAGTGGCAGCAACAGGAGTAGGGTGCAGAAGGAGTGCATCCCCTTCATTTGTTGTGCCAGTCTGTTGTTCTTCTCTAACATCAGCAGACAATGCAACAGATGAGTCTCCAGCAGGTTCTTCAATGATAACTGGTCTCTCTGCTGATGCTGGTATCTCCCTCGCTGTTTCAGTTGGTTCTTCAGAGAATGTGACTTTTCTCTTTGCCTTAGACTTGGCAATTCTTCCTGTAGGTTTAGGTTGAGGAGGTCTCTTTGCAGAACTTCTTGTCCTCATTCTCTTTGCAGGTTGAATGGGAACAGCTTCTTCTGATTCAGTCCTTTCAGGAGAGGAGCCAGTCTCCATCTTCTCAAGTTCCTCAGTAAAATCATCAATTACTTTGTCAGGAATGATTATTTCAGGCTGAGCTGATCCAGCTTCAACAGTGGTGCTCACTGTTTGATCAGCAGACCCACTGGTTTGACCAGTCTTCTTGCTCTTCTTAGCAGGGGCCTTAGCAGCCTTAACAGGAGCCTTTCTTTTAGAAGTTCCCACACTTCTAACTGGCTCATATAATTTGAATTATTTACCTCCATGGATAGCCTTTCCATTTCCCAATGGACATCCAAAGCTTAAAAATGAATAGCATATTTGACCTTCTTATCACACAGCAGATCAAATACATGGGCAGCCCAGTTGATTTTCAAACCATAGTAGATACAAATCATTGTATAATACCTTCTCCTAGGTAATCCATCCAAAGAAATCGTGCTGCAGTCCAGCACCTTCGCAATTATGTCAGTGAACCTCTGATACTCATCCTTCAGCTGAGTCTTCATCAGAGTTCCTGTCATCTCCTCTCCTTCCTTAGCACAAATCTGCCAGAATTCTTCCTCCTTTTCAGACCCTAGGTCTGTCACGTCTCCTCCTTCGTTCTTCAGCCCATATACTTCACTTAGAACAGCAGCAGATATACAAATTTTATTTCCCCCAATTGTAGCGACCATAGTGGTCTCATCATCGTTAATCTTCCTGGTTTTGTAGAAGTGTTCAACATCTTCCAGATATACTCGTTCCTCATGAGCTTCTAAGATGGGTACCAGTGATGATTCCTTAATTTTCTTCATTATTTCCCTCATCAGATCAGTACCAGATGAGTAGAACTTGTTGTAGCTTAAGAATCTTCCTTCAGCAATGGCCATTTTGAGATTAAGTGATGTAAATCTGTAGAAAACTTAGAGCTAGAAAAAAGAGAGCTTAGAGAGTTAGAGAATTTAGGAATTTTGTGTGCGTAAGTCGACTAATCTGTTCAGATCGGATTTTATACGTTTCTTTTGATTTTGGTTATCGTGATTAATCTGATCCGTAAGATTGATCTGACAGTTTTTAAATCGTGCGGGTGAGAATTGCGGACTTCAAATTTATTATTTTAATGTCAGATGGGCGGGAAACTCTATCGGCACTTATCTGTTACTTATAAAAGCGTGTTTCAAAAGATGCGATTTATGACCATTCTTATATAATGTATCAGATGAGTAGAGTTCAACTTATCTGACAGACGAGTGATCTGTTATCTGATATTACTAGAGAAAGCCAATAGCTAGTAATCTTCCTCTGCTGTTTGTCAATCCAGCAAGATAAATTAATCTTCAATCTTCAAGAATTAAGAACATATCTTCTGATAACATAACTTCAACTAACTGTCATCAACAAATTTCATCTTTTAATCAGAAGTACCGCTAGTCTTACACGTTCCCCCTGACATTAAAAATTCATAAGTTAACTAGTCTGTTGAGAGTTAATCCTTGAATATGGTAATGGATGACTGTGCTGATGAACTTCAGTCTTCTGATAAGTTCCCCCTCAGCTTATGCATCCAAATTTAGTAATCCTAGTTCAGCTCTTAGAGTTGAAAACCTTACTTCACTTAGAGGTTTGGTGAAAATGTCAGCTATCTGATTGTCTGTATGAACATACTCAATCATAACATTCCCTTTTTTTCACATGATCTCTAATGAAATGATGCTTGATCTCAATATGCTTAGTCCTTGAATGACTTGTAGTATTCTGAGTAAGAGATATTGCACTTGTATTGTCACAGTAGATTGGAATTCCACTGATCTTGATATTGTAATCTTCTAGCTTCAACCATAAAATATGTGCACAGCAAGCTCCAACAGCTATATACTCAGCTTCAGCAGTAGATATGGATACTGAAGTTTGTTTCTTACTCATCCATGAGATCAGACGACTGCCCAAAAATTGACAGGCACCTGTTGTGCTCTTTCTATCAATTTTGCAGCCAGCAAGGTCTGAATCTGAATATCCAATAAGCTCAAATCCAGATTCTCTAGGATACCACAATCCCAAATCTTGAGTGCCCTTAATATATTTCAGAATTCTCTTGGCAGCTAAGAGATGAGATTCCTTAGGATTTGATTGAAATCTCGCACAAACCCCAACAGAGTACATGATATCAGGTCTGCTAGCTGTTAAGTATAACAGTGACCCAATAATGCCTCTGTATTTGGTTATGTCCACTGATTTGCCATCTTCATCTTTATCCAAACGAAGACTTGTAGACATTGGAACAGTAGCAGTAGAGCTAGTTTCCATACCAAATTTCTTAAACAGATCTCTTGTGTATTTTGCTTGGTTGATGAATATTCCATCAGGCAACTGTCTAACTTGCAAACCAAGAAAATAATTTAGTTCACCCATCATGCTCATTTCAAACTTGTTCTGCATGAGCTTGGAGAACTTGTCACACATCTGTTGGTTAGTTGAACCAAAGATAATATCGTCTACATATATTTGCACAATTAATATATGATTCTCCCATTCAATTGTGAACAAGGTTTTGTCTACCTTACCTTTACGAAATCATTTAATTAAAAGAAAATCAGATAGAGTATCATACCATGCTCTTGGAGCCTGTTTCAGTCCATAGAGGGCTTTCTTTAGACGATACACCTTGTCTTCTTGTTGATAAGCTTCAAATCCAGACGGTTGTTCAACATACACTTCTTCTTGCAATTCTCCATTGAGAAATGTTGACTTCACATCCATCTGATAGACAGTGAAGTTCTTGTAAGCAGCATAGGCAAGAAACAGTCTGATTGCTTCAAGTCTTGCTACTGGTGCAAATGTTTCATCAAAGTCAATTCCTTCTTCTTGACAATAACCCTTGGCCACTAATCTTCCTTTATTTCTGGTGACAACACCATCTTCATTCATTTTATTTCTGAAAACCCATTTAGTGCTAATTACTCTTTGATGACTTGATTTGTTTCCCTTTCTGACAGGCGTCACAGAGCTTATCCTTGCTCATGACTGTTTTTGGAATCCCTTCTATCAGATCATTCTTTATCAATCTGGTCTTGAAGTTTAAATGATTCATCCTTTTGTTCCACAGCCAACTGACTTCACTTGGTGTTGATGCCACCAAACAAATACTTGAATTTTTGTCAGCAGAATTCCAGTCGACTATGTAGACATTTCCTTGTCGTCTTCCAGATAAAATTACCTTCTTTGTACCAATCTGTTCAACACAGCACTTATCTGTTGAGAAGATGACTGAATATCCTTTGTCACAAAATTGACTTATGCTCAGCAGGTTGTACTTTAGGCCTTTAACATATGAGACGTCAGATATCTCTATGTTTCCTTTGATTAATCTTCCTTTAGCTACAATATTGCCTTCTTTGCTGTCTCCAAAAGTAACCATTGGACCATCCACAACAACAGCATCAGTCAGCTCATGTATGCTTCCACACATGTGTCTTGAACAACCACTGTCCAAGTACCAAATCTTCTCTACTTTACTCCTACTCCTAATCCTAACCTACAAAACAAAAATAAAATTGTTTTAGGTACCCTTATTGAGAGGGTCCTGACGGATTAGTTCCACCTTTGACAACCCAAGATGTTGATGTCTTAGGCTTCTTAGGCATCTGAGTTTTGACCGGAGCATGAACAGTTTTATCTTTATCATATTCAGCAGATAAGTCAGGTTGATGATCAGTATGATAAGAATAATGTTCATAAGCAGGGTAAGGTGCATGATAAGCAAGATATGCATGCATTGGATGAGCAGGATATGGTGCATAGTAACTTGAAATTGAGGTGCATGATACATAGGAGGATATGCAGCAGGTTGCACATAATAAGACTCATTTCCATATCAAGCAGTTTGATTTCTCTTATTCTTATGCTTATTTGGTTTACTAGAGGCTTGCTCATTAACAGACGACTTAGTTTTACCACTAGTCTGATTCAATTTAGCTTTATCAGCAGACTTCTTAGGACTCTGCTGTTTGTTCTTACTAGTCTGTTTACCTACACTAGGCTCTTTGCTCTTTTTAGCCTTAGGAGATTTCTTCTCCTTTAACACTTTCTCAGGTGAAACATGTTTAGTAGTTTGAACATACAGAATGACCTTACTATTGTCAGCAGATATAAATTTTTCAGTATGATTCAATTCTAGCTTATCCTGTTCTTAAGGTATCTTCTGTTTACTAGACATGTGAGTGGATGCAACAGATGATTTTTCATGAGACTCAATAACCTTTTCAAGTTCCATGATTTTTCCTTTATAAACTTCACATTCAGCTTTCAGAGATTCATGTTCTTGCTCAAGCTTTTTATATTCAGCTGATTCTCTTGGCTTTTCAGCTGTGAGTTTCAGTGAACTGTTTTGCTCTTTTAGCAATATCATCTTTTCCTTAAGCTTTTTATATGCTTCAGCAATACCAGTATTGTTAAGCATCATTTGTTCAAATAAATTAAATAATTCATTATCAAGAGGAGTTACCTCATCCTCAGAGTCATCAAATTCCTTGGCCATCAGGCAAATGAGGGCAGGTTTCTCTTCATCAGAAGACTCTTCGTCTGAAGTGTCTGAGTTTGAATCAGATGAGTAGACAGCAGTCGGCTTTTCTGCTTCAGCCATCATTGCCTTGCCTCTCTGATGCTTTCTTTCTTTTCTAATTCTCTTTTCTTCTTCAGTGTATTTTCCTGCTTTTGGATATGGACAGTCTTTGATGAAGTGTCCCAATTTCCTGCAGTTATAACACATTAGTTTGGCTTTATAATCATCCTTATCTTGAGAAGAAAAGTTAGGTTTAGAAGTAGAAGCATTGTTGTATTTGTTCTTCATTTTTCTTTTGTAGAACTTCTTGAAATTGTTTATCAGCAATGCTACATCTCCAGCTGTGTACTCCTTTTTGTTGAGTAATGTGGCTTCATCAGATGAGTCCACTTCTTTGCTTTTCTGTGCTGGTCTTCTGGGATTTTCAGCAGCAACTAAGGCGGCTGTGGGTCCTGAAGTTGAGGTTTCTTCAATTCCCATTCTTGGCAGTTTATACTCGTACGCCTTGAGTACTGAGAACAGCTCTGTAAGAGAGATTTTTCCCAAATCTCTTGATTCTTCCATCGCTGTCACCTTCATGTTGAATTTTGGAGGTAAAGCCTTCAGCACTCTGATGGTTATCTCCTTATCCGTGAAGGTTTTTCCAAGCTTTAAAACTTCATTTAATGTTCTGGTGAACCTAGTATCCATCTGATCAATGGTCTCTCCGAACTTCATTTTGAAGTTATCCAGCTTTTCCAGAGCAACACTCAGCTGATGCTCTTTAATGGCGTCGTTTCCTTCGCTCATATCTCTGACTTTATCCCACATCTCCTTTACAGTTTTGCAATGTTTGACTTTGCCAAACCGATCATTATCCAGGGCTTTAGTCATGATAAATCTTCCGACTTTGTCAAGATTGAACATCTTTATTTCTTCGGCTGTCATCTCATGCAAGTCTTTCTCCACCACGGTATCAACTTCATTGATTTTTATCGTCTTGGTTAATCTGAATGGACCTTTGATGATACATGTGTACAAGTTATCATTGTAAGCAGCTAGAAAAATCTCCATCATGATTTTCCAGTCTTCAAAAGATATACCAGCAATGTGGGGAACATGGCTGATTCAATCCATTTTTCCAAAAGTTTTTATTTTTCAAAAAGATGCTCTTTTGAAAATTTTTGAAAACCTTTGAAAAGCACTTGGATCAAGCGCGTTGATCAGGCAGCTGATTCTAATGAACCACCTGCTCTGATACCACTTGTTGGTCCCAAGTGGTCAGATGAGGTCTAGAGGGGGGGGTGAATAGACCTCTGAAAAGTTTTAGACTTAAAAACTTTTCAATCGTCTGTCAGCAGACTAAGCTTATGAAGAACAGTAAGCTGACTATGCTGATCGTGAACAAATCTTGAACAGCAGAGTGACCACTCTTCTTATAGTAACTTAGCTGATTTCAGCAAAATCAGTTTTATCAAGAGTATACTTACAGCGGATGTTTGAAAGTGTTTTTCACAAGTAGACTAAGTCTTTAAAAGATTTTATCCCTAGTTTTAAACTCCTTCAAAATCTTTAATCAAAACTTTCAAAGTGTTAAGTTATGCAACTTTAAAATATGCAAGAAAACTTAAATGCAAAGATAACACAAATAATTTTTATAGTGGTTATATGGATAAAAATCCTTTAGTCCACTCTTCCAGATCACTTAGATTCTGGGTTATACTATAAACACTAAGTTTACAATATTTCTCCACTTACACCTAAACAACAAATGCGAAGGCTGTAAGCTCACAATAGAAATTACTCAGAAAACCTATTCTCTGAAGTTAGATCACTCACAAAGATGGATCTAAACTCCGCACAACACTCAGCTAATACAATTTCACTCAGAAAGTATTTTCTATTTGGCTTCAACTGGGTTTCTGTCAACAGATGACTTCCACCAGACGAGTGAGCTGTTCGAGCTTCTTGAGATTTAGAGAAATTTCTGCTTCGGAATCAAAATCTCAGAATGTTGTTGTGTGTCTCGCTTTTTGAAATCAGCTCTATTTATACTTGAATTTGAAAATATGACCGTTGAAGGAAATCAAAAATCAAATACATAGCCTTTAGCCCAAATCCAGAACGGTTCCCTGCTACAGTACCTTTTCTGCTGTACTTTCCTGTAGCTGCATTAAATGCACTCTGCTGATCCGAGAATAATCTTCAATCATTTGTCATTACTACCCTTCTCTTACAGCATTTATTACACCAAGTGCATTTATTACCGTTGGACTTGCTTCTTGATCTCTTCTACTCTGTTGATTGAAGCAACCCTGCTGATAGATACTTTGCTGATCAAACTCTGAACTAATCTGATTTGAGTCAGCTGATGACATACCCTTCTGATTGCTGTTTCAGCATGAGATCAGTAGTCTTCTGGGCTTTGAATTTTGAACCCTTCTGATATCTTCTTTACTTGGTCAAAATTCTTCTAAGGGAACTAAGCTTTCCATACTTAGCTGATTTTGACGTTTTGGAAATCATCAAAACCTTCCCTTATCTTCTTATCTTCATTGCACTTCATCTTCATCTTCATCTTCATCCAACAAAGTCTGATATCTCCAAGGAGAATAATCTTCCCTAAAGATTTTTCCATAATTAAGGTGCAATCTTAAAATAAATATTCTTATTCTTAATTATGGGATGATCCCCTGCTTAAAGATTATTAAATTCCACAATTGAATATCTCAAGATATTCATTTATGGAATTGGGGGGTTTATGATGTGGATATATAAATCATAAGGGTATTTTAGTAATTACCAAATTCCTGATTATTAAAATAATTAACCAAGAACTACATTTATGACATTCATTAAAATGACCATCCTACCCCTATTTAATTTTGAAGTTAGTGGGAGACTTTTCCTCTCCACCTAACTGATGGTGGACTTCTCATCTCCCACACTTAATAAGTTGACTCTTCACCTCCTCAATTTTACCTATAAATACTACCCTCATTTTCATTTGAAAGGCAAGTTGCAAGAAGTGTGAAGACTAGTTGAGTAGTTTTCTCGAAGTTCGTCCCGTGACGTCAGAATGAGAGGTGAAAACGATCATGATAGAAAGAGATCATCCCGAAGATACCCATTTTCACGCAACATCAGGATGGACAAAGTAGCATTGTAAATTTCTGTAGTTGGATAAATTTGGGCACTTGATTATGGACTTTAATTATACTATACAGTTGGTTTTTAAGAGTTGATTGATTTATTAGATAGTGTAGTTTATTTTAAACATTTCAGAAGACGTAAATATATTGTATCATATAGTTTTAAGGAGAAGCTAGATAAATTGAATTGAATTAATTATTGAAGATAGATTGAGTCAAGGAACTTGTATAATTATGGGATTCGAATTTAATTAAATCTATGTGTATAATATTATTAGAATACTGATGAATAACTTTCAAATACTTTAGTAATCAAATAGTTAATTAACTTTTTATTATCGTAATCACTATATAAATATGTATTCGTGGATTATAAATTTCTGAAAGAGTTGGATTAAGAAACTGTCCAAGTAAATATTAGTAATTAAGTTTTATCTCTTTATCAAAGTCGACCTTAATTAATAAAATCTGATGGGTGGATGGAGTTTCAAGATTTACATGTGATTTAGTATTATTATTAATTCGATTAATCAATTGTAGGTAATTCAATGTTGGGTTAGTATATGATTATCTGACTACTAGAAAGGATTAATTGTAACCGATTTCATTCCTATGTAAGTTACGAGATGGTGACTCTATAAGTAGCATGTATAGCCTGAAAATGGGCAAAAATTTATTTTTGGCACCATAGAACTAGACGTTTTTCAATTTTGGTACTATGGTGTCAATTTTGGTACCAATTCTTAATGTCGTTTTCAATTTTGGCACTTCCGTCAGTTGACCGTTAAGTCAACTGACAGAAGTACCAAAATTGAAAAGGTCAGTAAGACTTGGTGCCAAAGTTGACATAATGGTACCAAAATTGAAAAACTCCTAGTTCTATTGTGTCAAAAATGATTTCTTGTCAATTCCCCTCACCAATTATTTTCAATTCAATATTTATGTCACTCCCATTTTAATAATAATAAGAATAAGAATAATAATAACAAAATAGTAAAAACAATTATTATAAAAAATATTTGGGTACACAATAATAATAATATTTTTTTTGCTACACATGTTATCATTAAAATCACTACTTATTACATTGACCCAACTTCATCCAACAATTCCCCTTTTTTTTTAGGCAAAATTGCAGAAAAGGTCCCAAACTAATTGGCAATTTTGGGTTTTCGTCCCACACTTTATCACCTCACTGAATTTCGTCCCGCCGTTAAGTACTAGACGGAAATTGCACACGTGGCCGTTAAATTGCCACGTGGCTGCTTACGTGTCATGATGACGTGGCAATTAGCATGACCAATTATACAAGATTGCAGAATTAGTCCCAAACTAATTAAAAATTTTAATTTTTCGTCCCAAACTAATTACAAATTTTGATTTTTCGTCCCAAACTATATTAATTAGCCAAATTTCATCCCGTGATTTACCATTTTGCATGAATTTAGTCCCACTATAAATTTCTAATATAATAAAAATGACGATTCAATCTTTTACATTTTCTTTTTCAAGAAAAATAATATGAATTTTCGAAACTCCTATGCTCTTTTGAGAAATAAAATTCTCATGTCATTTCATTAGAAAAATATTGTGCGTTCTTTTTTAGTATTAAAATATTATAATATTAAAATATTATAAATATTGACATTATTGACTATGTTATTCACATGTTCATAATGTTTCATTTTTTCTCAATAAATTTCATATTTCCCAATTTGCAAATATGCTTGTTCCGGAAGAAATCTTCAGTTTGGATAATAATTGTGCTGATGAAATTTTGATTAGCGCCTAATCAACATTGATATTGTGTTCTTTTTTAGTATTAAAAATATTTATAATATTTTAATACTAATAAAGAACACAATATTTTTCTAATGAAATGACATGAGAATTTTATTTCTCAAAAGAGCATAGGAGTTTCGAAAATTCATACTATTTTTCTTGGAAAAGAAAATGTAAAAGATTGAATCGTCATTTTTATTAAATTAGAAATTTATAGTGGGATTAAATTCATGCAAAATGGTAAATCACGGGATGAAATTTGGCTAATTGATATAGTTTGGGACGAAAAACCAAAATTTGTAATTAGTTTGGGACGAAAAATCAAAATTTGTAATTAGTTTGGGACTAATTCTGCAATCTTGTATAATTGGTCATGCTAATTGCCACGTCATCATGACACGTAAGCAGCCACGTGGCAATTTAACGGCCATGTGTGCAATTTCCGTCTAATACTTAACGGCGGGACGAAATTCCAAAAAAAAAAAAAATTACGGGATGAAATTCGGTGAGGTGATAAAGTGTGGGACGAAAACCCAAAATTGCCAATTAGTTTGGGACCTTTTCTACAATTTTGCCTTTTTTTTATGATGACAAAACATTTAACTAAAAATGTCTTCTAGGTCTTCAGTTTGATCTTCACTCAAAGATGAAAATCACTTGGCTGAATAGAAATATACAATTATCTTCTGATTTAAACTTCCGCTTTTAAGTTGTATCCTTATTTCAATTGTAAGTTGCATTCTTCTCATTTTCTTCTTTCTCTTCTTCTCCTTATTATTCCAATAACGGGGACATTGCTTAGATGCATTACCTTTAAATCGTTCAAAATTATATAAACACCTTTTAAATCATATTTGAAAGTCGGGTTGAAATAATAAATGAAAAAATCAATAAACTGCATTGATGTGCTATATAAAAAAAAATATGAATAAAATAATATAGAAACTAATTTTATATACTCATAGTTAAAATAAAATACTTTAAATAAGTATGGAAACTATTATTTGAGAATCTATAATATATTTATATTCTCAAATTTACATTTAGCCAAAGGAGTTGATCTTAGTTTTCTTTTTTGGCAGTATCTCAAGAGATATTCCATAATTTAAAATTAAAAGTATTATGAAACTTATGAATAAATATATATTTTTTTTAATAAATTCAACCTTTATGAATGATAATTCATTTTTGGCACCATAAAACTAGCCGTTTTTTAATTGTCGTACCATTGTGTCAATTTTGGCACCAATTTTGATTGGCCTTTTCAATTTTGGTACTTCCATCAGTTGACTTAACGGTCAACTGACGGAAGTGTCAAAATTGAAAACAACAGTTAGAATACCTACCAAAATTGATACCATGGTACCAAAATTGAAAGACGCTTAATTCTATGATGCCAAAAATGAATTTTTGCCCCTGAAAACTCCAATAAGACATTTTGAAAACTGAAAGAGTATCAAAAGTAAACATTGAATTTCCATCAATTGAGGAACACATATTATACATATGCATTTCACATTCGATTGACTATAATTGTTATATATATCCATGTGATGTATGTGATGTTCGCAGTACATGATACCTAATAGATGTTCCTATTAGAAATATTAGCATATAATTGTATGTGATGTTTGATGTTCATTGTTCATGCTATATTAGAACTGATAATTTTATAATAGTCTACTATGCTCGCTGTATATTATAATTGTTGAATTTTGAAGGTATAGTATTTTACCTCGCCTTATAATATTGATGGTACTAATTAAGGTATAGTACTTAATCTCACCATGCGTACCAATTGCATGTACATGTTTATTTGAGCGTTCTTTTGTTCTAGCTTGATGGTATTCTTTGATAAATTTTGGTAGCGAAGGTCTGCGGAATTGCACAGAGCTCTATCAATGATCGGACTCACAAACCAGGGATTAGAGTCATTTGGTCAGTGACTAAACAGTGGTTCAGCAACGACATGTTAATGCCAACTTGGTTGGGTAGGGTTGCACCGTACCCATCGACTAACCAACTTGTTAACTATTGATCCCTTCCCTGATCATCCCGTATCCTTTTGAGGTGGAGTGGTGGTTGTTTAGCCCTAGTTGGCGGCAATTGATATTGTTTAGCCCTTGTTGATCGATAATTGATTTTGTTTGACTCGTCTCAGGGTCGTATCTTCTGTATTGTGACCATATAATATTGACATTGAATATGTATAGGAAACTCGTGGTTTCTTAAGTCATTTTTATACATAAAAGTCAACTACACCCATGCACAAGCATCCCTAAGTTGTTTTTCGCAATTTATGCTTTCAAATACATACTCTTTCAAAACAGCGTTGGGCAGGATGGACTATTTAGCAGAAATGGGTTTCAGTTGGGTTGATAAATGTGGAGTTTCAGGAATCTGGTAGGTGAATGTTGAGTTTGTATGGGTAATTTTTTTTTTTTTTGGTGATGAGTTAGTTGGGGTAATTGTTGTACTGTAATACATAGTTAGACCACCGAACTATATTTATTGAAAATTATAAATTATTAAGGTTATCCTGTATTTTATGCTTAGTAGGTTGGTGTCGGGTTTGGGCCGCTACAGGTTGTATTAGTGCGTCTAGTTTGGATTGATGCTACGCCAAGATAATGTCCTTAGCTAGTGGGAGATCATAAATAGAAATCACTATACTCGTAAATTATTAATGACGATTACTAGGGACCCTCGGTGCTGAATTGTGGTCGATCACTATTGGGCGGCCGATCAGTATGTGATTCATTACAATTCATGTATTGAATAGAATTTTGAGCGAGGAAACATTTAAATAATAAATTAATTTTGTAATCAAAGTAATTTATTTTTGGTTTTTCTATATGTTTTTATGCTCAACATATGTTTTATTTCTTGTGTTTTGATAGGATGGCTTCCATTTTTTCTATTTGGAATCGTCTTAAGGCTAATTCCTATTACTTTGGCTGAATTATTCGTAACTGCATATTTACAATACAGGCGTGGTGATGTGGAGGATACCACTCAAAGATTGGTGATGTATTAGCGTTCCCATGCAAGGATTTTCTATACTCCACCATCGTCTCGTAAACGACCTTATAGTCCGTGGAAATATCTGTGAATTTTCTATCATAATAAGGTAGTGCACCATCTTGAGCGAGATCGGAACTTATATTAGAAGAGATATATGGACCCTCATGGGTTTGGGAGCGAGAATATAAAATGTATTCGAACCCTAGTGAATCAAGTACGAGAGCTTCGACTTGAAAATGATATGATTAGGAGACAATACGACAATCTAGGCGAGAGGAATAGAGAAGTAAGCAGGAGGGTAAAAGAAATGCTTAATGAAGGGTCGGGACTTAGTGAGGAAGAACTATTTGAAGTAGAGGGGTCGATTGCGAATGAAGGATCGATATTCAATTAGTGGGCAGTGTAATGTGAGTTGTACTCTATGTATCAATGTAAATTTGTAAAATCGGGTAACGTCGATAGCTGGAGTGTGAGGTTGTGTACCATAAACTTGAAACCTAGTTGTTAGGTTGTATATTAGGATAACTAAAATCAATGTTAAACTTAGATGTTGATTATGTATAATATGTAGTGTTTTATAATATTTTTCGTTTATAAATTGATATTTTATATCTTGTGTATTTAAGAAAGTAACAATAACTATAATAAACAGAAGGTAGTTATAGTTACTTATGCCTAGCTAAGATCTATGATATGCAAGGGAAAGAAGTTCAGACCCCCCATGCAATACATGTAGGCATAAGTAGCTATATATACCTTATTGTTATTAAATTATTGTAACTTTCTAAATACACAAGATATAAAATATCAAGTTATCAATAAAAAAATTCTAAAACACTTCATATTAGAAATAATGTAAGTTTAACATTGTACACAATTTTAGCAAACCTAATGTTGGTCCCAAAAGTGGTCAATGAGATCTAGAGGGGAGGGGGTGAATAGATCTCATAAACTTTAAAACTTTTTCTCTAACTTTTTCTGTCAGCAGTCTAAGCTGATCTGATTCGTAAGTTTACTAAGCTGATCGCGCACAAAGCTTTGAACAGCAGAGTTGACCACTCATCTGATTTCACTAGGCTGATTCAGATATACTTAGAGTTTCAAAACTTGTATGCAGCGGATATATCAAGTATGTTTTTCAAACAAGTTTATCTTTCAAAGTTTTACCCCAGTTTTACAAAATTCTTTTCAAAACATTTTAACGGTTGAATGCACTTTTTGAGATATGCAAGAAAAGAATGCAGATGTAAAACACCGATATTTTTATAGTGGTTATATGGATCAAAGTCCTTTAGTCCACTCTTCCAAGTCACACAGATCTTGGGTTATACTATAAACACACAATTTACAATATACTCTGTTTGCGCCGAACAACAAATGAACAGGCCACAAGTGCGCAGTAAGAAATCACACAGAAATCCTACTCTCCGAATCTAGATCACTCACATAGATGGATCTACACTCCTCACGCTATTTTCAGTATAGGAGCTCACAAAGAAAACCTACACTAAGAAGCTATATCACTTCACACATATGGATATACACTCCTTTCTTTTCTCAGTTGAAAGTCACTCAGACAGACAACGCAAGTTCTCTGTTCTTCAACGAAAAGCTTCGTCAACAAATGACTGGGCTTGTTATCAGACGACTCAATTGATGGATCTTGCTCTATAGATGTGATCTTGAATTGTGCAAGTCTCTTTTTAGATCTTCAGTTAGTCTTCTATTTATACTCTCGAATTTGAATTTCTGCACGTTGAAGATGAGACAGAAATTTGCAGTCCTCGAGTTCTGGTCCCCTGTTGGATAAGGATGAAGATGAAGGCACTGAAGACAAATTTAGAAGGGAGGATTTGATGCATTCCAAAACTTCAAAGATTGGCTAAGTATGGAGTAACCTAGTTGATGATCCCTTTGGAAGGAATTTTGACTAAGTAAAGAAGACATCAGAAGAGTCAAAGTTTCAAGGTCCAAGACTTCTGATCTGCTGAAGGAAAAACATCAGACTGATGAAGATCAGCCGACTCAAATCAGATTTGTTCAAATTTGAGATCAGCCGAGTTCACCATCAGACTTGTATTTTCGACAGCCAAGTGGAAAGGATCATAAAGTCTTCCCAACGGTAATAAATGCCCCTTGGTGTAATAAATGCTGAAGTACAAGGTTATTAAAGACAAATGATTGAAGAATCGCTTAGCATCAGTCGAGTGCATTTAATGCTGCATTTAATGCTGCCTGCAGAATAGTACTGTTTACAGTACGGACAGACTGCAAAAGAGCCGTTCGCGGATTTTAAGGACCAGTACTCGAGGAATTTGAATCCTGTCTCTCTTCAACGGACACTTTTCAATCCTCAAGTATAAATAGCTGAAAGAGACGAAGAAGAAAAGTGCAACACAATCTCTGAGAAATTTTCGAAGCAAAATTCTTTAAGTCTCAAGAACAGCTCACTCATCAGCTGAGTCATTTGTTGACGAAAGCAGAGTTGAAGAATCAAGAAAAATACATCTTCTGAGTGATTTTGTAAACCAGAGTGTTGTGCGGAGTTGTGATCCATCTTTGTGAGTGATCAAACTTCAGAGAGTAGAATTTCTTAGTGATCTTCTATTGCGAGCTTATAGCCTTTTCATTAGTTGTTTAGGTATAAGTGGAGAAATATTGTAATCTGTGTGATTATAGTATAACCCAGAATCTAAGTGATCTGGAAGAGTGGACTAAAGGATTTTTATCCATATAACCACTATAAAAATTACTTGTGTTTTTATATTGCTTTTCAAACTTGCATATTTGCTGATTACATAAAAACACATTAAGTTAACTGTTTGAAAAAGAATTCAAAGGAGTTTACAAAACTGGGGAAACATTTTTCAAACTGCTAAGATTACTTGTGAAAAACACTTTAAAAATCCGCTGCAAGTACTCTAAGTATTAAAACTGATTTTAACAAAATCAGCTAAGTAACTATCAGACGAGTGGTCAACAAACCTGTTCAAAGATTTGTTCGCGAACAGAATTGTAACTTACTAATCTGATCAGCTTAGTATGTTCAATTAAAGTAAAGTTTTAAAGTTAAAATTTGAAGAAAATTTTAAAGAGGTTTATTCACCCCCCCCCCCTCTAAACCTCTTCTGACCACTTGGGACCAACAAGTGGTATCAGAGCAGGTGGTTAATTAGAATCAGCTGCCTGATCAACGAGCTTGATCCAAGTGTTTTTCAAAGGTTTTCAAAACTTTTCAAAAGAACATCTATTTGAAAAATCAAAACTTTTTGAAAAATGGATTGTATCAGCCATGTTCCCCACATTGCTGGTATGTCCTTTGAGGACTGGAAAATCAGAATGGAGATTTTCCTTGCTGCTTATAATGATAACATGTACACATGTATCATTAAAGGTCCATTCAGATTCACAAAGACCATAAAGATCAATGAAGTGGATACGGTTGTGGAAAAAGACCTTCATGAGATGACTCCAGAGGAAATAAAGCTTTACAATCTAGATAAAGTTGGGAGATTCATCATGACTAAAGCCCTGGATAATGATCGGTTTGACAAGGTCAAACATTGCAAAACTGCAAAGGAGATATGGGACAAAGTCAGAGATATGAGCGAAGGCAATGATGCTATTAAAGAGCATCAGCTCACTGTTGCCTTGGAGAAACTTGACAACTTCAAGATGAAGTCTGGAGAAACCATTGATCAGATGGATACCAGATTCACCAGGACTCTGAATGAAGTTTTAAAGTTGGGAAAGACCTTCACTGACAAAGAGATCACTGTCAGAGTACTAAAGGCCCTATCCCCAAAGTTCAACATGAAAGTTACAGCAATGGAAGAATCAAGGGATTTGGGAAAAATCTCTCTTACTGAGCTGTTTTCTGTACTCAAGGCATTCGAGTATAAACTGCCTAGAATGGGAATTGAAGAAACCTCAACTTCAGGACCCACAGCTGCACTGGTTGCTGCTGAAAACACTAGAAGACAAGCACAGAAAAGCAAAGAAGTGGACTCATCTGATGAAGCCACTCTACTCAACAAAAAGGAGTACACAGCTGGAGATGTTGCACTGTTGATGAATAATTTCAAGAAGTTCTACAAAAGAAAAATGAAGAACAAATACAACAATGCCTCTACTTCTAAACCTAACTTTTCTTCTCAAGATAAAGATGATTATAAATCAAAACTAATGTGTTACAACTGCAGGAAATTGGGACACTTCATCAAAGACTGCCCATATCCAAAAGCAGAAAAGTACACTGAAGAGGAGAAGAAAGTGAGAAAAGAAAGAAAGCATCAGAGAGGAAAAGCAATGATGGCTGAAGCAGAAAAGCTGACTGCTGTCTACTCATCTGATTCAGATTCAGACTCGTCTGATGAAGAATCTTCTGATGAAGAAAAACCTGCTCTCCTGTGCTTGATGGCAAAGGACTCTGATGACTCTGAGGATGAGGTAACTCCTCTTAATGATGAATTATTTAATTCATTTGAACAAATGATGCTTAACAATACTGGTATTGCTGAAACATATAAAAAGCTTAAGGAAGAGATGATCCTGCTAAAAGAGCAAAATAGTTCACTGAAACTCTTAGCTGAAAAGCCAGGGGAATCAGCTGAATATAAAAAGCTTGAGCAAGAACATGAATCTCTGAAAGCTGAATGTGAAGTCTATAAAGGAAAAATCACGGAACTTGAAAAGATTATCGAGTCTCATGAGAAATCATCTGTTGCATCCACGCATACATCTAGTAAACAGAAGATACCTTTAGAACAGGATAAGATTGAACTGAAACATACTGAAAAATTTATATCAGCTGACAATAGTAAGGTCATTCTTTATGTTCAGACAACTAAACCTGCTTCACCTGAGAAAGAATTAAAGGAGAAGAAATCTCCTAAGGCTAAAAAGAGCAAAGAGCCTAGTGTAGGAAATCAGACTAGTAAGACCAAACAGCAGAGTCCTAAGAAGTCTGCTGATAAAGCTAAATTGAATCAATCTGTTGGTAAAACCAAGTCAAAACAAACTGAGCAAGCATCTAGTAAACCAAAGAAGCATAAAAACAAGAAAAATCAAAATGCTTGGTATGGAAATGAGTCATATTATGTGCAACCTGCTGCATATCATCCTATGTATCATGCACCTCAATTTCCAGGTTACTATGCACCTTACCCTGCTCATCCAATGCATGCATACCCTGCTTATCATGCACCCTACCCTGCTTATGAACACTTTTCTTATCATACTGATCATCAACATGACTTATCTGATAACTATGATAAAAATGAAGCTGTTCATGCTCCTGTCAAAACTTAGAAGCCTAAGAAGCCTAAGACATCAACATCTTGGGTTATCAAAGGTGAAACTAATCCTTCAGGACCCTCTCAATAAGGGTACCTAAAACAATTTTTATTTTGTTTTGTAGGTTAGGATTAGGAGTAGGAGTAAAGTAGAGAAGATCTGGTACTTGGACAGTGGATGTTCAAAACACATGTGTGGAAACATACATGAGCTGACTGATGCAGTTGCTGTGGATGGTCCAAAAGTAACTTTTGGAGACAGCAAAGAAGGCAAGATTAAAGCTAAAGGGAAACTGATCAGAGGAAACATTGAGATATCTGACGTCTCATATGTTAAAGGCCTCAAATATAATCTGCTGAGCATAAGTCAATTTTGTGACAAAGGATATTCAGTCATCTTCTCAACAGATAAGTGTTATGTTGAACAGATTGGTACAAAGAAGGTAATTTTATCTGGAAGAAGACAGGGAAATATCTACATAGTCGACTGGAATTCTGCTGATAAGAATTTAAGTATTTGTTTGGTGGCATCTGCACCAAGTGAAGTGAGTTGGCTATGGCACAAGAGAATGAATCATTTAAACTTCAAGACCATAAACAGATTAATCAAGAATGATTTGGTAGAAGGGATTCCAAAAGCAGTCATGAGCAAAGACAAGCTATGTGACGCATGTCAGAAGGGTAAACAAATCAAGTCATCATTTAAAGGCAAGAAGCACCAATCTTCTGAAAGAATATTGGAGCTGCTACATATGGACTTATTTGGACCCATTGATCCAGTCAGCAATGGTGGAAAGAAATACTGCCTAGCTGTGGTGGATGATTATTCAAGATATACTTGGGTGATTTTCATGAAAAAGAAAAGTGAAACCAAGGAACATCTTACAAATCTGATGGAACTGATCCAGAATGAGAAGAGTATCAAAATATTAAAGATCAGATCAGATAGAGGGACAGAGTTTACAAACTCTACTGTTGAAGAGTATTGTAATATCAAAGGAATACATCATGAGTATTCAGCTGCTAGAACCCCTCAACAGAATGGTGTTGCTGAAAGGAGAAACAGAACACTAAAAGAAGCTGTCAGGACCATGATAGCTGAAGCTAAGCTGCCACAAAGATTTTGGGCAGAAGCAACAAACACAGCATGCTTTACTCAAAACAGATGTATGATCAACAAAAATCAGAACAAGACTCCATATGAAGTTTGGAACAACAGAAAACCAAACATTCATTACTTTAAGATTTTTGGTTGTAAATGTTTTGTATTGAATAATGGGAAAATCACCTTACTGCATTTGCAGAAAAGGCTGATGAAGCTGTCTTTGTAGGATACTCATCTGTTAGTAAGGCTTACAGAGTTTTTAACAAAAGAACATTACTAATAGAAGAATCTATCCATGTAGTATTTGATGAGCCAAGTCAATCTTCTGAAAAGAATCAAAGTGTTAATCAAGATCTGTCTACTGATTTACAGAAGTTAGACATTGGAAGGAATGAATAATATGTTCCCATCATACTACCTAATCTTGGTTCAGCTGCTAACTCAAGTGCTGTTCAAAATCACAGTGCTGATTGTCTAACAGACGAGTTGCAAACAGCTGACAGATCAGAGACTGTTCAACAGACTGCAAATGTTCAACAGACTACTACTGGAACTCCAACAGTAGTGTTGCAAGATCAAGATAGAGGACAACATCCTGATCTACAACCTGATCTCAGATGGCTCAAGAATCACCCACCTGAATTAGTCATTGGTGATCCATTAGATAGAGTGAAAACAAGAAGAACTGCTGCACAAGATGCCATGTTTGTCACATTTCTATCTCAAATAGAGCCTAAGCAAATTGAAGAAGCTCTAAATGACTCATTCTGGATAGAAGCCATGCAAGAAGAGTTGAATCAATTTGAAAGGAATGAAGTCTGGTACTTAGTTCCTAGACCAAGTCATCAAAGAGTAATTGGCACTAAGTGGGTATTCAGAAATAAGATGAATGAAGATGGTGTTGTCACCAGAAACAAAGCAAGACTAGTGGCCAAAGGTTATTGTCAAGAAGAAGGAATTGACTTTGATGAGACATTTGCACCAGTAGCAAGACTTGAAGCAATTAGACTGTTTCTTGCCTATGCTGCTTACAAGAACTTCACTGTCTATCATATGGATGTGAAGTCTGCTTTTCTCAATGGAGAACTGCAAGAAGAAGTGTATGTTGAGCAACCTCCTGGATTTGAAGTCTATCAAGAAGAGGACAAAGTATATCATCTGAAGAAAGCCCTCTATGGACTGAAACAGGCTCCAAGAGCATGGTATGATACCCTATCTGATTTTCTTTTAATTAAAGGATTTCGAAAAGGTAAGGTAGATAAAACCTTGTTTACAATTGAATGGGAAAATCATATATTACTTGTGCAAATATATGTGGACGATATTATTTTTGGTTCAACTAACCAACAGATGTGTGATAAGTTCTCCAAGCTGATGCAGAATAAGTTTGAAATGAGCATGATGGGTGAACTTAACTACTTTCTTGGTCTGCAAGTTAGACAGTTGCCTGATGGAATATTCATCAGCCAAGCAAAGTACACAAGAGATCTGTTCAAGAAATTTGGTATGGAAACTAGCTCAACTGCTACCATTCCCATGTCTACAAGTCTTCGTTTGGATAAAGATGAAGATGGAAAATCAGTGGACATAACCAAATATAGAGGCATTATTGGTTCCTTGTTGTATCTAACAGCAAGTAGACCTGATATAATGTACTCAGTTGGAGTCTGTGCAAGATTTCAATCAAACCCCAAAGAATCTCATCTCTTAGCTGCCAAGAGGATATTGAAATACATTAAAGGCACTCAAGAATTGGGATTGTGGTATCCTAGAGAATCTGGATTTGAACTTATTGGCTATTCGGATTCAGACCTTGCTGGCTGCAAGATTGACAGAAAGAGCACAACAGGTGCCTGTCAGTTCTTAGGTAGTCGTCTGATCTCATGGATGAGTAAGAAACAGACTTCAGTCTCTATATCTACTGCTGAAGCTGAATATATAGCTGCTGGAGCTTGCTGTGCACAAATACTTTGGTTGAAACATCAACTAGAAGACTACAACATCAAGATCAGTGGAATTCCAATCTACTGTGACAATACAAGTGCAATCTCTCTTACTCAGAATACTACAAGTCATTCAAGGACTAAGCATATTGAGATCAAGCATCACTTCATTAGAGATCATGTGGAAAAAGGTAATGTAATGATTGAGTATGTTCATACAGACAATCAGATTGCTGATATTTTCACTAAACCTTTAAGTGAAGTAAGGTTTTCAACTCTAAGAGCTGAGCTAGGACTACTTAATTTGGAAGCATAAGCTGAGGGGGAACTCATCAGAAGACTGAAGTTCAACAGCTTAGTTATTCGTTATTATCTTCAAGGATTAACTCTCAACAGACTAGTTAACTTATGAATTCTTAAACTCAGGGGGAACGTGTAAGACTAGTGGTACTTCTGAATTAAAGATGAAATTTGTTAATGACAGTTAGTTGAAGTTATGTTTTCATCAGAAGACTCAACTATCGAAGATTAAAGTTATTTTATCTAGCTGGATTGACAAACAGCTGAGGAAGGTTATCAGCTATTGGCATTCTCTGATAACAACTATGTCATCAGGACAGTAGTCCATCAGATAAGTGTTCATTATACTCATCTGATTACTTAAATAAAAGCGAACTATTCGAAACGTTTTATTTAAAACACGCTTTTATAAGTAACTGTCGGGCGGTACATATTCCCGCTCTTCATTAAATATCTTTTGAATTTGAAACGTCGTAACTGACGCTGCACGATCAGCACTGACAGAAAAACGGATCCAACGGTTGGCGGATATCACGGAATTCAAGATACCCCAACTCTATAAATCCCCATCTGATCAGTCGAGTCGTTCTTTACGCACCTCAAACATTCAAAAGTACTTGTGAGAAAATTTACTTGCATTTCTCTGCATATTTCTCTCTGTTTTCCTAACCTTCAACAGATTAACAATGGCCGCTGAAGGTATGTTTCTCGTATATGATTCCTACTACCAATCTGGCACGACACTGATGAAAGAACTTCTGGAGAAGTTCAAATCTGCGAACTTGGTGAATTTTATGGAATATAATGAGGGAGTGATCTGGACTGATCAAGTGATGGAGTACTACAACACAGCGAAAGCTGACTACAACGCACTGGAGATTAAGGCTACAGTGGGAGGTAAATCTATCACTATTACTCCTGCTGTTCTGCACGAAACGTTTGGACTTCCTAACAGTGGACGACATGACGTCACTGTACTGACGGAAGATAAGCACCAACAATTCTGGGCGATCTGCGCCAAGGAGGGAGAAGTGATGTCTGGAAACATAAGGAAGAGACAACTGAGAGATGAATATCAGCGGATGGCTGATATGGTGTCTAAGCTGATTGAGAACTGCACCTTCTCACTGGATGCTGTTACCATGAAGAGGTTCAGCATCATGGCTGCCATCTACTATGGACTGGAGGTCAACTGGTCAATCATAGTTTAGTATATATTGGCTGATTTCCTTGATGAGAAGAAAGGAAAAGGCCCCTCCACCAACCACAGAATCACACTCAGTTATCTGCTGTCAAAACTGGGCTGTGACACAAAGAATGGAAAAGAGATCCACAAATCCAAGGCATTGTCCAAGTACATGCCTGTTCAAAAGAGGAAGGCTGGAGAGCCTGAAGAAGCTGATGTTGAGGAACCAAAAGAGGTTCCTGCCAAAAGGCAAAAGAGGTTAGTCAAAACAGCCAGCTTAGCTGTTGAGACTAAAAAGAAGAAGGCTGCTGATGAGCCTAAGAAGAAAGAAACCAAGCAGATGGAGAAAGTGACTTCTGCTGCTGAAGCCACTAAAATCGTTGAAAACATTATTGCTGATGTAAGGACTGGATCCCCTGCATCACCATCAAGAACTCCATCAGCAGAGAGGCCTGCTGAAGGTATCTCACAAAGAACAAGAAGCCAACAGAGAGATACAGCTGCTTCTACATACCGTGAAGGAAGAACTAAGAAGTCTGCTAGAAAGCAGATGACTTTCATAGAAGAACCAACGGATTTAGAAAATGTAGCTAGGGAAGACCCTGAAGCTGCTGAAAGGCCTGCTGAAACAGTTAAGACTGTTGCGACTGACAAAGCTGATAAGCAACAGCCAAGCCAAGTCACACCAACAGCTGAGGTCACTCAACCTCAAGAAGATCCAGAAATCCAAATCATTTATCCTATTGCTGCTGCTCCCCTATCATCTGTTGGTCCAGCTCCTGTTCCCATTGATAAAGGGAAGAGGAAGATAGTGCTTAAGAGAAAGAAAATCTCTAAAGCACACAAGAAGGCAAGAGAAGAAGCTGAACAAAGAAAGCAAGATGAAGCTGAGGAAAAGAAGGCACTTGAGCTAAGCAAAGCTCAAGCGGCTAAGGATGAAGCCAGAAGACGCATGTCTGAAGCAGAAAGGAAAGCTGCTGAGGATGCTGAAATGGCTATGGTTTTGGAAATGAGCAAAGTTGATGCCTATGGACCTATCCATGGAGGTGGCATCAAGATTGGAGAAGGCAAAGATGGAGAAGATAAGAAAAAGATATTACTGCCTGCCCCCAAAGTCAAGTCAAAGGACAAGTTTGAAGTTAGAAGAGCCTTTGAGATAGTGTATGCTGATAAGGAGCTGTTCAAGAAGTTTGAGAAATCCTTGGCATACTATGATCAAAAGCTCATGTTGAAAACTATGTTCAACCAAGAAAAGCCAAGGTATATTAGTTGGAGAGACAACAGGCTGAACAGGTCAATGACAGAACTTCAAAGTATGAAGGAGTTGGCTGATGAAGAACGTTGGGTTCTGAACTGGCTGAAAACAAACTCCATTCAAAAGGCCCTTGATCCCAGCTATGTAAGAGATGTCATGCATAGTTATGCAAAAGGCTTTGCATTGGAGGAGGCCAAGAAAATCAAAAGCACATTGCCTGATAAGAAGAAAAAGTCTAAAGATGCTGAAGAAAGGGCAATTAAATTTGCTGTTATGACCTCCCTGAAGAGATGGGTAAAAAGGTCAAAATACCAGCAAGGCTGCTCAAGTGACTTGCCACTACTGCCAAGCATTCAGCAAATAATTTTTGGCAAGGAAGTTAAAGAGTTCAGTGAAGTGCCAAAGGGCAACAATGCTCCTGTTAACCCATGGATCATTGTGAGGCAAATCAGACAAACAACTTGCTTCAATGATGATGGCACCAATCACTAACTTATTTTACGATGATGTCACTGATGAACACAAGGAAGCTGATAAGTCCTTAGCTATTGAGCTGCAAGCTAAGACTTCTGAAGATCATCAGATGACGGATATGGAAGAAGTCCCTGTTCAACAGGCGACGAATGAGAAGGAAGCTGATGCTACTGCTTCTGCTTCATCAGCTGATCAACATTCATCACTGATGGAAGCAATCCAGATGCTTATGGAAAACCAACTAAAGGAACTGGAAGACAAGCACAAGCAACAGCTAATGAAGGTTAAGGAGGAACTGAAGGTTGAACTTAAAGCAGAGTTGGTAGAAACCAACAAACTTCAGCTGGAAACTGTTCAAGGATCAACAGAAGAGATCATCAAAAGAGAAATTGACAGTATTCCTATCCCTCAAGACAATTCACTGCAGTTAGTGCACAGTTTGAGAGATTTGAACAAGAACGTAGAAGATGTGAAGGGTGATGTCAACCACCTTCATACTGCTTTAAAGACAGCTGAGCACAAGATTGCTGATCTGACTGCAACCTTCATTCAAGTCAGTAAGGAAGAGAAGGAAATCAATCTAGGGATGTTGCAAGAAGTGGCAAAGGCCTCACAGGAAGTTCAGAATGAAATTGCAACTATCAACCTTAACATTGACTACTTCAATGATCAGACTGACGTCATCAGCACTGATATTCATCATCTAACATCAAGTCATGATGTTGTCAATCAGAATCTCAAGGCTTTGTGTGCTAGTATGAAGATTCCAACAGTTGCTCTCAACCCTTCTGTTGCACCTTCTGATGTCATCAGATCTGATGATGACAAAAAGGGGGAAGAGAAGGAAGAACCAGCTAAGGAAAATGCTGCTGAAGCCAAGGAAACTGAAGAAACAGCTGACAAGACTGAAAAGCTTGGAAAGGTAGAAGAAGCAGAAAATATTGAAAAAGAAACTACCAAGTACAAGAATACTGAATCTGCCAGGAAAGCAATAGAGCTTATTAAAGAACAACAACTTAAGGAGAAGATGGAAACTGCCAAAGCAATCTTGGAAGAAGAAGCTGATGATGAAGAAGATGACGAAGAATCATCTTATGAGTATGAGGAAGTGCTTGAAGGATCAGATGAAGAAGCTGATAGTTAGAAATTGTAAAATCTTTGTAATCAGTTTACTTTTATCTATTCTTCAGAAATCTCATCTGATGAACTTGTACATGTAATGCTTTTTCAAAATCAATAAAAAGTCAAGTTCAATCCAATATACTTTTTCTATCTCAGAAAATTTTGAGGATTACAATCTTTAGCTTAGGTATTTGACAGGTACTTAGCTGAAGTTTTGTCATCATCAAAAAGGGGGAAATTGTTGGATAAGGATGAAGATGAAGGCACTGAAGACAAATTTAGAAGGGAGGTTTTGATGCATTCCAAAACTTCAAAGATTGGCTAAGTATGGAGTAACCTAGCTGATGATCCCTTTGGAAGGAATTTTGACTAAGTAAAGAAGACATCAGAAGAGTCAAAGTTTCAAGGTCCAAGACTTCTGATCTGCTGAAGGAAAAACATCAGACTGATGAAGATCAGCCGACTCAAATCAGATTTGTTCAAATTTGAGATCAGCCGAGTTCACCATCAGACTTGTATTTTCGACAGCCAAGTGGAAAGGATCATAAAGTCTTCCCAACGGTAATAAATGCCCCTTGGTGTAATAAATGCTGAAGTACAAGGTTATTAAAGACAAATGATTGAAGAATCGCTTAGCATCAGTCGAGTACATTTAATGCTGCATTTAATGCTGCCTGCAGAATAGTACTGTTTACAGTACGGACAGACTGCAAAAGAGCCGTTCGCGGATTTTAAGGACCAGTACTCGAGGAATTTGAATCCTGTCTCTCTTCAACGGACACTTTTCAATCCTCAAGTATAAATAGCTGAAAGAGACGAAGAAGAAAGGTGCAACACAATCTCTGAGAAATTTTCGAAGCAAAATTCTTTAAGTCTCAAGAACAGCTCACTCATCAGCTGAGTCATTTGTTGACGAAAGCAGAGTTGAAGAATCAAGAAAAATACATCTTCTGAGTGATTTTGTAAACCAGAGTGTTGTGCGGAGTTGTGATCCATCTTTGTGAGTGATCAAACTTCAGAGAGTAGAATTTCTTAGTGATCTTCTATTGCGAGCTTATAGCCTTTTCATTAGTTGTTTAGGTATAAGTGGAGAAATATTGTAATCTGTGTGATTATAGTATAACCCAGAATCTAAGTGATCTGGAAGAGTGGACTAAAGGATTTTTATCCATATAACCACTATAAAAATTACTTGTGTTTTTATATTGCTTTTCAAACTTGCATATTTGCTGATTACATAAAAACACATTAAGTTAACTGTTTGAAAAAGAATTCAAAGGAGTTTACAAAACTGGGGAAACATTTTTCAAACTGCTAAGATTACTTGTGAAAAACACTTTAAAAATCCGCTGCAAGTACTCTAAGTATTAAAACTGATTTTAACAAAATCAGCTAAGTAACTATCAGACGAGTGGTCAACAAACCTGTTCAAAGATTTGTTCGCGAACAGAATTGTAACTTACTAATCTGGTCAGCTTAGTCTGTTCAATTAAAGTAAAGTTTTAAAGTTAAAATTTGAAGAAAATTTTAAAGAGGTTTATTCACCCCCCCCCCCTTCTAAACCTCTTCTGACCACTTGGGACCAACATCCCCAATTTCTGGAACGGCTCCCTGCAACTGCTACAGTACAGTCTGCTGTACTTTCTGTCAGTCGCATTTAATGCACTCAGCTGGTTACCGTTGGACAGCTTGCTGACCGTCTTCACTTGGCTGATGGAAATACTATGCTGATGGCTACTCGGTTGATTCAAGAGTGAACATATCTATCTTGACTCGGCTGATGATCACCAATCTGATCTTTAATGATCTGATATCCCACTCGGCTGATTTGGTAACATAGCTTCCAGACCTTGAGATAGGTTTCACTAAGCTGTTCTTAGTTGATGACTTAACCTTTTGATCTTCAAAACCTTTATGGCCTATTTGTCATCTTCAAAACCTTCTCTAATTTATACCAACACCTAATATACAATATTACAACTTGGTTTCAAGTTTATAGTACACAACCTCACACTCTAGCTCTCAAATTTACTTTATTTTACATATTTACATCGATATCTGGAGTAAAACTAATATTACATTGTCCATTAATTAAATATCGATCCTTCTGACGTAATCGACCCCTTTACTTCAAACAATTCTTCTTCTTCACTAAGTTTCGACCCTTCACCACTTCTCTTACCCTCTTCCTTTCTTCTCTATTCATCTCGCCTTGATTGTCATACTTTCCCTAATCATCTTATTCTCAAGTCAGAGCTTTCGCACCTGATTCTCTAGGATCCGAATACGTTGAATATTCTCGCTCTCAAACCCGTGAGGGTCCATACATCTACTGTAATATAGATTATGATATCGCTCAGGATGGTGCACTACCCTATTTGAATAGGCACCTCACAGACATTTTCGTGGGCTATAAGGTCATCCATGAGATGATGGTGGGGTATAAACAATCCTTGGATGGGAACGTTGATACATCACAGATCTTGGAGGAGAATCTTCCCCAGTAGTAGCCATTCTATCAAAACACAAGAAGTATATAGCAAAATAAAAAAAGAAACTACTATAATTTTAAAATATATTTATAATTTTTAAATAGTTCCCTGTTCAATATTCTACTCAGGACTTGAATTGTAATGAATCACATACTGGTCGGCTGGCCAATAGTGATAGACCACAAGTCGGCACTGAGGGTTCATATTAATCGACATTAATACTTATGAGTATCACTTTTCCTATTTATAGACTCCCACTAGGTAGGGATCCTATCCTGGCATGGCATTAATCTAAAGTAGACGCTCTGATACCACCTATAACGGCCCGAACCCGGCACCAGCCTACTGTGCATAAAATATAACAGGATAACCTTAATAATTTTTCAATAAATGCAACTCATATCTCTAAATAGCTATTACAATATAATAATTAGCCCGACTAATTCATTACCAAAAAAAAAAAGTTACCCATACAGACCCAACATTCACTTGACATTCTAGAAACTCTACATTTGACGCCCTAACTGAAATCCATTTATGCTACGGAAGATCATCCTGTTCAATGATATTTGGGAAGATTATATATTTGAAACATAAGTTGCAAAAACAATTTAATGATGCCAGTGCAGGGGTGTATGTGATTTTTATGCAAACAACAATTTGAGAACCATGAGCTTCTTATTCATATTCAATGTCAATATCGTATAGTACAATATATAAAATATGATCCTAAGTCAAACACAATCAATTGTCCGTCAACATTGGCTAAACAATCAGCACTCCACCTCAAAAGGATCTGGGACGATCAGGGGAGAGATCAATAGTTAACATGCTGGTTAGTCGATATGTAAGGTGCGACCCTACCCAAAAAAATTGGCATTGACATGTCGTTATCGAACCACTGTTGAGTCACTCCCTAGAGGGTTCTAATCACTGGTTTGTGAGTCCGGTCAATGGAAGAAAATACCATCAAGCGAGAGCAAAAGAGCGCTAAAATAAACATGCACATACAATTAGTACGTAGGGTGAGATAAAGCTCTACACCTTAGTACCATAAATAATAATTAGTTGAAAAGTACTACACCTCCACATTCCAGCAATTATCAGATACTGCGAGCATCGTAGACAATTATAAGTTATCAGTTCTAATATAATATAAATAATGTACCACGAACATGGCTTACAATTATATGCTAATAATTCTAATAGGAATATTTATCAGATATCATGTACTGTGAACATCGCATATGTCTATATACATGGATATAAAAAATATAGTCAATCAAATGCAAATGCACATGTATGATATGGTTTCCTTAATCGATGAAATCCAACATTCACTTTTGATATTCTTTCAGTTTTCAAAACACTTTATTGGCGTGCTCACCATTTTCAAGCTAGACATAATACTTATCAATATACGGTTGACTTCATGACCTACTATAAATTCGCCTTCTTGTAACTCATAGAGGAAATAAATTGTTCTCATTTAATCCTTCCAAGTCTTGTAGTTATATAATCTTATATCAACTTGACATTTAAGTAACTTCAATGGATGAATCAGATCAATAATGACTTGTAAATCTTGAAATTCCATCCGCCCATCAGATTCTTATTAATTTAGTCGACCTTGATAATGAGATAAAACTTAATTGAGAGAACCGTACTTGTGGTACCAAACTTAATATCGATTCTTTATAGAGATAGTGTCATGCAAGCCCACTGTATGACGACGGCATTTAATTGTAATAATTTAAGGAAGTATTATTTTGATTAACAAATGCACATATTTTATTATGGTCATCTTTATCTTATGGAATATAACGTAAGGATAAAAGTTCCTAGATCACAGTGCTACGTGATAACTTGTGGATTGATTTCTAAAGCCTTGATCAAGAACAAATTCAAGAGTCCTAGAATTTGTTTGAGATGGAACATCAATGGATTCGGTTAGACTCTCACGAATGTATATTCTACGATGAATTGGAGGACATTGGGGTCCATGAGCGTGATTGAGATCGTCAATACACGTGAATGGGTGTTGGAAGAATTTATCAACTCACAACAACTAAGTGAAATAACAATTGATAAGTGAGTTAATATAGTTTGGTTTTAATGATGACAAACGAGACGAGATAAAAAAAAGAGATAAATCAAGTCACCATCCAAGTCATATAAAATCTATGTAATGGAAGCCTAGGACTTAAACAAACAAATATTGAGAAAATCAAGTATCATGCTTAAGGTTTGAGGAAGATGATTAGCGTGGTTTGACTGATCAGCTTAATAAAGATTTATACCAGCTAAGTTAAAGTGAAGACAATAGAGTGAAGACTTCATGAGAAGAACTTAGGGAAAAAGCTTAGTAAATTAGATGAATCAAGAAAACAGAGTAATATTTGAACAACATAGTATTTAAACAACTGACTCGTGTAGGAGTTAAATCAATTGTGATAACAGACATCAGATACCTCGGATAGCTGAGTGCATTATATGCACCTAACAAATCCGTACGGGAACAGAGTAAAAAATAGTGCAGAGTCGTCAATTTGCAAAATATAGGCGTTTGATGTTGGTAGAAAGAAATAAGGGTATTCTGGGAATTATGGGACCTTTCAACGACCATAATTCCAATCATCCTTATAAATACTCTTAGATTTGAAGATAAGAAACTAGAACTTTCACAAATATGAATCAAGCTGAGAGCATAAATCACTAAGAAGTTCTATGAGAAAGCTTGTTCGAGTTGAAGTAAAAAGAGCATTACAACAAGGTTGTATTATCCTAATTAAATGTGTATTTTCACGCGCGGGAGCATGCTGCCACGTGCATCCATGCGCGGCTACAACTATTGCAATGTCATCCATGCCATCGCATGTGTGGCGACGACGGGATTGTCACACAGTGGCTGATGAGAATAGTATCCTGCAAGCCAACTCTATTGTTGCAATTAATTGTAATTATTAAGGAACTATTCAATTTAGATTAATAAATGCAATTTATTTATTGTAGTCACATTTATATTATGGAATAATTATCTAACATAAGGATAGAAGTCCTTAGATCATTGGGCTATGGGAAAATTCGTGGACTGATCCCTAAGGTCGTGATCTAAAACAAATTCAAGAGTCATAGAATTCATTTGATATGAAACATCAATGGATTCGGTTATACTCTCACGAATGTGTATACTCCGAGAATCGGAGGATGTTAGGGTTCACGAGCGTGATGGGTGGCTTGTTGAGATGACAAGTGCTCTAAATACCCCAACCTATAAAATAACTCACAATGGGAGCAGTAGTCTCATATCGGGGTTGAAGTTATTACTATTTACAATATTGTACGAGGAGGGATCCTTATTACTTGAGATGATATGGTTTATCTGATATGCATGTGTGCTTTGATGTGAGTTTCGATTGACTGGAGTTCTACCTGAAGGTCTCCGAGGATTCACGTTGGGTATAAAGGAATGTGTATGCAGGCTCAGATCATCAACAGAGGATTCATTTACACGACTTGATAGGTTGGGAGCTTCTCCTATGAATCTCTGTGACAATCCTAAGTCGAGGTAACTGATGACTTTATGAAATTAACTTATAGAGGGAATAATTTTGAAATCAGAATACACAAAGTTGAGATAACTAAAGGGAATCGATGAAAACTCCATCCCTTAAGTCTCGATTGGGAGACCAACTACTCGAACGATTATGGCGTACATGGTAAATGTAAATGATTAATAGGTTCACTAAATTAATTCATCAGTGATTGGGCTCCACGGGCTTGTGGATAGACACTGACTGTGGAGTGTGGGAGAATTTTCAAATTAGCAGGGGTGCTAATTTTGGAGTCATCAATCGGAAAAGTGTTCGATTGATTTAGCATATAGATTTACTCGAATAATTAAATATGTATTTAATTATAACCCATGAGCAATTATGTGATGGACCTACAACGACATACACAAACACATCGAGTGAAAACATGAGAACGAAGAAATTTGGGTTCGAATGGGTCGGCCCAAAATGGCGCAAGGATCCGATGCAATTGGATTGGATCGTGAGGTTAAATTAAATTGATTTTTAAACGTACATGGTATGTGTAAATGATTAATATGTTCACTAAATTAATTCATCAGTGATTGGGCTCCATGGGCTCGTGGTTAGACATCAAATGTGGAGTGTGGGAGAATTTTTCAAATTAGCAGGGTGCTAATTTTAGAATCATCAATCGAAAAAGTGTTCGATTGTTTAGCATATAGATTTACTCGAAGAATTAAATATGTATTTAGTTATAACTCATGAGCAATTATGTGATGGACCTACAACGACATACACAAACACATCGAGTGAAAACATGAAAACGAAGAAATTTGGGTTCGACTGGGTCGGCCCAAAATGGCACGAGCATCCAATGCAATTGGAATGAATCGTGAGGCTAAATTAAATTGATTTTTAATTTGATGGAAATAATTAATTAAATTATATTTAATTAATTAAGAGAGAAAAAAATTTAATTAATTAAACATAGAGTTTAATTAAATTAAATAAAGATTAATGAGAATTAATTAATTGGGTTAAGAGTTCAATTTAATTAATTAAGTTAAATGGATTTTAATTAGTAGGCCAACTAATCTTGGAGAATAAGTTGGGCCGAAGACTAATTAAAGATAAGACCATTTAATTATGAAATCTTGCATTAATTAAAAGGCCTAGCACATATAGAAGATATATCTTATTAGGATTTCTAGTAGGACTAGGATATTAGAAGATCTATAAGTAAGTCTCATTAAAGTCTTCGAAGACTAATCATCAATTAGCAATTTTATAGCACACAAAAGCAAGAAAAAAAATCTCCCTTTCTCTCAATGTCCTAAGCCGCCGCCCACTCCTAAGCTAGAAGTCGATCGGCTTTCGCTTTTTCTTCCCGAGTTTTGCATCTTGAATTCGTCTGTGTTCTAGCCAATTAGAGTATTCATGGTTTTCATGAGCAAGTGGTGTATTGAACCATAGAGACGCAACATGTGGGGAGTTTAAAGAAAGCTAGAGATTTTACGTCTCTGGGATTGTTCTACATCACAGAGTTTGTCTCGAATTTTCTGGAAGCAAGTATAATTGATAATCTTATATCTGTTGACTTTGTTAATGTTAGTTTAAATATATCGGATTCGTATCATGATAAGATTTTCAGGGGAGCCTAAATTTTTATTATTTTCGATGTGCATCTTAGATGTTGGACACCGCTTGTGGTTCTCATGTTTGTAATGACTTACAGGTAATGGGAGCAACAAGGCCACTTAGGCCTGGGGATTGGATCCTGCGATTTGGAAATGGAGCTAGAGCAGCTAACGAGGTCATAGGCGAAGTGGAGTTTGATTTAGGTGGTGATAGATTAGTCCTTAAGAACATTTTTTATGTACCTGGTTTACTGAAAAATATTATTTATATTTCTGTTTTGGATGAAGAAGGTTTTAATTTTTCAATTAAAGATGGTCCCTTTTTATTATTTAAGAAAGAATGTTTGTTTATCGCTGGTACATTAAATGATGTACTACTATATACCATAGAACCATCTATACTAGTGATGCACGTACAAAAGAAAAAAAGAAAATAAGATAATAAAATTTATGTCCAATTATGACATGCTTGACTTGGACACATATCCAAGTCAAGGATTCAAAAGTTGGCCTCATCTGGCGTGCTTGAAATACATCACATTGTTAAATTGCCAATGTGCGAGCCATGTTTTAAGGGTAAAATGGCTAAAAAGTCACTGCCATTTAAGGGAAACCGTGAGCCAGCCACAAGGACATTGGACTTAATACATACTGACGTATGTGGACCACTAAGAAAGAGTGCCTGAGGTGGTTACAACTACATCATTACCTTCACTGACCACCATAATCATTATGGGTATGTGTTCCTGTTGAAACATAAGTCTGAAGCCTTTGAGCGATTCAAAGAATTCGATGTAGAAGTAGAGAACCAACTCCATCGCACGATAAAAGTTCTTCGATCAAATCGAGGTGGCGAGTTTCTAAGTAATGAATTTTTCAATTATCTTGTGGAGTATGAAGTACTCTCTGAGTGGACTCCTCCTGCTACACCACAATTAAATGGCATAGCTGAGAAAAGGAATCGAACCTTGATGGACAAGGTTCGATCAATGATGAGTGCCAATAATCTTCCTCTTCATTTTGGGAACATGCCTTCTCACAGCAACAAAGTTATTGAATGTAGTACCTTCTAAAACCGTACCAAAAACACCATATGAGATGTGGTTTAGCAAGGCACCTCGTACGCATTCATGCTCAGATCGGAATCTCCCTCTTACATTAAGAAGTTAGTGGGAGGTAAGCTGGAAACCAAATTCACCTTGTGCAAATTCGTGGGGTATCCAGAAAACTCAATAGGATACGAGTTCTATAATCCTTCGAAACAAACTATGTTAGTATCAGAGAATGCACACTACTTAGAGAAGGATTTCTTGTTGGACAAGAAAGAACACAACATAGAACTATGAGATCACTGAAGCTGAAAAGGTCGACGAGATCATAGAAGTCGACCCATCACCACATTTAGTGGGAGATCATGAGCATGAGAAGGCACCAGAAACTACACCAATCCATCATAGGTTAGAAAGACAATGTAGAGAACCCGAAAGGTACTTGGTCTGCTGCATGAGACTGGACAGTCTCTGAATGACCCAAAAACTTACGAAGAATCTATGCAAGACAAAGATTTGGGAAAATGGCATGAAGCCATGGAATACGAATTGGACTCCATGCACTCTAACAAGTTCTGGACCTTGGTAGATCCAGCAGTGGGATTGATAATAGGATAGTGTCCAGCAAGCCAATAATTGAAACTTGTAATAGGACTATTCTGTAATAAACAGTCTACTATTCTGTAATAAACAATCTTTGATTAATTGATTAACTAACAATGTTTATTTATATCGTGTATAGAATAAATAAATGACCATCTTCATCTCTCGCGAATAAAGTTAAGCGATTGGTTGAAATCCTAAGATCACATTCGACTATCAAACGGTTCAATTCTGTATGAATCAATCATGAAATAGTCTCTAAGGTTGTGATCATAAAACACGATCCAAGTCATAGATTTTGTAACGCCCCGTAAATTTCAGACCTTTTTAATTGTATTTTATTGCATTTTTAATCCAATTTCATATGTTATATATTTTTCTAAAAATTAAATTACTTTGCATAAAATGTGAAATTATCTCCTATGTTCTTATTAACTTCGAAATGATTTAGAAACATAAAAATACTTTAAAATAATAGTATACCTCTTTTGGAAAATATTTGAACTTAATTGTGCAAAATAAATAATTTTTGGGGCAAAAATGCACTTTATCGAAACTTCGTGGGACAAAGTGCAAATGTTGCCCATACTTGATTGCAGCTGATAGGAAAGCCTTTATAGCTTTCCTAGGGTGGCCAAGCATGCCTCTTGGGTAGAGAAACTTGTCTGGCCCAAGGTGTACATGCATTGGTTAGTTTTTGAAGACTAATTATGTATTCCTACTTTCTCAATGTGTATATAAACACCTTTTTCTAATCTCATTTTCAGATTTCTCTTCACCCATTTGCACCTTAGTATCCATAGTTTAAGTTAGAATTAGAGATAAAAAAAATAGTTTTAAGTGTAAGAAACTGAAATAAGTGGGAGGAGAAAAAAGTAACTGGAAGGAAAAACCACCACCCGTACCGCTGCCGTAGCACCGCCACCGGACCACCACAACCTCAAAACTCTCTTATAAGTGTAGTTTTATTCTTGGAAGAAAATCCTAATTAATTCTGATGTTAATGAAAATGATTTTGAAATCATTTTTAAAACTTTAGTTCATATAATAAGTTTAATTTTCATATTTAGTTTTAATGATAATGAGATGTTTCTCAAGACTTATAATAATGTACAATTTAGTCCTTAAACTTGAGATACTAGGGCAAATTCAATGCACGGGTATGCGTGTTTTGATTTAGATGCCGATCACTTCGAGGATCATTTTGTGCCTACTTTATGTAGTAGTTTACTGGTAGAGAAATACCATTGGTCAAGGCTTGAAAGAGAGTTGATTTTTGTAGGACATTGACATCGTTATTAGTACTCAGGAGGCCAACAAATGCATGTCATGTCCAAGTGACATATGACGCGACCGCATCAAGTATTGTAGTGTATTTTTTTTGCGTCCACGTTATTCCCCTGTATCAGCTGTTGGATAGTTCTTCCACTCCTAGTGTATGCAATCTTGGTTCCCTAACATCCCAGGAAAACCAAGAGATTCTGCAACTTGTAGTGACTTCCCAATGTCTTCCTTATTGGAGTTTCTCATATAAATTTGCACAAATATCATGACGATATCCCCGACAAAATTGTTAAACAAAATGGATTAGAGCAAATGAATCAGCAAAAGTACCAAAAGCAAGAAACTGAATAGACGCCCATATTTTCTGATAAAAAGTAAAACCTGGTCGCCTTGCACTATCATGGTGTTCCTTCAGAACTTGAATGTTCTTTTAATGCGCTGCTAATGCATTGAAATATTTCACAACTCATTTGACATTGCCTATGAAATTTTGCACCGTATGTGGGATTTTCACCGAAGTAGTCATTTTTCAGTAGAGTTGCAGAAGTTTGTATTCCACGATCAATATGTGCATGTCCAGCAATGGCTCTACCCCGGTTGGTAGAATTCTATGACTGCATTAAACCAATTGTTGCGTCAATTGTTGTTGAATGATATGATTCCATTGACAACTTGTGTTTTGAGTTTCAATGTCAAACTCGGCTAAAGCATCTTCAAGCTCATAATCATTACTAGATGAAGATGAGGAGTAATATGAAATACGGTTGTTCGATGGCCCAGATTCGTTACTCATAGTGTTGCCTAATTAAGAATTTGTGATTAATAAGGTGATATACAAGTAAAATTTCAATTATCTTGTACTTATATGTATAGTATTTGTATTGATATGATAATCTTATATGCAGACGAAATTTGGACAACATATTGTAAGGCGGCACGCACGTCTTATCCACTCATTTAGGATTATGGATGATGTAAGCACTTACATCATCAATTATGTTATCTGCATACTGATTTTGACTGCCAAATTGCAAGGTGACGCATACATCTTGTCCACTCATCTTGAGGATTGCGAATGATGCAAACACTTACATCAATAGTTATCTTATCTGCAGTTGAAATTTGGACAACTAATGGCAAGGCGACACTTAGGTCTTATCCACTCATCTTAAGAATTGTGGATGATACAAACACTTACATCATAAATTATCTTATCTGCAGATGAAATTCAGACAACAAATTTCACGGCGACACGTACGTCTTATCAACTCATCTTAAGGATTGCGGATGATGCAAGCACTTACATCATCAATAATCTTATTTGTAGATGAAATTTCGACAACCAATTGCTAGGTGACATGTACGTCTTATCCACTCATCATAAGGATTGTGGATGATGCAAGCGCTTGTGTCATCAATTATCTTATCTGCAGACGAAATTTGGACAACCAATTGTAATGCGACACGTACATCTTATCCACTCATCTTAAGGACTGTGGATGATGCAAGCACTTACATCATTAATTATCTTATCTACAAATGAAATTGGGACAACCAATTGCAAAGCGACACATACGTCTTATCCACTCATCTTAAGGATTGCGAATGATGCAAGCGCTTATGTCATCAATAATCTTATTTATTATACATATGATTCCATTACAACATTCTACCCCATTAAAAATCCTACTATTATTTTTCCTCTCATCCCATTCTAATTCAGTTAACTTGAGGATGAGATTCTTTGTAATGCATATGTGCATCATTCAACTAATGGTGAGTTTGGGACATATCAGAGTAAAGAAGATTTGTGGGCTAAAATAGAGAGTTACTACAACCATAAAGTTGTTGATGTAAACAAATTAGAGCGCAGGAACACGAGATCATTATGTTCTCGCTTTGACAAATTAGCTACATCATGCAGATTATTTCGAGCAGTGTTCACTCAAGTTCAATCCCGATTCCAAAGTGGTGGAAATGCTGAGAGCATGGTAATCACATGCTTTAATGAAACTTATGAATAATTAATTTAGATTTATTGTTATCTATTCTCATTAAATCTTTTTAATGTTCACATATTCATATTGTAGAGGTCAGAGAATTATATATCATTAAATAACCCAAATATTAATCCTCTAAATTCGACTATGCTTGGAACATATTATAGTTTCATCAAATGGGCTGACTTATCCAGGAGAATAATACATCCTCTCTCCTTGGAGATAGTGCTACCTTATCCCAAGACTCTAATGGGGATGGTTCACAGGGAATGCAAACTGGAATTACTGCAGCAAAGGAAAAAAGAAAAACTACCAAGGAAAATGGTCCAATGTGGCAGGAAAAGATGAATAGCGCTTCAAAGAGTCAAGAGCTTATGCAAAAGCAACATGCAGAGTATGTAGCTATCCAAGAAAGGAGGGAAGCGGGTGTAGATTTACTGGTGACTCTTAAGCAAAAAAAAACTAGCCATGAAGCAAAAAGCGCTAAGATTAAAGCTCATGAACAATAAATGGAGATTATGAACAAGGATTTGAGTAATCTCACCATTTAGCAAACAATTCTGGACTAATAAGAAACAAGCTCTCATTAATAATGGAAATATGCCAAGTGCAGCTAGGAACTTGTATTTTAGTGTAGGAAGAAGTGGAGGAAGCCACGAAGACATGTATATCCCGAAATCTCCCAGCAACATGGAGTACAACTCTGGTGAATATATTGAAGGGAATTCAATAGATGGATATTTTCCTGATTTGAACTATGACAGCAAACACTACTTGAACGAGTGGGTAAGTTATTAAAACAAATTTTCATTTTCGTTTATTATGAGTATTTCAATTTCGTATTATTTCTAGTTTCATTTATTATCTTTTTATATTATTTAATTAACTATGTGTATCATTAAGGATTTTGTCATCATGTATTTTATTTTCATGTATTATTTAGTTCTAATAATATAAATGTAGCTTATTGCTTTTTATTAACAATGTATTTCATTAAAAAAGTTGTTGTTTTGTTTATTTTATTTTAATTTTTAATGATAATTAGTAATTATTTGATAAAAATTGATAAATTAATTAATAATTATACCTAAAAACATACAATAATTAACAATAATGTAAGCATATCTATTTTTATTAACAATAATATTTTATTAATAATAATTAGTGTATTTATTTAATACAAGCCAATAAATTAATTAATTATGTATAGTTAAATACAAACAAATTAATTAACAATAATTTTATTATAATAAACGTGGCAATAAGTTGTTAATCTCGCAGTTAGATGCTAATTAATTAAATATGGACGATTGCACCAAATCCTATTTCTTTTCCTATATTTGGTGATACATATAGGATTTGGTGTAAAAAATGGTGAAATAGTGGAATGATGGGAGATGCAAATTCCTTCACCAAAAATTTGGTGTAAAAATAGAAATGGTGAAACGGTGGTTGACCACCATGAGAGGCTAAAATTAAATCTCTATATCTTTTTGTGTATGGTGATTTGGTGATTTATGTTGGGAGGCTAAAAACATCTAAATTTGGTGAAAAAAATAGAATTTGGTGCACCATGGGAGATGCTGTTAATTTTTTAGGCAGATTTGAAGCCTTGCAATTTAGTTAGGAACGGAATAGAGTATTTCAGAAAATTGGATTATTACTAGAATAGTATATAATCTTTACGTGGATAGTTTGATAATATCTTTGGATTGGAGGGTTCCGCGTCGTCGCATCTGTAGCATGACGTGGCCGATTTTGTCTAAATTTTTGGGGCGTGACAAGTAGAACCACGATGATCGTGGTGTCTTATCCCCCAAATTTGTTCATCTTATGCTTCTCTTGCAGCAAATAACATATCTAACTCATCATCAGATTTAAAGTTCAAGTTGGCAAAATCTTTCAAAATTTTAGAGCTAGATTCTGAAGAACCATTGTGTGAGAAATTTGAATGAGAGAAATTTGATTAGAATGATGAAGAAACTCATCATATTTATAAGGTGAAACTCTGTTTTTCAACTTTCATCGAATTTAACTTTTTGAATTATCCCACCTATTAGAAATTTCAAAATTTGAAATTTGAAGTTTGAAACTATTAGCATATTTATAAAGTTAAAAATCTGAAATTTCAAAAGTCTTCATATTTTTTAAAGTTCAGTTTCATGGTTGTAAAATTTGAATTTGTCGCTTAATTTATCATTTTTGAAATTTGAATTTTTCAACTTACATAAAATATTGTTTTATATTTATTAAAGATCTGAAAAATAAATAAACTTCTAAATATAAGGAATTAAATAATAAAAAAATAACATATTCATTTCTTAAAGGATAGTGCCCTGCAAACCAATATATTTAGCCTGTAGTAGGACTATCATGTAATAAATTTTATTTGGTATAAATGGATTAATACATTCGTTTTCTTATAATATGTAAATCCAACAATTACCAACTTCATCTCTCGCGGATGACTTAAGCAAATGGATGAAATCCTTAGATCACAACAGACTATGGGACGATTCACTTCATTATGAGTGCAATCATGAAACAGTCTCTAAGGTCGTGATCAAAGGAATCGCAAAGACTTGTACGAGTATGCATGAATCACGTGGAGTGAATTTATAGCGTTTCATGAGAAAGGCATTTGATGCTAGTGCATATGAGTAGGTGATTCAATAGGTGATCAAACGCATCAACAACCCGAACAGATAAACCCATTGTGGAAGCGCATGATGCACATCGGCGATGGGATATTTCTCAAAACTTATAACACTGTACGATTTAGTCCTTTTATTTGAGGTGCTAGGATGAATTCGGTGCACGTGAGTACGTACTTTGATTTAGGAGCCGATCACTTAGCTTGATCGTTGTGCGACTACTTTGGGTATGTATGATCGTGTACGCGGATAGTTAGCACTAGTATGAAATCTACAGACTCAACATAGTGTGTTGAAAGAATTTTCTTTACGTTCGTAGATAATAGATTCCGAGTAACCTGTGGCCACAGTTGGTGACATATTTGGAAAGGGGTTTTCAAATTTAGTAATCACACTAGAATTATTATCCAGAATTAGAAAGTATGGTTATCGAGATAATTAGAGGTGCCAATCAATTCACACACCCTAGGTCTCGATTGGGAATTTAGTCGATAGAGGGACCGTATTTACATGATATTTATAAGAGGTGAGGTACTGAGATCAAGTCATGTGAATTGAAGTTGGGTGTCATGGGCTTGTGGCTAGATATCGACAATGAGGTGTGGGTACTCATGAATTAATAATAAGATTAATTCTTGAGTGGTTAATTGAAGGTGTTCAATTAATCGAAGCAATTTATAAGCTCGTAAATTAAATCACGAAAGTCATAGGCTCGCGGCCAATTGATGGTGAACCTAGAGGGTCACACACAATACAATTGGACGGCAACAAATCAAATAAGGAAAGTTGATTTAAAGAGTTAAATCAAAACTGCATAATTAAAGTATTAATTCTTAAAGAAGCAACTAATTAATTAAAGAGTTAATTAATAAGAGAGAAATGAATTGATTAACTGAAATAATTAAAAGGTTATCTAGGTCCATTAGGGAATAAATAAAAGACATAATTAATTGAATTAATTAAAAGGTTATCTAGGTCCATTAAGAAATAAATAAAGGACATAAGCAAATGGACTTTAAAGTTTCGTAGTTCGATTAGATTACATCTATGTCAAGACTCATTATCTATATAAAGAGTTCAAGACTTCAAACCCTAGCCCTAGACTAACATGTAGCCGCCCCCTTCTCTAGATTCAGAAAATGTACCGCCCTCTCTCTTACACAGCAAGTTTGGCCAAATCTGTGAAATCGCACAGGGTTGTGTGATTTTCTTCTCCTTTCTTCCTTGCTTGATATCTCTTGTATTCTAGTTCTTAGCCTGAGAATTCAAGAGAGTTGCTTCAATCTAGTTGGTGTGGATACCGCTAGAGGCATAACACATGGGATGCTTCTCTCAAATAAAAAATACTGCAAATCTGAAAGCAGACCGTAAAAAAACCATCATCGTTCCTGTGGTGAGGTAAAAATCGTAAAACCCCCTATGGATTTGTTTCATTCTTTGTCAAACCCTTTCGTATGATTAGATGAATAAAGATTGCTGATTTGAGTTATTAAAAATTTTAAATTCTGCAACGTCTAACGTCTTGACGCTGCCCATAACCCAACAATTTGCACACACACGCATTGCAAAGGAAGACTTTTTTTCTTATTTTTTATATGAAAAACACTATTTGAGTTTTTATAATGCTTTATGCATTTTCAATTTTCCATTCTAGCATTGGACATGCCCTTAGTAACATGGGAGAAATGATTTGACAATATGTTTGTCTCGCTTTTATGATAGTGTTAGAAATTAGTATTTTATTTTAAGATTGTCAAAATATGAAAAATAGTGTTAGAGATATTTATTAAAAACGATAGAAATGAGTATATTGATTTAAAGAATGTGAAAAGAAGAAATTAGTGTGAAACATAGGTCATTTTACATCAAATCAAATTTGTCATGTGAGACTAAAAAATTTTGTTATTTGAAATAAGTAGTATAAGAATAATGTTATTTGATGACAAACTATAGTAGAGTTTGTTTAAAATTTTTTTAAAGATAAAATAATTAGTTTAATAGGAGATTATTTTAAAAAATTGGGAGAGATTAAGTTTATTTATGTAAAATAATTTATATTGTATATTTGAATTCAGGTAGCACCGAAATGCTCTCTGAAAAGCGAGATAAATAGGCATGAACCATTATACATATACATATATATATGAAAGTTTTGTTTTTCATATTATTATTGTAAAAATTTAAACATAAGTTGATGGATTCATAGTTCATTTTCATAACTTCTTGAACATAGAAAAATCTATATTTAAATGAAGATCTAAAAATACATGATAGAGACTTGAGAGTCACGTTGTACATATAAAATCATATGATTTGCTTAGATTGATGAATTGTACTTATTTTGAGTACAGAAATTTTAGAATTTTTTGTTGCCGAGCCAAAATTCTAGCATATCTAAGTCGAAGTATATACTTTATTGGATACAAAACTCGTTTTCTTTTAAAGACATAGTGTATTTAGATTAGGGGTGGGCACTGGGCGGGTTTGGGACGTTTCCTTTTTAAGACATAGTGTATTTTAGATATAGTGTGATTAGAGTTGTGAATAAGCCGGACTCGAACCGGATTCGAGTCTGAATTCAATACAGAAGACCGGATCCGCTCCAAATCCGTACGTATTCTTAAAAGGTGATTCAAATATGAAGAAGAGAAGAAAACACGGAAAAGGTGAATCAAATCCGCTCCAATTTCTTGATATACCGACCATAAAATTTCGTTGGAAAACATGAAGAAAACACATTAATTCATACATCAAATCTAGTATTAAGAAGGGAAGAAAAGTAAACCAAAAAATTGAGAAATATATGGAAGAGGAGAGGGGGGCGCGGGGTGGTGGTGGTGAGCTTCTATATATTTTGTAGGGAAATGGTAAAGAGCCAAAATTTGAAAATTGGACATCTAATCCATTACGAGCTATGATACACGGATACTCTAAAAAAAGACAAAGTATTGTATCGGATACACGATAAATATTGATACGCGTGGGATACGTAATTTGATATGCCACATGGCGTATTGATAATAAAAATTAAAAATAGATACGTATCGGATACACTAGTTAGTCATCAGGATACACCGATAGGTTTTTTATGTAATATTTAGAGTCGTATTTAAATTATTAATAATGATAAAGTCTCTAGGGTTAAGCAAAAACAACTAGTATCACTACTCCATCTCTTTATTCAAGTCTATTTTATAGGTCATGAAATCTCAAAAATAAATTTCTTCCATTGATGCGCTATGTTAAGAATGAATTATGTTTACTTTTAGAGTTATATAACTTTTAGTTGATATTTTTGATTTTAGGACTTAAATTGAATGATATAGTTGCTTATAAACAGATTTAAATTATATTTTTACATCTGTATCCATGCCTAGGGCTGTAATCGAGCCGAGTAGTATCGAACGACACACTGTTCAAGATCGGTTTTATTTTTATCGAGCTTGAAATATTGTTTGAGCTTGGTTTGATTTTCAATCGAGCCGAGCTCAAACGAGCTTTTATCAAGTCGAGCTCGAGCCGAGCTTCAAAAGTTATCGAACGAAGAAAGATGTTCAACCTTGTTTGATTATGTGACGAACCGAGCTCAAACGAGTTTTTATTGAACGAACCCAAGTCGAGTATCAATTAGCTTGATTTGATTTTCAACCCTATCAATGCCGTATCATATCCAATAAATTTTAAAAATTCGTATCACCGTATTCGTTTCGTACTGTATCCGTATTCTCGTATTTGTATCCGTGAAATATAGATTACGTGGCATTGAGCCAATGTCTTTAAATCTCTAATCATTTTCTTTGAGTTATCTTCTATTGTTGTTAGTGATTAATAAACAAAGATTATAAAAATAAAATACGATATAGTTTTCTACTACTATCAAGCAAAAAAAAAAATTATAAATAAATAACATAATAATCGGATCCGGATCTTCAACATATCGAATCAGATTAAATCCAAATTTTTTTCATCTATTTCGAATTACAGATCTTATTAATTGAATAAAATCTATCGAATTCTTACTAGAATAAATATCCTGAAAATTCGGACCGAACCCGGATTAAAATCCACACAATTGACATCCCCTATGATTGTATATGTTGGGCCTATTATTGTATTACACATCCGTTGGCCCCTTAGGGGGGTTAACCTTTCCAAATAAAAACCCATCTGACTTACACCATAATTGGGCCTCGCGCCAACTTGCTTATCATGCTGCTTCATTCCCAATTTCTTTTAGGGTGATTTACACCACCCCCGAGGTTTGACTTTATTCTAGAAAATTTCCTCACATTTGAAAATTTACATGGGCATTCCCTGAGATTTATCAACCATAACAAAGATTATGAAAAGTCTAAATACCTCCGCTATTAAAAGAAAAAAACTAAAAATATCATGGACGCCGAAATGCCCCAAAACCCCCAATTTTATAAAATGATTTACACCCACGCACCCCTTGTGGTTTACAAAAAAACCTCTCACATTTCATAAATTACAGGGACACTCAAACTAACTTTTGAGGTTGATGAAGACATAATGAATTTGTGGGATGAAATGAATATAAAAATAAATTTGTGGGGCTATTTATAGCTGCAATGACCTACTTCAACTTTGCCACAAACATTACTTTTTTTTAAAAATGACATTTGACTATGCACACAATTTTATATTATAAACACACCCCCTGGAAATATATTCGTCCGCCAAAAAGGAGAGTCAATCCATAAAAAGAGTTGACCAAGGGTAAATTTGGAAAAAAAGAAAAAAGTTTGACGACATCATCAGTTCTAACACTGTAAGGGATTTTTTGTAAGTAGGACAAATCTCAATGGATGTCCCTATAATTTCTTAAACATGATGGGAATTTTTTGAAAATCCGTCAAACTTCAAGGGGGGTGAGTGTAAATCACCCATTCTTTTACCCCAACTTTTTCTCAATTTTTTCTGATGATAAGAGATTCTTTTTCAAAAGTATCATCTTGTTAATTAAACATGTAAAGTTAAAAGCAATTACAAATAAACAACTCTGGTATTGCATAGTAGTATAACTCCATAAATTATAATAAACAAAATTTGACATTGATTAAATTTAAAAACACGAGTTCAAAGTTTAAGGAATAGTTGGGAATAATTATTGACCCAATTTGTTGATTTGTAGTCCATAATACAGACAAAATCCGATAAAACTCACAAGTGATGCACAATGACATAATACAAATGACGCACTTAAAAATATTTGTAGGGCTCAGCCTCCAGACTTGGATTTGATATATACTCTAATTTTGAATATGTTATTTTATTTTTTATTAAACAACCAACCTTCTAGGATATTATATATAAAATGAGCTAATGTCATTTTACCTCCTATAAAATATATAATATTCAATTTATTCCTTTATGATTTGAAAATGAGCACTTTATCTTCCTGTGAAAATTTTAAAGAAGCAATTTACCTCCTTTAACCAGAGAGTATAACTTATTTGCCAAAATTGAAAATGAACATGCAAAGAAATTTGTAACATATGAGAGTAAACTGTCACATTTTGTCATAAAACATAGGGTAAATTGCATATATATTATCACAATATGGGAATAAAAGAGAGTAAATTACTATTTTCGAAATAATAGGAAGATAAATTGAATATTATGAATATCATGAAAATTTAAATTGCCATTAACTTTATATAAAATATTAGGGCAAAATGTGCACGCACGGATACGATATTGGAATTAATTTCAAGTTGCAAATCTGACCAGTCAATTGTCTTTTTGTAGTAAACAATTAAACATATTTGTAAAACTCACAAGTGATGCAGAATGACATAAGACGAATGACGCACTTAAAATTATTTGTAGGGCTCAGCTAGCCTCCAGACTTGGACTTTATATATACTCTAATTTTGAATATGTTATTTAATGTTAGTTAAGATGTTTCGGGGACCTCTCCCAAAATTATCCGTGAGGAACATAAAAAGCATGCGCTTGTCATAAAAAGCGACACGAATTCTATTTTTCTTACATACATAATAATATTATTGATGTTCACGGTACGGTTTAGAGCGATTTTATACTCGTTTAGATTTAACTTAATATTTACGGATTTTTATTAGTCTAGCTTAAACCCAGCTCAATAAGATTTGATATTGTACTTTGTGGTCTATTAGATTAGAACGGATTTTGTGGTCTCAAAACTCTCAACTTTAATGTATTTTTGTTATTTGACAAGTTAAATGTAAATTCACTAAATAATTATAACTTCTTTTATTTTTATGAATAGATTTTCGTAGAAAATATATGGAGATAAATGCAAAATATCAATTAGGGTGAAATACAGTTTCTACTCTTAAAGTATGAGGGTGGTATCAGTTCCCCCTTAAAGTATCTATTGTAATACTTAGTGTTTTGTAGTTTTTATTCCAAAAATATCACCGTCCCTTTCATAAATAGTAAATTTCTTATTCAACTTATCAAAAAAAAATTTGTCACTTTATTAATTATGAACACATTCATCCATCACACAACATTATGTTTTAATTTCTTTATTTCTTTTTTTACCTTCCTTTTTTCGATCTCAAATTTTTCCTCATTTTCATCTCATTTTTTTTAACCGAAGGAGACAAAGGAAATGAAAAAATTGAAATATAATATCGTTCGGTGGATGGATAATTCATAATTAATAAAAAAAAATTTGATAAAGAAATGAGGAAATTAAAACATTATATTATTTGGTGTTAAACTTGAATTTTGCGAAAAAGAATTTAAAAGAGATTACTCAACATTTTGAATAATAATTTGTACCGAAAATAAATGAGAAAATTATCACCAAATAAAAACTAAAAAAAATGAAGAAAAAAATTGAGATAGAAATAAAAAAAATTTGAAACATAAAATAAAGAAAACAAATTGAAACAGAAATAAAGAAAAAAATGAGATGAAAATAAAGAGAACATTTGAGACCATAAAACCGAAAGAAACAAAAGAAATGAAGAAATTGAAACCGTAATATTATTTGGTGAATGGATGAATTCAAAATTAAGAAAGATTTATTTTTTGATGAATTAATAAAGAAACAATTTATTTGTTACAATAGGGGCGGGGTAGTTTTGGAATAAAATGTTTAATACTATAACAGAGGGGAGTAAGTGTTTCAATTGATACTTTAACAATGTAACTGATACATCTCCCATACTTTGAGGGGGAAAACTGCATTTCACCCTATCAACTAATAAGATATGATCCTCAATGGATCCATTATTTAAAGAAAACTAAAAATAATCTCAAACACTAGATTAACAAGTTTTCATTACAACATAGCTAGAAAAATCACTTTATAGCTAAGAATTCTGAGACTTGTTACATGACATATTTTGCATCTTTACTTGACTTGAAAAATATCAAACTTATATCTTTAAAGATAAATTATATATATCAAATCGCCAAGCATAAAATCATTAAATTAGTAATATCAAGCTCTTAACGTATGTAGAGCATACAAGAGAAGAAAATGTACGTACATTTCTTTGTATAGCTTAATCTTCAGCCTTATGTGTTGTACAAAACTTTCTTTGGATTATATTTTTCATTGTTTTAAGTTGTAGGACTAAATTAAATAAATTAAATTAAATATATAATGAGGTTGAATGCGGTTTAAAAATGTACAAAATCAAACCCGATTGTAATTTACAGTCTTTTTTCCAAAAAGCCCAAGATCAACCCATCATTTGACCCCCAAATTGCGGCCAATTTAGATTGGGTCAATCTGTTGGGGCGATATCCCGATTTTGTTGAACACCATGCATCAAAATTCTATTAAAAATTGGATTTGATCCAATCTTTTTAATTTACATTTATTTTGTGATTGGTTGAGGATTTTGCAATAACAAAAACAAATGTAATGTATCTGCTATGTAATGTATGTTGTGGGTTCGCCAAAACAAAGTTTGCCCTACCCATAATATGCATGGTTGGCAATTTTACACAAAATTAATAATACATTAACTATAACAATAATCTTATTAATTATACATGCAAGGACTCCTTAATTTGTCTTTATTTGTATAATCAGGGTTTCTTGCATTATCAATAGACAATTGATCTAGTGGAAGGGACTAGTCACTACAAAGTAGCGGACTCATGTTTAAATTCATGTTGGGAGAGGTACCCACATTATTGTGCCCAATCCGCCTCGAAAGGGATTCAACCCTTGGGAAACCCAAAAAAAAAAATTTCTTGCATTAAACACTCCAACTCTAGATCATGCATGATTTAAAAAACAATTTATAAGGCTATCTCCAACCGAAGTAGGCAATAACCTTCTCTTGCTTCATTTCTATTTGTCTGCCTTGCCTTGTCTGTCATCTCCAATCGAATCAACAATCCAAAACATTTAATTTAATTTCAAAATTCGCCAACTCTCACTTAACAATAACAATAACAACAACAACAACAACAACAACAACAACAACAACTACAACAACAACAACAACAACAACAATAATAATAATAAAAATAAAAATAATAATAATATCGATAATAATAATAATAATAATAATAATAATAATAATAATAATAACAATAATAATAATAATAATTGATCTTGAAATTGTATTTTTAAATTAAGTTGCAATGATAATAAGTTTAGTAAAGTCATATTTTAATATTACAATAACTATTTTTTTTTAAATTAAGTCGTAATTTATAAAAATACACCTAATTTTTTTACAACACACATAAATATTTTAATTAATTTTAAAGTAAAAACGTGATCAATTACATGAAACTGACTTTTTTTAACATAGTTTTTAAGAATTTTTACACACACGTATAAATGTTTTATTTTTTAAAAAAAAAAGTGATCAATTAATTTTTTGTACACATATATGTATAATTAATATAATTTAATTATTATAAGCACAATTTAAATTATTTTTTGAAATAAAAAATTAGAAAAAAAATATATAGGGTGGCCGCCATGGCCGGGATGCGCAAGTGAGGGTTTTTTGCACTTTGCACCCCCAAAACATGGGAAATAGGCACTTTGCACCCCCAAAACTTAGATATAGCACTTTGCACCCTCGAAATATAAAAAATGTAGCACTTTGCACCCTCTTTTATTTTCAAGAAAAAATTCAAGGGCAAAATAGGTAATTCAATAGTATTGGCACTTTGCATCCTCAAAACTTGAGAATTTCGCACTTTGTACCCCCAAAATAAAATTATCACTTAACACCCTCTAATTAAGAACAAATAAGCAACTTCCACCCCCGAAACACAATAAATGGGCAATTTCCACCCCAAAATACAAAATTAACACTTAACACCCTCAAATTAAAAAAACTCAAACCCCTCATTTTTTTTGCCAAAGTTGACCGTTGGAGTGAAAAAAATCTAAGGCATAATAGGTATTTCATTTTTTTTCCTTTAATTTTTCAAAATACAATTATAAATACTCGAACACTCATTTCTCTCTCCATCTTTCTTTTCAACAATATAACCATAAATAACTAAATAAAATACAAGTAAACTTCTCGAAGACTCATTGTCTACTTCAAAATATCAAAGACCCATAAATTATTACCTATTAAATTTTTTTTCACCTTAATGGTCATCTTTGCCGGAAAAAATGAGGGGTTTGAGTTTTTTTTTTTTTTTAAGTTGAGGGTGTTAAGTGTTAATTTTGTGTTTGGGGTGCAAAGTGTTCATTTATTGTGTTTCAGGGGTGCAAGTTCTTGATTTGTTTTTAATTAAGGAGTGTTAAGTGCTAATTTTATTTTGGGGGTGCAAGGTGCTAAATCTAAGTTTTGGAGGTACAAAATGCCTATTTCCTATATTTCGGAGATGCAAAGTGCAAAAAACCCCGCAAGTGATACAGACGAGATTAACTCACAAGTGATGCAGAATGACATAAGACAAATGACGCACTTAAAAATATTTGTAGGGCTCAGCCTCCAGACTTGGACTTAATATATACTCTAATTTTGAATATGTTTTTATGTTAGTTACGATGTTTCGGGGACCTCTCCCAAAATTATCCGTCAGGAACATATAAAGCATGCGATTGTCATAAAAAGCAGACACGAATTCTATTTTTCTTACGTACTGTATAATACTAGAAAAGTGCACATGTCTAAATAATTTTATAAATAAATTCGATAAATTATAATCAAATAAACTTTAACATGTTACATAATAGCACAAATTAATGTATAATATTCAATTTAATTAATAGAAATGATGTGTTTAAATTATTGTAATAAAATATAACTGGTTGATTTGTTCATCTGATCTTGTAGATTTTTTTTCTAAAATAAGATCATAACAAAATTATTTAGTTCAATCCATTATAGTAGTTTTCATTTAAAATTATTTATTTTAAATATGTATTTGTTATTTGAAATACATTTGTTTATCCCAAATTTTTACCTTTTGTATTGATTTAATATAATTTTTTCTTCGATTTACCCGTTCTTTTATTGAAATTAACCTACTTTCATTGTTGGATGAAGATGAAGATAGAATACAAGGAATTTAAAGTTAAAGGGAGGTTTTGATGATTTCCAAAACATCATAATCAGCTAAGTAAGGAATGCTTAGTGAAATCCCTTAGAAGAATTTTGACCAACTAAAAGACAAATCGGACAAGTCAAAATTCCACTTGGTCCAAAAGACTACTGATCTGCTACTGAAGGAAGAAATCAGTTTGGTGAAAATCACCCGACTCAAATCAGACTGGTTCTAGTTGAGATCAGCTAAGTGCTTCATCAGACGAGAAAACTTAATCAGCAAAGTGAAGAAGATCAGGAAGTCTCCCCAACGGTAATAAATGCACTTGGAGTAATAAATTCTGAAGAAGGAGGAAATTTATGGCGAATGATTGAAGAAATCCTCGTATCAGCTCGGTGCATTAAATGCGACTGACAGAAAGTACAGCAGACTGTACTGTAGCAGTCGTAGAGAGCTGTTCTCAGAAAACAGGGACCAGTACTCGAGGATTTGAAGCTTGTCTTTCTTCAACGGACACTTCTCAAATCAAGAGTATAAATAGTTCAAGAGTTTGAGAGAAGAAGAAGCTACAACAACACATTTTCTGAGAGAAATTTTCGAAGCAGAATTCTTCTAAGTCACAAAAACTCACGAACATCTCACTCATCAGCTTAGTCATTTGTTGACAAAAGCCAAAGTTTAAGATCAAAGAAAATCCCACAAATCTGAGTGATTTCTGTTAGAGAGTGTTGTGAGGAATTTTATCCATCATTGTGAGTGATAAAAATTCTGTAGATTAGGTTATCTTAGTGATTTCCTAGTGCGAACTTGTGGCATTTTCATTTGTTGATTGGCGCAAGCATTGTATACTGTTAACTTTGTGTTTTCTATTATAACCCAAGATCTAAGTGACTTGGAAAAGTGGACTAAAGGATTTAAATCTATATAACCACTATAAAAATTCTTGTGTTTACCTTTGCAAAAGTTTTCTAGCATATTTCAAAATTGCATAAGTTTATACATAAATCAAACTGTTAAAGATTTTAAAGGAGTTTTAAAACTGGGGATAAAATCTTTAAAAGACTCAGTTTACTTGTGAAAAATACTTGATAATATCCGCTGCAAGTAATATGATTTAAAACTGATTTTGCTGAAATCAGCTAAGTATTTATCTGAAGAGTGGTCAACTCTGCTGCTCAAACTTTGTGTGCGAGCAGCTTAGTCAGCTTACTATTCTCGATCAGCTTAGTCTGCTAACAGACAAATTAAAAAGTTTTAAAGTCTAAAATTTTTAGAGGTCTATTCATCCCCCCCCCCCCCTTCTAGACCTCAACTGACCACTTGGGACCAACAAGTAGTATCAGAGCGGGTGGTTCATTAGAATCAGATGCCTGATCAACAAGCTTGATCCTAGTGTTTTTCAAAGGTTTTCAAACTTTTTCAAAATAGCATACTTTTGAAAAATCAAAAACTTTTTGAAAATGGATTGTATCAGCCATGTTCCCCACATTGGCGGTATGAGCTTCAAAGACTGGAAGATTAGAATGGAAATCTTTCTTGCTGCCTATGATGAAAACATGTTTACATGTATCACTAAGGATCCATTGAAATTCACCAAGACAATTAAGGTCGATGAAGTAGATATCGTGGTGGATAAAGATCTTCAAGAGATGACAGCTGGAGAAATCAAGTTGTTCAACCTTGACAAAGTTGGCCGTTTTATCATGACCAAAGCCCTGGACAATGACAGGTTTGACAAAGTCAAGCATTGCAAAACTGCAAAGGAAATGTGGGACAAGGTTCGTGGCATGAGTGAAGGAAACAACGCCATAAAGGAGCACCAGCTGAGTGTTGCTCTAGAAAAGCTAGACAACTTCAAGATGAAGTCTACGGAAACCATTGATCAGATGGATACAAGGTTTACAAGGACGTTGAATGAAGTTCTAAAGGTGGGAAAGACCTTCACTGACAAAGAAGTCACTATCAGAGTACTGAAGGCCAATGTTTTAAAAACCGGATCGGACATCGAACCGGTAGCCTCACTGGTTACTGGTTAGATCGGTTTAACCGTTTTAACCACTGGTTCAACCGGTGTGACGTCATTACAATATAATATTTTAATTTTAATTTTAATATATGTAATCAACTATTTAAAAAAAAATATTATTCATTTTTTCAAGTTTATTTCCATAAACTAAATGTTTATCTCATTATCAATTATTTTTCCTACAAAATTTGAGTTAAGAATGAATGATAGCAACAAAATTACAAGTATGATAACATGATATCAACGCAATAATTCAAATTATAATAAACACCACATCAAAAACAATAATTTTATTACGAATCACCTATGAAAAAGAGAAATCGTTGATGAATTTTGTCATTGAATTATATTAAAAAAATAAAATTACATGAAGTTTGTGAAAAAAATGACTTTTCTAATGAATTTGATACTCAAATATATTTATACAACTTATTATATATAAGATTTTTTTGTTTCTTGTTGATTTTTTTTATTTCAAAGTGAAAAATAGAAGAAAAGATATGAGAGTATTGTTGAAGTTTAAAGGTCGCGGAAGAGAAATAAAAATTCATAGGGTAAACTTTTTATTTTTATAAGTGAACCAGTGGTTCAATCGGTTCACTGGTTCATTGGTTTTATCGGTTTTTAACCGGTTTTTGCCGGTTCAAACTGGTCAGGAACAAAGCTGGTTTTGGAGGGTTAACCGGACCGGATTGGTAACTGGTTACCGGTTAAACCGGTCGAACCGGCCGGTCCGGTCTGGTTTTTAAAACACTGCTGAAGGCTCTGCCTCTGAATTTCAACATGAAGGTGACAGCTAGGGGTGGGCGTTGGGTTAGGGTAACCCAAACCCGACCCATCCCGTTTTTAAAATACCCGAACGGAATGAGTATTTTTTGGGTTTGGGTACCCGAACTTTAATACCCGTGCTTTATTACGGGAATATGGGACAGGTTTGGGATTGATCTCTCCAACCCCGAATACCCGAACCCGCCTATATAATATTATTATTATATAATTTATACACTTTACTTATATAATCAAATAACATTATATAATAAATGAACTTTTTTACTTTAACCTAATATTCCTTTTAAATCTTACATTAGTTATTAGTAATTAATATTATGGGTCATTGTATGATTTTAGACTTTTAGTTGTTTAAAAATTTATAACCTTTGTGTAATTTAAGTGTTGGCTTTGATAAATTATTTGGGTATCAACTATAGCTAGCATTTGGATTGGATTCTTCTTATTGAGACTCGATGTGGGTCGTATTTTATCATTTGCTCATTATATAATTTCACTTTTTGAACGCATTGGGATGTATTTGAAATAGTCGTTATGATGAATTAATGATATGTTTTATGTAATAATGAGTTAGAAGCAATACGATTTAGCAAAAGGAAAATAACGAAATATAATTACGTAATATTGTAATATTATTTTGTTAGGTGGATGAAAATTGTCAATCCCGAAATTTATTATACCCATATCTTTAACCCCGAACCCGTCCCAAACTCGCCCCGTGCCCACCCCTAGTGACAGCCATGGAAGAATCAAGGGATTTGGGAAAGATCTCTCTTACCGAGCTGTTCTCCGTACTCAAGGCATACGAATATAAACTGCCAAGAATGGGTATTGAAGAAACCTCAACTTCAGGCCCCACAGCTGCACTAGTTGCTGCTGAAAACCCAAGAAGAACATCACATAAAAGCAAAGAAGTGGACTCATTTGATGAAGCCCCACTTCTCAACAAAATGGAGTACACTGCTGGAGACGTTGCATTGCTGATGAACAATTTCAAGAAGTTATACAAAAGAAAAATGAAGAACAAATACAACAATGCTTCTACTTCTAACCCTACTTCTTCTTCTCATGAAAAGGATGCTTATAAATCCAAACTAATGTGTTACAACTGCAGGAAATTAGGACACTTCATCAGAGACTATCCATATCCTAAAGCTGAAAAGTACAAGAAGAGAAGAAAATCAGAAAGGAAATAAAACATCAGAAAGGCAAGGTACTGATGGCTGAACCAGAAAAGCTTGATGCTATCTACTCGTCTGATTCAGACTCAGATACTTCTGAAGAAGAGTCTACTGGATATGAGAACCCTGCTCTTATCTGCCTGATGGCTAAGGAATCTGATGACTCTGAGGATGATGTAACTCCTCTTGAAAATGAATTATTTAATTCGTTTGAGCAAATGGTAGTCAATAATACAAGTCTTGTTGATGCATTTGCAAAGCTTAAGGAAGAGATGATATTGCAAAGAGAGCAAAACAGTTCACTGAAACTTAAGGTTGAAAAACCAAAAGAATCAGCTGAATACAAACTGCTTGAGCAAGAGAATGAATCTCTGAAAGCTGAATGTGAAGTATATAAGGGTAAAATCATGGAACTTGAAAAGGTCATTGAGTCTCATGATAAGTCATCTGTTGCATCCACTCATATGTCTAGTAAACAGAAGATGACTTTAGAACAGGATAAGCTTGAACTGAACCATACCGAAAAGTTTATATCTGTTGACAATAGTAAGGTCATTTTATATGTTCAGACTATTAAACCTGCTTCACCTGAGAAAGAATTAAAGGAGAAGAAAGCTCCTAAGGCTAAGAAGAGCAAAGAGCCAAAATTAGAAAAACAGACTGGTAAAACTAAACAGCAGAGTCCTAGGAAGTCTGCTGATAAGAGTAAAACCAATCAGACTAGTAATAAAACTAAGTCGTCTGTTAATGAACAAGCATCTAGTAAACCAAATAAGCATAAGAATAAGAAAAATCAAAATGCTTTGTATGGAAATGAGTCATCATATTATGTGCAACCTGCTACATATCCACATGTATATCATGCACCTCAATTTTCAGCTTACTATGCACCTTACTCTGCTCATCCAATGCATGCATATCCTACTTATCATACATCTTATTCTGCTTATGAACATCATCCTTATCATACTGATTATCAACATAATATATCTGCTGAATATGACGAAGATAAACCTGTTCATGCTCCTGTCAAATCTCAGAAGCCTAAGAAGCCTAAAACTTCAACATCTTAGGTTGTCAAGGGTGGAACTAATCCTCCAGGACCCTCTCAATAAGGGTACCTAAAACAATTTTATTTTGTTTTGTAGGTTAGGATTAGGAGTAGGAGTAAAGTAGAGAAAATCTGGTACTTGGACAGTGGATGTTCAAGACAAATGTGTGGAAACATACATGAGCTGACTGATGTTGTTACTGTGGACGGTCCTAATGTAACATTTGGAGACAATAAATAAGGCAAGATTGTGGCGTGTGGAAGGATAATCAAAGGCAACATTGAGATATCTGACGTCTCTTATGTTAAAGGCCTCAAATACAATTTGCTGAGCATAAGTCAATTTTGTGACAAGGGATTTTCAGTTATCTTCTCATCAGATAAGTGCTATGTTGAACAGATTGGTACAAAGAAGGTCATTTTATCTGGAAATCAACAAGGAAATGTCTACATAGTCGACTGGAATTATGTGGACAAGAATTCAAATGTTTGTTTGGTGGCATCTACACCAAGTGAAGTTAGTTGGCTGTGGCACAAAAGGATGAATCATGTGAATTTCAAGACCATAAGCAGATTAATTAAGAATGATTTGGTAGAAGGAATTCCAAAAATAGTCATGAGCAAGGATAAGCTATGTGATGCCTTTCATAAGGGTAAACAAATCAAGTCATCTTTCAAGAGCAAAAAACACCAATCTTCTACAAGGATTTTGGAGCTGCTATATATGGACTTATTTAGACATATTGATGCAATCAACAATGGTGTAAAGAAGTACTGCCTAGCTGTTGTGGATGATTATTCAAGATACACTTGGGTGATTTTCATGAAGAAGAAAAGTGAAACCAAGGAGCATCTTACTAATCTGATGGACCTGATCCAGAATGAGAAAAGCATGATGATATTAAAGATCAGATCAGATAGAGGGACTGAGTTCACAAATTCTACTGTTGAAGAGTATTGTAACATCAGAGGTATCAGTCATGAGTAATCTACTGCCAGAACCCCTCAACAAAATGGAGTTGCTGAAAGGAGAAACAAAACTCTAAAGGAAGCTAACAGAACAATGATAGCTGAAGCAAAGCTGCCCCAAAGATTCTGGGCAGAAGCCACAAATACAGCCTGCTTCACCTAGAACAGATGCATGATCAACAAAAATCAAAACAAGACTCCATATGAAGTTTGGAACAACAGGAAGCCAAATATTCGTTACTTTAAAATTTTTGGTTGTAAATGCTTTGTGTTAAATAATGGGAAAAATCACCTTACTGCTTTTGCAGAAAAGGCTGATGAAGCTATTTTTGTAGGATACTCTATTGTTAGTAAAGCTTACAGAGTCTTTAACAAAAGAACTTTACTTGTAGAAGAATCCATTCATGTAGTATTTGATGAACTAAACCAATCTTCTGAAAAGAATCAAAGTACTAATCCAAATTTGTCTACTAATTTTCAGAAATTGAGTGTTGAAAGAATTGAAGAATATGTACCCATCATACTACCTGATCTCAACTTAGCTGCATCCTCAAATGCTGTTCAAAATCAGCCAACTGATTGTCAAACAGACGAGTTGTAAACAGCTGATAGACCAGAGACTGTTCAACAGACTACTGGAACTCCAATAGTAGTGTTACAAGATCGATTTAGAGGACAACATCCAGATTTGCAACCTGTTCTCAAATGGCTCAAGAATCACCCACCAGAATTAGTGATTGGTGATCCTTTGAATAGAGTAAAGACAAGAAAAGTTGCTGCAAATGATGCAATGTTTGTCAGCTTGCTATCCCAAATAGAGTCTAAACAGATTGAAGAAGCTCTTAGTGATTCTAACTGGATTGAAGCTACGCAAGAAGAGCTGAATCAATTTGAGAGGAATGAAGTCTAGTACTTAGTTCCTAGACCAAGTCATCAAAGAGTAATTGGCACTAAGTGGCTATTCAGGAACAAAATGAATGAAGATGTTATTGTCACCAGAAACAAAGCAAGACTAGTGGCCAAGGGTTACTGCCAAGAAGAAGGCATTGACTTTGATGAAACCTTTGCACCAGTAGCAAGACTAGAAGCAATAAGACTATTTCTTGCCTATGCTGCTCATAAGAACTTCACGGTCTATCAGATGGATGTGAATTCTGCCTTTCTCAATGGAGAATTGCAAGAAGAAGTATATGTTGAACAACCACCTGGATTTGAATCATACAAAGAAGAAGACAAGGTGTATCGTCTGAAGAAATCTCTCTATGGACAGAAACAGGCTCGAAGAGCATGGTATGATACTTTATCTGATTTTCTTTTAATCAAAGGATTTCGAAAAGGTAGTAGATAAAACCTTGTTTACTGTTGAATAGGAGGATCATATATTACTTGTACAAATATATGTAGAAGATATTATTTTCGGTTGAATTAACCAACAGATGTGTGACAAGTTCTCCAAGCTGATGCAAAATAAATTTGAAATGAGCATGATGGGTGAACTAAATTATTTTCTTGGTTTGCAAGTTAGACAGTTGCCTGATGGAATATTCATCAACAAAGCTAAATACAAAAAAGATCTGTTCAAGAAATTTGGTATGGAAACTAACTCTACTGTTGGTGTTCCTATGTCTACTAGACTTCGCTTGGATAAAGATGAAGATGGCAAATCAGTGGATATAACCAAGTACATAGGCAAAATTGGGTCACTGTTATATCTAACAGCTAGCAGACCTGATATTATGTATTCTGTTGAGGCTTGTGCGAGATATCAATCAAATCCTATAGAATCTCATCTCCTAGCTGCCAAGAGGATACTCAGATACCTTAAAGGCACTCAAGAATTGGGGTTGTGGTACCCTAGAGAATCTGGATTTGAACTTATAGGTTATTCTGATTCTGACCTTGCTGGCTGCAAGATTGATAGGAAGAGTACTACTAGCGCCTGTCAATTTTTAGGTAGTCGTCTGATTACATGGATGAGTAAGAAACATACTTCAGTATCTATCTCTACTGCTGAAGCTGAATACATTGATGCTGGAGCATGTTGTGCACAGATACTTTGGTTGAAGCATCAACTAGAAGATTACAACATAAAGATCAGTGGAATTTTAATCTACTGTGATAATACAAGTGTCATCTCTCTTACTCAGAATACTACAAGTCACTCAAGGACTAAGCATATTGAGATCAAGCATCATTTTATCAGAGATCATGTGGAAAAGGGAAATGTTATAATTGAGTATGTTCGTACTGATAATCTGATCGCTGACATCTTCACCAAACCACTAAGTGGTGCAAGGTTTTCAACTCTAAGAGCTGAACTAGGACTACTAAATTTGGATGGATAAGTTGAGGGGGAACTCATCAGAAGACTTGAGTTTATCAGCTTACTCATCTTATTATCTTCAAGGTTAACTCTCAACAGACTAGTTAACTTATGGATTCTTAAAGTGAGGGGAAACGTATAAGACTAGCGGTACTTCTGATTAAAAGATGAAATTTGTTGATAACTGTTAGTTGAAGTTATGTGTTGATCACAAAGGTTCTTAATTCTTGAAGATTGAAGATTAATTTATCTTGCTGGATTGACAAACAGCAGAGGAAGATTACTAGTTATTGGCTTTCACTACTAATATCTGTTTTCAGAACACTCGCCTGTCAGATAAGTTATATTTTACTCATCTGATAATTTGTATAAGTGTTGCTCTTAAAAGGCTATTTTTAAAATACGCTTTTACAAACAAGACTTGGACAGTTCACATTCCCGCCAGTCATTTAATGCTTTTTGAAATTTAAAACCCGCGTATCTCGCCCCACGATTAAGATTGACAGATAATTGATCTAACGGTTCGCGTGAAGCATGGAAACCGACGCGCCTTCACCTCTATAAATTCACATCTGATCAGCTTACTGGTCTTTTGCGCACCTCAAATTTCAAGAACATACAGAGAGAACTTTTGCTTTCAATTTTTCTGCAAATCTACTCTCTTTGCTTAATCTTTTCAGAAAATCCACAATGGCCAAAGAAGAAGGACGATATCTCATCTACTCAACCTTCCACTCAACTGTAACTCCGTTGATGAAGGAAATTCTGAAAAAATTTCAGGCCGCGAATCTGGTAAAATTCATGGAAGCCCATGAGGACATGGTGTACAACGATCAGATTCTGGAATACTATGGTTCGTCTGGCAAGCCTAACCTCGAGAAGAAAGAGATAAAGGCCAGAGTTGGAGGACTTGATATCTGTATCACTCCTGCTCTGTTAAATGAGAAGTATGGTCTGCCTATGGAAGGAAGAACAAACATCACTACTATGGCCGAGCCTAAGGAAGCTGAATTCTAGAATATTTGCGCAAGGGAAGGAGAAATCCTTTCTTGGAACATTAAGAAGAATCAGCTGAGGGATGAATATCAGCGGATGGCTGATATGTTCGCCAAAATCATTGAGAATTGCACATTCTCACTTGATAGTGTACCAATGAAGAGATTTCATGCGATGATAGCTGTTCACCGCGGGATGACAGTGAACTGGGCCACTTACATTTGGTATATCTTGGTTGATCACATCAAGAAGGGAAATACCTACCATAGGATATTTCTCAGTCATCTGTTCATGAGTATTCAATGTGGAATGACCAATGGACAGGTCATTCATCAAGCAAAAGCTATGCACGCTTATCTTGCTGTGAAAGAGCAGCCTAAGAGGAAAGCAGCTGATGCACCATAGAAGACAACTGCTGCAAAGAAAAGAAAAACAAATGTTTCTAAGTCTTCTGTTCAAATAGCTGATCCAACTGTTAAAGCCAGAACAGTAGAGAATGCAGAGAACTTGTTGCTGATGCTATCATAGCTCAGACAGCAAAAGAAATTGAAGATGCTGCTTATGGTTCTCCATCTAGAACCATTTCTGCTGAAAGACCACTGGAGAATGTTGCTGCCAGCATGAGGAGTCAACTTAGAGACTCAGCAACTTCAAAGCTAGTTCAAGAGAAAGTGATCCACACCAAGGCCACTATTAGAAAAAGGATGAGTTTTGTGTCATCGCCTACTGAGTTATCTGACTTAGAAAGGCAAAGTCCTCAATCAGCAGAGAGGCTTGCTGGAGTTGAAAAGAAGGCTGCTGCCGAAGAGTCAGCTGATGCAACAGCTGCTCAACAGATTGTCCAAGTCACTCCAACATCTAAGGTTAATCAACCTCAAGATGATCCTGAAGTGCAGATCATCGAACCAATCGCAGTTGCACCAATTTCAACTGCTGCCTGAACCTGCTGCTGTGCACCAGCTCAGACATCTGCTAAACCAAAGAGAAAAAGGATTGTAAGGAGAAAAGTTTCTGTTGCTGAAAAGAAGAGAAGAGAGGAAGCAGAGCAACATAAAAAGGATGCTGAAGACTACCGCAGAGCAGTGGAATTGAGCCAGATTGAAGCTGAAAAAGCTGCTCAAAGGAAGAAGTTAACTGATCCTGAACTGCAAGCTCAGGAGGATGCTGATGTGGCTAAAGCTATGGAACTTAGCAAACATGATGCACATGGTCCACGCAGGGTTGGAGGCATCAGAATTGGAGAAACTATGAACGCCAGACAGATCCTTCCTCCTGGCCTAAGGGTGGAAAAGATGCCATTTGCTGTAAAATGGGCCTTAGATATTGTTAAATCTAACTCTGTAGCTTTTGACAGATTTGAAGAAACCTTGGCAGAGTTTGACAGACAACTTCAACAAAGAACTCTGTTTCTCCAGGAGAAAATCAGATACATCAAGTGGAGAACTTACAGAGTTAGCAAATCAGTTGAAGAGATCCAGTCTTGGAAGGAGTTTGTTGATGAGGAGAAATGGGTACTCGGCTGGCTGAAAACATCTTCAATCACCAAGGCATTGGATCCAGATCATGTTCGTGATGTCTTCCATGGCAATACAAGAGGAATTGTGGCCAAGGAAGCTGAAAGAATCAAGAATGCACTGCCGGCTAAAAGGAGAATAAGGGATGATCCTGTTCAATGAGCTGTGCAGATTGCTATGTATACTGCCTTAGAGAAGTGGGCTGAAAGATCAAGATACTTTCAAGGATCTCCTAGTGATCTCCCCACTTTACCAGGTGTTCAACAGAAAACATTTGGTCCTGAGGTCAGTAAGTTTCGGGAGAAGCCAAAAGTAAAGGCACCTGCCCAAGGAACGATGCCTCGTACTACAAGAGTGATCCATCAGACAACACTTATATCAGCAGATGGAACTCCTGAAACAGTGAAGGTGGAAGGACAAGTAGTTGTTCAAGATCCTCCAGAACCTATACAAACTGAAGCTGATGCTGTTCTGGAAGATGTTACTATCCACCATGAAGATCAACCAGCCTCATCTTCTGTTCCAACAGCTGACAAGCACTCATCACTGATAGAAGCCTTCCAGATGCTGTTAGAACATTCTCTTAGGAGAGAATTATATTTTTGGTACAGAGCTATAGGTCAATTCCCACTTTTGATACTGAGCTTTATGGGACCAACACATTTGGTACAGAACTTTAACAAATTATGACACATTTGGTACAACCGTTGAAAAATGGCATTAAGTGATGACATGACAGTTAAGTCTAATTGCAAAGTTGAAGCCATTACTTATGTTGATTGATAATTTTACCCCATAATATTTCAGGTTACCAAAAAAGCCCCACATTTCCAAATTTAGTGGCGATTTTAGTCCACATTGTTGCCAAATTTCAAAATTGACTCAAATAAGACCACGTGCGGACCAAATTGAATATTTTACTTATTTTATTTAAATAACTAATTTGATTTATAAATAATACTAATAAATTAAATAATAATTTATCTTAGGAGAGAATTATATTTTTGGTATAGAGCTATAGGTCAATTCCCACTTTTGATACTGAGCTTTATGGGGCCAACATATTTGGTACAGAACTTTAACAAATTATGACACATTTGGTACAACCGTTAAAAAATGGCATTAAGTGATGACATGACAGTTAAGTCTAATTGCAAAGTTGAAGCCATTACTTATGTTGATTGATAATTTTACCCCATAATATTTCAGGTTACCAAAAAAGCCCCACATTTCCAAATTTAGTGGCGATTTTAGTCCACATTGTTGCCAAATTTCAAAATTGACTCGAATAAGACCACGTGGACCAAATTGAATATTTTACTTATTTTATTTAAATAACTAATTTGATTTATAAATAATATTAATAAATTAAATAATAATTTAACATAAATATCACAAAAATTAAGAAAATATATTCTTTTTAAATATAAAATTTATATAATAGAATTAATCTATTTATTATTTATTAATATAATAAATTATATAATTAAAAATTATTTAATATTTATTAAAATAATAAATAATAAATAATTATAATTTTTAAAAAAATTCCCAACCCCACCCACCCAAATTTACACGCCTCCTGGGGGGAGGGGAGGAAATGCGGTGGGTGGGGTTTGGGAATTTTTTTTAAAAAATATTTATTATTTATTATTTTAATAAATATTAAATAGTTTTTAATTATATAATTTATTATTTTAATAAATATTAAATATATTAATACCATTATATGAATCTTATATTTAAAAAGAATATATTTTCTTAATTTTGGTGATATTATGTTAAATTATTATTTAATTGATCAATATTATTCATAAATCAAATTAGTTATTTAAATAAAATAAGTAAAATATTCAAATTGGTCATCACGTGGTCTTATTCGAGTCAATTTTGAAATTTGACAACAATGTGGACTAAAATCGTCACTAAATTTGGAGATGTGGGGCTTTTTTGGTAACCTAAAATATTATGGGGTAAAATTATCAGTCAACATAAGTAATGGCATCAACTTTGCAATTATACTTAACTGCCACGTCATCACTTAACGCCAATTTTTAACGGTTGTACCAAATGTGTCACAATTTGTTAAAGTTTTGTACCAAATGTGTTGGCCCCATAAAGCTCAGTACCAAAAGTGGGGATTTACATATAGCTCTGTACCAAAAATACAATTCTCTCGTTCTCTTAGGGAGATGGAAGAAAGAAACAGGCTGATGATGAGAAAGATGCAAGAAGAGAATGCAAGGATGATCAGAGATGCAATTGATAACTTCCCACTGCCACCAGACAACTCCTTGATGCTGACTCAAAATTTGATCAGCTTGAACAAGAACGTTGAAGATGTGAAGGCTGATGTAAATCACCTTCACATAGCTCTTCAAAGGAATGAATGAGACATTGCTGATTTGATAGGCCTATTCACAAAGGTTTCAGAGGCAGAAACAGAGAAGAACATTTTGTTGGTTAAGGAAATCAACTCCCACTGCCAACAAAGTTCGTGATGAAGTCTCAACTCTGCAACTGTATATGGATTGTCTAAATGACCAGGCTGGCACACTCAAATCCACTTTGACTAATCAAACTGCTCAACTGGATACTATGGATCAAAACATCAGAAGACTCTGCACTGCTGTCAACATATTTGTTGTTGAACTAAACCCGTTGATGATGACAAAAAGGGGGAAGAGAAATCAGCTATAGTAACTGCTCAAGTACCTGAACAAAAGGACTCTGCTGCTGATCAAGAAAAACCTGCTGAAGAATTAGAGAAACCTGTATTTGAAAAGGAAGCTGAAGTTGAAGAAAAGAAAGCTGAAGTTGAAGAAAGTGCTAAGGAGGCTGATGGGCAAGAAGCTGCTGCGAAAGAAGCCAAGGAAACAACAAAATCTAACAAAGAGATTGCTGCTACCAAGGATATAACAGAAGAGCAACTTGATCCATATGTTAAGTACAAGAATTTGGAACATCTCAAGAGAAAGATTGATGAAGCAGACCGCCAATTAAAGATGGAAGCTGCTAACAAAAATATGGCTCCTGCAGATGTAAATGATGAAGAAGAAGAGAGTCTTGATGAAGAAGAAGAGGAAGAGTATGAAGAAGTGGAGGAAGAAGTTACTGATGAATCTGATTACTAGACTAATCTGTCCTTGTATCAATTTACTTTATTTTCCTGTAATCTCATCTGATTTGAAAACTTGTAACTTGTACTAAAATTCTTATCATATATAAAATTTCAAGTTTTTATTCCAACATAATATTTCTATCTCAGAAATTTTTGAGGATTAAAACTTTAGTTTAGGTACAGGTACTTAGCTGAAGTTTTGTCATCATCAAAAAGGGGGAAATTGTTGGATAAAGATGAAGATAGAGTACAAGGAATTTAAAAGTTAAAGGGAGGTTTTGATGATTTCCAAAACATCAATATCGGCTAAGTAAGGAATGCTTAGTGAAATCCCTTAGAAGAATTTTGACCAACTAAAAGACAAATCAGACAAGTCAAAATTCCATTTGGTCCAAAAGACTACTGATCTGCTGCTGAAGGAAGAAATCAGTTTGGTGAAAATCAGCCGACTCAAATGAGACTGGTTCTAGTTGAGATCAGCTAAGTGCTTCATCAGATGAGAAAACTTAATAAGCTAAGTGAAGATGATCAGTAAGTCTCCCCAACGGTAATAAATGCACTTGGAGTAATAAATGCTGAAGAAGGAGGTATTTATGGCAAATGATTGAAGAAGTCCTCGTAACAGCTCAGTGCATTAAATGCGGCTGACAGAAAGTACAGCAGACTGGACTGTAGCAGTCGCAGAGAGCCGTTCTCAGAAAATAGGGACCAGTACTCGAGGATTTGAAGCTTGTCTTTCTTCAACGGACACTTATCAAATCAAGAGTATAAATAGTTCGAGAGTTTGAGAGAAGAAGAAGCTACAACAACACATTTTCTGAGAGAAATTTTCGAAGCAGAATTCTTCTAAGTCTCAAGAACTCACGAACAGCTCACTCATCAGCTTAGTCATTCGTTGACAAAAGTCGAAGTTGAAGATCAAAGAAAAACCCACAAATCTGAGTGATTTTTGTTAGAGAGTGTTGTGAGGAATTTTATCAATCTTTGTGAGTGATAAAAATTCTGTAGATTAGGTTATCTTAGTGATTTCCTAGTGTGAACTTGTGGCCTTTTCATTTGTTGATTGGCGCAAGCATTGTATACTGTTAACTTTATGTTTTCTAGTATAACCCAAGATCTAAGTGACTTAGAAGAGTGGACTAAAGGATTTAAATCCATATAACCACTATAAAAATTCTTGTGTTTACCTTTGCATAAGTTTTCTAGCATATTTCAAAATTGCATAAGTTTATACTTGAATCAAATTGTTAAAGATTTTAAAGGAGTTTTAAAACTGGAGATAAAATCTTTAAAAGACTTAGTTTACTTGTGCAAAACACTTGATAATATCCGCTGCAGGTATTTTGATTTAAAACTGATTTTGCTGAAATCAGCTAAGTATTTATCTGAAGAGTGGTCAACTCTGCTGCTCAAACTTTGTGTGCGACCAGCTTAGTCAGCTTACTATTCTCGAGCAGCTTAGTCTACTAACAGACAACTTAAAAAGTTTTAAAGTCTAAATTTTTTAGAGGTCTATTCACCCCCTCCCCCTCCCCCCCCCCCTCTAGACCTCAACTGACCACTTGGGACCAACATTCATTATTTTTTATTTTTTGATCGATTTCTTTTTTTTTTTTCAATTTAAACCATTTTCTACCAGTTTTATCTTTTTGTTGGTTAAACTATTTTTTTCTTTTCACAGTTTTTACTCGTTCTCCTACGGATTTACATGTTTATTCACCAATTTCACCTTATATTTAATTGATTTCACATGTTTTCAAGACTTCACTTTTGTTCCCCGATTCACTGATTTCATCCATTTTTAACGATTTCATCCATTTTTCACTAATGTCACCGATCTCATCCGTTTTCACAAATTTCATCCGCATTTATTCAATTCCAAATGTAATTATCAATTTTATAGGAAAATATTTTTACCAGGTTCATTCATTTTTCACCAACTTTACCATTGTACACCAATTTCACCCATTTTTTTATTATCATTTTCACATGTTTTAACTGACTTTCATCGATTTTATCGATTTTCATTAATCGACTTCGCCTATTTCCATGAAAAGAACTCCATGAAAATTCGAGTACCACAATTTTATCAGTTTTTCACGAATTTCACAATTTTTGTTTTACCGGTTTCACACGTTTTTTCACCAACTTTACTAATATTTATATTCGAGGTTATTCATGTCTTGATATTGTTGGATTTTGTTTATATTTTGCTTCTCTAGACAAAGAAAAATTACATAATTAACTAAGTCATAAGCATTTTTTCTTTAACGTACGTGTCTAGTTAATTTCATTAGTAAATTTTATAAATTATAGTAATTTGTCATGTCACAAAATAGCAGAAATTAATGACTAATGTTAAATTTAATTATTATTTCATCAAAAAATGTTGATTTTAAATTATTGTGATCAAATATAAAATGGTGATTGATTTGGTCTTAAGATCTTGTAAATTCTTTTCTAAAATAAGATCATAACAAAGTTATTTAGTTAATTTCATTATAGTAGTTTTTATTTAAAAAACACTATTTTAAGAACACTATTTATTTATTTTTATTTAAAATAATATCATGTCATTTGAAATGTATTTGTTTACAAACCTAAGCTAGTTTGCACATATTTAATCCATTTTTCACGGGATTAACAGATCATTCTATCGATTTCATTCATTTTGCATATTTAATAGTATATATTTTTATTCGATTTATCCATTCTTTTATCGGTGTTACCCACATTAATTGTTTTTCCCATTTTTCGTAGATTTGTTTTTTTTTTCGGTTTTACCCTGTGTTTGTCGATTAAACTATAATTTCTTTTTACATATATAACTCGTTTTTACCTATTTCACATCTTTTTTCACCATTTTCACCTCATATTTCATTGATTTCATGTGTCTTCACCGACTTCATATTTGTTCCCCGATTCGCTGATTTCATAAGTTTTTAACGATTTCATCCATTTTTTACTAATTTAACCAGTCTTAATAAATTTTTAAGAATTCCATATGTACTTACCAATTTTTTGGACGCCTTTTTACTGGCTTCCCAAATTATTTATCAACTTTACAAGTGTTCACCAATTTCACCCAAAATTTTACCATTTTCACATATTTTAACCAACGTTTCTCGATTTCACCAATTTTCATTAACCGATCCCGTATTCCATGAAAAAAACTCCATCAAAATTCGAGTATAATCAATTTCACCAAAAAAAAATTAGATTTATTTTCTATCATCTTCATTAATTCCTAATGACACGGTATGGACTAATTTATGGCTAGTGTTGATTAGCCTATGCATATACATGGAATTAGATTTTATGTGGTTGGATATGGACTTTGAAATTTCAATAGGGAAAGGAACTCTAAGATATATTTTTTCAATTGGTAGTGTTTATGTAGAAGCATGCTTCTTCATGTTTTTTCCTATTTTGTTATTTTAAATATATTTTAAGTAAGGGCATATTAGTCTTCACAAAAAATTCAAGAAATTTTATTTGAACTTGTACTTTTATATGTATATAGATATAGATTAGGGGTGTTCAGGGTACAGTCTAGAGCGGTTTTATACTCGTTCAAATTCAATTTAATAATTGCGGTTTTTTATTAGTCTAATTTAAATCCAGCCCAATAAGACTTGAGATTATACTTTGCGGTTCATTCGGGTTAGAGCGGATTTTCTGGTCTCAAAACTCTCAAGTTTAATGTATTTTCGTTATTTAATAAGTTATGTAAATTCACTAAATAATTATGACTTTTTATTTATATGAACAAATTTTCGTAGAAATATATGGAGATAAATACAAAATATCAACTAGGGTGAAATACAGTTTCTACTCTTAAAGTATGAGGGTGGTATCAGTTCCCCCTTAAAGTATATATTGTAACACTTACTACCTTTATTATAGTTTTGTAGTTTTTATTCCAAAAATACCCCCGTCCCTTTCATAAATAGTAAATTTCTTAATTAACTTATCAAATAAATTTGTCACTTTATTAATTATTAATCCATTCATCCATCAAACAACATTATGCTTTAATTTCTTCATTTTTTTTACCTTCCTTTTTTTTATCTCAAATTTTACCTCATTTTCGTCTCATTTTTTTTATAACAGAAGGAGACAAAGGAAATGAATAAATTGAAATATAATATTGTTCGATGGATGGATGAATTCATAATTAATAAAGATTTTTTTGATAAAGAAAATGAGGAAATTAAAACATAATATTGTTTGGTGTCAAAGTTGAATTTTGCGAAAAAGAATTTAAAGGAGATTACTCAACATTTTGAATAGTAATTTGTACCGAAAATAAATGAGAAAATTATCACCAAATAAAAACTCAAAAAATTTTGAAGAAAAAAACTGAGATAGAAATAAAAAAAAATTGAAACATAAAATAAAGAAAACAAATTGAAACAGAAATAAAGAAAAAAATGAGATGAAAATAATGAGAAAATTTGAGACCATAAAACCGAAATAAACAAAAGAAATGAAGAAATTGAAACGTAATATTATTTGGTGAATGGATAAATTCATAATTAAGAAAGATTTATTTTTTGATGAATTAATAAAGAAACAATTTATTTGTTATAATAGGGGCGGGGGTAGTTATGTAATAAAATGTTTAATACTATAACAGAGGGGGGTAAGTGTTTCAATTGATACTTTAGGAAGGTAAGTGATACCTCTCCCACACATTGAGGGGGGAAACTGTATTTCACCCTATCAACTAATAAGATATGATCCTCAATGTATCCATAATTTAAAGAAAACTAAAAATAATCTCAAACACTAGGTTAACAAGTTTTCATTACAACATAGCTAGAAAAATCACTTTATAGCTAAGAATTCTGAGACTCGTTACATGACATATTTTATCTTGACTTGACTTGAAACTTGTATCTGTAAAGATAAATTATATATATCAAATCGCCAAGAATAAAATCATTAAATTAGTAAGATCAAGCTCTTACCGTATGTAGAGCATACAAGAGAAGAAAATGTACTTACATTTCTTTGTATAGCTTAATCTTCAACCTTATGTGTTGTACAAAACTTTATTTAGATTAAATTTTTCATTGTTTAAGTTGTAGGACTAAATTATATATATAGTGCGGTTGCATGCGGTTTAAAAATGTACAAAACCAAACCCGATTATAATTTACGGTCTTTTTTCCAAGAAGTCCAAGATCAACCCATCCTTTGACCCCCAAATTGCAGCCGGTTTAGATTGGGTCGATCGATTGGGACGGTACCCCGGTTTCGTTGAACCCCATGCATCAAAATTCTATTCAAAATTGGATTTGATCCATGCTTTTTAATTTAAATTTATTTTGTGATTGGTTGAGAATTTTCCAATAACAAAAGCAAATGTAATGTATTTGCTATGTAATGTATGTTGTGGGTTCGCCAAACCAAGTTCGCCCTACCCATAATATGCATGGTTGGCAATTTTACACACAATTAATATTACATTAACTATAACAATAATCTTATTACTTATACATGCAAGGACTCCTTAAGTTGTCTTTATTTGTATGATCAGGTTTTCTTGCATTACAAATAGATGATTGGTCTAGTGGAAGGGATTAGTCACTACAAAGTAGCGGACTCAGGTTCAAATCCTTGTTGGGAGAGGTTCCCACATTAATGTTCCAACCCGACTCGAAAGGAATTAAACCCTTGAGAAACCAAAAAAAAAAAAGAAAAAAAAAATTTCTTGCATTGAACACTCCAACTCTAGATTATGCATGATTTAGAAGACAATTTATAAGGCTATCTCCAACCGAAGCAGGCAATAGCCCTCTCTTGCCTCATTTCTATTTGTCTGCCTTGCCTTGTCTATCATCTCCAATCGAATCAACAATCAAAAACCTTTAATTTAATTTCAAAATTTGCCAACTTTCACTTAACAACAACAACAACAACAACAACAATAATAATAATAGTATCGATAATAATAATAATTTTAATAATAAAAATAATAACAATAATTGATCTTGAAATTGTATTTTTAAATTAAGTTGCAACGATAATAAGTTTTGTTAAGTCATATTTTAATATTACAATAACTATAGATTTTTTTAAACTAAGCCGCAATTTATCAAAATACTCCTAATATTTTTAAAACAAACATAAATATTTTAATTAATTTAAAAGTAAAAACGTGACCAATTACATAAAACTGACTATTTTTTAACACAAGTTTTTAAGAATCTTTACAAACACATATAACTGTTTTGTTTTTTTTTTTTTTTAAAAAAAGTGACCAATTAATCTTTGTACACATATATCTATAATTAATATAATTTAATTATTATAAACACATTTTAAATTATTTTTTGAAATAAAAAAATATATAGGGTGATAACCATGGCCGGGACGCGCAAAGGCAAGAACAGCCCCCCCTTCCCCTCCCCCCCACCCCCTCTCGGTTGCCCTCTTGCCCTCTGCTCTAGTCGACGGTCCCCCTCATGCATGCATGCCTCCCCCTTCTGCTATAGATGGCCTAAGTTTCTCTCTGTTCCTTAATATATGTCGCTTTCGAGTTTTGCACTGGTAATAAGGAACTTAATAAATTGTATGAATTTGGGAAAACAAAGGTATACATAAATGCCTTAATTAATATTGCATTAGAATAATTAAGATAGAATATTTAGGTGTAATAAATAAAGGTAAAATTGAAAAATGGATAATTAATATTGCATTGAAATCCTAAAACGATAAATATTTTGAAACAAAAGAATTTCTCTCGCTACAAAAAAGGAGGCTTCACCTACGACCTGATTATAACGAAAACAAGTCTGTCGCTGTTAGTGAAGAATTAGTAACCAAATACCAGGATAATTTCAATTAAAAATTCTACCTTCAATAATAGCAACAAATTACCAACAGAATGTCGAATAAAAATAATTTTCGTTGGAATTATGCAGCTAAGTAGTAGGAAAAAGTGTTCCACGGCGACAAAATCTTTCCAACGAAAAACAATCCATCGCTATTTCATTTTAGTACCAAATATGTAACTGAACAATGATGCAACTAACGTCAGAAATATGTTCCGCCAATAATAACGACAAATTTCCAACAAAAAAACTAGAAAAAAAATAGATTTTGTTGGAAATTTGTTGTTAAGTTGTCGGAAAAAAATACAGATTCACATGGACTTTGACAACCTAAAATGAATGAACGAGGTCAATTCTGAATTACAATTAAATACTGCTACTTTTGATTCAAGAATGATTTATTTAAATAAACAAGAAAAAACTAAATATATCTTTTTGGAACCTTCTGCACAACTACAAATTGAATTTTATTAAATGCATTGCTAGAATTATCCCACTTCTTAATTCAAATCTAAATTCTTTTTCATAAGGTTCTACCATTAAATCTTTTGCTCCCACTACTCCCAACACTTTTGATAGCCAAGTTGCAACTTCATATCTTCTTATTGCTGCAAAATGAAAAACAAAAACAAAATCAATACGTTATAATAGTAACATGACAAAGATTCCTTGAAAACAGAATTTAATTGATCTCTAGACTTATCAATTGGAAAACATGACTTCTCTAAAAGTTATAAATATTTACTAGTGATTAAAAATATAAAGCTTCTTCAACTATATTCTGTTTCACTAACCTTTAAATGTTTATCAAGAATGCAAAACTAACAAAAATCATACAGTGGCTATGAAGAATGCAAAACTAAAATAACACCATACACCTTTTGAGATTATTCAAATGCCAATAGAAACTACTCAATATAATCAGAACTACGAAATCATCCATCAAAAATTAAGAAATTATCAGCTTAATTGCATTTTAGTCACATAAAAATTGAACCCTCGACAGTTACAATACATACAAACACCAATATAAAGCTTTTAAAAAAATTATATTAATAGTCACAAACTGTAAGGAAATTTAAGAAAAAAAATTATATCATAGAATTTACTTCCCTCTCGTCATCCAATCAACCATCACAATTCATTACATCACCAATACTAAGCTCATTTTCACTATTTTCTTGTATATTTTCATGTTCATCATCTGAAAATAGATTGCCGAATGCTTCATCGTGCTCATCACCCTCCTCATTCACCTCGTCCTCAGCAATTGGACGAAGTTTTATAAGATCCATTTCTTCTAATCACCATGGGTATCCAACAAAATATTCACATCAACAAGGTCTATTTATAATGACATGTTTCTTGAAGCACAGGACACTCCTTCTTGGAAATGATCTTTAGCCATAAACTCAACCTTCTCAACATCATCTAATAATGTAACAGTTGTCCTGCTCCAAGCTTTGATTTTGCAAACGACCGCCCAATCCACTTTATCTCTCTGTTGCGTGCATTTCGGGTAACCCATGTAGTAGACCTTGTAGGCTTGTTGAGCTATTATAAAGTGATCGTAATAATCTCCACAAGTCTAAATTTTGGGTGCACCCTAATCCCATCGTTTGAAGATATATTGTACCAATGATCCTTAATAAAGTCACATAGCCTCCAAAATAATCTGATTCCTTGATTTCCACTACCATACTATAATAATCCTTCTCGTCATCTCCACTAGAGCTTCCCAATACGCGAACGCCGTTGTTCATTGTTGTCTTATGTTGTCCAATTTTTGCAATGTGAAACTTGAACCCGTTGACAAAGTACCCTTTATAACGCTTTATTGTTCGATGCGGCAGGTGTGACATGAGTCTGATTTTTCCGTCAACTTCATTACTACTGACCTGCTAACTCAAAAATACATGTTTTAAAATATTTTATCACTACAAAAATTAGATAAAGTTCCTATATATAATAGAACCTACATAAATTTTAAACCATCCGCAAAAATCAAAGTCACGCAATCTTTCAAATTCATTGGGAAAATAAATATATTTTATAGAAATGTCTTTTTCATAGTAAGCTAAGAAGTGTCCAATTACCTAGAATGTAATGGTATAAAAATGGCATTGTGGACGAACATTTCTTGGTTCTTTCTACTTTCTTCTTTTATTCTTTAATTTTCTAACGACAAGTTGAGAAAAATAAACTAGTTAGTAATAGGTAATCTAATGATCTCCCCTACCATTTTTTACTTACGTGATATTTAAATTTTTGGCTAATATTTTTATAGTAAAAAGTATTTATAGGATGGCTGAAAAAATGAAGAAGAACAATCCACGTAAAGCTAGAAAAAGATTTCAACCAATAGAGGAATATGTATCCGACAACCAAGAGACTACTAACTTGGGAACGACCTCTCCTATACAAGACAATATTAGAAACACTCCTCCAACGGACCCTAACTCGAGAAAAAGCTAAGAGAGGATTCACCCTCTCAAAAATCTTAATGAGTCAGAACATGTACCACGGGGACCCAATCATGGGGTCGATGCACCAAGAAATCAGGAGGACCACCATTTTATTTTTACAAATGAAGACAGGTATTGGTCATTATTAATTATCTTTCATTTTTTAACATCTCACTTTTTGATAAACAGTTTTTTGGAAACTAGAATAACCTCTGACATAACAGCCACTTTTAAGGGTCATTTCAATGACGTTTGGCCGACGTTCCATAATGTTTCAAAAGATATGAAGGAGTTATTTTGGGGAGAATTTTGCGTAAATTATAACCGTAGTTGCATTCAGTTGGTTAGTTATTGGTAAAAAAATGATTATTATTAAATTATTTTCTCATTTTATTTCAAAAAAAAATGGAAATGGAGTTCGTCTAGTACTAACGAAATTTGGCGAACGTGGGAGAAAACAAGTGCTAGGCGATTCAGAGACGTATTATGTTCAGAACAGAAAATAGTAGTTGAGTAGTCAAAATCAACAAACCCAATCATGTGGTGTGGATACAACCCTGGGTGGATTGATTCGACTCTATGGAATCGATAAATTGATGAACATTGGTCCAAAGAAGATTGGTTGAGAAAGTCTGTATTAGGGACAAACAATATGTTGAAAGCAAAGGAAGGCAATACCTCAACTCACACTGGTGGATCGATACGATACGTAGCCCACAAGTTAAAGATAGTAAGTTTCGTTTTAATATATTTTTCTACGTATATCCATTTCTCTTCAATTAACATAAAAATATTTGTAGAAAGCCGAACTTAAATGTACACCGACAAAGGTGGAGTTTTTCGAGCGCACTCATAGAAAAAGGCAAGGAAAAAAAGATTATGTTAGCTAAAAAGCGAAACAAGTGAGGGTAAGTTCAATCATTTTATTTCATACTATTAAATATTTTTTTAACATTAAATTATGATGACACAAAGCATGAATATGTTTATTCTACAAGAGATTTATGACTAGACGATTGAGCAAACTTATCCAGAACCGATTACACGTCCGAAATTCGACCCGGTACAATGGAACGAATCATCAGGCGGTATGTATAGAGAAAAAATATATGGTTTCGGACCTAGGAAACAAGGAATCAATGCAAGCGGATTAGAGAAGTCTAGTCCACTAGAATATGAAAAACTTGAGGAGTTGGAGAAGAAGGTGAAAGGGATGATGAAGAAGACTGACAATATGTTTGAACAATTTCCCAAAGTGATGAGTACCATTGTGTGTTCCATGTTACAAGAGTTAGGTTACACTAACCATAAATATGTCGAGGGATCGGGTGGTAACCAACCAATTACAAGAATAATGAAATTTCCATTGATGATGACTAAACTTCAGAAAAGGACCAAACTTCTGAAAAAAGTTTTGAAAGACTTATGGACTACGACAAAACGGAACCAAGTTAACGAGACAAGAAAATAATGAACAAGACTAATCGTAGCAATGGCAAATGCAAATAGCATAATATCCTTATTTTTTCTTTACTTGTGATGAATTTTGATTTTTATTTGTTATTTATAAACTCTAAATTTTGAATTTTAATCATGGCAAATGGCATTGTGGAGGAACATTTCTTGCTTATTTCTTATTTCTTCTTTTATTCTTTAATTTTATAACAACAAGTTGAGAAAAATAAACTAGTTAGTAATAGGTAATCTAATCCCTACCATTTTTTACTTACGTGATATTTAAACTTTTGATCAATATTTTTATAGTAAAAAGTATTTATAGGATGGCTAAAAAATGAAGAAGAACAATTCACGTAAAGCTAGAAAAATATTTCAACCAATAGGGACAAAAGGAACAACACTAAGGGCATCTGACAAAGTGATTATGTATCCGACAACCAAGAGACTACTAACTTGGGAACGACCTCTCCTATACAAGACAATATTAGGAACACTCCTCCAACGGACCCTAACTCGAGAGAAAACTGGGAGATGATTGACCCTCTCATAAATCTGAATGAGTCACAACATGTACCACGAGGACCAAATCATGGGGTCAACCATCAAAGCAGAAGGACCACCATTTTATTTTTTGCAAATGAAGACAGGTATTGGTCATTATTAAGTATCTTTCATTTTTTAACATCTCACTTTTTGATAAACAGTTTTCTGGAAACTAGAATAACCTCTGACATAACAGCCACTTTTAAGGGTCATTTCGATGACATTTGGCCGACGTGGCATAATGTTTCAAAAGATATGAAGGAGTGATTGTCGGGACTAAACGTAGTTGCACTCAGTTGGTTAGTTATTAATATGAAAAAATGGAAATGGACTTCTTCTAGTACTAACGAAATTCGGCTAACGTGGGAGAAAACAAGTGCTAGGCGATTCAGAGACGTATTATGTGCAGAACAGAAAATAGTAGTTGAGGAGTCAAAATTAACAAACTCAATCATGTTGTGTGGATACAACCCTGGGTGGATTGATTCGACTCTATGGAATCGATTAAATGATGAACATTGTTCCAAAGAAGATTGGTTGAGAAAGTCTGTATTAGGGACAAACAATATGTTGAAAGCAAAGTAAGGCAATACCTCAACTCACATCGGTGGATCGATACGATACATAGCCCACAAGTTAAAGATAGTAAGTTTCGTTTTAATATATTTTTCTACGTATATCCATTTCTCTTCAATTATCATAAAAATATTTGTATAAAGCCGAACTTAAATGTAGGCTGACAAAGGTGGAGTTATTCGAGCGCACTCGTAGAAAAAGGCAAGGAAAAGGAGATTATGTTAGCTAAATAGCGAAACGAGTGAGGGTAATGATGAGTGTGTTTTTGGTAGGTTCGTGGTTCTCGGTCGGTGTCTTTATTCCAGGTCGAACACGACTCGTCAATGTGAGGAGTGGCAGGTCAATCAAGCTTCTCCTCGATTTGTAAAGAGGATCCTAACCTATAATCAAAGATAACTACGTCAGGTTAATGCCGATGGTGACCCGGCGATAACCCTCCAATGCTTAAGTAAGTATCGAGATAGAGAAGGAGGTCTGTCTGTATTTAATGTTTAGAGTGTCCATACCTTTTTCTCTTATTTATGAGGGCTATTTATAGTTTTATTATTGGATAACCGGGTCGAATAGTGATTGGACGTTTATTTTCGGATATGGATCCTTTAAAAATGGTTTGATTTGACCGTAAGCGGTTTAAGATTAACAAACGGGTATCGACCACCATGTCGATCCAAATGATGAGATCGACATCGGCGACTAATTGGAGGTGTGTTGAGAGTCGATACGCTCGTTGTGAGTTCGATGTGTACTTCGAGTTCGAGAGTCGAGACATTTGAAGTGAGCTCAAGCATCGATGGTTTTATTGATTTTATTTTATGGTCGATGGTCAAGGGTGACGTGTTGTATGACGAAGACTTGGTAAATCAAGAGTCCCCCAAGTTCTAGAGTTCGAGTGTAAGTCGAAATCTGGAAAGTTTAATGTGTGCATCGATGGTTTTATTTTTAATTTTGTGCTGTATCAGTGGTAGTCCCCCAAGTTCTAGAGTTCTAGTGTAAGTCGAAATCTGGAAGTCATAATTTCTAAATCAATATTTCGCGCCTTGACCGCTTTGGTTTTCGCGCCTTCGTCCCTTAAGGTGTGGCGGGTAAGTTTTGAAATCCAAGAGGTGGAGGGGAAATGTCGCGTACTTTCTGGGGGGTATTTACGTAATTTCACGAAGCGGTAGTTTGTTCTCCTATATATAGGTTGTTTTACCGGTGCCGTTTTCACACTACTGTAAATTTATCTGACGTCGGAGCTGTTTGATAGTGAATACATAGTGTTGTTGATTTCATTGTTCATATATTTTAAGATGTCGGATATCGTTTTGTCTAGTCCGGAGAATATCCATGTCGATGGTTGATGTACCAAGTCTTCGTCATACAACATGTCACCCTTGACCATCGACCATAAAATAAAATCAATAAAACCATCGATGCTTGAGCTCACTTCGAATGTCTCGACTCTTGAACTCGAAGCACACATCGAACTCACAACGAGCGTATCGACTCTCAACACACCTCAAATTAGACGCCGATGTCGATCTCATCATCTGGATCGACATGGTGGTCGATACCCATTTGTTAATCTTAAACCGCTTATGGTCAAATCAAACCATTTTTAAAGGATCCATATCCGAAAATAAACGTCCAATCACGATTCGACCTGGTGATCCAATAATAAAACTATAAATAAACCTCATAAATAAGAGAAAAAGGTACGCACACTCTAAGCATTAAATACAGACAGACCTCCTTCTCTATCTCGATACTTACTTAAGCATCGGAGGGTTATCGCCGGGTCACCACCGGCATTAACCTGACGTAGTTATCTTTGATTATAGATTAGGATCCTCTTTACAAATCGAGGAGAAGCTTGATTGCCTTCCACTCCTCACATTGACGATTCGTGTTCGAACTGAAATATAGACACCGACCGAGAACCACGAACATAACAAAAACACACTCATCAGGTAAGTTCAATTATTTTATTTCATTCTATTAAATATTTTTTTAACATTAAATTATGATGACACAAAGCTTAAATATGTTTATTCTGCAAGAGATTTATGACTAGACGATTGAGCAAACTTATCTAAACCCGATTACACGTCCGGAATTCGACCCGGTACTATGGAACAAATCATCAGATGGTATGTATGGAGAAAAAAAATATGGTTTCGGACCGAGGAAACAAGGAATCAATGCAAGCGGATTAGAGAAGTCTAGTCCACTAGATTATAAAAAAGTTGAGGAGTTGGAGAAGAAGGTGAAAGGGATGATGAAGAAGACTGACAATATGTTTGAACAATTTCCCAAAGTGATGATTACCATTGTGTGTTCCATGTTACAAGAGTTAGGTTACACTAACCATAAATATGTCGAGGGATCAGGTGGTAACCAACCAATTACAAGAATAATGAAATTTCCATTGATGAAGACCAAACTTCAGAAAAGGACCAAACTTCTGAAAAAAGTTTTGAAAGACTTATGGACTACGACAAAACGGAACCAAGTGAACGAGACAAGAAAATAATGAACAAGACTAATCGTAGCAATGGCAAACGCAAATAGTATAATATCTTTATTTTTTCTTTACTTGTGATTAATTTTGATTTTTATATGGTATTTATAAACTCTAAATTTTGAATTTTAATAATGGCAAATGGCATTGTGGAGAAACATTTCTTGCTTATTTCTTATTTCTTCTTTTATTCTTTAATTTTATAACGACAAGTTGAGAAAAATAAACTAGTTAGTAATAGGTAATCTAATCCCTACCATTTTTACTTACGTGATATTTAAACTTTTGACCAATATTTTTATAGTCAAAAGTATTTATAGTATGGCTATAAAAATGAAGAAGAACAATTCACGTAAAGCTAGAAAAAGATTTCAACCAATAGAGTATTATGTATCCTACAACCAAGAGACTACTAACTTGGGAACGACCTCTCCTTTACAAGACAATATTAGGAACACTCCTCCCACGGACCCTAACTCGAGAGAAAGCTAAGAGAGGATTGACCCTCTCATAAATCTGAATGAGTCACAACATGTACCACGGGGACCCAATCATGGGGTCGATGCACCAAGAAATCAGGAGGACCGCTATTTTATTTTTGAAAATGAAAACAGGTATAGGTCATTATTAATTATCTTTCATTTTTTAACATCTCACTTTTTCATAAACAGTTTTCTGGAAACTAGAATAACCTCTGACATAACAGCCACTTCTAAGGGTCATTTCAATGACATTTGGCCGACGTGGCATAATGTTTTAAAAGATATGAAGGAGTTATTTTGGGGCAAATTTCGCGTAAGTTATGACCATAGTTGCATTCAGTTGGTTAGTTATTGATAAAAAAAATGATTATTATTATATTATTTTTTCATTTTATTTCAAAAAAAATGGAAATGGGTTCGTCTAGTACCAATTAAATTCGGCGAACATGGATGAAAACAAGTGCTAGGCGATTCAGAGACGTATTATGTGCAGAACAGAAAATAGCAGTTGAGGAGTCAAAATCAACAAACCCAATCATGTGGTGTGGATACAACCCTGGGTGGATTGATTGGACTCTATGGAATCGATTAATTGATGAACATTGGTCCAAAGAAGATTGATTGAGAAAGTTTGTATTAGGGACAAACAATATGTTGAAAGCAAAGGAACGCAATACGTCAACTCACACCGATGGATCGATACGATACGTAGCCCACAAGTTAATGATAGTAAGTTTCGTTTTAATATATTTTTCTATGTATATCCATTTCTCTTCAATTAACATAAAAATAATTGTAAAAAGCCGAACTTAAATGTACGCCGGCAAAGGTGGAGCCATTGGAGCGCACTCATAGAAAAAGGAGATTATGTTAGTTAAAAAGTCAAAAGAGTGAGTGTAAGTTTAATTATTTTATTTAATGCTATTAAATATCTTTTTAACATTAAATTATGATGACACAAAGCTTGAATATGTTTATTCTATAAGAGATTTATGACTAGACGATTGAACAAACTTATCCAGACCCGATTACACGTCCGAAATTCGACCCGGTACTATGGAACGAATCATCAGGTGGTAAGTTTAGAGAAAAAATATATGGTTTCGGACCGAGGGAACAAGGAATCAATGCAAGTGGATTAGAGAAGTTTAGTCCACTAGATTATGAAAAAGTTGAGGATTTGAAGAAGAAGGTGAAAGGGATGATGAAGAAGACTGACAAGATGTTTGAACAATTGCACAAAATGATGAGTACCATTGTGTGTTGCTTGTTACAAGAGTTAGGTTACACTAACCATAAATATGTCGAGGGATCGGGTGGTAACCAACCAATTACAAGAATAATGAAATTTCAAGTGATGAAGAGCAAACTTCAGAAAAGGACCAAACTTCAGAAAAAAGTTTTGAAAGACTTATGGACTACAACAAAACGGAAACAAGTTAACGAGACAAAAAAATAATGAACAAGGCTAATCGTGGCAATGGCAAACGCAAATAGTAATTATAATAACTTTATTTTTTATTTACTTGTGATGAATTTTGATTTTTATTTGGTATTTATGAACTCCAAATTTTGAAATTTAATCATGGCAAATGGCATTGTGGAGGAACATTTCTTGCTTATTTCTTTTTTCTTCTTTTATTGTTTAATTTTATAACGACAAGTTGAGAAAAATAAACTAGTTAGTAATAGGTAATCTAATCCCTACCATTTTTTACTTACGTGATATTTAAATTTTTGGCTAATATTTTTATAGTAAAAAGTATTTATAGGATGGCTAAAAAAATGAAGAAGAACAATCCACGTAAAGCTAGAAAAAGATTTCAACCAATAGAGGAATATTTATCCGACAACCAAGAGACTACTAACTTGGGAACGACCTCTCCTATACAAAACAATATTAGGAACACTCCTCCCACGGACCCTAACTCGAGAGAAAGCTAAAAGAGGATTGACCCTCTCATAAATCTGAATGAGTCACAACATGTACCACGTGGACCCAATCATTGGGTCGATGCACCAAGAAATCAGGAGGACCGCCATTTTATTTTTGCAAATGAAGACAGGTATTGGTCATTATTAATTATCTTTCATTTTTTAACATCTCACTTTTTGATAAACAGTTTTCTGGAAACTAGAATAACCTCTGACATAACAGCCACTTCTAATGGTCATTTCAATGACATTTGGCCGACGTGGCATAATGTTTCAAAAGATATGAAGGAGTTATTTTGGGGAGAATTTCGCGTAAGTTATAACCGTAGTTGCATTCAGTTGGTTAGTTATTGATAAAAAAAATGATTATTTCTCATTTTATTTCAAAAATAACGAAAATGGGGTTCGTCTAGTACCAATGAAATTCGGCGAATGTGGATGAAAACAAGTGCTAGGCGATTCAGAGACGTATTATGTGCAGAATAGTAAATAGCGGTTGAGGAGTCAAAATCAATAAACCCAATCATGTGGTGTGGATACAACCCTGGGTGGATTGATTCGACTCTATGGAATCGATTAATTGATGAACATTGGTCCAAAGAAGATTGATTGAGAAAGTTTGTATTAGGGACAAACAATATGTTGAAAGCAAAGGAAGGCAATACGTCAACTCACACCGATGGATCGATACGATACGTAGCCCACAAGTTAAAGATAGTAAGTTTCGTTTTAATATATTTTTCTATGTATATCCATTTCTCTTCAATTAACATAAAAATAATTGTAAAAAGCCGAACTTAAATGTACACCGACAAAGGTGGAGCCATTCGAGCGCACTCATAGAAAAAGGAGATTATGTTACTTAAAAAGCCAAACGAGTGAGCGTAAGTTTAATTATTTTATTTCATACTATTAAATATTTTTGTAACATTAAATTATGATGACACAAAGCTTGAATATGTTTATTCTGTGAGATATTTATGAATAGACAATTGAGCTAACTTATCCAGACCCGATTACACGTCCGGAATTCGACCCGGTACTATAGAACGAATCATCAGGTGGTATGTATAGAGAAAAAATATATGGTTTCGGACCGAGGGAACAAGAAATCCATGCAAGCGGATTAGATAAGTTTAGTCCACTAGATTATGAAAAAGTTGAGGAGATGGAGAAGAAGGTGAAAGGGACGATGAAGAAGACTGACAAGATGTTTGAACAATTGCCCAAAATAATGAGTACCATTGTGTGTTCCATGTTACAAGAGTTAGGTTACACTAACAATAAATATGTCGAGGGATCGGGTGGTAACCAACCAATTACAAGAATAATGAAATTTCCAGTGATGAAGACCAAACTTCAGAAAAAAAATTTGAAAGACTTATGGACTACGACAAAATGGAACCTATTGAACGAGACAAGAAAATAATGAACAAGACTAATCTTAGCAATGGCAAACGCAAATAGTAATTATAATATCTTTATTTTTTCTTTACTTGTGACGAATTTTGATTTTTATTTGGTATTTATGAACTCCAAATTTTGAAATTTAATCCTGGCAAATGGCATTGTGGAGGAACATTTCTTGCTTATTTCTTTTTTCTTCTTTTATTGTTTAATTTTATCACGACAAGTTGAGAAAAATAAACTAGTTTGTAATAGGTAATCTAATCCCTACCATTTTTTACTTACGTGATATTTAAATTTTTTGCTAATATTTTTATAGTAATAAGTATTTATAGGATGGCTAAAAAAATGAAGAAGAACAATCCACGTAAAGCTAGAAAAAGATTTCAACCAATAGAGGAATATGTATCCGACAACCAAGAGACTACTAACTTGGGAACGACCTCTCCTATACAAGACAATATTAGGAACACTCCTCCCACGGACCCTAACTCGAGAGAAAGCTAAGAGAGGATTGACCCTCTCACAAATCTGAATGAGTCACAACATGTACCACGGGGACCCAATCATGGGGTCGATGCACCAAGAAATCAGGAGGACCGCCATTTTATTTTTGCAAATGAAGACAGGTATCGGTCATTATTAATTATCTTTCATTATTTAACATCTCACTTTTTGATAAACAGTTTTCTGGAAACTAGAATAACCTCTGACATAACAACCACTTCTAAGGGTCATTTCAATGACATTTGGCCGACGTGGCATAATGTTTCAACATATATGAAGGAGTTATTTTGGGGAGAATTTTGCGTAAGTTATAACCGTAGTTGCATTCAGTTGGTTAGTTATTGATAAAAAAAATGATTATTATTATATTATGTTCTCATTTTATTTCAAAAAAAATGGAAATGGGGTTCGTCTAGTACCAATGAAATTCGGCGAACGTGGATGAAAACAAGTGCTAGGCGATTCAGAGACGTATTATGTGCAGAACAGAAAATAGCAGTTGAGGAGTCAAAATCAACAAACCCAATCACGTGGTGTGGATACAACCCTGGGTGGATTGATTCAACTCTATGGAATCGATTAATTGATTAACATTGGTCCAAAGAAGATTGGTTGAGAAAGTTTGTATTAGGGACAAACAATATGTTGAAAGCAAAGGAAGGCAATACGTCAACTCACACCAATGGATCGATACGATACGTAGCCCACAAGTTAAAGATAGTAAGTGTCGTTTTAATATATTTTTCTATGTATATCCATTTCACTTCAATTAACATAAAAATATTTGTAAAAAGCCGAACTTAAATGTACGCCGATAAAGGTGGAGTTATTCTAGCGCACTCATAGAAAAAGGAGATTATGTTAGTTAAAAAGTTAAACGAGTGAGGGTAAGTTCAATTATTTTATTTCATACTATTAAATATTTTTTTAACATTAAATTATGATGACAAGCTTGAATATGTTTATTCTGTAAGAGATTTATGACTAGACGATTGAGCAAACTTATCCAGACCCGATTACACGTCCGGAATTCTACCCGGTACTATGGAACGAATCATCAGGTGGTATGTATAGAGAAAAAATATATGATTTCGACCCGAGGGAACAAGGAATCAATGTAAGCGGATTAGAGAAGTTTAGTCCCACTAGATTATGAAAAAGTTGAGGAGTTGGAGAAGAAGGTGAAAGGGATGATGAAGAAGACTGACAAGATGTTTGAACAATTGCCCAAAATGATGAGTACCATTGTGTGTTCCATGTTACAAAAGTTAGGTTACACTAAGACCATAAATATGTCGAGGGATCGGGTGGTAACCAACCAATTACAAGAATAATGAAATTTCAAGTGATGAAGACCAAACTTCAGAAAATGACCAAACTTCAGAAAAAAGTTTTGTAAGACTTATGGACTATGACAAAACGGAACCAAGTGAACGAGACAAGAAAATAATGAACAAGACTAATCGTAGCAATGGCAAACGCAAATAATAATTATAACATCTTTATATTTTCTTTACTTGTGATAAATTTTGATTTTTATTGGTATTTATAAACTCCAAATTTTGAATTTTAATCATGAGTAAATAATTATATAAATTAATAATTTTTTATATAAAAATTAGTCACATTTTTTTAGTTAAATTTAGAATTACATTTCAATTAACTTGTATGAGCTGCCCGAACAATGCTCAAATCAGCTTCAACCCATGACTGACTAAGGTGTCCCGAAACAGACCCAGGCTTGCCCCAGGCGCCTAGGACAAACCCAGGCGTGGCTTGGGCACCCAGGCTAGTCCAAGACGTGGCCTTGGCGTCCGAGATAGACCCAGGCGAGGCCACATGCTCCCGAGACAGACCCAGGCATGGCTCGGGCACCCAGGGACAAACTCAGGTGAGGTCCAGGCACCTGGGCTAGACCCAGGCGTGGCCCGGGAGCCGAGACAGACCCAGACAAGGCCCGGGCGCCTAAAAAGGACCCAAGTGAAGCCCGAGCGCCCGAGATTGACCCATGCGCCTAGGAACGACTTAATCAATGCTATGTCGAGGCTCAAGTTGGGCTCCGACCCGATTGATAGTAACGGAATCAACAACAAAAGAACTGTCACTAGGTTCCAATTGATTTCTACAAAATAAGTGACAAAATAAGCTAACAAAAATATTTTAATGCTAAATCGGTCGGAATGATTACAACCGATTGGTGACAAAAAAAGACAGATTTTAGCCAACGTAATATTTTTTATGCTATATTCCGACACGATGTTTCCAACGAATTGGTGACAGGACACCAACAACTATATGCCGTTGAAAATCAGTTATTAATTTTCCTATGCATTTTCAATAACAAAAATTGTCGCAAAGATATTCGGGCCCGGTCGTTTATCCGACGCTTTTTCCAACAAAAATGAAACGTTACAACATTTACCAACTGAAAAAAAAAAAAAAATTGTCATGGCATTTACCTACGGAGCCTTCACCTACAAATCAACTCACAAAAAAAAAAATTATCTCTATGCATGAATACCAACTAAAATCAAGGCTTCACCAACAGAATCTATCGTAGGTGAAGCCTAGTTTTCTTAGTGTCTAAACCGATAGATATTAAGTAACAAAAGGAGCACAATTTATAAGATTTCACTGAATTATTCAAGATCATATAGGCTTAATTGTATTTTCTAATACTTCAACTGTTACTTTTCGGGGACCATCTATAATGAGATTTTGAGGGATCGAGTGTATATGAGATAGCATTTATCTTGGTGACACGTGTCCCCTTAAAATTTAAGTTAAAATAATTTGTTTTCTTCAAGACAAATTTACCATTTTTAATGAGTAAAATTCAACAACACCCCTTAGGTCTTGCCTAATGTTAGTACAATTTACCCTTTTTCTTAGTTAACTAAAAAAAATGTTTTGTGTTATTTTTATTAGCAAAAAAAAAATAACCTGTACTTTTTTTTAATTAATACCAAAAAATATCCCTCTTAATTCAAAATGACAATTTTTACCCCATCAAAGGATGGTAAAAACACCCCCCTTAACTTAAAAATTTCCAATAAACCTTCGTAGCTTTAAAATTTTGCAATAAACCCCCTGTTTTTTTTTAAATTGACAAAAACATCCATGTGATTTATGAAATCTACTTTAAAATTGACAAAAATTGTATACCCCAAAGTTACATATTCTGGTACTTTACCACCCTTATGTACAAATTAAGCACTTTACCTTCTCAAATAATTTTATTTATATTTTTGTTCGACGGAAAAAATACTTGTGCCTCTCACATGAATTTTCAAGTCACAACACTTTTAACAAGTCCAACTACTTCGCTCATGTAAAGATTTGTTTTCAGGTGGGGAAGGGTTGGGCGGTAGTTGTGGTGCTGGAGGTGAAGAAGTGAGAGGAATTGGTGGCGGCCATAAGTGCAATTATCCCTCCCAAATTTTACTTTTTAGGTATTTTTGCCCAATTGCAAATATCTCCTGCAAAGATAAAAATGGTGGCTTAAACGGTGCTTGACTCGTGACATTTTTCATTCAAAAACTAACGGTCGAATGAAATGCAAAAAAGAAGTTGTCCAACTTTTGTACGAATTTGTCTTCTTGAAAAGGTTGGTATGAAAGGTATAAAGTAGGCAAAAGTTTGGTATGGAAAGTGTAATTCCCTCGAATTTTTTTTGGGGAAAGAGATCTGAAATTAATTAGAGATTTGAAATTTTTTTAAACATATTAAGTAAAGGGTTAGTATGTAATTTAACATATGTTTATTTTTTTTAAATGTCCGATGACACTTCAATCTTGACCATAAATTATAGTTCAGATTTATTATTGACCTTTTTTAATGATTGAGATGACATATCTCATATATACTTGTGTTCTATAAAATCTTATTTTAGAAAGAGCCTACTTTTTCCTTTGAAGAAATTGAATTACTATACATTTTTTCATAATACTTAATTTTTTATGCAAGCTAGCATAGGCACATTGCACAATATTATTAAGGAAACAATGCATGTTTATCCAGGTTTATTTGTCGAGTTAATAGCCAAAATTGGTCTGAGCAATTATAACTATTTCCAATTGGACATAGAAAAGTTGTATTTGTTTGACAAGAAGAATTATTGTTTAGACCATATATTTCATAAACCAAGAATAAAATTAATACATCCATCAAACATAATTATAATACTGTACGTGTGCATGACCTATGAAATATCAGGTCTGAACAAAAACCTTTTTGTATGCGATTTACACAAATACGGAGTATATATAATAATTTTAAAATGGCACGTCTTTCTCTATCGCCCAAGAATATTCAGTTCAGCCAACCAAGTATTAAATTTCCAATAGATCCCTAATGTTTTCCTTAAAAAAAGAAAAATTACTTATTAGTAGCCAAGTATGCTACGTGACTTTTTTCCCTAAACTATCCCATTTTACTCGTGCAGTCAATTATGTATATTGCTTCGTCGAAATCATTTTTCACAAATACTCGAATCATCCATGAAGTTTAGTATAATTACATTAACAATCCTTTATATTTTGAAAATTACTTAATTATTCTTGAAGTATTAGATTAATTATATTTATCCCATTAAGACATTGATTTCATCAAAACAGAATTTGAATTTCAGATATATTACTGATTACCATCTAAGAAAAGAATATGATGTGAAAAACAGGTGAAAATTGTGAAAAAATTTGTAAAATTGGTGAAAAAAATTGGTTGGAGTCTGTTAAAAATTCGGTGAAATTAGTGAAAAAATGAGTGAATTCGATTTGTTATCTTTGAGGTTCGTGATTTCTTAGATGATACCCACATGTATTTCTGGAATTTTTTTTTTTAAAATTAATATCGTAAGGAGTAACTTTAATGAATTCAATACTCTAGTGGAAATTTGAGTAATTTTTCGTATATGGAGAATGGTCAGGATAATTATACTAAACCTTAAGGGTACTTCGAGTAATTACCCATTGTTGAAAATATTCAAAAGCGCAATTTTCATAGACATGCATTTGACTTAGCTTCATCAACTTATATGACTTTTCCAATAATTTTTTTAAAATATATTTTAAGTAACCTGTCTTAATATATGGAACAGGAGAGGAGAGGGCTAAACTATCATTTGGTCCAACCTTATTTATGTAGTCTTAAATCCTAATGTGTGTAGAGCCAAGAAGAGTTCACACCTCACCCTCTGTGCTATATTCATAGGAGTTGACTTTCTTCATTTTGTACGACTAAAGAACATATAATTCATCAATTGAAAAAAAAAATATATTAACGGCTAAATATCACAGCCCATAAAATAAAATTTAAAAAAAAAAATCCATAATTAATTAGCAAATAAGAATAAATCCTATATATTTATAATATAAAACCTAGATCCTAAAATTCTAAAATCCTAAACTCTGAACTTTAAATCAAACCCTAAATTAAACATTATTGCCATAAACCCTAATTCTAGGCATTTCAAATGCTTTTAAATTATGAGTTTATATTTTTATTGTAATTTTCGAGATATTTAATATTCAAATATTGATAAATGATAAATTATTATTTGACAAGTAATGAATTATTTTTTATATGAGTAATATCGTATAATTTAGGTGCTCTTTTGTAATTTTTGAAAGTTGAGTGGGTTGTTAATAGATTAGACAGATTATTTGAAGAAAAAAATATGTTAAACAAGTAGTAGGTAACACAAATATCTTCAAAAGCATAAAAGGTGAACTGTACAAAGGGTTTGTGAAGTTTGAGCCTGTGATATAATCATTTTCCTTGAAAAAAATATACTAATATGGAAAAATGCACAACCCTCTCATATGATATGGAAACCCGTACAATCCATATGAAATTTTTATTCGGTCAGATCTCAATGTAATTTCAGAAACTCTGCCCACTCTCTCTCACCTCGTTAGTTATCTAACGCTGTTAAATTTAACTGATATACCTAAATTATCACTAAATTTAAAAAAATTATAAGTTACAAGGATATTTTGTGCTAAAACAAAAAGTACGAGGATATTACGTACATGGGCGGAGCTACACTATGGACAGGGGGGTGCATGGACCCCCCCCTGAAATTTTGGTCCCAGCATCATATATATGTATCGTATATATGATATATTAATATATTTATGTTAAACAATAAGATAATTTATATTTTTCTTTTAGTGGATCTTCAATTAAAATTAAATTTCTAAATAAAAGAGGTCCATGTTTATTAGAGTTTGATAAATTTAAGAGTTATAAAGTGGACATTAACTCAAACTCTAATATTTTATTTTTATTTTGTAATTGAATCATACTATAACACTAATAATACTTTTTAGGGATTGACACTTTTAGGAATATCAAGAGTTCTCAAAATTAAAAGGAATTGGTGATCTTGCTAGAAAATTAGTTGAAACAAAGAGGAACACTGTGTATCCTTTTGTATTTTTACTTTTAAAATTGACAATGATTTTGCCAGTTGCTACATCGTATGTGGAGAGAGCATTTTCTGCTATGAAGTATATAAAAATCGACTGAGGAATCGGATGGTAAATGAATGGTTAAATGACTCTATGATTACTTTTATAGAGAAATATGTATTTGATATCGTTACAGATGATTTAATCATGCAACGATTTCAGTTTATGACAAATCGACGTGTAAATTTGTAAAAAAAGAGTTTTCATTCCATTTAATTTATTCAGAGTTTGAATTAGTTTGATCATATTTCAATTTTTGTTGCTGATTATTTTTTAATATTTTAAATAATACTCATTTACTTATAAGGACCCCAGTGAAAAAAGTTTCTGGCTCCGCCACTGATTACGTACAAAGTTTCTGGAAGTACTAGAGAATTTGATGCAATTAAAATTTTACAAAAGAATTTTATGCAAGTTTTTCATAACATCGTGTCCCCCCTACTAATTCTGATTGAAGAACAATCACACTTTTATTTTTATTATCATTTATTTATATTTTATATAGGAGGAAGAAGATGAACTTGGCAACAATTTGAAATGTACGTAATGATACTGATCACTATTTATTAGTCCAGAATATATGTTGCGAACTTTATTTTTATAAGCTGTAGGACATACATAATTAGTTCTTAATTTGAGCAAATTTACAAGAAAGTGCTCAAATTACGTACTATTCATATTAAAATATGTAGTATTATTTACTCTCTATGTTTCATAATTTTTATCCTTATTGCGTTGCCTAGTTAGCTTTAATTAACAATTAGATTGATTTAACAAATATTGAAATATGATTTAATTACTTAAAATGAAAAGAAAAAAAAAAAAAAGATATAACCATATGTGGACCTAATACAGATTTTATAATTTTGAAATTATTAAAGAATGTTGGTTTTGGAAAGAAAAATATATGTAAGACGCATTGAAAATTGAAATATGTATTTTGAGTTTGGTATTTTGAAAAACTAAGGTTAAATTTAGATTGTCGTCCATGTGTTTTGAATTTTCGTTAAACTAAACTTTTTTTTATAATAGATTTCATAAATTCAAACACAGAACAAATGTTTCATCTTAAAATAATTTGTTTTTATTCAATTGAAAAATAATATTATATCAATTAATTTATACATAATTTGACATTTAAATTTTTTCCGCAAAATTATTACATCCAAAAATTCGTCCATGCCCCACTCGTCGGAATCATGTACGGCAATTTTTTTTAAGGGAGTGGGCCGTACGACTTACATGTTAATATTTCAATCTATGTTATACGGACACAGATACGAGGATATGGATGCAGTACGATATGGATACGGTGATACGGATTTTTAAAATTTATTGAATACGATACGGCATTGATACGGATGTAAAAATAATATGTAGATTTATATATAAGCAACTAGATCTTTTAATTCAAGCTTTAGAAGAAAAATTAATCTAATTTAACATAAACAAAAGTTATATTGTTGGGATTCGGTAAGATAAACAGCCCTAGGTACAGCGGAATATAAAAATTTTAGGACCTCTTACGGAATCTTGCCAGGATACTCTCTAGTTGTATATATATATGAATATTAATTAAAACGATAGTATAAGTTTACACGTTATACCTATCTCCTTGCAAATCCTCGGCTAGCAAAAACGAACTCTGAATTCTGCTCCAGCAAAAATCGATCCAGGCTTTTCAAGGAGCGCCCCACGTGTTGCGCCTCTACAAGTTGATACACCACAATTACACGAAAATAATAAATCTTGATCAGCTAGAACACAAGATATATTATGATCTAGGATTTAGGAACGATTTTGGAACAAGATCGAAAACGAAAAAATTCTTCCAAAAGAAGAACAGGGTTCGGTCGACTTTATGCTTGGGAGAGGGAGAGAAAATTTTGCTCTTGCTCAAATTTTGCTTATTGAGTTGTGTGAAAAATAACTATAAGATAGCTACTTATAGTTATCTCCCTAACCTAGTCCTATTAGGACTAGGGCTCTTCTCTCCTACATGGGCCATGGCCCTCTTTAATTTAGAAGACCAAGTCTTCTAATTAATTCATGGCCCAGTTAATTAATTTGACCAGGCTTTATTTAATCTCTCAATTAAATAGCCCAATTAATTAACTTAATCTCCCATTTAATTAAATCAGACTCTAAGTCCATTTAATTAAAATCCCTTCTAATTAATTAAATCCAACTTAATTAATTAATCCACAAATTAAATTCCAATTTAATTTATGATCCTGATCCAATTCCAATTGGATCCCATTTTGTTCCAATTGGGTCGACCCAGTCGACCCACCCATTATAATCGACCCAGTCGATTATTCACCCAGTCGACCCAGTCGACTCGGTCGTTCTTATTTCCTCGCTTTCGCTTCATGTGTATTGTGTATGCCCCCGTAGGTTCACCACATAATTGGCCGTGGGTTATAATTAAATATTATTTAATTATTCGAGTAAGACTTACTCTAAATCGATCGAACACTTTGTCGATTGATCATTCCAAAATTAGCACCCCTGCCAATTTGGGAATTCTCCCACACTCCACGGTCGATGTCCAGCCACAAGCCCATGGAGCCCAATCACTGGTGAATTAATTCAGTGAACCTTTTATCTCATTTACAATTTCCGTATACGCCATAATCTCTCCATCGATCAATCTCCCAGTCGAGACTTAAGGGTATGGTCTTTCATCGGTTTCCCTTTTCTTTTGTCTTGACCTTATGCATTCTGGTCTCGAAATAATTCTCTTTGACTTAACCTTTATGAGCTACTTACATAAAGCCGTCAGATACCTCGGCCGAGGATTTTACCAGAATTAATTTCTCACAGAAATCCATAGGAGAATTTCCCAACCTATCAAGTCGGGTCAATGGATCCTTTGTTGATGATATGAATCTGCATACGAGTTCCTCTATACCCAATATGAGTCCACAGAGACTTTCTGGCGATCTCCAGTCAGTCGGAACTCATATCAAAGCATAGACGTTCTCGCACCAGATAAACCCTATCATCTCAAGTAGTTAGGGATCGTTCCTCGTATACTATTGTAAATTGGAATAACTTCAACCTCGATATGCGACTACCGCTTCCATGGTGAGTTATTTCCTAATTGGGGTATTCAGTGCGCTTGCCATCCCAGCAAGCCACCCACTTATGTGTATCGACTATCCCAGTCACGCTCGTGGACCCCAGCGTTCTCCAGTTCATCGGAGTATACACAATAGTGAGAGTCTAACCGAATCCAATGATGTCCTATCTCGATTGGATTCTACGACTCTTGAATATGTTCTAGATCACGGCCTTGGAGATCAGTCCACGGGTTGTCCCATAGCCCTGTGATCTAAGGACTTCTATCCTTATGCGTAGATAATTATTACATAAGATAAAGATGACCATATAATAATAAAATGCATTTATTAATCCAATTGAATGGTCCTTTCAATTAAATGCAGCCAAATAGTTGGCTTGCAGGACACTATTCTATCAATCTCCCACTTGTACTAAAGCCAACTTTCCATACTTCTGATTCCCATCTTAGAAAGATGTTTTTCGGATGCCTTTGAGGCAATGGCTTAGACAGTGGGTCCGTCGTATTATCCCTTGAGGTGACACGTTCTATCTTTATGTCTCCTCTACCAATGATATAAATATCAAATGGTATCGTCTTAGTTCGTGGTTGGATTCTGATGAGATCTCGACTCCTTCGCTTGCGAGATAGCTCCATTATTATCACAGAAGATAGTAATGGCTCGACAATGCTAGGTATCACATCCAATTCCTGGATGAAGTTTTTCATCCAAACACCTTCCTTTGCTGCTTCACTCGCGGCAATGTATTCTGTCTCGGTGGTTGAATCTGCGGTAGTATTTTGCTTGGAGCTCTTCCAGCTTACCGCACCACTATTGAGGCAGAACACGTATCCAGATGTCGACTTGAAGTCGTCTACATCACATTGGAAGCTAGAATCAGTATAGCCTTCCAATTTCAATTCTCCTCCACCGTATACCAAGAACAATTCCTTAGTCCTTCTCAGGTACTTCAGAATTGCCTTTACGGCTATCCAGTGCTGCTCACCTGGATCAGACTGGTAGCAACTTGTAACGCTTAAAGCGTATGCTACGTCTGGTCTCGTACATAACATACCATTCATTATGCTTCCTATTGCAGATGCATATGGTACTTGAGACATATTGCTTCTCTCTTCAGGCGTCTTTGGGGCCATAGACTTAGAGAGTGCAATCCCATGTCTCATTGGAGGCAATCCTCTCTTGGATTCTTCCATGCTAAATCTTTTCAAGATTTTATCTATGTACTGGGATTTGGAGAGGCCCAGCAGTCCTTTTGATCTATCTCGGTAGATCCTTGTACCTAGTACAAAGGATGCTTCTCCCAAATCCTTCATTGAGAATTGTGTAGATAACCATGCTTTAGTTTCGGACAACACTTTCACATTCCAATGAGAAAAATGTCATCAACGTAAAGCACCAAAAATTCAACTGTACTCCCACTGATCTTCTTGTACACGCAAGGTTCGAACACGTTTTTGATGAATCCAAAAGTTTGGATTGTTTCATCGAAACGAATGTTCCAACTTCGGGAAGCTTGCTTCAGCCCATAAATGGACCTCTGGAGTTTGCACACCTTGTGCTCATCTCCTTTGGATGCATATCCTTTTGGTTGCTCCATGTAGATCTCCTTTTCAATGTCCCCATTGAGAAAGGCAGTCTTCACATCCATCTGCCATATCTCGTAGTTATACCACGCAGTTATGGCCAGCAAGATTCGAATGGATTTAGGCATTGCGACGGGCGAGAAGGTCTCCTCAAAGTCAATTCCAGGTCTTTGAGTATATCCTTTTGCCACTAGTCGCGCCTTGTAGGTTATTACCTATCCGTTCACTCCAAGCTTTCGCTTATAGATCCACTTGCAACCCACGGGAGCTACTCCCACTGGTGGATCTACCAAGGCCCAGACCTTGTTCGAGTGCATGGAGTCCAATTCGAATTCCATGGCTTCGCGCCACTTTCCCGATTCTATGCCTAGCATAGCCTCTTCGTAAGTCCTTGGGTCGGTTAGAGACTGTCTAGTCTCACGCAGCAGACCGTAGTACCTCTCGGGTTCTCTACGTTGTTTTTCTGACATACGAAGTATCGGTGTACTCTCTGATGTACTTTCATGCTCTTGTTCTCCCACTGCCTGTGGTGATGGGTCAGCTTGATCGACCTCTTTGGTCTTTTCAGCTTCAGTGACCTCATCTAGTTCTACGTTGTGTTCCTTCTTTCCTAGCAAGAAACCCTTCTCCAAGAAGTGTGCGTTCCTTGAGACAAACCTAGTTTATCTTGTAGGATCGTAGAACTTGTATCCTATAGAGTTTTCTGGATACCCCACGAATTGCATAAGATGGACTTTACATCCAACTTATCTCCCACCAGCTTATTCACATAAGCGGGATACCCCATATGCGCATGAATGCATATGAAGGTACAATACCAAAACTCATATCACGTGATGTGTTTTGGATCTGGCTTCAGAGATACTTAGCTCAGTATCTTCGATTTTCTCGATCAAGTCTCATTTGTTTGAATAAGGAATTTCATGTAAGATTTCTTAATGGACATTTACATGTCCAGAATGCTCAACAACTGACAATGTTTTGAGCGAGTCTTACATTTCGAGAATCCAATTCTCCATTAAATAATCAATGGCGTAGTGCCAATGCATGTTTGATTTTGAATCGATCCAAATCTTTTACATGCTTTCATTGATTAGGCTCTCTTCTTTTATTCCAAAAGTAATTTGGAATTGTACATCACAACGTACTTTCACCCATGAGGGTACTAGAGACGCCTTATCTCCCACTAATGCTTTAGTGTTTCTACACACTTATAAATGGATTAAATCCATTGCAATTTTTTATGCCTCTTGGTTGCCTAGCAACCAACTACTAAATCTAATTTCCATTAAGCAAGATTCGAAAGTCGGTTACTTTGTACAGCATCCCAGTCAAGCTCGACCCAGTCGAGCTCAGTCTTTGAATCTTTTAATTCGGAAATATGTTTTAGTATTCGTGTATCGCCTTTCGGTTTTTACAACGACTCAAGTGTGTGAAATCTTGATTATTTATATTTTATTGACTATGCATATTTTATTTAGTCGATATATGAGTATCCATACTCATTTGCTTATGTACACCTTTTGCGTATAAGTCTTATAGCGCAATCAGTTCCAACCATTATGGAACTATCACATCCCTTAAGACAAGGGATGGTATAAGCAAATTCCAATGATCTAAATAATTCATGGCTTTAGATGCATTGAATGCATCAATGAGTGCTTCATCGGGCATCCAACACCCTTATGCATTACTTTAACCATAAGGTTAAGTTCAATAAAATTTAATCATCCCTCATGGGATGAATAGGTTCAATTCCCTCTTCCCTTGATCTTAATCCATGGAAAAACAATTTTGATTGACTTTTCAACTTATCTTCCTTACAGAAAAACCTCCAAGGTTATTTCCCTTCAGAGAGGATACATTCCTCTTCTTCCATCTCTCGAGCCTTTTGAGGCCTTTTCACAAGATGTTACTTCCCATTCATGGGAGACTTCATGTTTGCCTTCAAGAAAATTTGGGCTTGAGAACCATCCTCAACCCTCTGGTGAAACTTATCACCTTTCTTATTTGAAGATTAACTTCAAAAAAAGGCAGCTTGGTGAAACCTATCACCATTCCAGTCGAAATGTAACTTCGAAAGGAAAAACAATGAAATCTTTGTAAGGAGATTAGTCCTTGCTTGGACTCGAGAATAATTTCTCAAGTTTCGAAGTCATTCAAAAATTTATTTGGGTTCAGTCAATTTATTTGATTCAAGTATGATGGTAAATATTCATGGATACATAACTTATGATTAAACTATCATAAACATGACGATAAATACGCGGCAGATTAATATCAATGCATAATTTACAAACATGGTTTTCATTTGTAAATTACTCCCACTATTTTTGTCGAATACTTATGCCCCCACATAAGGTTCGGGAAATAAAAATTTCCTAATGGGCTCAAGGCCCAAATGCAATCGCTCAGTACCCACGACTCGTTGGCCATACCAATCGATCCACTTGGTGGGCGATCACGTCGCCGGTTAACCATCCCAGCTAACCCTTGAGTTCATTCAGCCTCGGTTTTCGTTATGGACCCACGACTCGTGAGACATCCATACTTACTCGCGTTAAATCATGTCCAATACTCGTGAAGAGAAATAGTTCAATCCTAGACGCCCCACGACTCGTGAGACAGCGCCTAGAACCTTGCTATCCCCTCCCTTGGCACTAAACTGTGCATCGAGGCAACAGACATATCATCTTCCTATAGCTCGACCCACGACTCGTGAGACATCGAGATATATTTGTACAATATGCCTAAGACCTAGTAATTGGATAGGCTCGGACCATAGACACCATTCATATGCGCCCGTTAATCGATTTAATATTCTAATTGAGTTTTTAAGTTCAATTGGAGGTTTTAAGTTTTCTTCGTGCGAGGTCTCATCAGATTATGCTTTATCTTGTTTACGTGATCTATTCTAAGCATGCAAGACATACATCAAAGAATAATAGTAAACATATATCACCTAGCATTGCACATATGATTGGTCGATTGCCCATCCTATGCGATCCATCACGAGCCACATGATGGACCAATTGGTCAGTCTAGGGTGGAAATTAAATGTCCTAACTATTACAATTTTCAAACCCATACATCATGGGCCTTCTTGTAATATCCACCTTGATTGGGCCTCCATGTCCTCCAAGGTAATGGGCCTCCATGTGGATCTCCAAGTCTTCATGAGGTCTTCTTGGCTCCAAGCCTAATCTAAGCCTAGCTTACAAATTTAAATGGCCCTATTCTATTACATTCGTTTGCGCAAGCAAGGGCACCAATCAGGCCCATTTAATTACAACCCATAAAATAAATAAACCAAAACTACACAGGGCTTAAGGGCAAAATCGACCAATCCACATATTCACTTAAGAACATGCATAAATTCACATAAGGGCATAAATGTAAATTTACCGGCTCCTTTAATTTTAATTCACAAAAATTATCCAAGTTAATTTAATTTTGAATTAACAATTAATCTCTAAGATTAATTAACTCTTACTTGAGTTCTAAGTAATCTACAACTCTTATCTTGATAAAGTTGGTTAATTAAGATAGTTACAAATCTTCCAAGATTACTATCTTATCCAAAACTCTAAGTTTCCCAATTTTACAAATCTCCAATATTCTCAAGATAATACTATTTTGAATAGATTAGTTAACTAAGGTAGTGTCCAAATCCACCAAGATTTCTACCTTATCCAAAACTCTAAGTTTCCTAATTTAATAAGATCTCTAAGATCTTTAATCTTGGTAACTTAATTAGTTTTAATTAAATCTCTTCTCACAAATGAAACTCTAAGTTTCCTTGTTTAATAAGATCTCTAAGATCTTTAATCTTGGTAATTAACTACAAGACATTAATTTTAATTAAATGTCTTATATTAAACAAAACTCTAAGTTTCCTTATTTAATTAGATCTCTAAGATCAATCCAAGATTCACCAAGATTCCATAACAACCAAATCTCCAAGATTTTGTTCAAGATTATCCAAAATTCTGCCACGAAAATTTTTGAATCACCAAATCATGTCCGTGGTACGTACGGTTTCAAGTTGACTAAAAATCAACATTTTGCAATTTACCAAATCAAATTGCAATACATGATATTGCTTAAAAATTTACGTAGCCCATGCCAAATTAAAACAACATTCATGCAATTAGACATCACGTGAATTGTGCCTACAAAAGGAAATCAAAGAATTGTGCCCAGCACTAAGGTCGATCTAATTACATTGTTTTGCTTTTGTTTTGTTTTAATTTGAGTTTGATTACTTGTTGATTTAATTAGAAACAAATTCAATTCAATTAAATCCCAATCCAAAATAAAAATTAACACGATAAAATTTCGAATCAAAATTTTTTACATTAACTCCAAGTTAACAGATTTACGTCCTAAAACATATACAGTTAAAGAACTAGCCACATAAATCAAACATATGATTTAAATCACAGAATTTGCAAATTCATATATATACAAAGCCTAGAGTTGGCTCTGATACCACTGTTGGGATTCGGTAAGATAAACAGCCCTAGGTACAGCGGAATATAAAAATTTTAGGACCTCTTACGGAATCTTGCCAGGATACTCTCTAGTTGTATATATATATATGAATATTAATTAAAACGATAGTATAAGTTTACACGTTATACCTATCTCCTTGCAAATCCTCGGCTAGCAAAAACGAACTCTGAATTCTGCTCCAGCAAAAATCGATCCAGGCTTTTCAAGGAGCGCCCCACGTGTTGCGCCTCTACGAGTTGATACACCACAATTACACGAAAATAATAAATCTTGATCAGCTAGAACACAAGATATATTATGATCTAGGATTTAGGAACGATTTTGGAACAAGATCGAAAACGAAAAAATTCTTCCAAAAGAAGAACAGGGTTCGGTCGACTTTATGCTTGGGAGAGGGAGAGAAAATTTTGCTCTTGCTCAAATTTTGCTTATTGAGTTGTGTGAAAAATAACTATAAGATAGCTACTTATAGTTATCTCCCTAACCTAGTCCTATTAGGACTAGGGCTCTTCTCTCCTACATGGGCCATGGCCCTCTTTAATTTAGAAGACCAAGTCTTCTAATTAATTCATGGCCCAGTTAATTAATTTGACCAGGCTTTATTTAATCTCTCAATTAAATAGCCCAATTAATTAACTTAATCTCCCATTTAATTAAATCAGACTCTAAGTCCATTTAATTAAAATCCCTTCTAATTAATTAAATCCAACTTAATTAATTAATCCACAAATTAAATTCCAATTTAATTTATGATCCTGATCCAATTCCAATTGGATCCCATTTTGTTCCAATTGGGTCGACCCAGTCGACCCACCCATTATAATCGACCCAGTCGATTATTCACCCAGTCGACCCAGTCGACTCGGTCGTTCTTATTTCCTCGCTTTCGCTTCATGTGTATTGTGTATGCCCCCGTAGGTTCACCACATAATTGGCCGTGGGTTATAATTAAATATTATTTAATTATTCGAGTAAGACTTACTCTAAATCGATCGAACACTTTGTCGATTGATCATTCCAAAATTAGCACCCCTGCCAATTTGGGAATTCTCCCACACTCCACGGTCGATGTCCAGCCACAAGCCCATGGAATCACTGGTGAATTAATTCAGTGAACCTTTTATCTCATTTACAATTTCCGTATACGCCATAATCTCTCCATCGATCAATCTCCCAGTCGAGACTTAAGGGTATGGTCTTTCATCGGTTTCCCTTTTCTTTTGTCTTGACCTTATGCATTCTGGTCTCGAAATAATTCTCTTTGACTTAACATTTATGAGCTACTTACATAAAGCCGTCAGATACCTCGGCCGAGGATTTTACCAGAATTAATTTCTCACAGAAATCCATAGGAGAATTTTCCAACCTATCAAGTCGGGTCAATGGATCCTTTGTTGATGATATGAATCTGCATACGAGTTCCTCTATACCCAATATGAGTCCACAGAGACTTTCTGGCGATCTCCAGTCAGTCGGAACTCATATCAAAGCATAGACGTTCTCGCACCAGATAAACCCTATCATCTCAAGTAGTTAGGGATCGTTCCTCGTATACTATTGTAAATTGGAATAACTTCAACCCCGATATGCGACTACCGCTTCCATGGTGAGTTATTTCCTAATTGGGGTATTCAGTGCGCTTGCCATCCCAGCAAGCCACCCACTTATGTGTATCGACTATCCCAGTCACGCTCGTGGACCCCAGCGTTCTCCAGTTCATCGGAGTATACACAATAGTGAGAGTCTAACCGAATCCAATGATGTCCTATCTCGATTGGATTCTACGACTCTTGAATATGTTCTAGATCACGGCCTTGGAGATCAGTCCACGGGTTGTCCCATAGCCTTGTGATCTAAGGACTTCTATCCTTATGCGTAGATAATTATTACATAAGATAAAGATGACCATATAATAATAAAATGCATTTATTAATCCAATTGAATGGTCCTTTCAATTAAATGCAGCCAAATAGTTGGCTTGCAGGACACTATTCTATCATATATAACTATAAAGTCAAACATAATTCATTCTTAATATATCTCAATAATGGAATAAATTTATATTTGAAATTTCATGATCTAGGAAGGAGACTTAAATAAGAGACAGAGTAGTGCTAATAGTAGTTTATGTTTAGTCCTAAAGACTTTATCATTTTATTATAATTTAAATTTGACCCATAATATTATAAAAAAAAGCCCCCCCCCCTCCTCCCGAGTATCCTGATGTCCAATTAGTGCATCTGATACATATCCATTTTTTTTTTCTTTATTTTTATTATCGATACACCATGTAGCGTATCGAATACATATCATACGCGTATCTATATTCTCCGTATATCCGATACAGTACTTTATATTTTTTTGAAATTTCCGCGTATCTCAGGTTCCAATATACTCCATTTCTAAATTTATTATTTAATAATCAGCAAAAACAAAAGCAAAGCCCAAAAGTGCAGATATGTGGTCCTTCTTCGACCCATCTCATTTGGCGCATGAGGAAGTCGATTTCCCCCATGTGTTCTTCTATTCACATTATTGTTATCAACATTAACTCAATACACCGCGTACGAACACAAAAACAACTAACACAGGGATATATCATGATTAGAAATAATTGCCTATACATCCCTCAACTAAAGTGAAATTATATTAAAACCCTTAAGATTTCAATAATTAATAAAATCTTCTTTACTTATGTTTCACGTTACAAATACACACTTTACAGCTAGACTGAGTTCATGCTCACACAAATTTTTAATGTGAATTTACTCATGTTCAAACTTATTTTTATCATAAAGGTAATTATTATGTTCATTTGAAAAATAAAATTATAAGTTAAAAATACAACAAACTAGCTAAGTGATTAATAGTATTCGAATATGATTATGTATATATTAATTTAATGTTTAATATACAAAAATAAAATTTGGATAATATATAGATGTTGCCACCCTTTATCATAAAAATATAGTTGGATTCTCAAGATATATATGTTCTAATTAAATTAATTAAATTTTGTTTCATAAATCTAAAAAATATTATAATTTTCATTGATATGTGTAAGATTTTAGTTTGAAATTAATTATCATACACTAGAATTAGGTTACAAGTTATTTATTATTTATAAGTTTTATGCTAAAAAGTTAACAAAAGTGGTGTAACCTATATGGTTAAGATGCATTATTTTATCATAAAGAAGAGGTGTTCAATTCCATCATTCGATAAATTTTTCAAAGTATTTTTTACATTAAGGAAACTAAAAAATAAGAAAAAGAAGAAGAAGAAAAAAAATTGAACTGCGGGGCAACTCGGTTCACCGGGTTATCGGTTCGACCTGGTACACCATCAGTCCGGTTTCAACTAGGTTTTGGGACACTTCTGGACCGAACTGGCCACCGGTTACGGTTGAACAGGTTAGACCGACTGATCCAGTCCGATTTTCAAAATATTGCTATAACTCGCTACTCCAGATCGCAAGGCTGGCCTCACCTAACTAGTCCATGCGTGAGCGCCACTAGCCCATGAGCGAAATATGTCAACGCTTGTGACACTATTCTCATGTGTCTGACACTAACATCTACTCTTGTGTTCATCGCTCCTTTATCAGGTTTGACCACACAAAAAGTAACTACATGACAAATTCAATAGACTTGCATTGAGATTTGATAAAACTCTTAAGAGAGAGACAAATCACAAAATAAATACAATATACTTGCCATATAGTTGGATCGACTAAATCAAACCAGATTTGAACAAAAATTTTCCGTTCTATTGATAGATATTAGAATTTTAATGGATGTTCTTACAATTTCACCAAATATTAGGTGTAGGTTGTAATTACCCCCTTCAATTCAATGAGTTTTCTCTACTCTATAAATGTCAAATAGTTTGATCTACCACGTGGCACATTCTTCCAAATCAACACGTCCTTCCTTTATTGTGTTGACTCACCCAACCACATGATCTCACTCTCACTCCCTCACTACAACACATATATAAATGCTCCCAAGCCGCCATTTTCTTTACTCCCCAACTCAAACATTCTTCCCAACTCCCAACTCTTAAACAAAAAAAAAAAAGGAAAAAATCAAAAAATTCAAAAGAATTTAGATATGGTGAAATCATCTATGAATCAAAAGGGGCAACAAACATCATTTTCCGAAACTTCTTCCTCTTCCCGCAAATATAAGGGCGTTAGAAAACGCAAGTGGGGTAAATACGTCTCCGAAATTAGACTCCCAAACAGTAGAGAAAGAATTTGGTTAGGCTCCTACGAAACAGGGGAGAAAGCGGCGCGTGCATTCGACGCGGCACTCTTCTGTCTCCGCGGCCCCACCGCCAAATTCAATTTCCCCGACAACCCGCCGGATATAGTCAACGGCAGGTCAATGACGCCCGCCGAGATCCAGGCCGCGGCGGCCCGTTATGCACATTCAGATCCGGTTCGGATATCCGGACCTTCGGGTCGGGTTGAAAATCTGGACTCGCAGTCCGATTCGATTTCGTCGTCGGATTTGTTACAGTCTCCTTGTCCTTCTGTATCGGATGGGGTGGCTCAGGTAGATAGTGAAATTACGGATATACCACTGGATAATTCATTTTTGGACCAGTTTTCGACATTGGGCACGGAGAATAATTATGTTCCGGATTTCGGGTTATTTCCAGGATTTGACGATTTCTCTGGCGATTTTTATATGCCACCCTTGCCCACGGATGATTATTGGCAGGATAATAATGAGGAATTATATACACAAGGTTCATATCTTTGGAATTTTTGAAAATTAAATTAAATTAATTAATACGTCATTAGATTTCTTGGTCAGGATTTCTGGATATTTTTGCTAATGGAATAACTGACCTTTCTATATTTGGAAATCCCACTAATATATGGGGATTCCATTTTATTTTAAATTGCTTTCCGTAAGTGGATGGGACAATTTTTGTGTGGCCATCAACTTATTTTCCCTTTTTCTTTTGATATATTTGATTCTCTTATAATTTTTGAGCTACGAGTTTTAGTTAGGTAGTTCAAAAATGGTCTATGATGTGTTGAATTTTGTAGTTTTATACATTGTGTATCATATGAAATAAGATAAAATTTGTCAGATTGTCAGTTTTTTTTTTTCCAACTCGCCTCGAAACGGATTAAACCCTTAGAAAATAAAAAAAGTATTGTTATTATTGTTATGATTACTATTGATTATTGAATGATAGATGATCTTCCTAAAGATTTCTTATATGAAAGCAAAGATTCAAATATGCATATATCTAATTAGAGGGAATGGGAATATAAGGGGTTGCTTTCGGGTTGATAATAAATAAATAAAGGAATGAACATCAATTTATCTCGACAGTGGAAATAGGGAATTCATAATATCTTAGAAAGAAAAAGAAAAAGAAAATGTTTTTATCTGATAATAAAAAAAAAAAAAGAAAATTACCGCTTCCCTTTGCTATTCAAATACTTATTTTTCGTATTAAATACGAAACACCCAAATATAAGATTGAAAGAAAAGTTATCACCACTACACATTTGTTTTATAATTTTATGAGGGCTTTTTCCCATAAGGTAATTAAATTGTCTATTAGCTCTCTTAGGAAGTAAATTATTAAAATTATGAGGGCTTTTTCCCATAAGGTAATTAAATTGTCTATTAGCTCTCTTAGGAAGTAAATTATTAAAAAATGAGATACATTTCGGTTTAAATTGTAGTTTATAAAAATGGATTTTTGAAATTTTGCACTCTAAAATTATAGAGTTTTGGCACTTTACCCCATGAAAATATAGAATATTGGGACTTTACATCCTAAAAATATAAAATTTTGGCATTTTCAGTTCAATTTTAAAAATTTTGCCCTCTGCATTCTAAATATATAATTTTTCTGATATTTTGCACCATAATATGTTTTTCTTTGAAAAAGGATTGTGAATGTCATCAATTGAGAGATAAAACTCTCATTTCTCACACACAACAATCAAACATGAACTTTTTTTTTTTGCTCTGAGTTCAGTACAAAAATAAATAATAGTGTGTGTTCTTGCAAATAAATCATAGTGCGGTTTCTTCCAGGTATCCTCTAGTTGGTTAAAATAAATATTGTGCCAACATTTCTAAGTCGGGATTTAAAGTGTCAAAATTTATATTTTCAAGGTGTAAAGTGCCAACATTCTATATTTTCAAGGTGCAAAGAGTGAAAATATATATATATTTTAGGGTGCAAAGTGCCAAATTATTCAAAATTATTATGCCCTTCCACCAATGAATATTTTCATAAAAACACACACTAGAGTGCAAAGTGCCAAATAAATTATATTTTCAAACTGCAAAACTCCAAAATTTTTAAATAAAGATGCAAAGTGACAATACCCTATACTTTCAGGATGCAAAGTGGCAAAAATATCATAAAAATAGAATTTTAGTTACATTTTTAGGTGCGTAAATAACACCGTACATACTAAGAAGACGTATTACACGTTTTCATTTATTTCATGACACATGCTTTCATTTCTGACAGAATGGTAATATATATATTAAATAGTTCATCAGAGAAGAAATTTGATTTCATAGATTTTAAATTAATTGAAGGATATAGATAAGTCCCCCAAAGTGATTATTTTGCTCAATTGACCATGCATTAGTTATATTGTCTTACTTTTTAATTTTTTTTAATCTACTAAGTTGTGTACGTAGTTACAGTTTGAATCAGAGAACACGTTAAATGTGTCCCCAATATAGTGACTCCAATAAAATCTGAATTTAAGTTTCAAAACCCTTCCACATATATTGTTGTCTTATATTTCAAGATCATGATTCAAGTCTATATTAACTTTAAATGCAGGACTAACAACTACCAACTTAGTCATATTATGGCGCGAGAAAACATTGTACCATGTAGTATGAAGCTATTTCATGGACCACAGCCTTGTCTAGATAGCCAGAAGAAAATATTTGAATTAGCCTTTTGAATTTGCAGAGGAAATAAGTCAATGTTATTTAAATTCGCCATGACTCATTTTGACTAGTTAATATTATCATGTAACTCACAAATTCTAAAAGGGCCCCTTCTACTACATACTCCACTCCTATCACTAAAAGTCCCTAAATTTCATTAGTAGCATTAATCGGGTAAGAAATCAAGATCGGATCTTAGTCTACTGATTATTCTAACCACAAAACAAATGTTCTCTAGTCAGGGTTCAAAGTGCTAAAATGTGCTAAAACTTGAAAAAAATGAGATAAAAATGCCCCACAAATTAATTAGTGAGGCCAAACCCAAATGAACGCAGCCTAAGGATATTAGACTTGTGGATACTGAACAAAATAATTATCTCAGAATATTTAATTTTACCTTAATTTGTTTCATAAAAAAAACAAATGATCATTTATGTGAATGATTGACTCCTTAAATTAAATCTAATAAGTATACATTAATATGTTTCATAAAATACAAATGATAATCCTAAATAATAATCCAATTATAGCATATGTATACTAGTCTAATAAGGATTAAAACAAATTCATGAAGAAATTTTAAGGGAAAAAAACTTCATTAAATACTGAAAAAATTAAGTTCACCAACTAACTAAACACCAATACTCATATTCTACCTCTAGAACCTAGAATAAATGAAAAGTAAAACCTACTTCCTAGTTCCTACTAATTGCATACTAACTAGTTCAAAACATAATTACTAAAAAGCTAGCAAACTGCCTCAACTAGAAGCCTCTTCGAGACGCCCTCAGCGCAATTTGTCGATCCAAACACGCTCTCCGTAGCTGGAACGGTGCAACTTCCTTTCCCAACACAAGCCTGCATTATCAAAACCGAAACATATGAAATCTTATGATAAAATAAATTCACAAAAAAATTTTGAAAGTGCAAATATATTAAAAAAGGGCAGGTATGAGTATGTTTACATTTTGGATGATGGAGAGTGCATCATTAGTAGCTTCACAACTGCCTTTCTCAAACGAGCCACAAGCTCCTTGTGAATCGCCAAAGCTAGCAAATTTGATGTCCGAGATTTCACGTCCATAACACGAGAGCTCCATATCTCTATTCTCGTAGGTACTACCACACACGGATCCCGGTCTAATTGTTTGGAAGTTCACAAGGGTTGGATTGCCTCCAAATTCCTCGAAAAGAACCAATTCATTGTCATCCTCTTTCATGAAAGATCGAGGAACGTGGTACCTTAATTAAATCAAAATTCATAAACATTAGAATTAATCAAAAATAATAAACTGTAGTAAAAAAAGTTCACCACTAACCATCTTTGAGTAGGTTGACCGCAATTTTTGACACATTTATTATTGTCATACGAGCCGCGATAGTCACATGGCTCGGTTGAGCAACCATCTTCGGCTATAAAACTCGGCCAGTATCGACCCAAACTATTACCATTAACCCAAGCAAGTCCTTTTCCTAGTCCTTGCATATCTACGACAACAGGGTCTTCACCTAATGGAGCCTTGAAGGTTGTCTTTAAAAAAAAAAAAAAAAATTAACAATTATCTTTACTAAAATAATTGTTTTATTTATATATATAGGTTGAGATTTTAATTTATTACCTTGTACCAAGTCATCAATTTGTTGATGGGTAGATTTTCAAATTGCCATTGAGATGCAAATTTTTTGTCAGCATATATCAACTCATTGTCTAATCCATTTAGACCAACTTTGTATGACCATTTGTGCTTTGACAAATCCTTAATGATACTTTCATCCCCTTTCTTCCCAATAATCTCAATTGGTCCAGGTAGACCGGTGTCTATCAGATCAAAACTGGCGCCATAATTCTGTTCAAAAGGGACGAAATTAGTTTAGTCACTTTAGTATATATTGTACAAATAGTAAAATCTTAAAGAAACAATTCATGAGTAATTAATTACTTGTAGTCCAATTGTAGCACTGAGTAATGTTAATTGATTATTTCCCGGATTGAACTTAATCTTCTTCTCAAAGACATAATTGAAAATTCCATATGAAGCCCATTGAGAACCTTCACATTAAACAACATTATCACAATTTCATTTAATTTAAATAAATAAGAAGAATGCTTAAGTGAATTTTAACTTGCTTACCAAGATATTCTCCATTTACAAAAGCATGCAATATATGTCCGGTACCGTTAACCCTAAGACTCATATCGTCGGTCCAAATAGGATCGTCCTTGTCGAGATTCACACTATAAAGAAAAAATGAAAACAACGAATACGTAAAATACAATTTAAAAATAACATACTTAAAAGAATTTGATTTAAATTGTGACACATACCTTGTCATGTACCAAAAATAGTCACTAACATCATTTGTGACCTTTTGGTCAATAAGTTGGCTAGCAGAAACTTGACCTTTTCCGAGAACGACGGTGTCATCGATAACTTGTGGCCTCCATGTCCACTTCAATGAAGCGGGTTCATCTTCGGCTTCGTTAATCTTCTTCACCATCACAGAAGTTTGAGTATTTACCTATACATAAACACACAAAAAAAATTATTAAAATAAACGAATAAATAAATATCACATTAATTAAATTAACACGAATAACTTTAAAAGAATTTAACTACCTTGGCTGTGTTATAAACTACGTTCTTGCAATCGGGAAGAATACTAACGGACCACGCTGGAACATTGTAGTCTACTCCTTGATAAGTTACGGTAGCATCAGTGGTCGTGTTCGTGTTACCAAAGAAACAACTTGATGTATCGTTCAATTGATAAATCGTAGCCTATAAAAAAACATAGTTAAATTAAATTAACATTTTGTTAAAAAATATTCATACAAAAGGAACTTATGAATTTATCAAAAATTATTACTTACATAGACGGAATTTCCGTAATCGATGCTTGAAATATTGCCGTAAGTTATCGTCTTCTCAATCGAATGGAGTATGCCATGAAGCTCCTTCAAGTGACCATATTTAGGTTGGTTCAAACTTCCTGCATTTACATTTTTGAACATTAATTAAAACAATATTTCATAAAAGAAATTTAAATTTTTTAAATCAAAATAGATAAGATTTTATTAGTTACCGAATTCATTGAGTGGTGCATCATAATCATACGATGTGGTAATGTAAGGACCACCAGCTGTTCTACCAAAGTTGGTACCCCCATGATACTAAATGTGAAGACATAAATATTTAATTAATTAGAATTATTGAATAAATGTATATAAATAGCAATTTCTTTAATACCATGTAATAATTCTGAAAAGTTCCTCCGTTCTGGAAAAAACGTGCAACGGCAAACGCGAGATCTTCAGCAGTTCTAAATGGATCTTTACCGCCCCAGCTCTTAAACCTTAAAATATAATATTTAAATGTCAAAAATATATATTTAAAAAAAAATAAAGATAGTTTTTAATTAAGAGTACTAACCATCCAGTCCAATTCTCTGTCCACATTTTTGGACTATTTTCATTGTTTGGTGTGAATTGATCGCAGTACCATCCATTGCATGTGTTTATCTAATATAATCAATATTAAGAAAAAATATTTATAATTTCTTATAAATTTTATTAAGAAATTAGATGAAAAAAATTTGGAAATTACAATTGGTTGTGGAGCATCATTTTCTTGGCACATGATCCATGGAATACCAATGTCTAGTGATTCAGCCATGTTTGCACACCAGTTCATGTATACTTTTCCAGCATCTCCATATGATGAAATAACATTCCCATATTCATTCTCAATCTATAATAAAATTGAAAATTAAATAATAAAAATAAGTATATTTAATAAATAAATAATTAAATTAACTACTTAGACTATTTTTAATATGTACGAACCTGGGCAAGAATAATTGGACCTCCTTGTGATGCAAATAGCTTCTCTTGTTTGACCATATCCACTATCAAAGTTGTGAAATTTTGCATCTCATCCTAAAAACAAATCACCATTAAAAAAAAAAAATATTGAAAATTTGATAATTAACATAAATGATTTCAAATTAATTACCATGTAAACACTATTTGCTGTCCGAATTTCAATACCGGGCTGATTGTGCAACCAAACGGGGAACCCTCTAATTAAACACATAAAAAATAATATTAATTAACATTAAGCATTAATTTAAAATATTAAATAAAATAAAAACATTATTCACTAAAATATTTAAAAACTAATATTTAAAGCTATATATATATAGCACGTACCCATAGTTCCATTCGGCACAAACATATGGTCCAATTCTAAGAACTGAATAAAGGCCTTCATCTTGAATTGTTTTTAGGAATCTTATGAGATCCAAATTTCCAGTAAAATCATATTGGCGACGAAGTGGCTCGTGTGCATTCCAAAATACATAAGTTTCAATTGCATCTAGGCCACCTTCCTTTGCTTTCCTTATCAAATCAGGCCACATCTATTAAAAAAAATACAAATTAACTTTAGTTAGACCCTTTTTATTAAAAAGGGGGACTCAATTTTATATTTAAAATTTGAGCTAAATGCAAAAATGCTCCTTGAGTTTTGCCTAATTATCGAAAATCCCGCTATGGTATTTTTATTAGCAAAAACCCACTCTGTTATTTATTTATTAATTAGCAAAAAGACCAATTTGAAATTCAGTCATAAAACATAGAAATATTGTTGTCAAATCTTTAACTGAACAGAGAGCGGTGTTCTTGCAAACCTCTAGTGGGAGTATAATTGTCATTCATTCCGGCTTGAAAGGGTTTTTTTGCTAATAAAATAACAAATGGGGGTTATTGTAAATCTTTATAGTTAATATAGGGTCATTTATAATCATTAAGGTAAAGAGGGGTGTTTAAGCATTTTGAGGGGGAGGTATGAATGTCATGTCAGTCTGGGTGGATTTTTTTCGTAATAAAAATAAATACGAGGTTTTAGTGGGAGTATAATTGCCATTCATTCCAGCTTGAAAGGATTTTTTTGCTAATAAAAAAATAGAGGAGATTTTTTGCTAATAAAAATAACATAGGGTGGTTATTGTAAATTTTTAAAGTTAATATAGGGTCATGGATAATTATTAAGGTTAAGATGGTGTTTTTTATGAGGGGGAGGTATGATTGTCATGTCAGCTAGCTTGGGAGGGTTTTTTTTTTATTAATTAAAATAAACACGAGATTTTACTAATAAAAAGTAATAAAAGAGGAGTTTTTAATAGTTCAACAAAGTAAAAGGGGTAAATAAAAAACCAGACTAAATTTATATTGGTTAATTTTATTTACCTCAGGAGTACTTCTCGGATAGTGAATTGAACCGGAAAGGATAATTTTTCTTTCACCGTTGATTTTGATGGCTCTTCCATCATGTGTAACTTCAGTAGCAGAGATGAATGCAGTAAAAAATAGTAGTGAAAAATAAAGAAAAACTAAATTTGAAGAATTCATTTTGGTATTGCTGATTAATGAGTGGGACGAAACCTAAAAGGATTGAATATATATATAGGGGGGGGGGGGGATCAATAATGGATAAACTTATAAGATTTGTTTAGATTAATGTAAATAAAAATTTTAATTCTTATCTTTTAGAATTTGAAATAAATGGGACTGATATTGTTTCATTTAAGTAGAAGAAGTTTAATAGATAAATGCATGAAGAAGTTTAAAAGGTAAAGAATCCTGAAACAATCAAAACAAATCAAGAATTTTGATTCTAGTTTCTTTAATTGGTTTTGTCTCGGAATTGAGATATATCATAAGCAATTAAGATAAGATTAAACATTAATTTCTTTTATGATAAATAGATTAAGCATTTAATTGGAGTAATAGATAATTAATTTATTTATTACTCCCTTCTTTTTTTTATTTATCACTTTGACAAAAAAAATTATTTACTTTTATTTATCGTTTAAGAATTTTAATTTAAAATTAATGATCTTTTACCAATTTGACCCTTCTTACTTATCATTGAATTAGATAATATATTTGATATATACAACCCCAGGAACTAATGTCTCGGAATTGAGATATATCATAAGCAATTAAGATAAGATTAAGCATTAATTTTTTTAGGGTTTTTTTGCAAGTTAACTTCCTGTAATATATCTAATGAATAATGTACCTCCCCGTGAAATAAAAATAGGTAATTTAACTCCCTGTGAAATGAAATAATGAGCAATCTATCTCTTTGTGATATAAAAATAGGTAATTTACCTCCCTGTGAAATGAAATAATGTGCAATTTTACTCCCTATGATATGAATTAATAAGCAATTTAGAGGGAGACAATGTGCTTCTTTTATGACATCATAGGGAGATATTTTATCCTTTTTCTTATCACATGGAGTTAAATTGCCTATTTAGGAAATTAAAAGGAGGTATTTGCCATTTTATTTATCACAAGGAATTAAATTGCCTATTTAGAATAACACAGGGATGTAATTTGATATGCACTCATTTTGTTTTATGATAAATAGATTAAGCATTGAATTGGAGTAATAGATAATTAATTAATTTATTTATTACTCCCTCCATTTTTTTTATTTATCACTTTGGCAAAAAAAAATTATTTATTTTTATTTTTCGTTTAAGGATTTTAATTTTAATTTAATTTTTATTTTACCCTTCTTACTTATCATTGAATTAGATACCAATTGATGCTAAAATTATTTGATTAAAAGGATATTTTAAAATTTTTGTTTCAAAAAAATGGTTATTTATAAAAATTTTAATTAGTGTGCAATCTTCCAAAACGACAAATAAAACAAAAGGAATGGAGTATAAAGAAGTACATTATGAATATGGAACTAATTTTTTTTTTTAATCATTAGATGTCATAATTAATGTCATCGAAATGTATTAAAATCTGAAAATGCTATCTATATCAATATCATTGTACAGGAAGGTGTAAAAACTATTTAATGTGTTGATACAAGAGGTTCATGGAATTTGGATAAAAATAAAAAATATAGACGGTGAATACATCAATACATGACATTAATTATTGTTAAATCATAATCTATTCAATAACACATGCATCACTATTATATGAAAATCAACTCAATAACTAACACATACTAATAATAAATTAAACAGAATGAATTATGGCGTCATCGGCTAGATTTTGAATAATTTACGATACACTGTATTTTCCATTATAATTTCAAGAGACTTTCGGTGAAAGCATATTTAATTACATGAATAAAATAAATCAATGTTAAGGTTTGACCGAAGATTTAAAATTTAATTCTACATACTTAGTAAAAATATTTGGTCTGTGGTTGATTAGCAACAGAATTCCGTATTATTTTCGAGTTGCAAAAATGTCAGTATATTTACATTATTTTTTATTATTAGTAATTATTTACCACTTGCAAGCAATGTTTTAAAAATCGGATTGGGCATCGAATCAGTAGTCTTACTGATTATTGGTTAGATCGGTTTAACCGTTTTAACCATTGGTTTAATCGATGTGACGTCATTATAATATAATATTTCAACTTAAGTTTTAATGTATGTAATCATCAATTATTTAAAAAAATATATTATTCATTTTTTCAAGTTTAATTCCATAAACCAAATGTTTATCTCATGATCAATTATTTTTCCTACAAGTTTTGAGTTAAGAATGAATAATAGCAACAAAAATTACAAATATGATAATGGAATAATTCAAATTATAATAAACACCATATCAAAAACAATATTTTTATTACTAACAACCTATAAAAAGAGAAATTATTGATGACTTTTGTCATTTATTTATGTAAAAAAATGAAAATACTTGAAGTTTAAGAAAAAAAATGACTTTTCTAATTAAATTGATGCACAAATATATTTATATAACTTATTATATAAAATTTTTTTTTGTTTGATTCAAAGTGAAAAATAAAAGAAGAGATGTGAGAGTATTGTTGAAATTTAAAGGTCATGGAAGAGAAGAAAAAATCCGTAGCGTAAACTCTTTAATTTTATAAGTAAACCATTGGTTCATCGGTTCACTGGTTCATTGGTTTTACCGGTTTTTGATCGATTTTTTCTGGTTCGAATTGGTCAGAAACAACGATGATTTTGAAGGGTTAACCAGATCGAATTGACAGCCGATTACCAATTAAACCGATCGAACTGGCCGGTCCGTTCCGATTTTTAAAACACTGCTTTGCTTGCAAGTTGTAGTGTACTTCACTAGCTGTTAGTGCAAGTAATCTTCGGAATATGAAAGATAAACTATACACATAAAAGAATGGAAAATTCTTGTACAAGCGGGCTTGGCTGAACCCATCCAACCACCAAGCAAGTGTATTGCACTTGCTTTGTGATTGGTCACTCTCCTTGGAGTTACATCCAATCTCAAAACAACACTTGCTTTTTAGTTACTTTAGGTTTGGCCAAACCCGGTTTGGGCAAGAATTTCCCTAAAAGAATTACGAATATATGATTGTTCACTTGAAAACTGTCAATAACCAACCTTCTTTTTATTATTAAAACCCCAAATTTTACCCTCAATTTTGTTGGTAATTTAAATTTAAAAAAACTAAAAAGTAAGAGGGTATTTTAAGTATTTTTACATTTATGCCCTTACATGTAGTGGTTGAGAGCAATGTTTTCAGAACCGATCGGACAGTGAATCGGTGAGTCGATTGGCCACTGATTTTACTGGTCGAATTGGTCGGACAGCTGGTCGGTCCGGATGACGCCATGATGATATAATAAATATATTTAATTTTAAAGTATATTTAATATGTATAAAATTTAAACATTATCCTACAATTAATTAAAAATGTACAAATATCTTAGATTATATTTAAATTAAATCATATAATATATATTTATCTAATTTATATCATAACGGATATGATACTAATTTGTAAGCTCATATAAATATATTATGATTATATTTGTTTATAAAAATTTAAAAGTATAAGTTAAAAAATATAACAAACTAAGAGATTAATAAATTTTAAAATATGATATGCATAAAAGTCTAATATTCAAAATCAAACTTGCATAATATATTGGTTTGACATTCAGAATTTGACACTCTCTGTCCTAAAAATAATATTGGAAAGAAATATCTTATAGAACAATTTTAAAAATTATTATTAGAGTATTAATTTACATTGATAATGTGTAAAATGTTAATTTGATTTAATTATCATAATATAATTTATAAACAATTTTGGCTACATGTTTTCTATAATTTATAATTTTTTGTATTAAAAGTTCAACAAAAATTATGTAGCTCAAATGATAATAAAATTATATTTCATGCAAGAGATCATGTGTTCAAGTCACACCTTCTACAAGAAATTCTAATTTTTTTTAAAATCAGAAAAAAAGAAAAATTGGGAATTCTGAAATTGGGAAATTCAGAATCGGGTTGAACCGGTCCAAATCGATTTTGGACCGATTCAACCCAGTTCAGTCCGGTTATTTAGTCAAACGATTTTAGGGGGTAAATCAGATCTGACCAACCTCCGATCCGCGGTTGAACCGGTCGGACCGATCGGTTCGGTCCGATTTAATGTGAGTTAGTGTTGTCAAATCATTACTATATGTAAGAGAGTATTTTTCAAAAAAATAATTACAATTGTAGAAATGGAGTATTATTTTGGGACATCCCAAAATAAAATAGTACTCGTCCCTTTTATTTTGCTCCCATGAGTTTTTTGCGTCTTTACATTTGTGGCCCTAAAAATAGTAGTAGAGAATAAGTGGTGTCTAATCATTATTTTATGTGAAAGGGTACTTTGAGAAAAATAATTTCATATTAGGAAATGAAATGATGTTCTGGACACTACTAGAATAAGATGAAATTTCAACGGAAATTTCGACAGATTTTACAAAAAATCGGTTGAAATTTCAATATTTCGACGAAATTTTCGACAGAAAAATTAAAAGGATGGACAAAGTAATAAAATTTAGGTATAAAGTAATAAAATTTAGGGACAAATGTATATTATGAGATATTACAATTAACACTTAAATTTTATAATCTATAAGACATTATAAACACTACAATAACCTCACATGGGCAAAATTGAAACTTTAAAGGGGTAAGGGACTAATTATATGACGCTGCAAACTTAAGGGAAATTTTCGTAATACCCAATACATACGTGAGGGAGATTTTTATAATTAAGCCTTACCTCAAAGGGTAATCCATAATTTATCGTGTTTACTAATATATGGATAACATACTATTTTCGGATATAATATATAGTCAATTTATCATAAAAAAGTATATATGTTGAGCATATGCATACATTAAAAGAATTTGATAAAATTCATAATTGTCCATATATTTCAATAAATATTGCAAGACAACGCATTCACATATTTAATTATTAACAATTTCATTTGTATAAGAATAAATTAGATAGAATTTTAATAATAATATTTTATGAATATAATAAAATTATTTAAAGATTTAGGATAAAATTAAATTTTGTATATTAATAAATTTAATTAAATTTATTTTATACTATATATTTAAAATTTCAATTTAATAAAGTTTATATTATATTATAAAATCCAATATTTATTAATAAAATATATAAACAATTATTTATTTAGTGTAAATAAAATTTTAGTACCACTTTTATAAATTATGAAATATTACAGTTAACGTTCAAGTTTTATTATTTATAAGATATTAGAAACGTTACAATAACCTTATATGGGCAACATTGAAATTTTTAAGGGGTAAGTGGCTAATTATAAAACATTACAAACCTAAGAAGAATTTTCGTAATACTCAAAACATAAGAGAAATTTTTGTATCTAGACCTGGGTATCTACCCTATTTACTAACGCATGACTTATTTTGATAACATACCATCTTAGTATATAATATAGTCATTTATCATTATATATCTATATATAAAGATTGAGGACGTAAATAATGTTTAGCATTAACCTCTATAACTACTACAATTATATTGAAATTTCATAGGATGATATGAACAATTGTAATTAAACTTAATATAATTATCACTAAAATAATAACGTGATAATTGAAAATTTGGAATATAGGCCAAAATATTCTCTTTTTTATTCCTAAATTGGGTTTGTTATCGGCCCAAGTTTACGACTCAATTTGTACTCGGTTAACACGATAGAGTGAAAATTAAGCTGGGCCCATATAGGCCAGCTTTTTTCCTTTTAATTAAGTATGTCAGCCCTTAAACTGGGGCCATAATAGGTCAACTTTTTTCTCTTTAAAAATTTGTCAGCCCAACTTAGGGCAGTCAATTTGGCGAATTTCAATTCGAATCCGATTCGAATTTGGATTTTAATTCGATTAGTCATTTGATGGACGTGATTCGATTATAAAAGCATTTAATTCAAAATACATGGAACAAAGATGGATCTAGACCGATCTGATCTATTAATGATCCGTATCCGTCAATAAATAACAAAAATTATATATATAAATAATATTTTTTTAAAATAAACAACATTAATAATATTTTGCCATCTGATTAAGATAATAATAGTTAATAATTTATTCATATATTCTATTTTATGCATATTTGCATCTAAAAACACAATTATTAGCAGACAAAATTGAGCATGTGAGCAAACCTAAATAAAATCTTAAAGTTAACAAATTTATTTTAGAAAAAAAAATACATGTTTAATTTTTTTAAATGGTATTTATGGTCACCGAAAAAAATTGATATCCGGCCGAATCCAACCAAGTTCCCTCAAGATTGAATTTGTGGCAAGTAAGCTTGAATTTTCTTCCATTTTTGCATAAAATAATTGGGACAGGTATTTTTTGTTAAAACATACTAAGCATAGTATTTTTTTTTTTTTAAAACACCTATAGATATTCATTTGATAATATTAATTTCTTTTGAACTTCATTAATTCAAGCAAAATTTTAACTAAAATCAAAACTATTTTTCAATTTTTGATTCAAATTTAGAAGCATTCACTGACTTTAGTCTGAGCCCACAAAATAAAACATCCAGAAAGTGATTCTGTTTAGTAAAATTCCTATAGTCCCATTTATCCGGAAATTTCTTTTTCTGAAAATTTATCGCAATATTATATTTAAAGATGCAGTTATCTTCTTTGAATAGGTTTTCGCCCCTTTTCTAGATTTTTTTTTTTGGGACAACAAACAACATCTACTTATTGCAAAGTTATGTACATGCCACAAGGAGAGGAAATAGAAAGACTCTAAATACAACTGACTCTGTATGTGCAAAAAACTGAAGCACACTGTTAGGCTGGAGTAGAATCACCAAGTATTCTTAGATTCTGTATGTGCAACCCTCTTTGAGATCCATAAGTAACTACAAAAAAAGCTCCCAAATTTGCCAAAAAATCCGCAACTGCATTCGTCTCCTTATAACAAAAGGCAAGCTATACATGTGAGAATGGAGTCAATATCCTTCGGATGTCCTGGAGGAGATTGGTGTGGAGTTTGTTCCCCACTTGTAGCCTGCAAACATCAAAAAACAAAGACAGGGAATAGTATTTACAATCAAGTGGGAAATATATATCTAAATCTTGAGCCATTCTTAATCCTTCATGTGGTGCCCAACTTTGTGATTAGTTGAAATGCCTATATATGATCAACAAGATGAACAAAAGCACCCTCCAAATTACGAATAATAAACTTATCTCGGCTTTCCTCGGATTACCAAACGATGATCCGTCAATATTTAATTTGAACATCTTAAAGTAACTACAGTTGAAGTAAAGTTTATAATAATATGCCCTAGTTGAGATTGAGTGATATTGACCATCCTTAAATATTATGGGCCTGTTTGTTTGGTGTTTGGGAAAATAGTTTGAGAGAATAATGGAGGTTTATAAAATAATCTCGATTTGCGTAATGTTGTTTGTTTGGGTTTTGAGAGAGTGATTTGAAAAATAAAGTAGGTTTAGGTTATTTTTGGAAAAGTTAGATTGTAGGTGTAAGATATGTAAGACTTTATTTTCAAATCATGTTTGTTATCTGAGATAAATTGTGTAAGAAATATGTTACTTTATGCCAAATCAAGGTAGAGTTTGTATATGTTTTGTTTAGAGATAAGAAAATTGTTTTTTGTTTAGCTTTTGAGAGAGCAGTTTGAGAAAATTGAGATATGAAAGATTTATTTTAGAAAGTAGAAACCATGTTTGTTTGGAATTTCATTGATCATTACTGTTAAATTTAGCATTAATGTCATTCGCATTCCTGTATTTCATCAAAAATGTTTGAATTGTCAACTTTCTGCATGATGCCTGTTGTAGGACCTCAGGCGCTACCACTTGCCCCAAAACCAATTGGTGTTAGGGAATGCGCATACCCTTCCCTTATAGTGCATTCATGCAAGCGCCCACGATATTCGATTGTGGCTCCACCCGCACACTTAGTTTGGGTCTCCATCCGCACACTCAGTTTGGATGCCACAGGACAATTGCTGTCACCCGCACACTTAGTTTGGGTGCCCAACAATCTCCCCCTCAGCAATTGCTCCTGCTGGGAATCGAACACGTGACCTTGGCTCTGATACCACTTGTAGGACCTCAGGCGCTACCACTTGCCCCAAAACCAATTGGTGTTAGGGAATGCGCATACCCTTCCCTTATAGTGCATTCACGCAAACGCCCACGATATTCGATTGTGGCTCCACCCGCACACTTAGTTTGGGTCTCCATCCGCACACTCAGTTTGGATGCCACAGGACAATTGCTGTCACCCGCACACTTAGTTTGGGTGCCCAACACCTGTCAACATTTTTAAAACAATAACTACAAACTCGTGATAAGTGATAACTCTGGGAAAACAGTGTTATCAAGCCTATTTTCTTGACTCATTCGATTACTTTTATTAGAGTTTTGGTAGAATCTTACGCAATTTTAGTTAGTTTTGCGTTTTGTTCGCTCGAGTTATTAGTTTGATTGTTTTGTGCATGAATTGAGAAATTTTCTTATATATCGTGTTCATAGTTGTAGGCCTAAACTAATGTGGATCTAAGGACATGATTGAATGTGAAGAACAACAAATAAAGATCAAATGAAGTCAAGTAATACAAGAACAAAGAAGGAAAAGTTGTCAGAAAAGTTTTTGTGCACTCCAAGGACTATAAATCTTTCAAGGAAGCTCCAATGAAGTTGAATTTCGATTAGGATGTAGAGGAGAGAGTTAGCTACGCTAGGAACTTTACAGATTTTGATTTGGAGTTTGTAGCTGAAAGTATGCCACTTGCAAAACTATTGCACAAAGCTGACGTGATTTTCAGCGGGATTTTAAGAGAAAACTGGGGCCAAAGTCTCCTACTAGGACTCAACATGGTAGATCTATTTAAGGACTTCTAGGTCACGAAATTACAGATCTTTGATCAGCTTTACCCATATTTTTTTCATAGAATACACGTAGAACATCAAAGATCTACTTAGAGAGAGATTAAAGAAGAAAAGATAGAAGTCCTGAAGATCCCCCAAGCAAGAAGAATACAATATTGAAGATCTTTATTACGGATTCATCGTTTTGTCTATAAAACCACATGAACTTAGATTTGTTTTTCTTTATTATTTTTCTTCATATATTTATCATGAACTAATTCTTTAGGATCTAGTGTATTTATGAAACTATGTTACTTTGATTATTTTATTAGATTATTCGTAGTTAGGGACAATTCTTGTGTTTGATTTAATTTCGTTGTCTATATATACTTGCAACTTGATTGATCACCTAGTTGTTAGATTTAATATTCTTTTTGAACTTGGAAAAGGGAGATGAAGATTAGATAGAAATTGAATAGTGAACGACTCTTATGATAGGAATATACTTAAGACGTTTATACCCGTTACATTAGGTTCATGTTTAATGCTTTGTGTTATTTATGAATCGCCTAGGAATAGAGTTGATATGTATAATACATTGGATTCTTGCGTAATTCTGAAGATACGTAGGAAAATACTTGAATCCTCGGGTAGTACTCTTATCACCACAATAACTACAAAAGTCTTAATTGAGCAATCGAGAGATAACATAGTGGACTATAACCCTAGGTTTCTCTTCTCGTTATTCGAACTCAATCGAAATACTTAATTAGTTAGCTAGTGTACTTAATTTAGTTAAAAACCCAAAAATATAGTTGAATTAGGAACCAAATTTAAAGTAAATTAGGAATTAAAATTTGGTAGATATTTAATTAAGTCTATGTGGAGACGATACTCTTATACTTACTCTTTATTACTGGTTCGATACGTGCATTTGCGTTTAATTGCGTGTATAAAATCCGCAACAAGTTTTTGACGCCGTTGCCGAGGACTTGCAAAATCTATTTTCCAATATTTATTTTTGATTTTTCTTTTGGTTGGTTCTTAGTTAGTTGTTTTTTTATCGCTCTTTTTTTTGGTATGAGTCATATCAGTTATTATTTGCAGGTGGACACTCGTATGATTTGTGCCCACTGAATCCCAATTCATGGTTATACGTGGATCACTTTTAGTGTAGCCAGTATGGTCAGAATCTTCACCCCAACAACTACAATTCAGGATAGGGGACTAACCCAAATGTTCCATGGAGCGATGATCTGGATAGTGATCAATACACGAACTTCATGATAACCAACTCGTTCATACCTCCAAGCTATCAAGAGTATTCCCAACCACAACCAACATAACCAAATCCTGCATTTATGGAGACATTCAACCATTATATGGTGGAGGCGAAAAAGATCGCAACTAAAAGTGAGGAGCTATCTTTGATTATAGAAGAGACATGCAAATATTTAAGAATGGGTAATCACCTCAAGATTCACTCTTGAATGAAGAGGATAATTCGATATTATCAGATACTAAGTCGAGCGTGACAGATTCTTTTATTGTTGAGAGTGAAATAGAGCAGCCACATATCAATAAATTGACAAGTTTCGATGTTCGTCATAACGAGGAGATCTCGGATGCAGATAAAATATCTTAACCATTTCGGAGGACGAAGACATCAAGGGAGACATGGAACTCGACAATTCATTGATGTTGATAGACTTGATTGACGTAATGGAGATAGAGGAGGATACAATTGAGTTTGTCATACATCCAATTTATGATTCAAAAGAGGCTGGATTTTATTTTGGTGTGGATGAGATATTGATAAGAGATGCGCAAAAAGAAAAGGTTTTGGATGAAGCGAGCTACAATATGCATACCCCTCCTCAAAGTGCGACTTGGATATGAGTTGGTAAAGATTACAATAGATTTGAACATGAGGATAGAGCTTGTCGATTTGATACGAGGTTCAAATTTGTACCAATTGAGCTTACAAGGGAAATACCAAATTTCGGGACTACAAATAAAGCAAAAAGGCCCGGACTCATTCTCGATCCGGATGGGACCCTATTGGATTATTGGCCACCTTAAAAAGGAAGTATCAAAGTCGAGCTAAGGACATAAAATTAAGCGCTTTTTGGGAGGCAACCCAAGTTTTATTTTTCCTTTTTAGTTTGTTTGTGTTTTGTGACTGGCTGCGTGTTTAGTTTTTTTTTTTTAGTTTGTTATGAGTGCGGATACATCGATGTTCTGGAGAATATTACAAATCCGACAAAGAGAATGACACGTCAAGGTGGAGGCTAACACGTATTTGCAAAGTTCCAATAGCTGCAGACCATGGATCAAATGGATTCAAGCCATGGCCTAATTTTTTTTAACTACAACTTGATAATTTCCAGCAGCTTCAGGTCATGGCTCAAATGTTTGAAGATTTGAGTATCTTTTATTTTAGGTCTCAAGCCTAGGTGACAAGGGCATATAGCCCAAAACTCGAACCTTATGATAAATTCAAACTTGAAAATTTGAATACATTTGGCTTTGATGTTGATAAAATAACTTGTGGGGAAATAAATAAATATATCAAGAACTTTGTGGATTTGAGGCTTGTTTAAAGACAATATCTTTAAAGTGATATTTGCCCCCACTCGATTGAGTTTGTTAATGGGTTTGAAGTAGCAAATCACTCCCAGGATACAAGAAAACCACTTAAAAGATAGATAACAATTCTAAACTTTCTCTCTAAATTTTTCTAACAATTGTGTGCTTTAAGAGATGAAATAAAGTGGAGGAGTACTAATAATTCGTTGATATATAATTCTCTTGCACTACAACTCTATTTATATTATTCTTAGAGTTGTAATATTTCATGAATCATTGTGGCTTATGTCTGTTCATGAAAAGATGCATTTTCTACTTCACGGTTGCCATGGCTATCCAAAGAGTTGTTTATTTATTTACATTGTTTCGAAAATACATGTAAATATGTGTAAGTCTCGTGAATTAACTGTTGATAGGAAACAAGCCATCTATCCATTTTTCCTTTAAAATCAAGAGACATTTCATGATTTCAAATTAATTACTACAACCCCCCACAACTTAACATAATATAATAACAACCTACTACTTATCATAATATAATAAGTCTTATTTAATAATATAATTTATATAAATTCCAACATTTGATTCAATATATTGATTGGCTTTGGTTCAATGTATTGATTTTGAATCTTGAACATATATGGAGGTCACAACTGAATGTTCATGAGAAATGAGAAGAATGAAAAACCATGATTTCTAACTTGTTAAATTAAAGAAGGTATCAATCTTTGAGTTGATGATAAAAAATTGTTAAAAGATGTTAAATCAAAAGGTTTCTTGCAATGCCTATCTATTGTCTCTTTAATCAATTAATAATGTTGAGAATTGATGATGATGCCTACAAACATAATAGGCATTTTACGTAAAATTGTGCAAATGGAGTACATGTTATTAAAACAAATATTTAACAATGCTTAGTTGTAGGTTAGTGAAAACTATTGGTTGAATCCATTGAAATCCAAATAGCCTCAAAATACAATCATAAAATGAAAATGAAAAATTGATAAAGTGAAGGTAATGCTTCATTAGTAATTATTCTCCTTACTATTGATAAAGTGAAATTCCAATAAATATATTTGAGTAGAGGACCCATTTGTCCTAAAATATTTGGAGGAAATATTTTAACACCAAAGTTGTGATTGTTTCCACTTGAGTGAAACTATATTCATGTGAATTGAACTGTCCCTATTCCAGTCCAAGCTAAACGGTAAATCTATGTTCATGTTCACCTTTGGCATGAATTGATAATATGTTTTTAAGACATGCACTCTATGGATGATTTATGGATAAAAGCATGTGTTTTCATTTAGAATTCTTTTAAGAATATCTATTTTAATATTTTGTCTTATCTTTTAGCTAATATTAAGAAACTGCGAAGGTGGAAAATTTTTGTATCGACAATTTGAATATTTACAATTATTAGACTAATATGAACTTGAATAAAGAGAGTCCAACTATCTAAAAGACATTTTTCTTTAAAAACTTGCTATTTAAGTTTGCACCCGAAGTTGCGACATTTTAAATTGAGAAATGAAATCCACGACTAAAAATTAGTTATCAATTTTGGAGATAAAGTATTAGAACAGTTCGAATCCTAAATTCTTATTATGTCGCAATAATGTGGAGAGATTTGAAGAAATACTACCATTTGAATTATGGTAGTTGAACAAATTAAACATTGAAGAAAAATCATAACTCCTATTATGATTGATAAGCATTCCCGAAATGGATACAAATATGAATATAAATTATTTAAATTCAGAAGTGAACATACATGATTCATTCTCATAAATGAAAGGCATGTACAATAGACATTGCTAGGATTTGTACATGGCCAAGTTTTTGTTATGCATTTCATATAATGATTTCATTACTCAATGCAAAATGATATAGGGATAAAAATTGAGAAAAATAAAGTTATGCAAATTGATTCTACAAGGGGATCAACATGACACTTGTTGAAAGAAACATTCATCAAGTGAAAATGAATTACTACGATGTCATTGACATTCTTGATGATAAAAATTGAATCACTTAACATAAAATTTGGATGTTGATAATTTCTATTGAGATAAGTAAAGCTAATAGTGATAATAAAAATAATAGTGGTTAATATGAAATTAAGTTTATGACATCACGTTTTGTGATTAAATATCTGAATTTCTAATATGATTTATTATATTTCAATTATTTATTCAAGTATGATAAGAGTGAATGGTAAAAATATATATGATAAAAGTCAGTGTATGGCAATTCATGTTTAAAATTAAGATTATATATAATCATGCTTGAAATGTAAATATGATCTTCTCATGTTGTCTCAATTATGATTATAAAGAAATTTTTTTTAATGAAAAGAAAAAGAAATGTAGAAATATTTATGATATTATTTATGCCTTTATTTGTATTAATTTATCGAATCCTCTCTCTCTCTCTCTTGGTTGGGGTTTTATCTCATGTCTTGATTAAAGTAAAACGAAAACTAGTTAGGGTGAGTTTGGCCTAGCGATACGAGAAGCAATTATAGGAGAATTAATTTTACTACAATTAATTTTGGTAATAACGAATTATAATAAAAATTAATTATAGAAATTTTGCTTTTGTATAATAGTTTTTGCAAAAGTATCACTTCAGTAGCTTTTAAAATATGTTGATTTTTTGCTTCTCGAGATCCCAGAAGTGATTATGATCTTGTGGGCCAAACACCATGAAAATCACGATTGAGCAGAAGTTATTTTTATAATCGGGGCCAAACACTTAAAAAATCACAATAGAGATCTATAAGTGATTTTAAGAGCTCCAACCGCTAGGCCCAACTCACCCTTATTGTCGTAATTATTTTATTTAGATTAAATTATTCACCAAGTTATGAGCTATATGAGGCTACTATGATGAGATTCTTGAGCTAATGAATTCTTCATAATAAGTAAAAAACTTATTTGTTGGATGAAGATGAAGATGAAGTGCAATGAAGCTAAGAAGATAAGGGAGAGTTTTGATGATTTCCAAAACGTCAAAATCAGCTAAGTGTGGAAAGCTTAGGTCCCTTAGAAGAATTTTGACCAAGTAAAGAAGACATCAGAAGGGTCCAAAATTCTAAGCCCAGAAGACTACTGATCTTATGTTGAAACAGCAATCAGAAGGGTAGACCATCAACTGACTCAAATCAGATTAGTTCAGAGTTTGATCAGCAGGGTATCTATCAGAAGGGTTGTTTTGATCAGCAGAGTAGAAGAGATCAAGAAGATAGTCCAACGGTAATAAATGCACTTGGTGTAATAAATGCTGTAAGAGAAGGGTAGTAATGGCAAATGATTGAAGATTATTCTCGGATCAGCAGGTTGCATTTAATGCAGCTACAGGAAAGTACAGCAGAAAGTAATGTAGCAGGGTGCCGTTCTGAAAATTGGGCTAAGGCTATGGATTTGATTTGTGATTTCCTTCAACGGTCATATTTTCAAATCCAAGTATAAATAGAGCTGATTTCAACGAGCGAGACACACAACAACATTCTGAGATTTTGTTTCCGAAGCAGAAATTTCTCTAAGTCTCAAGAAGCTCAAGAACAGCTCACTCGTCTGGTGAAGTCATCTGTTGACAGAAACCAAGTTGAAGCCTAAAAGAAAACATTTTCTAAGTGAATTTGTAATAGTTGAGTGTTGTGCGGAGTTCAGATCCATCTTTGTGAGTGATCTAACTTCAGAGGATAGGTTTTCTGAGTGATTTCCTATTGTGAGCTTACAGCCTTTTCATTTGTTGTCTTGGTGTAAGTGGAGAAATATTGTAAACTTAGTGTTTATAGTATAACCTATAATCTGTGTGATCTGGAAGAGTGGACTAAATGATTTTTATCCATATAACCACTATAAAAATTCTTTGTGTTATTTTTGCATTAAGTTTTCATATTTCAAAACTGCATAAGTAAACACTTTGAATTACTTTAAAGATTTTGAAGGAGTTTTTAAACTGGGGATAAAATCTTTAAAAGACTTAGTCTACTTGTGAAAAACACTTACAAATTATCCGCTGCAAGTATACTCTTGTAAAACTAGTTTTTGCTGAAATCAGCTAAGTTACTATAAGAAGAGTGGTCACTCTGCTGTTCAAGATTTGTTCACGATCAGCTTAGTCAGCTTACTGTTCTCTATAAGCTTAGTCTGCTGACAGACGACTGAAAAGTTTTTAAGTCTAAAAATTTTCAGAGGTCTATTCACCCCCTCCCCCCTCTAGACCTCATCTGACCACTTGGGACCAACATTATTATTTTTGTTAACCTCATGTATTTATGACTTCAATATGGGGATTTTATAAAAAAAAATGTGTTTGTACAATTAAAACACATATTATAGTAAAACAGAAGTTTACTTATACCCTTTGCACTTAAGTAGTAGTGACTTGCGACCCCCAGACACCACACTGGGGATGACCTATACCCTTTGCACTCTTCGGTCTGAGCTGTTAATACACAGACTAATAGATAAAAAAAATTACTTATCAAAATAAATTTGGCATGACCGGTAAGATCATCCCAGATATGCTATGATGCAAACAATTTTTTTATTGAGAACTCATATGGATCTTCACTGAAGAACCAGAAAATTCGTCATTTTGTGTTGCTTGTTCTCAAGGTCAATTGATTACTAATTCATGCCAATTAAGAATGGGTTAATCTATAGCATTTTGAAACACGTTCAATGTGATATATGTGGGTCCACTCATCCTCTGTGTAGATTTTAATAGATGCATCTATTACAAATATGACATGTGTGTTTATTGTCAATATGCAACCTTGATGTTTGCAAGATTACGTTGGGATTTTTACGGGAAAACGAGCCTCAGGCAGTGGAAATATAAAACTTTTTAGGCTCTCCTTGAGATTCTTGTCAGGATACAATCCGGTATATATTTAAACTAAAATAAAACAAGAACATATAAACAGATCTAGCTTATACCTCGTTCCTAGCACTTCCAAAGCAACTCTATATCTGGATCTGTGCAGAACTTTGACAGCAAAATCACCCATTTGTTTCTCCATAAAGTGGATTTGCAACTTTTGTAAAACGCCCCAAGTATTTACAAGGTAATATATTGTGTAAACTTTAAGTGATCGTTTAATTCGCTTGATAGTAACTCTTCATGTTACCATAACAACAATCGAGTCATCAATAATGAAGTTGGTTGAAAATAAACTTAGAAACAAATTTGAAGACCAATACCTTGTGGATTATTGGATTACATCGTAAAGAAAATTGTTGAGAATTTTTGTACTAATTTAACTTAAATTAATCTTATGATATAAGGCTGTGTTCGCTTGGCATAACTGTAATTGGGCCAATTGCTAGTTTGGGCCAATAATTAAGTCAGTCCAACTGTTAATTAGCCCAATAAGTCGAATTTGGGCTGACATTTCAGTAATGTGTTCGGATAACCCGATTAAGAGGAAATTTCCATAACGCCCCTAACCAAATTTATGGTCGTTGATTCACAATGGTAAATTAAAGCCGTTGGGTGATCTTCGGAGAAATAGAACATGTCTAGTGTTTGTCTCATATGTTTTAATTGTACCCACAGTCCAATTCTTTGTTCTCTCTCTTGGCCCTTTGCAATTTTGTTTGAATCTCCTCCATAATACCTTGCTTTCAGTTGTAGATTTGGATCTTAGACATTAATCTCGTTCATATTACCTGGTAAAGTCAATTTATTTTCTTAATTTCCTAGTATACGGTGTAAGTGGTACTAATATGTGGTTTTTCATTGTTTTTGTGGTTCCTCATTCATCTCGAAGATGGAAACGAGTTCAAGCAGTACTGACCGCAGCAACAACACGGGTGGTGGTGTAGACGTTCCCGGACGTACGTGCCCTTGTGGAACAACGGTCCGAATGTTCACTTCTCGAACCGATAAGAACCCTGGAAGGCGTTTTCTCCGTTGTTCTGGAGTTGGGGTGAGTTTATTCATATTTTATATTATTATTTGAATTTTGCATAATTCATTGTGATTAGGTTTCTATTCAAGACAACTTCAATTATATTATTTACTTTTGGTAGATACGTACAATTTGCATAATTTCTTGAATCCCCGAAATTGATAGCAGATTGGATTAGATTGCACTTAATATTTGATATCAAAAAAAATTTGATAACCAGGATTTAAAGCATAAAAGCTGATTTGAATAAAAACTTTTTTCCACTTGAAAATGCCTTCTTGTTCGAATCCACTGGTGTGGGAATATAATTGACTTTTTTTTCTTACTTAAAAACTGATTTTCATTGTAATATTGAATAAGATTGGTTTATAATTGGAATATAAATACGTATGTACAACCATTTTTCTTGTATTTGTGTTGATGTCTAACTTTTAAATATTTTTATTGGTTATTTAGGGGCAAAGATGTGAATATTTTGAGTGGGTTGACCCTATGTGCCATCGTGTTGAAGCAATAATCCCAGCTTTGTTGCTACTCTTGAATCAAGTAGAGGGTGATAATAGGAGGATTGAAACAGATAACATCCGGCTGGAGGATCAAAATAGACTTTTGAATGCTTCCCTTGTGCACTTGGAAAATGAAAACGAGGCATTGCTTTACAAGATAAAACTTGTAAAGATCTTTGCTCTCATTTTCATTGTTGTCTTAGGATGGTTTAACTGTTAAGATGTGCACTTGTTAAAGTTTTCCGACTATGTTTAGGTATTGTGCATGTTTATGGTATTTGGTTGCAACTGATGACTTCTTTTTGGAGTAGGATTATATGTTGTATTGATGTAACTTATGTCAATTTTTGTCTATTTTGGGGAATGTTTATCTTGGTTATATGTGTTTTTTGAGTTTTGAATTTTCTCATAAGGTTTGTATATGTTAATGCTGGATATAATATATGTGTGATGTTGTTTGGTTTATCCTTGTCACATGCTCATGTGTTTTGTCAATATTTGTTGGGAGTATAATGTTTGTCTTAATGGGGAATATCATATATTCACTAATCATTTATTACATGTCATATCCCCATTTGACTTTGCTAATAAATTATCCTTGAAAACTGCAGTTTTCAGTGTGTTGTCTTTTCAACTTTTAAATGCATAATTAGTGTGCAAGAAACCATTAGCTCAGAACAATAACATATTATGGTAGGTAACATTTACTCTAAAATTGTTACATATTTTAGTGGTTGGCAATGAAGCATACCAACCACACCATTTAATTCACTTGTCTTTCAAGAGTCTTTAGTGTTTATATATACCTACAAATCTGATGAAACAAACATCCAAACTCAAGGAACTTCTTCATCAAATAGTTATTGGTAAGTTTTTTCCCTTTCATGTTTATATTTTTCTTTTTGATCCGTTTTTAATCTTCTTTGAAACTGAACTTGCCTCTGTTTCTTTGTATTGTATACTGCAAGATGTCTCTGACTAGGAGACTACGTGGTGGTTTGATTGCCCGTTATGATGGGTTCAGCCCTGAGGAACAATCTTACCTCATTAATAGACTCCATGCAACTGCCAAGTTTGGTGTCCATATACGTCATATGAGTGCTCTACGCAATATGTTACACCGGATTTCTGTCCAGATATATGCTACTTTTAATAGGAGGTTCAGCCTCTATACTATGCGCATGAAACTTGACTCCATCCGTTGGAGCTACGTGGACTTCACGGAGTTTCTGGAGACCCCTAGGGTTGACTACGACCAAGGAACTACAAGGCTACGATCTCGGGTGCATACTGGAACGTTATAAGTCCCGATGTAAGAACACTTTTCACTTTATTTCATATTTTAAATAACTTTTTAATCACTTTTATTGCTCTAAACTATTGGATCTTCTTGGGTTATGCAGACTGAGCCGGGGAGCTATAGGCGCTATAGGGTTTCTGGGGAACCAGACTACATCAAGATGAGATATATATTTGACATCCAGAGATGTGCCACGTTCCCACCCGATGTCCTTGGAAGCCCTGGTTATCCCATTTACATCCGTGCCGATGATGAGGATGACCTTGCAATCGTGCTTCCAAATTTGGATGAAAATAATCTCCCTGTGGATGAGGCCCCCCTCCCTTCTGTGAATGCATTTGATCAAAACAATGAAAATCCACTTGCTATAGTGCCGTATAAAGGTGGCTTGGATGGTGGGGCTGGTAGGGATGTGAATGGGAATGCTTGTGGTGGACTGTGGAATGTGGACTCGTTTGAAATTAATTATGGGTATATGTACTGTTTTAAGTTTATCTAGTATGGGTTGTTTTGTTTGAACAAAGATGGGGTGTTGTTTGTAGTTTTTAGGATTTAAGACAGTTTCGAAATGGTTCATTATGCATATTTTGCCTTACACGCATACAGGCCGACCTTTTGCCTAGTCCAACTAGGCAATTGCCTGGGGCCCCCAACCTATATATGCATTATAGCATGTATATATTCTAATCCACCTTGCCCAGCCCAAAATGAAAAAAAAAAAAGAAATATTAGCCCAACAAACTACATTCTGCCGATGCGCCACTCCAACTTAAGTTACTTCAATTTTTTTTAATGCAAATAAATATTGGCGGCTCTTATAATAGTGCGATTAAAAAAAGATCAAGAATTCCAATGGTCAAGTTGAAATATCTCTTTTTTTCCCCCTTAAATCAATGTCATGTCTTCTTCTTCTCCAACTCTAAGTCTCCTGTTGTTTCTTCTTCTCTAACTTCAACTGTCCAACAAAATATTATTTCTCCACTCTCTATACTCTCTTTCACAATTCTCTTGAATCCAATAAATTGAATTATTTTTTCTCCATTCTCTTTCACAATTTATCAATATCGAAATTGAATTTCAATCTTTTATTATCATAATTTCCTTTCTCTGGAGATTTCAATTGGGATATTGATATTTTTTCCCTCTATAAAATAAGGTTTGTTTATATTCAAGTTTTTTACTTTTTAATTTTGTTCTATTAAATTATAATTTTAATTCACTAATTTTTGTTTTCATTTATTATATATTGTAGGAAAACCAATGCCTCAATTTCTTTGAGGAATAGCTAAAGAGTTGATCAATCGTTGGATTGTTGAATTGCTACTTTTCAGGTGTATTATCTTTTTATTTACTATTTATTTGATTGATTTTTGAATTATGATGTCAAGTAGAAAATACTTATCTGGTTGTCAAAAACGTAAGAAACAAAAGACGATAGAAAAACTAGTTCAATCTCATAAGGGAGCTTTAGATAAATTTATTACTAATAAGAATGAAAATGATAGAAATATTGGTGCTCAAAACGATAATCATGTTGATGTGCAAAATGAAATCCTTATTGATATTCAAAGCGAAGATATTGTTGATGATCAAAATGTACCTATAGATATTGAAAATAAAACTCACGTCCATGAAGAAAACGAAAGAGATCAAAATAATATTTTTGCTAATGATCAAAATACAAACTTTGTTAGTGAAGATAGTGGAAGGAGTAGTTAAGTAGAAAGTTAAATTGAAGGTTCTATCGATGAACTTGATCCGGGAAATTGGGAAAGTATAGATACAAATTTCAAAACTTTACTAGTAGAAAAGGGCCCTATTAGAATCACTAATATAAGTTTTCCTAAAGATAGTGATGGTAGATATTTTTCTGAACTAAGTTATAGTAGAAAATTACCTAATGGAGAGACATGTGATAGAAAATGGCTCGTATACTCAAAAAGCAAAGATAGGGTATTTTGTTTTTGTTGTAAATTATATAGCATTATAACTACTAAAAGTAGAATTTTTAGTGTAGGAGTTAATGACTGGAAAAACCTAAGTTATACATTAAAAACTCATGAAACATCTAGTGAACATATAAATAATATGCATAATTGGATGACTTTAGAAGTGAGATTACAAAAAAATAAGACAATTGATCAAAGTGTTCAAGAAAACTTAAAGAGAGAAAGAGAGCATTGGAAACAAATGTTGAAAAGAATAATTGCAGTTGTTAAAGCATTAGCTAAAAATAGTTTGGCTTTTCGTGGAACAAATGAAAAAATAAATGAAAATAACAATGGAAACTTTTTAGGATTAATTGAAATGATAGCAGAATTTGATCCTATAATGCAAAAACACCTTAGACGTATTAAAGATGGTGAAATCCGTTCTCATTATCTAGGACATAACATACAAAATAAACTAGTGCAAATGTTAGCAACTGAAATTATAAATAAAATTATTGAAAAAATTAAGTATTTTTCTATTTTGCTTGATTGTACTACGGACACAAGCTATCAAGAACAAATGTCACTTATTTTAAGATGTGTAGATATATCTACCAACCCAACAAAAATAGAAGAATTCTTTTTAGATTTTTTAAAAATACATGACACAACGGAAAAAGGTATTTTTGAGGAACTATTGTTGGGATTCGGTAAGATAAACAGTCCTAGGCACAGCGGAATATAAATAATTTTTAGGACCTCTTACGGAATCTTGCCAGGATACTCTCTAGTTGTATATATATGAATAAATAAAACGATAGTATAAGTTTGCACGTTATACCTATCTCCTTGCAAATCCAAGTTGGCAGTCAGCAAAACGGACTCTGAAATTCTCCTCAACAAAATCGACCCAAGCTCTGCAGTAGCGCCCCACGTGTTGCGCCTCTACGGTTTGATATACCACAATTACACGAAAATAATAAATCTTGATCAGCTAGAACACAAGATATATTATGATCTAGGATTTAGGAACGATTTTGGAACAAAGTCGAAAACGAAAAATTCTTCCAAAAGGAAGACAGGGTTCGGTCGACTACACAGGGAGAGGGGAGAGAATTTTTGCTCTGCTCAATTTTTGCTTATGGAGTTGTGTGAAAAATAACTACAAGATAGCTACTTATAGTTATCTCCCTAACCTAGTCCTATCAGGACTAGGGCTCTTCTCTCCTACATGGGCCATGGCCCTCTTTAATTAGAAGACCAAGTCTTCTAATTAATTCATGGCCCAGTTAATTAATTTTGACCAGGCTTTATTTAATCTCCCAATTAAATAGCCCAATTAATTAACTTAATCTCCCATTTAATTAAATCAGACTCTAAGTCCATTTAATTAAAATCCCTTCTAATTAATTAGATCCAACTTAATTAATTAATCCACAAATTAAATTCCAATTTAATTTATGATCCTGATCCAATTTCAATTGGATCCCATTTTGTTCCAATTGGGTCGACCCAGTCGACCCATCCATAATAATCGACCCAGTCGATTATTCACCCAGTCGACCCAGTCGACTCGGTCGTTCTTATTTCCTCGCTTTCGCTTCATGTGTATTGTGTATGCCCCCGTAGGTTCACCACATAATTGGCCGTGGGTTATAATTAAATATTATTTAATTATTCGAGTAAGACTTACTCTAAATCAATTGAACACTCTGTCGATTGATCATTCCAAAATTAGCACCTCTGCCAATTTGGGAATTCTCCCACACTCCACGGTCGATGTCCAGCCACAAGCCCATGGAGCCCAATCACTGGTGAATTAATTCAGTGAACCTTTTATCATTTATAATTTTCATATACGACATAATCTCTCCATCGATCAATCTCCCAGTCGAGACTTAAGGGTATGGTCTTTCATCGGTTTCCCTTTTCTTTTTGTATTGACCTTATGCATTCTGGTCTCGAAATAATTCTCTTTGACTTAACCTTTATGAGCTACTTACATAAAGCCGTCAGATACCTCGGCCGAGGATTTTACCAGAATTAATTTCTCACAGAAATCCATAGGAGAATTTCCCAACCTATCAAGTCGGGTCAATGGATCCTTTGTTGATGATATGAATCTGCATACGAGTTCCTCTATACCCAATATGAGTCCACAGAGACTTTCTGGTGATCCCCAGTCAGTCGGAACTCATATCAAAGCATAGACGTTCTCGCACCAGATAAACCCTATCACCTCAAGTAGTTAGGGATCGTTCCTCGTATACTATTATAAATTTGGAATAACTTCAACCCCGATATGCGACTACCGCTTTCATGGTGAGTTATTTCCTAATTGGGGTATTCAGTGCGCTTGCCATCCCAGCAAGCCACCCACTTATGTGTATCGACTATCCCAGTCACGCTCGTGGACCCCAGCGTCCTCCAGTTCATCGGAGTATACACAATAGTGAGAGTCTAACCGAATCCGACGATGTCCTATCTCGATTGGATTCTACGACTCTTGAATATGTTCTAGATCACGGCCTTGGAGATCAGTCCACGGGTTGTCCCATAGCCCTGTGATCTAAGGACTTCTATCCTTATGCGTAGATAATTATTACATAAGATAAAGTTGACCATATATATAAATGCATTTATTAATCCAATCGAATGGTCCTTTCAATTAAATGCAGCCAAAATAGTTGGCTTGCAGGACACTATTCTATCAATCTCCCACTTGTACTAAAGCCATCTTTTCACACCTCTGATTCCCATCTTAGACAGATGTTTTCGGATGCCTTTGAGGCAATGGCTTAGATAGCGGGTCCGTCGTATTATCCCTTGAGGTGACACGTTCCATCTTTATGTCTCCTCTACCAATGATATAAATATCAAATGGTATCGTCTTAGTTCGTGCTTGGATTCTGATGAGATCTCGACTCCTTCGCTTGCGAGATAGCTCCATTATTATCACAGAAGATAGTAATGGCTCGACAATGCTAGGTATCACATCCAATTTCTGGATGAAGTTTTTCATCCAAACACCTTCCTTTGCTGCTTCACTCGCGGCAATGTATTCTGTCTCGGTGGTTGAATCTGCGGTAGTGTTTTTCTTGGAGCTCTTCCAGCTTACCGCACCACTATTGAGGCAGAACACGTATCCAGATGTCGACTTGAAGTCGTCTACATTACATTGGAAGCTAGAATCAGTATAGCCTTCCAATTTCAATTCTCTTCCACCGTATACCAAGAACAATTCCTTAGTCCTTCTCAGGTACTTCAGAATTGCCTTTACTGCTATCCAGTGCTGCTTACCTGGATCAGACTGGTAGCAACTTGTAACGCTTAAAGCGTATGCTACGTCTGGTCTCGTACATAACATACCATTCATTATGCTTCCTATTGCAGATGCATATGGTACTCGAGACATATTGCTTCTCTCTTCAGGCGTCTTTGGGGCCATAGACTTAGAGAGTGCAATTCCATGTCTCATTGGAAGCAATCCTCTCTTGGATTCTTCCATATCAAATCTCTTCAAGATTTTATCTATGTACTGGGAATGGGAGAGGCCCAGCAGTCCTTTTGATCTATCTCGGTAGATCCTTATACCCAGTACAAAGGATGTTTCTCCCAAATCCTTCATTGAGAATTGTGTAGATAACCATGCTTTAGTTTCGGACAACACTTTCACATTATTTCCAATGAGAAGAATGTCATCAACGTAAAGCACCAAAAATTCAACTGTACTCCCACTGACCTTCTTGTACACGCAAGGTTCGAACATGTTTTTGATGAATCCAAAAGTTTGGATTGTCTCATCGAAACGAATGTTCCAACTTCGGGAAGCTTGCTTCAGTCCATAAATGGACCTCTGGAGTTTGCACACCTTGTGTTCATCTCCTTTGGATGTATATCCTTTTGGTTGCTCCATGTAGATCTCCTTGTCAATGTCCCCATTGAGAAAGGCAGTCTTTACATCCATCTGCCATATCTCGTAGTTATACCACGCAGCTATGGTCAGCAAGATTCGAATGGATTTAGGCATTGCGACGGGCGAGAAGGTCTCCTCAAAGTCAATTCCAGGTCTTTGACTATATCCTTTTGCCACTAATCGCGCCTTGTCGGTTATTACCTCTCCGTTCACTCCAAGATTTCGCTTATAGATCCACTTGCAACCCACGGGGGCCACTCCCACTGGTGGATCTACCAAGGCCCAGACCTTGTTTGAGTGCATGGAGTCCAATTCGAATTCCATGGCTTCACGCCACTTTCTCGAGTCTATGCCTAGCATAGCCTCTTCGTAAGTCCTTGGGTCGGTTAGAGACTGTCTAGTCTCACGCAGCAGACCGTAGTACCTTTCGGGTTCTCTACGTTGTCTTTCTAACTTACGAAGTACCGGTATACTTTCTGGTGCACTTTCATGCTCATGTTCTCCCACTGCCTGTGGTGATGGGTCGGCTTGATTGACCTCTTCGGCCTTTTCAGCTTTAGTGACCTCATCTAGTTCTACGTTGTGTTCCTTCTTGCCTAGCAAGAAACCCTTCTCCAAGAAGTGTGCGTTCCTTGAGACAAACGTAGTTTATCTTGTAGGATCGTAGAACTTGTATCCTATAGAGTTTTCTGGATACCCCACGAATTGCATAAGATGGACTTTACATCCAACTTATCTCCCACCAGCTTATTCACATAAGCGGGAGACCCCATATGCGCATGAATGCATATGAAGGTACAATACCAAAACTCATATCACGTGATATGTTTTGGATCTGGCTTCAGAGATACTTAGCTCAGTATCTTCGATTTTCTCGATCAAGTCTCATTTGTTTGAATAAGGAATTTCATGTAAGATTTCTTAATGGACATTTACATGTCCAGAATGCTTGACAACAGACAACGTTTCGAGCGGGTCTTACATTTCGAGAATCTAATTCTCTATTAAATAATCAATGGCGTACTGCCAATGCATGTTTGATCTTAAATAAATCTCTTACATGCTTTCATTGATTAGGCTCTCTTCGTTTATTCCAAAAGTAATTTGGAATTGTACATCACAACGTACTTTTACCCGTGAGGGTACTAGAGACGCCTTATCTCCCACTAATGCTTTAGTGTTTCTACACACTTTTAATGGATTAAATCCATTGCAATTGTTTATGCCTCTTGGTTGCCTAGCAACCAACTACTAAATCTAATTTCCATTAAGCAAGATTCGAAAGTCGGTTACTATGTACAGCATCCCAGTCAAGCTCGACCCAGTCGAGCTCAGTCTTTTAATCTTTTAATTAGGAAATATGTTTCAGTATTCGTGTATCACCTTTCGGTTTTTACAACGACTCAAGTGTGTGAAATCTTGATTATTTATATCTTATTGACTATGCATATTTTATTTAGTCGATATATGATTATCCATACTCATTTGCTTATGTACACCTTTTGCGTATAAATCTTATAGCGCAATCAGTTCCAACCATTATGGAACTATCACATCCCTTAAGACAATGGATGGTATAAGCAAATTCCAATGATCTAAATAATTCATGGCTTTAGATGCATTGAATGCATCAATGAGTGCTTCATCGGGCATCCAACACCCTTATGCATTACTTTAACCATAAGGTTAAGTTCAATAAAATTTAATCATCCCTTATGGGATGAATAGGTTCAATTCCCTTTTCCCTTGATCTTAATCCATGGAAGAATCATTTTGATTGACTTTTCAACTTATCATCCTTACAGAAAAACCTCCAAGGTTATTTCCCTTTAGAGAGGATACATTCCTCTTCTTCCATCTCTCGAGCCTTTTGAGGCCTTTTCACAAGATGTTACATCCCATTCATGGGAGACTTCATGTTTGCCTTCAAGAAAATTTGGGCTTGAGAACCATCCTCAACCCTCTGGTGAAACTTATCACCTTTCTTATTTGAAGAGTAACTTCGAAAAAGGCAGCTTGGTGAAACCTATCACCATTCCAGTCGAAGTGTAACTTCGAAAGGAAAAACAATGAAATCTTTGTAAGGAGATTAGTCCTTGATTGGACTCGAGAATAATTTCTCAAGTTTCGAAGTCATTCAAAATTCATTTGGGTTCAGTCAATTTATTTGATTCAAGTATGATGGTAAATATTCATGGATACATAACTTATGATAAACTATCATAAACATGACGATAAATACGCGGCAGATTAATATCAATGCATAATTTACAAACATGGTTTTCATTTGTAAATTACTCCCACTATTTTTATCGAATACTTATGCCCCCACATAAGGTTCGGGAAATAAAAATTTCCTAATGGGCTCAAGGCCCAAATGCAATCGCTCAGTACCCACGACTCGTTGGCCATACCAATCGATCCACTTGGTGGGCGATCACGTCGCCGGTTAACCATCCCAGCTAACCCTTGAGTTCATTCAGCCTCGGTTTTCGTTATGGACCCACGACTCGTGAGACATCCATACTTACTCGCGTTAAATCATGTCCAATACTCGTGAAGAGAAATAGTTCAATCCTAGACGCCCCACGACTCGTGAGACAGCGCCTAGAACCTTGCTATCCCCTTCCTTGGCACTAAACTGTGCATCGAGGCAATAGACATATCATCTTCCTATAGCTCGACCCACGACTCGTGAGACATCGAGATATATTTGTACAATATGCCTAAGACCTAGTAATTGGATAGGCTCGGACCATAGACACCATTCATATGCGCCCGTTAATCGATTTAATATTCTAATTGAGTTTTTTAAGTTCAATTGGAGGTTTTAAGTTTTCTTCGTGCGAGGTCTCATCAGATTATGCTTTATCTTGTTTACGTGATCTATTCTAAGCATGCAAGACATACATCAAAGAATAATAGTAAACATATATCACCTAGCATTGCACATATGATTGGTCGATTGCCCATCCTATGCGATCCATCACGAGCCATGTGATGGATCAATTGGTCAGTCTAGGGTGGAAATTAAATGTCCTAACTATTACAATTTACAAACCCATACATCATGGGCCTTCTTGTAATATCCACCTTGATTGGGCCTCCATGTAATGAATTGGGCCTCCATGTCCTCCAAGGTAATGGGCCTCCATGTGGATCTCCAAGTCTTCATGAGGTCTTCTTGGCTCCAAGCCTAATCTAAGCCTAGCTTATAAAAAATAAAGGCCCTATTCTATTACATTCGTTTGCGCAAGCAAGGGCACCAATCAGACCCATTTAATTACAACCCATAAAATAAATAAACCAAAACTACACAGGGCTTAGGGGCAAAATCGACCAATCCATATATTCACTCAAGAACATGCATAAATTCACATAAGGGCATAAATGTAAATTTACCGACTCGTTTAATTTTAATTCACAAAAATTATCCAAGTTAATTAATTTTGAATTAACAATTAACCTCTAAGATTAATTAGCTCTTACTTGAGCTCTAAGTAATCTACAAACCTTATCTTGATAAAGTTGGTTAATTAAGATAGTTACAAATCTTCCAAGATTACTATCTTATCCAAAACTTTAAGTTTCCCAATTTTACAAATCTCCAAGATTCTCAAGATAATCCTATTTTGAATAGATCAGTTAACTAAGGTAGTGTCCAAATCCACCAAGATTTCTACCTTATCCAAAACTCCAAGTTTCCTAATTTAATAAGATATCTAAGATCTTTAATCTTGGTAACTTACTAGAATAGATTAATTTTAATTAAATCTCTTCTTACAATTGAAACTCTAAGTTTCCTTGTTTAATAAGATCTCTAAGATCTTTAATCTTGGTAATTAATTACAAGACATTAATTTTAATTAAATGTCTTATATTAAATGAAACTATAAGTTTCCTTGTTTAATTAGATCTCTAAGATCAATCCAAGATTCACCAAGATTCCATAACAACCAAATCTCCAAGATTTTGTTCAAGATTATCCAAAATTCTGCCACGAAAATTTTTGGATCACCAAATCATGTCCGTGGTACGTACGGTTTCAAGTTGACTAAAAATCAACATTTTGCAATTTACCAAATAAAATTGCAATACATGATATTGCTTCAAAATTTACGTAGCCCATGCCAAATTAAAACAACATGCATGCTTTTACACACATGTCACGTGAACTGTGTTTACAAAAGAAAATCAAGAATTTGTGCCGCATACCAGGTCGACTTAATTACTTTGTTTTCCTTTTGTTATGTTTTAATTTGTGTTTGATTACTTGATTAATTAAAATCAACAGTTTTAATTAATTCAATCCAAAATAAAAATTAACACGATAAAATTTTCGAATCAAAATTTTATATTAACTCTAAGTTAACAGATCTATGTTCTAAAACATGCAAAGTTAAAGAACTAGCCACATAAATCAAACATATGATTTAAATCACAGAATTTGCAAATTCATATATATACAAAGCCTAAACCTGGCTCTGATACCACTGTTGGGATTCGGTAAGATAAACAGCCCTAGGCACAGCGGAATATAAATAATTTTTAGGACCTCTTACGGAATCTTGCCAGGATACTCTCTAGTTGTATATATATGAATAAATAAAACGATAGTATAAGTTTGCACGTTATACCTATCTCCTTGCAAATCCAAGTTGGCAGTCAGCAAAACGGACTCTGAAATTCTCCTCAACAAAATCGACCCAAGCTCTGCAGTAGCGCCCCACGTGTTGCGCCTCTACGGTTTGATACACCACAATTACACGAAAATAATAAATCTTGATCAGCTAGAACACAAGATATATTATGATCTAGGATTTAGGAACGATTTTGGAACAAAGTCGAAAACGAAAAATTCTTCCAAAAGGAAGACAGGGTTCGGTCGACTACACAGGGAGAGGGGAGAGAATTTTTGCTCTGCTCAATTTTTGCTTATGGAGTTGTGTGAAAAATAACTACAAGATAGCTACTTATAGTTATCTCCCTAACCTAGTCCTATCAGGACTAGGGCTCTTCTCTCCTACATGGGCCATGGCCCTCTTTAATTAGAAGACCAAGTCTTCTAATTAATTCATGGCCCAGTTAATTAATTTTGACCAGGCTTTATTTAATCTCCCAATTAAATAGCCCAATTAATTAACTTAATCTCCCATTTAATTAAATCAGACTCTAAGTCCATTTAATTAAAATCCCTTCTAATTAATTAGATCCAACTTAATTAATTAATCCACAAATTAAATTCCAATTTAATTTATGATCCTGATCCAATTTCAATTGGATCCCATTTTGTTCCAATTGGGTCGACCTAGTCGACCCATCCATAATAATCGACCCAGTCGATTATTCACCCAGTCGACCCAGTCGACTCGGTCGTTCTTATTTCCTCGCTTTCGCTTCATGTGTATTGTGTATGCCCCCGTAGGTTCACCACATAATTGGCCATGGGTTATAATTAAATATTATTTAATTATTCGAGTAAGACTTACTCTAAATCAATTGAACACTCTGTCGATTGATCATTCCAAAATTAGCACCCCTGCCAATTTGGGAATTCTCCCACACTCCACGGTCGATGTCCAGCCACAAGCCCATGGAGCCCAATCACTGGTGAATTAATTCAGTGAACCTTTTATCATTTATAATTTCCATATACGACATAATCTCTCCATCGATCAATCTCCCAGTCGAGACTTAAGGGTATGGTCTTTCATCGGTTTCCCTTTTCTTTTTGTATTGACCTTATGCATTCTGGTCTCGAAATAATTCTCTTTGACTTAACCTTTATGAGCTACTTACATAAAGCCGTCAGATACCTCGGCCGAGGATTTTACCAGAATTAATTTCTCACAGAAATCCATAGGAGAATTTCCCAACCTATCAAGTCGGGTCAATGGATCCTTTGTTGATGATATGAATCTGCATACGAGTTCCTCTATACCCAATATGAGTCCACAGAGACTTTCTGGTGATCCCCAGTCAGTCGGAACTCATATCAAAGCATAGACGTTCTCGCACCAGATAAACCCTATCACCTCAAGTAGTTAGGGATCGTTCCTCGTATACTATTATAAATTTGGAATAACTTCAACCCCGATATGCGACTACCGCTTCCATGGTGAGTTATTTCCTAATTGGGGTATTCAGTGCGCTTGCCATCCCAGCAAGCCACCCACTTATGTGTATCGACTATCCCAGTCACGCTCGTGGACCCCAGCGTCCTCCAGTTCATCGGAGTATACACAATAGTGAGAGTCTAACCGAATCCAACGATGTCCTATCTCGATTGGATTCTACGACTCTTGAATATGTTCTAGATCACGGCCTTGGAGATCAGTCCACGGGTTGTCCCATAGCCCTGTGATCTAAGGACTTCTATCCTTATGCGTAGATAATTATTACATAAGATAAAGTTGACCATATATATAAATGCATTTATTAATCCAATCGAATGGTCCTTTCAATTAAATGCAGCCAAAATAGTTGGCTTGCAGGACACTATTCTATCAACTATTAGAATTAATTAATGGTTTTGAACTCAACATCGATAACGTGAGAGGACAAGGTTATGACAATGGCTCAAACATGAAAGGAAAAGAACAAGGTGTGCAAAAAAGATTATTAGATATAAATTCTGGAGCATTTTACACACCGTGTGGTAGCCATAGTCATAACTTAGTACTTTGTAATATGGTCAATTCTTCTCCTAGAGCTAAAAATTTCTTTGGAGTCATACAACATATATATACCTTATTTTCTAATTCTCCTAAGAGATGGAAAATTTTAACGGATAATGTTAAAAAATCAACGGTTAAGCCATTGTCAAAAACTCGATGGGAAAGTCATATTGAAAGTGTTAGAGCAATTCAAAGTCAACCAGTAGAAATAAGAGACGCTTTACTTGAATTGGCAGAATCTTGTGAAAATCCTAAAATAAACAATGAAGCTAGAAGTTTGGCCACTTATGAGATTCAAAGTTTTGAATTTTTACTTGACATGAATATTTGGTTTGAAATATTAACAGTTGTTAATTGTGATAGCAAAAGTTTACAATCCAAATATATGCACATAAATTATGCTATAAGTCAAATAAAAAGTCTCGTGCCGTTTTTAGAAGAATATAGAGAAAAAGGATTTAATTCTGTTATAAATGTTACTAATGAAATTGCTATAGAAATGAAAATTGAACCAATATTTCGTGAAAAACGTATAATTCGTAGGAAAAAACAGTTTGATGAGACCTAAAATAATGATGTTACATTATCACCTGAAGAATCTTTTAGAGTTGGGTATATTTTATATATTCTAGATCGAGCTATTTCTTCTATTAAAATCAGATTCGAACAATTTAAGAATTATGCAAATATTTTTGGATTTTTATTGGATGTCACAACTCTAAAGTCTTTAGATGATAAAACTTTGAAAGAACATTGAATGAATATTGAAAATTCTTTAAAACATAACTTAATATCAGATATAGATGGTTCTGATCTATACTATGATCTAAGAGTTTTATCAAAAGTTTTGCCTGCCCATATATGTAAGCCAATCGATGTTCTTGATCATATAAAAGTATTTGATTCTTATCCTAATACGTGTATTTGCTATAGAATAATATTCACTATACCTGTAACGGTTGCTTCTTCTGAAAGAAGTTTTTCAAAATTAAAATTGGTAAAGACCTATTTACGATCAACTATGTCACAAGAAAGATTAAGTGATTTGGCTATTTTATCTATAGAACAAGATATATTAGAGAAACTAGATATGAAGATATAATAAACAAATTTGGATCTAGTAAAGTAAGAAAAGTAAAATTTACATAATTTTTTTTTTCAATATAGGGCCCTGATTTTTTACTTCGCCTAGGGCCGGCCCTGCACGCATAATGAACCGTTTAAGATCTTTATTTATATTTTAGTTGAACTATGGTAGGCTTGTAAACATGATTTCTGAAATCATGTCTTTTTTAAAAGTTATGATATTGTGTTTGCTGGTTTTATGCTATTTCAAATTGTATTTGTTGGTTTTTTACTGTTGATTATATAGTTCACATAGACACAATATTTGAATGATTTGGTGTTAAATAATGTGAAATTGCAAAGGTTCACATGCACACAATATTAGAGAGCTTGTACTGATTTTAAAAAACTTTGGAATGTAGCATTTAACACTGTGTAGTATTTGATTTAATTTTTTTTGGAAGTTCACGTGTATTGTAAAAAGTAGAGTGCATCACTCGCATTATTTATTAGAAATTGATCATTTCAGAATATTTTGGATTGTGCTTTGCATTGATTTTGGCAGGAACAAAATCTCTTTCAGACATGTATGGTTATGTCACAAAAGTAGTGTAGAATACAACCTTTAACATGGGGCTGTCTACGGTTCCTCGAGTTCATTATTTGAGGAATCGTTTCATCCAATAAAATTCTGACACATGCTCACATGTACAATACCTCCATATTTAGAATACTTAATTTAAAAAGACTTTTTTACACTTTTTAATAGTTTTAGTTTAACAAATTAAATTTTAATTCCTTCATCCATAAAAAAATTCTTCCCATCTTCATCGATATTTCTCCTTCTCCCAATTATTGTCCCTCATTTCTCCAAAATTTGAATTCAGTTGGCGTCCCCGGTACACTCAAATTTGTAATAGTGTAGGTCGACATCTTCATCTTTCCAATTCCATCTATTGATTACATCTAATTATATATTAGGTTTTTTTTTTATTTTTTACAAAATTGGGTCATAGGGCAGCCATAGTACTCTAGGTTGACATCTTAGTACTCTTGGATGATTTATTAGAGGAATATTACTTGTTCTATTGTTACTTTAAGTGATACTACTTATTTTCTCTATCTAATTTTGTGTTGTATATTAGAAGTTATAAATTTCTTCACCCCTTGTGATTTAATTTAGCAATCTCATTTTAAGGTTTAAGAAAGTTGATTAGTATTTAGAAATTAGTACTAGCTAGTTAGAAGAAGCTTCCCCTTTAGTTTGAGTAATTTTATCATTAGAAAATTACTCAAATTATTAATGATAAAATTACTAATTTGAGTTTTCAAAACTGGCATATAAAGAATAGATACAAATGAATATTTATTAAGTATTTACACAATCTAAATGGATAATATCAATGAATGAACTTTAATTAGCAATATAATTCAACTAAGGCTGCGTTCAGTTGGTGGGATTCTTTAATCAGCCCAATTCATTAATCGGGCCATTAAATTAATCAACCCACTATTTAATCATGTGATCGGCATATTAATATGGCCCAGACTACGAATTTAGCCCAATAATTAATCACATGTTCGGTTGGCCCAATTACAAATATTGGACAATTTTACCCCCGGATAGTCATCGGATCCGACCGTCCATCTAACTCAATCGTGGTCGTTGAGATTGGGGTATATGATGTGTTAATCAAACCCTACATCATCTCATTTGATTGTCCCCTTTCTCTCCTCGCGGCGCATCTAGGGTTTCTGAAATTGAAATTAATCAGCTCACATCATCTTCTTTGTTTCTACTTTGTTGTTCTTGAGATTAAATTTGAGCTTCAAACCTCTATTTCATCTCATTTGTTTTTGTATTACACGGATCCAACTCAACGGCGGCGCATCTAGGGTTTTTTTCGTGAAAAAATTCATTCATCCCCTGGGTTTATGTTCATAACGCATTGTTCGAAGCTTTTTCATCCTGCATCACAGTATTTGGGGTTTTGGGTGTATTTATTTGGTTTCTCGTTTAATTATTGTCTTTTGGGTTTCTCTTTGCCCTCATTAGTTTCTTGATTTTTTCGGCTTTTAGGTTTCACGATTAATTTTTTTTTTCTGGCAGGTATGGATTCATCTTCAAACTCAAGAATACGTTTAGGGTCTGCCCACTGCTCATGTGGGTATCACTTGAGGATTTACACCTCTTGGACGAAGGAGAATCCTGGTCGTAGATTTGCTCGCTGTCATAATTTAACGGTATGTCCGTGATGATTGGGGTTTCAATTCGGTTTTATTGGTGTTTGTGTAGGGTTTCAATTGTTTAAACTTTGTGTAGTTTATATCATTATGATTTCTAATGAAACTCAATTGTTTGATGTTAGGATGAACGGTGTGATTACTACGAATGGATTGACCCCATGATGTGTGATAGGTCACGCATTATTATTCCTGGATTGCTGTCACGTGTTAATCGCATGGAGGCTGAAAATGCTCGTGTTATGCGTGACTTTGATGAATTGTCTGCTCAAATGCAAGTTCTTGTTATTCAAATACGTAATTTGGAGGCTGGAAACATGGCATTGCGTCGCAAGCAAAAGCTTGCGATGATCTGTGCTATGCTTCTGTTCCTTTGGTATTTATGTGTATGATTTGCTCTTGATTGTTTGATGGATCTTGCTGACTATGTGTATGATATGTTCTTGATATTTTGTTTTATGTACTGCATGTATCTTAGGAGTGAGCATGTAGAATTGACTGTAGTATGTACTAGTTATTTTGGAAATGTAGTTGTTGAATTATATTTGTGTAATATTTGCTTCCATGAAGTCATATGTCCTCATGTTTTGATAGGGCCAAAATATTGTGATGCAGCTTTGTGTGTTCCTTGTGTTGTTCCTTATTTCCAAAATGCTATGCTCTTGTGTGCTGATTTCATATCTGGCAACTAGTGAGACTTATGTTGGCTTGTAGACAGATCATATGATGATTGGTATTGATGTTCTGATGGTCTTGTACATTGGGGGTTCATATGATGATGTTAATATGATTTTGGGTTTAACAAAAATGTTTGTTTGCCTTGCTATATATGGCCTGTTCTTTGCCATAATTTAATAAAAAAAATTTGGGCATTGCTTCTTTCCAAAATGTGATGCTCTATTCTGATGATGTCCAGAGGTGGTATTTATAAAAAACATGAACAACTGTTGGTAGACCAAATGATGTTTCAATAAACATGTTCTGATGGTTTTGCATGCATACATGTTCATATGCTCATGTTTATATCAAATATGTGTGTTGGTGCACTGTTGAGTATTCAATGTTGAGTATGTGTTTACTCTTTTGTGTACTCCATCACGAAAGTACCCTCTTATTTGATATATATTGGAGGAATTAGTGTACATACCCTCCTTCATTTGACTGTGGCCCTTAATTATAAGACATATCAGCATTCTAGATGCAACAATTTTGGAAACTGAACGCAGCCTTAATTTATTTGGCCACATGATGATTTCTGAGGAATATCTGATGGTATTATATGTTGGACAAACTCACATGTATATCCAAAAATGAATTAAATTGAGTTATGAATCTGTTATTTGAGTGCAATTTGGTTTTTGTGCATATTTTTGTAAACTGTTAGCTCAATGGCCGAAAGTTTCTGCCCAATGTCCAGATTTTATTTGCAAGTTGGTGAATGAAATCATCTTTTATGAATCAATTTCAGTTGTCTTGTCTACTTTAATTGATAACACACTGCCAATCTAGTAGTTATTTTGCATATAGGTCCTCATGATTTTTATTTGGCCAAGTGATGATTTCTTTCATAAGATATCTGATGGTATTATATGTTGTGCAAGCTCACATGTATATCCATGAATGAAGTAAAGCATCCATTTGCAAACTGTTTTCTTAAATCTGTTTGATGATTTTTTTGAAAACTCACATGTATATCTGATGATTTATTTCAAAACTGTGTTTTTAAAACTGTTTGATGATTTATTTGAAAACTCACATGTATATCTCAATTTTCAATTTTAAAACTGTGTTTTTAAACTTTGATTTATGTAAGTTATTTGAAAACTGTTTTTAAACGTTGATTTATGTAAGTTATTTGAAAACTCACATGTATATCTGATGATTTATTTCAAAACTGTTACTTTAGTGCAAGTTGGTTTTGTGAATTGTTTTTTGAAACTGTCATCCATGCGCGAGAGCTTCTGTCAAATCTCCATTTACTACCAACTTTATGAATCAAATCTTATTTTATATATCATTTCAGAATTCATGTCTACTTTGCTTGATAGTACACTGCCAACCTAGGATTTATTATTATTATAGGTCCTCATTTTGTATTGCTCTCTTTATTGAAATAATTAAATAAACTTGTAGGCAGACTTCTTATTTATATATATTGAATGATGAAGTTCACAGTTTCAAATAGTATACAATATATGCATTAAATGCTTTGCTTGACCACATTTATGTTTTGTATTGCAATTATCTTTTGACTTTAAGTTTTGGAGGTTGAGTGCTTTGAATGTATTACTTATCTCTTGAAGTTTTCAGACTCAATACATCAAATCCCCAGCCTGCATTAATTGAGTTGGTTGAGCATGAACCCATCTATATAATGCTAACATTATATCCCCCTTTCCTATGCTTCTCAAACTGTCAAGTGAATCCATAAGTGGTAAGTTTCTCATTTACCATTAATGTCTCCCTGAGTATATACATCTCTATATCTTTTAACCAATCTTCATCTTTTTCATATCACAGGTTGCCAAAATATCACAAGATGCCGAGGACACGCCGAATGAGAGCTGATGAATCAAAAATCAGTGATGGCTGGTCATATGAACACACTGCTCGCTTTGTCAACTTGCTTTACCATGAGTGTAAAACAGGTGATTTGAATAACCTTGACCTATTAACTGGAGCACTGCAGCGTATTTCGGCCGAATTGTCCGCTCTTTGTGGAAGGAGGTTCACTCTGTCTGGTCTTAAGAATAAGTTGGAAAACATGAGAAACTGAAATGAAACCTTCAATCAGTTTTTGGAGACCCCGGGGGTACATTATGATGCCTGGAACTGCGAGAGTCGAGTGAACAATGCCTACTGGAACTTCATTCCTCCTGCTGTAAGTTTTGCTTCTGTAAGTTTTGGTCAAAATATATATTCAATTAATCATATTTGCTGATTTCTAATCCTTTATGCTTTTTTCTTTTGTAGGAAGAATCTGAATGGTTTAGGAATTTCAGGATGCACGGTGAGCCGTTGCATCTTGAGCTTGAGTATATCTTCGACCATAAGGGAGTTGGTGTTTTTTCCAAAGACCTCACTGGATCACCCGGTTGGCCCATCCAAGTCCGTGACTCGGACGATGATGAGCTTGCAGTTGTTCCTGTTGGTACTTCAAATGCAAGGACGGCTATTCCATTTCCTCTCAATGAGGTTGTTGTGGCTCAACGTGGACAGGATAACGCTGGTCCAAGTGGATGTGCTGAAGGTAGTGGTTCAAACGAGGGTGGGCTGTTTGGTAATGATTTGTGGATGGTTGATTAGGAAGTTTTTATTTTAGTTTGTGTGTTTGTTTTAGTTTGTGTGTTTGTTTCAAGGACCAATGTTATGTTTTATGATATCTGCTGTAATCTGCTTTTTTATGTGTTATTACATTGCACAGTTTTATGTGTGTGCATGTAATTTCACATTTCGGACCTATGTTTATTTTCATGTAATGGACACCTTTTATAAGTATTAATGAATCTATGCTTTAATGTTTTAAACTTGTGTATATTTTAAAGTTGTAAGTACTTGAATAAAAAAAAGTAGAAGTACTTTAAAGTACTTGAATATAAAAAATTGTATAAGTACAAAACAAAATAAGTAGTACACTATTGTAAAATCTGTTCAAGTACTTATGATAAAAAAAAAATTGAAGTTATAGAATGCATGCAATCAATACATATGCAAACAAAAATCCACACTGTTGTAGTCAAGCAAGTTGGCCGAAACTTTCTGGCAATTTTGCAGATTGTGTTTTAAAGTTGGAGAATAAAATCTTTGTGCAAACTATTTCAGTTGCATTGTCTACTTTATTTGATAACACACTGCCAACCTAGTATTTAATTTGCATGTAGGTCCTCATTTGTCAATTAATTGTAAAAACTAGGTACCCATTTCCTAGTATAAATATCTTATAATTTTTTTACACATCTTGTGCAAAGAAGCTCTTTCATAAAATAAATTAAACTACAATTTCTAATACAACATAATGCTCAACTTTGTCCCTCGTCCCCAGTCCCATTTCTTCTACTCGGAAATATGGACCAAAGAAATTGATGAATACTTGATTGAATTTTTAGCAACTGAAAATTACTACGAAAACGGAATTCTCACATACGGTGTGAGCCACGTTTTGCGAAGATCTCGCGATGAGGTTAATGTTTTCTTCCGTACTACTTTCTCAACAAAACAAATAATGGCCAAGGTCGAACAACTAAAACGCCGACATGCATTATTTTCTCACCTAAGGACCCTTTCCGGTTATTTCGTGATTCCTATGACCAACACGGTCGGGAGAGACGGACAGGAAATTGTAAAAAATCTGTGCATGGTAACCTATTTAATTTACATGTATACAAATTTTATTATTTTACGAGATGGGACAATAATCATTTTTTCATTGTAGGAAGCTCCGTTTTATGAAGCATATGCAGTCAACGGTGAACCGAAGTGGAATGATCTGTGTGAAATATTCGGACACCCAACCGAATTCCCAATGGCCCCACCACCTGCGTCCCCAATCAATCTTCAATGGTTCGAGCTAAACGATGCACCAATTATTGGACAAGAAACACCAATTTCTGACCCCATCAACCCCCTTCAGATTACATTCTCACCGAGCTCTTTGGCAATTAATGATGATTTTTGGAATGATTTGACCAAATATAACAACACAGGACCAGACTTTGAAAACGACGAGGCCGGACCGTAAAAAACGGTTGCTAAGTGTCTTTGGCCTGATGAAGGAACGTCACACGAGGATATTGTTGAAAACAAAAGTAATATTATTGAAATTTTCTTGGAACGGTATAGCCTAAGTAAGACTTATTTGTGTGTCATAGTATCCTTCGATTTCCTTATGATCGTGTTCTACGTTGTATGTCATTTCTACTTTGTTGCAAGTTGTGCTATTTGCGTACCAAGTCGGTTAAATTATGTGTCACAATCTTCTATTTGGAATTGTGTATTTCATGACTACAAGGTCTACTTTATCCAAAAATCTAAAAAAAAAAAATCACATCATATAAAAATGTCAATTTGATTTGGAAAAATACCCAATCAAAAATAAAATATGTCGAATACGAATACATCAAATATTAAAATAACCACAACATATGGATATGTCTTAATGTTCAACCATACAATCCAAAATAAGTCCTAAGGTTCACATATAAAATTAAGTCCGTACACCATGCATTACTAATGTAATCATCCAACATATCAAAAATCAATCCTTCACCAAATTCCCAACAAACCATGCATAAATAAAATGTTCTCAAGGCATCTTGTTGTCTAGCATCATGTGTGCAATGTGCGCCCGATTTTTTTCGTTCGATTTCAAGAACAAGCTCACATGTTTCGGGTTATCCATAATCTTGAACGAGAGAAAAATTCTATTCTCATCCGTGAGCGAATCGATACGGTCGAGTGCATCTATAATCTTTTCGGCTTTTTCGTCGTACGTATCCTCCTCTTTGGCAAAGCTATGGCTAAGATCACCCCATATAGATTTAGCCGTATCTATGAACTTGTCCATACTGCCTTCGTTCGATTCTGGTGTAAGCGTCTTCCTTTTCCTCTCAATATTTTCCTTCTTTAATTTCTCCTTTTTAATTTTCTTTGACAATTTTGAAACCTTCGAAGTGACATTCTCAAACCCCATGTTGTACGGCAGAATTTCGGGAATAAAATCCCCACAATCCGACGCATCAGTCGCAAGATCGACTACTGTACATACTAAAATCATCACCCATGGTTTCCATCATTGGTTCCTTTCCCTTCCCAGTTGACGCCTTAGTCGGGTGACGTCTTACCAAATCTTCCACAATCTCCACAAAGTCCTCCGCTAAATCTCCGGTGGCCCTGTCCTTTCCGAAGATCTCAACCCAGTCATCATAATATGGATATGTCTTATATCGCATATTGGCAACATCTGGTTGTGCCTATGTTGCGTTCCAAATACTAATACGCAAACACGCAAGTATACGGTCGTTACAAGTAATATAAAACGGTAAGTACATACCGAGTATCGAATCCCACGAATGGGTAAAAGGTGGGAATAAGCGAATCAATCGACAACTTATTTCATCTAAGAATGCTTGATACAATATTATCGAACCCAAACATATAATAAGGGTGATTTTATTTAACTACGAGCGATAAAATAAATCTAACTACGAAAGCAAGTAAATGGGGAGTTAATTACGTGGTAAGGAGGATTCATAAGCTATTAGTTAAAGCAGATAAATCATGCGATTGTTAGGTTAGCTATGCAAACAATCCTAGATTTAGTTGTTGTTTGTGAGTTCAAATTAGTTAAGTCTCCCTATCGGTTTGACTCAACTCTACCAATCTACCCAAACTCTCCATCTCCGGATCAATAACGAACATCGCTGTCAACCGATGCTCTAAAGAAAGTCCGAACCCAAAAGAGGATTCTAAGGCGTACCGTTGTCACCCGGGACCTAAAACTAACCCGAATCCCCGAATAAAGAGAATCTAAGTTATTTGATGCATTTATGGACGGACGAACCCATTATACAAACACGGACCGAACTAGGTATATGACTATCCTAGGTTGAAATCCACAAATCGTCACTCGCCTAACCTATGTCTAGGTTGCATTAAATGTAGATGGCCAAAAGTGCGATAAAACAATAAACCCAACAAATAAAACATAACCCAACATCAAACATAACTAATCAAACGATAACAATGACTTGACAATTAATATATTATGCTCTTGCTTGCTATTCAAGGATTCAATGACATTCATATGTATCTTTCGATAGCATACCAACCTATCAAATTAAACTAAGCCAATTTACGTATAAATGGACTAAAATCTAATCGATGTCATTTAAACTCAAACCTTAAACGAATATGAAACGACATAGGTATATGTCTATCCTAAAATCGAATCACAATCCAAATTCATAATCAAATCCTCAAAATCACTAAATATAGCAATCAAGAATCAATAACTTTCATCTCCAAAGGTTGTCAAACCACAAGACGAACAATAAACACGGAATCGGATTAACGAACACAAATAAGCACCATACTAATCATCAAGACATCATTTAATCAAACAATAACATAAATATATATAAATCCGGAGAATTCAAATCCACAATCATTCATCCAAAAAGGAAATAACAATATTCATCTCCTAATCATAAATAACTAAGAAATCGAAAGAAATCACCTAATCGAAATGGAATCGAGACAAGGATTCTCCTCCCTTTAATCACCACCTAATCACTCCCCAAGGGTGGTGACTAACTCACCCCCTTGGTGGAGTCTTCAAATATAAGAAAAAGCAAGAAAAAGCAAGAAAAATAAAGAGAGAAAGTTTATGGAGGCTTGAGAGGAAAAAGGAGGCCAAGAGTGGAAGGATTGATGATGTACTTGTGAAGTTATGACCTCTTGAGCCTCTTAACCTAAGGAAACAAGACCAAAAAGTCCCCTAAAGGGTTTAGAAATGCAAGTGGGGGAAAAGGGGGAAAATACAAGAAACCCCCTGCCTTTCCCGCAGCAGAAATATGCTGGTAGCAGGTACCTCGCCGCGGCGAGCTTCCACCTCGCCGCGGCGAGCTTTAGGCCGTAGGTTTGGCAGATTTTCCTGCTCTGCCGCACTTTCTTCCGAGAAGCATATCTTTTGATTCCGAACTCCGATTGCGGATCCGTAAAGTCCATAGCGTAGCTAACTCACTCATCTATTACATATCCAAAATTCAGCTCATTTAGATCATCCATGAAATATTTATGCATGTTCTAGTGAGCAGCTATCTACATTCTTCTACGATTTGCTTCGGGTTCTCTTTTCTTTGAAGCTCTTTCTGCGCAAAGGCTTGCATCAACGGCCACCGAGTCTTGATTTGATGGAATTGTATTGAATCATAACCTCTCGGACTTCTCTTTAGCCTTGCAAAATTCCCAAACCTACAAACAGAACAAAAATACGACAAAAAACGAAGAAAACAAAAGAAAACACACAACATCCCAACAAGGGACCAAAAACGCAAACGAACGCGAAAACAAGCAAAAGCACACAAAACTCGAATCAAAGCAAGATATTTTGGGCTTAAAGAGATAGGCAATAACGACGTTCTAACGGCGTTATCAACCTACGATTCAAAACAAACTTTATAAATATAAGCTTTTTCATATATAGTACAATACGCCTCATTCTAATAAGAAAAGGAAAATTCACCTGTACATATAAAGCCCATATATCATCATCAACCGTGATTGTTTTACCACTTTCGTTCCACCCAAAACCACTCGTCCCCTGCATACCCAAAACTTGATAATAAGTTTTTTTCCACACTGTCAACTTCGAGTTGATATGCTTGAGTTCTATTTTTGAGTGAGGCAGTCGTGCATTCATAGTTTTTAGCAACGAGTTCAAGTACCCTGGACGAAAGCCATTGTCCGACTTCCACCCAGCCGAAATTAGCTCCTTCAAGCAGTCTATCAATGTTTGTTCTTCGATTGCATTCAACGACCTTCGGCTACCCTGGGTCTTTCTTTGGCTAGGATCCGTATCGCCGTAACGTGGAATGGAAGTCATATCACTTCAAATATACATACACAATCAAGTAGTTAGATATAGTACGAAAAAATTAAAATATTCAAATATACATCCTTTATCAAGTCGGTTAGATATAGCACGAAAAAATTAAAAGCCAACTAATTCTTATTTGCAAAATGTGGTCCCGTTCCATTGACATAAAGTACGTTACATAAGGGAAACACATTAAAGTACGTTACACAATCAAATCATAAAAATATCTCAACAATAGGGTACACATAATAATGCAAGAATGTTGAATTCAAACAAACGGAACATATGTCCATAATACAATCGAATGTAAATTGGTACATCAATCAAAGTAAACAATCATATGTTAAGGCCTGATATCATTCACGATCCGAATTCCACTTCACGAACATTTCTCGGGCCAAGTTATCACGGAAATTGTTCCACGCGGGTGACGTTTCAACCCCTTGAACATAACCTTCACCATCCGCCTCATTCTCGTCATCACTCGAGTCACTTGAATCACGCAACGGATCCAACACCATGACGTCATCGGGTGATGTCTTACGCAAGAAGTTGTGAATCAATATCAAAGCCATCATCATCCTATTTTGTGTTTGTAAGGGATAAAAAGAAGGACTCGCTAATATTGCCCAACGCTTTTTTATTTGACCAAAAGTCCGCTCAATCACATTTCTAGCTTGACTATGTTTCATATTGAAAAATTCTTTTTCATTTTGAGGGGCATCCATACCAACTCCCCACTCCTTAAGATGGTATCGTACTCCCCTATAAGGCGTAAGAAACCCTGGTCCGTTAGTATACCCGTTGTCACACAAGTAATACGTTCCTACAATTATTAAATAGGAAATAGTGAGTGTTGTTAGGTATGGCCAAATTGGGAAGTATATTTTTAGTTTTTACCCGTGGGCACTCTCAATCCATTCGGCTGATTGATTTCATCTCTTAACACACGACCATCCGCAGCAGACCCCTCCCAACCGACGAGTGCATACATGAACACACCGTTAATATCACAAGCCGCAAGTAAATTGGTAGTAATGTCACCCTTTCGATTCCTATAGCGGGGTCTATCCTTAGACGGAACATAAGCATGAACATATGTTCCGTCTAGAGCACCTATTCAACCCTATACATACGCAAATGCTATATTGTAAAAACAAGGTAATAACACCAAACGTAGACAAAATCTAAAGTTTTATCCTTACCGGGAAACAACTCCATCTATCGTCCTCATAATCATTCGGTATTGGGTCCGGTTGAGATAGTAATATCGGGTGGAGTTTCATCAAACACGTAAGTACACGGTGAAAACATTTACTAACAGTGTCACCGGATCTTTTATAATCCGTGGAAACGACACGATTCTTTTTGTGATGAGCAAGAACCGTTAAAAACATCGCTACTTGTTCTCTAACGGATACATACTTTGTATCATTTAGACCCCCGACGTTATGTAGGAAACAACATAACTTATCAAATAAACTAATATGTAGATGAATATTATTTTTACAAACTATTGTATTTTTCCGGGTAATTTTTTTTAGGTTTTTAGCCCATTTTCGCCGCCTACGAATTAGGCTATATCGGACCGGTTGATTCATAGCTTGACTACGCACTAGTTTATTACGTACCCATAAGAGGAAAATGCCCGTCCAAAAAAAATGTGTGAATAATACAATCAATTGTTTCTTTCGTTCATCCATTTGAATTGCCTAGAAAAAATAAATTCCGTATTTCAATCAAAGATGATGGACAAATAACACAAGTTATAATACCAATCTACTTTCAATTTCAATTTCAAAATAAATATTATAAATTATACATCTCAAATAATGTGATCAAATAAAAACTTTTACTACTTTTTATGTGTGATAGATTAGAATAAAAACTTTTACTACTTTTTATGTGTGATAGATTAGGAAATTTTTAAAGACAAAAACAAATCAAAATATAATTCCAAACTATAATCATATATAGTAGTTCCAAAATTATTCTTATATTTCCATATCAAGTAGGAAATTCTTATACATATATGATATACATATCAAATATACTTCAAATTAAACCATATCAAGTAATAAGAAATTATCAAGTATACTTCAAATTAATTTCAAACCATACCAATATCAAGTATCAAGTAAGAAATTGTTATACATATTTATATATGTCAAGTAGGAAATTAAAAAGGAAAACATATCAAAACAAGTCCAAATTTAAAAATTTGGCAAATGTACTCAAATCAAGTAGTTCTAAAACAAGGTATGAAACAATTCGAAAATGTACTAAAATCAAGTAGTTCCAAAAACATACATATATTCGGAATGTAAGACAAAAAATAAAAAGATTCGAAATTATACCTCGTTTTACACTTCCTACAAACTTAAAAACAAGCCGAAAAACCCCTCCACGGATATGATTTGTTGTCCTAATTCATTAAATTGAAATAGTTAGGTATAGTTTCCAAAATATGCATAAGACTTTAAAATAAATTAGAGAGAAATTTATGGCAAAAATCTAACGGGGTGACAACTCCGAGCACCGATATCTTCGCCTCCGTCACTGTAAAAAAAAAAAAAAAAATTCAAGCTCAAATGTCAAACTCAAAAATGGTGAAGCTTTACAAAAAAATGTTCATAAACTTGGGCAAAAATTGAACCAAAATAACTCCAAAGAATGAGTCTAATTTATGCACAAAAAAATGGGAACAAAAAATAAGCTTACCTTTAAGAATTAAAGTGGCCGAAAAAGTTTCCCTCCCAAACCCGTAAGCCTTGCCTGCGAAATGAGTAGAAAAATTGGGTGGAGGAGATAACATAATTGGATGGCATTTTTGTAAATACTGGTTGGTATTTTTGTTATTAACCGGATATATAAGGGCAATTTCGGGTATAGAATTTATAATTGGGCCATTATTCTACAATCCAATGTCAAGAGGAGGTATTACAATCTGGTCACTAAGTCGGGGTGGCCCACAAATCTGACTTAATTGGATGGGCAGCCCGGCTTTTAATTGGCCCAACCGAACAGATAAATGCACAATTGGACAAACTTATTCATGGCCCAATCACACCTAATCAGTCCTAATAGTCCCAACCGAACGCAGCCTAACTCTACTAAATACATAATCAATAATTAACATACTTAGATAAGTTTATTTGTAGGTTTACAATTACTATTCTTGCTAAGAAAGAAAAGAAGAAAAAAAAGATCTACCATAATTTTGCTTTGAAGAGTTTTGCATGAAAATTTATAAAAGATATAATACAACTTTTTTTATTATATATCTTAAGAATTTGCGGGCCTAGGTTGATGTTAGGTGAATGCTTGGGTTCTGTGTAACATAAAATCAATTCCATAAAAGAAGAAAATTGATAGAATAAATAATAACATAAACTCGGGATAAAGTCTTGGAACTAAACGAATGAAAAATACGAATATTGCAATTAAAATTGATGAAAAAGAAGTTAATGCAGCGATGAATATAGAAATAGTTCACCTAATCAAAATAGAAATCTAAGAGTTATCATATCCAATTTCATTTCAATTCATTTTAAAGCCTTTTGGTTGGATTTATATTAGTGAAGAGAGTGACATGTGTGAGTTTCTTCTTGTCTTTTTATTTTTTTGCATCATATAAGGTTGTGGGGAAGTCACCCTTTTTTTTTTACAGGAGTTTGACATTTTTTTAACTTTTTGCCCTCTATTTTTTATAATATTCACTTTCAATCCTCATGTCATGAAGTAGTAGTGATTTGAATAAAATAGAAAATAACCTAATAAATCCATTTTAAAAAGGACAAAAGTTGTTAATGATGAAAATTTCTTACATACTCGAAACATTTTATGACTGAATCATGTAAAACCTCCTCTTGAAGTCCACTTACTCTCATATAAATATCATAAAAGAACACAAATATATATCAATGTATCCGAACACAAAATTATAATAATTATATCATGTTTAATTGAGTCAAACACTAAATAATGTGTGTTCTCTAACAAGAACAATTTACTTTTGTTACTCACCCAAAACCTAAAACCCCAATGAAAAAATGGAAAGAAAATAAAGAGATATATATATAATAAAATAAAAATCACCAAATATAAATTAAAAAAAAATAAAATGAATCAAGTTATATGGCCATTGGAATTCTATCTCTTGATTCAAGTTTCAACTTATTTCTAATAAGTTAAAACATAATCAAAACTTTGATAAAATTTAACAAAATATTCCAAAAATAATAATTTCTTTTTAGCAATACAGTCCTTTAGAGATTATATACAACTTCACATTTTTTCGAGAATTCCTGCAACAAAAACTTGAAGTTCTTCCAAACTTATAGATAAACATAAACAACAATATAATCAATTTCATACAATTCACATATTCATACTAACACAATATATATATATATATATATATATATATATATATATATATATATATATATATATATATATATATATATAATAACATAAAAATCTGTCAAACATAAATTTAAATAAGCGTAAAATGAATTACAAACCTATAATTGTCTTAAATCGTGGGAAACCTTCACTTGATAATTCTATGAGAATATCTGCATTATAAAGATGTTAAAATCCATCAATTCTAAGAAAAGAAATACATGTGATCAAATATAATAATAGCATAAAAATAAAATTACCAAGTAGTAACCAAAAATCTGCCGAATGAGTGGAAATAATAGGATCACAACTTGAGAGCAATGTTGTTATATATGCTAGAGTAAAGTAATATTTAAGTATATAAATGAAAGAAAAATAATAAGACTTATATAGAGTTACTGCAAAGTTGATTAGCCTTAATCACGGGTATACTTTTGGCATCAAATAAGGATTTTGATCAATTGCAACTCAAATTTTTAGATTTGAGTAAAATAAGCATATTCTATTATGTGTTTATGACAATCAATGGCAAATTTTGACCAAAATTCAAAACTTAGATTTTGAATTGTAGTAAAATGATTTTCTAAATCGGAAAGGAAACTTCCTTTTGTTTCATAATGACAATTAATAAGATTGTTTTAAAAAATGAAAATAAAAAATTTGTGTTGGCCAATCATAAATATTATTATAATAAAATTAATTCAAAACTCTTAGAATTTAGTCCAATTAATATATAATAGATAATTTCAATTAAATTTCAGCAATGCTTTGTTAGACTCAAATTATCTCATTTACAAATTACAATCCTAATATTTTTACAAAAAATGGCTAAATTTGATGCAAAACCATGAAATAAATTTCAAATAAAAATTTACAGAGACTGAAGAGTTATACATAATTCTATTCCAAATAATGAACTATAGGCTCATTTTTATTAACCTTTGTTGCGATTTCAATCTAAGAAAATAAATACATTTGATCAATTATAATAATAGCATAAAAATAAAATTACCATGTAGTAACCAAAAATCTGCCGAATGAGCGGAAATAATATGATCACAACTTAAGAGCAATGTTGTTATATATGCTAGAGTAAAGTAATATACTTAAGTATATCAATGAAAGAAAAATAATAATACTTATATAGAGTTATTGCAAAGTTGATTAGCCTTAATCACGGGTAAACTTTTGGCATCAAATAAGGATTTTGATCAATTGTAATGTAACTCAAATTTTTAGATTTGAGTAAAATAAGCATATTCTATTATGTGTTTATGACAATCAATGGCAAACTTTGACCAAAATTCAAAACTTAGATTTTGAATTGTAGTAAAATGATTTTCTGAATCGGAAAGGAAACTTCCTTTTGTTTCTTAATGACAATTAGCTTATTCTCGTTGTAACAAATAAAATTTCAAGTTTAAAAATATATTAAACAAGAAATAATTGTACAAATAAAATTTTATTAAGTAGTGGTTACAATCTCTATGATTCCTCTGATTCTAATCTCCAAATAATGTATTTGTTGAGACTTGATCTTTTTTTAGATCAGCTTCGGTATTTGACGAACGTTTGTCCAAGAATCAAAATTGCTTGATCTTGAATCAAACTGGCTTAAATTTGAGTTTGAACTTCTTCTTGGAACACCTTGATTTAATTGAACTTTGATTTTCTTTAGAACGTCGTAGAGCTCCAATAACGTTTATTTGAGGGCCTCTTGGCTTAATATCGAATCAAACGCTAGATTTTCTTCGATCTTTTGAAGAACGCCTTGAATATGATGAAGAACGCCTTGATTTGATGAAGAACACTTTGAGAGAATTTGCTCCTTTCTTCTTGAACTCCTTTATGATTTTTTTTGAATTGTCCTTTTCTTCTTAGAGGTGACCCCTATTTATAGGTGGGGTTTGAGAAAATTTGCAATATTCTCCATATGACGTGGCGCAATTTGATTGGTTCTTCACACCTTGTATGACAAGAAATATATCTTGTTTAATTCTCTTGCCCTTTAAAAAGATATGACATGCAAATATTGCAATGTGAAGAAAATCTTGCCTTGCGTAATAATTTCCTACACAAACTTGCCTTGTGTATGGAGATTTTAATTTATTTGCAAGAAATCTTATATTTAATCAATATATCAATTAATTATTTAATTATTATTTTAGGAATTAAATTTGATATAATCCCAAAATAAATTAATTAATAATTAATATATATTGGACTTAATCAGGCAATAAAATTTAACTGCCTACAAATGCCCCCTCGAGACTTATTTACGAACATGCATTTGCTTTTGAGTAGATAAGTCGCGATTTCAACATAACATGGACTTGAAAAATATTGTGACACGATCAAAAATTTGGATGATCGTATCAAATTTTATGAACTTTGGAGATAATAGCAACTAATTGTTCTCATTAAACGATTAATCCATAATTAACCTCGGGCTCATTTTGTTGACATAGTAAATCTTGAATTTGAAGTGAGTGTTCGACACTTTCTTAGTACTCCATTGTATGCATTATTTAAATTCCCAAATTTAGTCCATTTAGCAAAAAAGAAAATGGATTGAGTTCAATGAATTCATAGGAGTGAATTGTTTCTTAGCCCATTCCATGGCCCAATATATTGTGGCCCTTTTATGAACAAAAGGTGGTAAATTGCATTTTAACTCCTCCTTCCTCACGGATTCATTACAGCTCCAGATTCTTTGAATTTTCTTCTTATTTCCAAAACTGTACAGATCAATGAAATTCTTACGACAATATTTTCGAGTTAAAGGAAACAAATTAAAGAACACTTCTCTTGTTATATTTTCTTGCCAAGCCGATTATTCAATGGAATCTGAGTTTAATTTTTATTTCCAATAATCCCAAATTCTGCTTCCAAACTCATCTTTATTCCCTTAATGAATGTTCCCAAGTCCTAAAAGAATTCCAATTGATTTCAGTTTTCTGTATCTATAAAAGGCCTTCATTACTCCCTTTCTTCATTCATTCAAATAATCAACATCTTTCTTACATCTTTCTTCAGAGTCAATCCGTTTTCTTCTTTTCATCGTGGCATCCAATTGCAGTTTCTCCATTTAACAGTCGGCCCCTTTTTTTTTTTCTAATCAAGGTCAACCATTACACCTTTAATTCCATGGATTTAGTTCATTGTGCGTGTATATATATATATATATATGTATGCACATATGTATGACATATATATGTATCACGGCTTGTTTGTATATATAAATATATATTCATGTAAGTATATGATACACATATACATACGCTGCTTCTTGTTGTTTCTTTTTCTTTTTTTTTTTTTTTTTTTTTTTTTTTAATTCAAATTTTGTCTTGATTCTTTTGGCAGAATTTTTTTTTCAAGGAATTATACCATCACGGAGAGCTATTTCTTGGAATTTCAAAATTTTTAGAGTAAAAATAAAATTAGTCATAAATTCAATATATTTTTTTTTCAAATATTTGAATTATTAAACCAATTTTATCTAATGCCCCCATTATTTGATTTCCTATTTTTGTTAGGATGGTAATCTTTGTTGGCGACCGAACTTCTTCTGGGGAAGAACGTTTGACTATTCGAGACGATAAGGATCAACCAATCGAAAAGAGCACGATTTTGACTGTTGGGACGCCTTTAATCGGCAAATATTCAAAGAGGTGGGCGGCACTAAGAAATTCTCTTCACTTGGACGAATGGTCTCGAGAATATACGGAATCTCCAAATAAGGCTCAAAAACATTTAATCTTGCTTTCCACTCATCATAAACCATCGAGTGACGCTATTCCTTTCCCATCTTTGGGCCGTCAACTCATTGGTAATAAGATGAAGTGGGGCGATGATCCCTTTGAAGTGCCTGGAGAATTCCGTTATTTTAGGGGATATTGGGAGTGGACTGAAGATGTCTTGAGTCGATGCAAGACTGCGCTACATGCAGCTAAACTTTTTAATTCGCTGCACGCTTCTTTATACACCTATGATCATAACACGAACATCATGAAGGCCTTTTGCGAGTCGTGGTGTCCTCAAACCAATACTTTACTATCTTCCTGGGGTGAATTATCCATATCATTATGGGATCTTTACTCTATTGCAGGTCTTCCTATTTTGGGCATCCTCTATGATGAGGTAATCCCTAGTGAAGCGGAGCAAAATGGTGTTGATGAGAAGGGAGAACCGTTCGTACCTCGATCTTGCAAGTACTTGTTCCATGCATTTCATTTACTTCAAGCAAGTGGCAAATGTGACAATCATTCCCAAGTTTCGATTGAGAGATGGATCCAATTTTGGTCTAAGAAAGCAAAGAAGTACGAGCCACCTCCTCCGCGAAAAGAGAAGAAAAGCGTTCGTCCTAAATCCACTCATAATCCTCTTGATGATTTTAAAGATCATAAGACATGGTCTCCTTTGGAAGAAGGAGTATTCTCGAAGCTCAAAGCTAGAGGCAATATAAAAGATGATGCATACTTGGCGGCATATTTAGCTTGTTGGCTTTGTACCTTTGCTCTTCCCACCGAGAATGTCAACTCGATACGTCCAAGTACTTTTAAGGTGGCTAGTCTTATGGCGAGCGGTCGTCGAGTGAGCCTTGCGATTCCAGTATTGGCGGCTATCTACAAGGGTCTTAACACCATTTCAAAATCTCCAAAACCTTGTGCGAATTTTCCATTTCCAGTACATTTCGTTTATGGCTGGCTCGCGCAGTACTTCAAGACTCATTCTGAAGTTCACCAACAATTACGTGGTCCTAGCATGGTATTATATTCTGGCGAAGGAGGCGCAAAATACTATGATCCTTTAGGAGCTCGTAGAAAAATTCATAAGGGAGACTATATTACTTGGACTTGTAATATTGACCAGAAAATCGTGGATTGCATGTATGTTGATAATGTTAACGTCTCTGAGTCCCAACAGAATTATTTTACTAGTCTCTGTTCTAGTTATCTTACTTTGAGGCGAGGCGAAAAGTTTATTGTCGAACCTTATAGTCCCCATCGATTCAGTCGTCAATTTGGATACTTTCAAGTAGTCCCAGGCATCCTCAAGCATGACATTCGCGAGGCTTCTTTGGAGGAAGGACTGCGCTATTGGCGAATTAGCACTTTGTCTAAGTCTAGAACTACAGCGAGGTTTCCTGGCATACCTTCTGGTGTGAAGAGACTATATTCGAAAGATTACGGAAAATGGTGGGCTAAAGTCCATGGACGATACCTTGAAGAAAACGTGGAGCATTTAATCACTATGCAATTGAGCGTGGCTTCTCCTAAAGGTAAAGAGCATCCAAAGGAACCTTTCAAAGGTAATTCGATCTCTACATATAGTTTATGACAAAGTTAACTTTTTATGCATAAATTTTCTTACATGTAGAGATTTTCATTGCAGAGAATTCGATACATAGTTCCGACTCTCCAGTTGATGAAGGCCTCCAAAAGAAGTTCGATGTTTCCACACAAATAAAAAGAAAGATAATTCCTATTGATTTGGAGGAAAGTCGTAGCAGCAACTTAGACTGTAACTGGAAAAGACAAAAGCAAGTTTCGAAATCTTTGGACCAAGAAGATTTCAATATGTCGAATGACCTTCCAAATGAAAAGCCTTTATTGGAAGATTTTGTCGAAGAGGTATTTTCTTACTAGTTCATCCATTATTGATTAATATCTCTTTTTCTAAACTTGCGGTTATTGCTTAATTTCAACAGGTAGAAGAGAACTCCCCAGTTAGTGATGATGCCCGATCTCGAGGTGCTACGGAGATAGTCGTTGATTCCACTTTGCAAGAAAAGGTTCCACAAGGCAAAACACCTACTCATGCAGCTTGCTCAGTCTTTGTGGGTGAAAAGTTAATACTTGAGCACAGAAAGAGATTTTTGAATACTTTATGGAATGAGCTTAGTCAAAAGATAGGAAGGACCTCGCTCGACTCAATTTCTTCCATCAAAGATGAGGTCTATATTGTGATGCAGACGATGAGAATGTTTGAAGATGTTGACATCTCCCATGTGGTAACATTGTTAGATTCGTTTTTTGATATGGCTGTCGTTTATGATACTGCGAGATCAACATCAAGCGAAAATTCTTCTAAGGAATTACTTGCTCAACAACTTTCTGAGGCTCAAGGTCGTCTACGTGAGGCTAAAAACAAAGAAGATAAGGAGGCTGATCACATTAATTCTACGAAGGAAGATTTGGAGGTGATCGAGGAGAAACTCATTGATTTAGCACAAAAGAAGAAAAGACTGCTTTCATCCTTGAAGCGCCAAGAAAAATTGCTCAAATCTGCTCAAGCTGACATTCTTAAGATTGAAGAAGAAGTTGCAGCATTAAAGGACACCTCTCCCTTGATTGACAAAATGAAAGATACTCTGGAAACTTCGCGTACGCGTTTGAAAACTGCTCAAGAGGAACTGAAGAATTTGAAGCCCTTTGTTTGAGAAATTTTTTTTTGTAGTTCTTTCCTTCGTTTCTTGCTTTGTTTCTTGCCTTTTCTTTTCTTGTAATGAACTCCTACTTTCGAGATTAATAATAGAAGATGTTATTTTTTTTTTTTATCTTTCTATTTATCTCTTTATCTTGTAGTTCATAGTAGCATTAAACAAAGAATGATCGCAAGTCAATTTTTTTTTTTTTTTTTTAAACATATGACTGAACTTAGAAAATGATCTAAGCTGCCTACGTATCCCAAAAGGAATCAAGTCATCACGTAGTTCAAAAGGAGATTTTTTTTTTTTTTTTTTTTTTTTGCAGGAAGACCTTTCACAGTTTATACTCATGCGGGTCAGGAGTGTTCGTTTCTTAACCACCTCGAACTAGGTGGGGATTAAAATTTAACCACATAAATGCCATTAGTGGAGTAAGTTATCATTTTAACCACATGAATTACTATTGGTGGATACCATTCACAGTTTATACTCGTGCGGGTCAGGAGTAACACGCAGTTTAGGCTCATACGTCATGGAGCTTTTTTATTTCAAGATTTCGTAGACCCTTTTCATCTCGTCTACTGGAGGCTTTGATTTGAACTTGGACAATTTTGCAGACAGTTTTGACTCGTGCCTGGGAGAAGTTGATTTGAACTTGTAGACCTTTTCGTCTCGTCTACTGGAGGCTTTGGCTTGAACTGTGAAGATTTGTAGACAGTTTTGACTCTTGTCAAGGAGTTGTTTTGAAAGTTTATACTCTTATCAAGGAGTGTGGCGATTATTTTGACATCAATGGTGATCTCCAGACTTCTGATTATATCTATGGAATCCATCGATCAGAAGTTCTGGATCAGGTAATGGAAAATCATTGGGAGCATCAAAATTTTCAAAGTCGACACAAAATCGAGTTTGACGAGTTCCTTTACGTATAGGCACAATTCTAGAGACCCATATAGAATTCTCTACTTTTTGAAAGAAACCAGCTTTCATAAACATGTTCATTTCAGCTTTGATGAATGGAATCGACCCTGGACGAAATCTACCTTGAGCTTGTTTGATAGGACGAACTTCATTTCTCACGGACAAATCATGAACGTCCACTTTTGGATTTAAACCAGGCATTTCTCTATAGGACCAAGCAAACACGTCTCGAAATTCACGCAATAACTTGACATATGCTTCTTCTTCGTCAATCTTTAGCAAAGTATTCATAAAAATTGGTCCAGGATTGCTAACATCTCCTAGATTCACTTCTTCCAATTCATCTACGGTGGATCTAACATCTTCTTCGAGTTCGGGAGGAGCATCATCAATGTCTTGTTCTTCGACAACATCTTCCTCATGTAGAGTAATATGATATGAAGATGCAACACTCTCTCTATCATCCTCGCCATTGCATTGAGTTTTTGTGAAAATAATAGTCTCCCACTTACCCTTCAGTACTTCACCACATGATATAATCAAATTATCACGTCTCTTCATGCGAGTTGGGATTGAACTTCGCAATCTTTTGAAGATGGACGATTCCTCAATTTTCTTGGAGCATTTTGATAAATTGGAAACTCCTAGTCTTCGACGATCGAACTTTTGGGTCAAAAGTTTCCCTTGAGGACCAAGTCTATCAAAGACAGATATTTGAGGGCCAAGTCTATCAAAGACAAATACTCTCGTTGGTTTCTTACAACTTTGATCAACATTTGTTGAAAAGTACACTTCTCCAGTAATGTGGTTGCTGCTAACTCTCTTTATAGCAATGCGAACAGGTTCTGGTGGTTTGAATCCAAGTCCAACACGAGAATTTGGGACATAATTTCTTTTGGGAGGGAATTTTTCTAAGGAAGAGTCTTCTTGTGGGTTATACCCTGCTTTGACTAAGAGTTCAAAGGCTTTTGGACCAAAGCTTTCTCCATTTGCTTGTGAAAATAATGTCCCATGTTCTACTTCAGCTCCTTGAGAGGGACGGACGAATCCTTTAAGCGGCGGACGAGATGGTTTCTCTCCATCAAGCTTTGTTTGTGGCAATGTAAGTTCTTCAAGTGACTCGATTTTGATCGAAGGAACTTCCTCTTGCTTTTCTTTCAATTTGATATTTTTTATTTCGTCCTTGCTCTCAGCTTCCAAATTATTGTGTTGCTTTGGTTCATCAATTTTATTCTTCTCGACATTTGTGTTTTCCATGTAGTACTTTGCATCAGCAAAATGCGATTAGGCTTCAGTAAATGGCTTATTGTCGCCTAATACCTTCTTCAGCACTCCATCTCGACAATATCCAAAACATTGATGTAAGGTTGATGGGACTACTTCATTCTCATGAATCCACGGTCGACCAAGAAGGACATTATAAGACGTCTTAGCATCTATGACATGAAAGAGTGTTGTTGATAGCATATCTTCCATTAGCAGTTCCAATCTTATAACTCCAATAGCTCTTTGCCCCCCTTGATTAAATCCTTGTATCATCAGACGACTGCTCGAAAGTTCTTCCACGTGGATTCCTATTTCTTTTAGCGTGCGAAGAGGTAACAAATTGACAGCGGAACCTCCATCAATCAACATCCTATTAACTTTTTGCTCACGAACGTATCCACTTACGAACAAAGGCCTATTATGAAGCTTGGAACCAAACAACAGGTCTTCATCGCTAAAACATATCGCAGTTAAGCAATCTTCAACATTCTTGTCATTTGACAAACATAATTCATTAGAAGAGATCTCCTTTTCTTGAGTTGCATTGCATGACATGACATTTGCAATTGTATTGTCTTCTTCCAATGAAATTTTGCCTTCACGAACTAATTGCATGATTTTATCCTTGAAGACAAAACAATCATGGATAGAATGTCCAACAAGACGGTGATATTTGCAATATTTTGGATCATCAGAGCGCCCAGACTCTTCGGGCCTCTTCATCTCGGGCAAGTCGACAAGGTTTGCTTCAAGTAGATCATCGAATATGCCAGGGACATCAGAATCGAGAAATGGATATTTCTTGGATTGCATCTCCTTAAGAGTCGACTTTCTTTGCTTCCTTTCTTGGGGCCTATTCCTCTTAACACCATTATTTTCAACATTCTTCTCGTTTGCTTTGCTTATTACTTTGAGAGGCGCAATATTTACTGCCAAAGATTCTTTATTTGGGACTTGTTGAAAAGGTTTGCCTCCTCTTTTTGCCTCAGATTTATCTTTGAATTTACGAGGATCTTGAATAGGTGGTCCATCAGCTCCACTTGCAATCATACTTAACTCCATATCGTGAGCTCGAGTGGCTAACTCCTCGAATGATCTTGGTTGTATTCCTTGAAGGATGTAACGAAGACCCCAGTGCATTCCTTGAATACACATCTCAATTGCCGAAGATTCGGAAAGTCGATCTTTGCAGTTTAGACTCAAATTCCTCCAACGATTGATATAGTCAATAACAGCTTCTTCATTCCATTGGCGGGTGTTTGTAAGTTCGATCATACTGACTGTCCTTCGAGTGCTATAAAAGCGGTTAAGGAATTCTTGCTCAAGTTGATCCCAACTATCAATGGAACAAGCCTCCAAGTCGGTGTACCAGTCAAATGCATTTCCTTTGAGTGATCGAACGAATTGCTTCACAAGATAATCTCCATAGGTTCCAGCGTTATTGCATGTTTCAATGAAATGAGCTACATGTTGTTTCGGGTTGCCCTTGCCATCAAATTGTTGGAACTTTGGAGGTTGGTAGCCAATTGGCATCTTCATCCTATCAATCCTTTGAGTATAAGGTTTGGTATAAGCGAGAGATGATCTAAGGCCTCCCTCTAACTTGCAATTGATGGTTCCCATAATAAATTCCTTCAGTTGATCTATAGGGATCATGCCATCGGATGAAATTTGGAGTTCTTTGGACTTTCCCTTTTTAATGGGCATCTCGTCTTCTTCAGACTCCTCGAACTCTTCATCCTTTGCATTTGAGTATTGCTTCATTGATGTATCACCATCTTCGAGCTTTACGGGTTGTTTTCCCATCACATGACTTCCTTCAATATGGTTCGCTTGGCTCAACAACTTCTCGATCTTTGCATCTTGATCTTGGGCATGTTTAGCGAATGATTCCTTGCCTTATTCAAGGCCAATAGTTGTTCCTCAATGGTTGTAGTACTTGTTGTCATGGCAGGCACCTTATTTGAAAATGAAGATTCAGTGCTAGAAGAATCATCGTCTTGGTTGGAGCCTTCGAAATGTGCAGAATGAGATGGACTTCTTTGATCGCCATCTTCCTTTCCTTGTTCAACCATTTTAGCCCTTGGATCATCCATCAACTTAGTCAGAGATCGATACTTCTTTGGGGGCATTGATTTTTAGAGAAAAGAGATGAGAGGTAGAGATTGTCCCACTGGGCGTGCCAAAAATTTGTAACAAATAAAATTTCAAGTTTAAAAATATATTAAACAAGAAATAATTGTACAAATAAAATTTTATTAAGTAGTGGTTACAATCTCTATGATTCCTCTGATTCTAATCTCCAAATAATGTATTTGTTGAGACTTGATCTTTTTTTAGATCAGCTTCGGTATTTGACGAACGTTTGTCCAAGAATCAAAATTGCTTGATCTTGAATCAAACTGGCTTAAATTTGAGTTTGAACTTCTTCTTGGAACACCTTGATTTAATTGAACTTTGATTTTCTTTAGAACGTCGTAGAGCTCCAATAACGTTTATTTGAGGGCCTCTTGGCTTAATATCGAATCAAACGCTAGATTTTCTTCGATCTTTTGAAGAACGCCTTGAATATGATGAAGAACGCCTTGATTTGATGAAGAACACTTTGAGAGAATTTGCTCCTTTCTTCTTGAACTCCTTTATGATTTTTTTTGAATTGTCCTTTTCTTCTTAGAGGTGACCCCTATTTATAGGTGGGGTTTGAGAAAATTTGCAATATTCTCCATATGACGTGGCGCAATTTGATTGGTTCTTCACACCTTGTATGACAAGAAATATATCTTGTTTAATTCTCTTGCCCTTTAAAAAGATATGACATGCAAATATTGCAATGTGAAGAAAATCTTGCCTTGCGTAATAATTTCCTACACAAACTTGCCTTGTGTATGGAGATTTTAATTTATTTGCAAGAAATCTTATATTTAATCAATATATCAATTAATTATTTAATTATTATTTTAGGAATTAAATTTGATATAATCCCAAAATAAATTAATTAATAATTAATATATATTGAACTTAATCAGGCAATAAAATTTAACTGCCTACACTCGTGCTATGCACAAATAATTTATTTAAGTTTATATAAAAATAATGACATCGTATTTTCATTATTGTATTTTTCATGTATGTGATATACAACTCGAATATTTTTTTTAGTGCTATCTTTATTTAATTAAAATAAATGTTTCATATATCTTTTTCTTATGGGATATGAAATATGGTTGATTAACAATGCATCATGTTATCTCAATAATATCAAAAAAATACTGTTCACACTATCCCTCATATTTAGTATGTATAATTGACACCCTTTAATTTTAAAACTACTCAAACTACCCCGAAGGTATTGGATACATTCATTCTCTCATTCTCTTACAACGCTAATTTTCGGTGGCACATTTTCATGTCATCTAAAAAAAGAAAAAGTAGGTAGTAATATCCCTTATATATTAAACTATTTTAAATTCTCAAATCACTGCTGATATTTAGTCTAATTAGATGATGAACCTTCAACTCTGAGAAATTACCCAAACTACCACGACCCAAAGGTATTAGATTAACTACAAATACCCTTGCGACCTTTATTTTTGAAGGCACAAAAATTATAGATTTAAATTGAATAAATGAATGGTGGTAAATATACAAAAAAAATTTATTCGGCATCCAATAAATTCATGAATGGTTTTTTTCCTATAATATTCAACGTAAACATGATTAATCACAAATTCAATGATGGTGTAAATTAAAACTTAAGAAGCAAATTAAATATAAAATTAGTTGATGGAGAAATTAGTGTATGAAAGTATGATTCTTACTTTTAAGCTTTTGATGTTTAATATAATCAAGCGAGATTTATCAATACCACCCAATTGACATTCTTGAAAATAAATAGTTAACTTTTTCTTGGCAATCAAAATGTCTATAAGAAATATATTATATTACCAACAGGTGATTGGTCTAGTGGAAGGGACTAGTCACTACAAAGTAGCGGATTCAGGTTCGAATCTCTGTTGGGAGAGGTTCCCACTTTATGTGCCCAACGCGCCTCGAAAGGGATTAAACCCTTGGGAAACTATAGAATGTGCAATATTTCTTTGCCTCAAACTATATTTTTGAGGCAAAGGGATTTTAATATAAAAATTAAACCCTTGGGATTAAACTATAGAATGTGCAATATTTACATAATTAATTTAATTTTATAAATAGTATGTATAAATTAATATAAATCTTGAAAAATATATATTCTTTTGGAATTTAAGATTTATATAATAGTATTAATAAAAAAAAATTTCTTTTCGAATCTAATATTTATATAATATTATTAATATATTTAATATTTTATTAAAATAATAAATTATATAATTAAAAATTATTTAATATTTAACTAATTTGGGGAAGGTGGTTTATTTTTTTAAATTATAATTATTTATTTTAATAAATATTAAATAACTTTTAATCATATTATTTATATTTTAATAAACTTTAATAATTTTTAAATATATAATTTATTATTTTAATAAATTTTGTATATATTGATACTATTATATAAATTTTAGATTTGAAAAAAACTGTGTTTTCAAAATTGGTGCGGGCGTGGACTTATTAGAGTAAATTTTGAAATTTGACAACTACGTGGACTAAAATCATCACTAAATTTGAAGATTTGGGACTACTTTGGTAGACTTAAATGTTATGTGGTTAAAATGTCAGTCAATATAAGTATTGACATCAACTTTGCAATAAAACTCAACTGTCACATAACTACTTAACGGTGATTTTAACGACAGTACCAAATATGTCACAATTTATTAAAACGGTGTACCAAAAATATGAATTGACCTAAAGTGCTGTACCAAAAATTAAATTCTCTTATTCATTTTCTCTCTTACCGACATTGTCGACTTAAAAAGGATAATACTCTAACCCATCAAAATTGATTAATAAACTTCAATTAATTATCTACTTGTTTTTTTTTTTGGGGGGGGGGGGAATCTACTTGTTTAATTCTATACGATTATTTCTCTTTATTTTATATTTTATATTTCAATTTCTAAAATTCATAGAATGAAGTTTTAAATTTCTTCTATGTGTTTTTTAGTTAATCTATTGACTCGACTTTATAAATTTTCAAATTTTTGCTTATTTATCAAAACACCCTTCTTCCTCGATTAGCTTAAATTCGCACTAATAGAAAAGAAGAATAACATAGATTAAATATCGTGTACTTCATAAAGCTAACAATACTAAGACATATATTTTATAACAACCATCGAGAATTTATAAATGATTGTATTAAAATCTATAATGAGCATACATCAGTATTAAGGTAGAAGTTATTAGAAAAACAAAAACTCATTAATTATAGTGTCAACTAATTGTATCATATATCTTATATTCTTTTTGGTACAACATGTGTTGGTCCCAAGTGGTCAGATGAGGTCTAGAGGGGGAGGGGTGAATAGACATCTGAAAATTTTAGACTTTAAAAACTTTTCACTTAACTTTTAGCAGACTAAGCTGATCGTAAACAGTAAGTTGACTAAGCTGTTCGCACACAAAGTTTGAGCAGCCGAGTTGACCACTCTTTTAGAAAAGTACTTAGCTGATTTCAGTAAAATCAGTTTTATCAGATTACTTGCAGCAGATGTTTTAAAAATATTTTTCACAAGTAAATTAAGTCTTTTGAAAGATTTTATCCCCAATTTCACAGACTCCTTTTTAAAATCTCTTCAACAGTTTTCTAGAGTGTTTAATGCAATTTTGAAGATATGCAAGTTAAAACACAAAGAATTTTTATAGTGGTTATATGGATGAGAATCTTTTAGTCCACTCTTCCAAGTCACTTAGATCTTGGGTTATACTATAAACACACAGTTTACAATATACTCTACTTACGCTCCACAACAAATGATGAGCCGTAAGTTCGCAGCAGGAAATCACTAAGAAATTCCTACTCTCCGAAGTAATATCACTCACTCAGATGGATATCTACTTCTCACAACACTCTACAATAACAGATTCACTCAGAAAATGATTTTTCTTTTGACTTCAACTAGCTTCAGTTAACAAATAACTTCGGCAGACTAGAGAGTTGTTCTTGAGTTTTTGATACTTAGAAGATTTTGCTTCGCAGGATTGATCTCAGTTGTGTTGTATTCTTCTCTTTCAAACTCGCGAACTATTTATACTCTTTATTTGAAAAATGTCCGTTGAAGAAAAGACAGAATTCAAATTGCCTCGAGTACTGGTCCTTAAACTCTGCAAACGGCTCTCTGTACTGCTACAGTACTGTCAACAGTACTTTCTGTCAGCAGCATTTAATGCACCGAGCTGATACGAGGATGTTGGATGAAGATGAAGATCAACAGACAAGAAATTTAAAGATTGAAGGGAGGTTTTGATGATTTCCAAAACATCATAACCAGCTAAGTTATGAAAGCTTAGTGAAGACCATTGGAAGAATTTTGATTGAAGTTAAAGTATTATCAATCAAGTCAAAGTTCAAGATGGTCCAAGAAGACTACTGATATGCTGTTGAAGAAAGAAATCAGATTGGTGAAGATCAGCCGACTCAAATTAGATTTGTTCAAGTTTGGGATCAGCTCTATTCATCATCAGATTAGTGTTCTCATCAGCCAAGTGGAAACGATCAGAAAGTCTCTCCAACGGTAATAAATGCACTTGGAGTAATAAATGCTGAAGACCGAGGGTATTAATGACAAATGATTGAAGGAAAACCTCGTATCAGCTAGGTGCATTAAATGCTGCCTGACAGAAAGTACAGTTGACAGTATTCTCACTGTGCAGAGAGCCGTTCGCATAAATTAAAGACCAGTACCCGAGGAATTTGAATTGTGTTTCTCTTCAACGGACATTTTTCAAATCCTGGAGTATAAATAGTTCAAGAGACTGAAGAAGAAACAACAACATAATCTCTGAGAGAAATCCGAAGCAGAATCTTTAAGTCTCAAGAACAGCTCACTCATCAGCTTAGTCATTTGTTGACAAAAGCCGAAGTTGAAGATAAAAAAGATAAACATTTTTCTGAGTGAAAAACTGTAAAGAGTGTTGTGAGAAGTGTAGATCCATCTTTCTGAGTGATCTAGCTTCAGAGGATAGACTTTCTTTGTGATTTCCTATTGCGCACTTGTGGCCATTTCATTTGTTGTTTGACACAAGCATTGTATACTGATTACTTTGTGTTTTCTAATATAACCCAAGATCTAAGTGACTTGGAAGAGTGGACTAAAGTATTTAAATCCATATAACCGCTATAAAAATTCTGTGTGCTTTTACTTTGCATTATTTCTTGCATATTTTCAAAGTGCATAAAAACACCTTGTTTAATCTGTTGAAAGATTTTGTAAAAAGACTTTGATAAAACTGGGGATAAAACCTTTCCAAATAGACTAAGGACACTTGTGAAAAACACTTTAAAATATCCGCTGCAAGTGCTCAGTTTTAAAGCTTGTTGAAATCAGCTATGTTGTATAAAGAGAAGTGGTTAAATGTGATGTTCAAGAATTTGTTCAACGAACAGCTTAGTCAGCTTACTGACTTACAACAGCATAGTCTGCTGACAGTTGAGTGAAAACTTTTTGAGTTAGAAAATTTTCAGAGGTCTATTCACCCCCCCTCCCTCTAGACCTCATCTGACCACTTGGGACCAACAAATGGTATCAGAGTCTGTGGTTCATTAGAATCAGCTGCCTGATCAACGAGCTTGATCCGAGTGTTTTTCAAAGGTTTTCAAACATTTTCAAAAGAGCATATTTTTGAAAAATCAAAACCTTTTTGAAAATGGATTGTATCAGCCATGTTCCCCCACATAGCTGGTATGAGCTTCGAAGACTAGAAGATCAGAATGGAGATCTTCTTAGCTGCTTACAATGATAACATGTACACATGTATCATAAAAGGTCCATTCAAATTCACCAAGACTATAAAGGTTGATGAAGTAGACATAGTGGTGGAGAAAGATCTAAATGAGATGACAGCTGAAGAAATTAAGTTGTACAATATGGACAAAGTTGGCCGTTTCATCATGACCAAAGCCCTGGACAATGATAGATTTGATAAAGTCAAGCATTGCAAGACTGTCAAAGAGATGTGGGATAAGGTTCGTGACATGAGCGAAGGAAACGACGCTATCAAAGAGCATCAACTGAGTGTTGCTCTGGAAAAGCTAGACAACTTCAAGATGAAGTCTGCGGAAATCATTGACCAGATGGATACAAGGTTTACAAGGACATTAAATGAAGTTCTCAAGCTTGGAAAAACCTTCACTGACAAGGATATAACCGTCAAAGTGTTGAAGGCTCTGCCTCCGAAGTTCAACATGAAGGTAACAACCATGGAAGAGTCAGGAGATTTGGGAAAGATCTCTCTCACCGAGCTGTTCTCAGTACTCAAGGCGTATGAGTATAAACTGCCTAGAATGGGTGTTGAAGAAACCTCAACTTCAAGTCCAACAGCTGCCCTAGTCGCGGCTGAAAATCCAAGAAGACCAGCATACAAAAATAAAGATATGGACTCATCTGATGAAGCCACAATACTCAACAAAAAGGAGTACACAGCTGGAGACGTTGCATTGCTGATGAACAACTTCAAGAAGTTCTACAAAAGAAAAATGAAGAACAAATACAACAATGCTTCTACTTCTAACCCTACCTCTCCTTCTCTAGATAAGGATTCTTATAAATCCAAACTAGTGTGCTATAACTGCAGGAAATTGGGACATTTCATCATAGACTGCCCATATCCTAAAGCTAAGAAGTATACAGAAGAGGAAAAGAGAATCAGAAAGGAAAGAAAGCATCAGAAAAGCAAGGTGCTGTTAGCAGAAGCGGAGAAACTGGTTGCCATTTACTCATCTGATTCGGATTCAGATACTTCTGATGAAGAGTCTACTGAAGAAGAGAGTCCTGCACTCATCTGCCTGATGGCCAGGGAATCTGATAACTCTGAGGATGATGAGGTAACTCCTCTTGAGAATGAATTATTTAATTCATTTGAGCGAATGGTAGTTAATAATACAAGTACTGTTGATGCATTTGCTAAGCTTAAGGAAGAGATGATATTGCTAAGAGAGCAAAACAGTTCACTGAAACTTAAGGTTGAAAAATCAAAAGAATCAACTGAATATAAACTGCTTGAGCAAGAGAATGAATCTCTGAAAGCTGAATGTGAAGTTTATAAGGGTAAAATCATGGAACTTGAAAAGATAATTGAGTCTCATGAGAAATCATCTGTTGCATCCACTCACATGTCTAGTAAACAGAAGATACCTTTAGAACAAGACAACTTAGAACTGAACCATACTGAAAATTTTGTATCAGCTGACAACAGTAAGGTCATTTTGTATGTTCAGACAACTAAACCTGCTTCACCTGAGAAAGAATTAAAGGAGAAGAAAGCTCCTAAGGCTAAAAGGAGCAAAGAGCCTAGTGTAGGAAAACAGACTGGTAAAACTAGACAGCAGAGTCCTAAGAAGTCTGCTGATAAGGCAAAAACCAATCAGACTAGTGGTAAAACTAAGTCGTCTTTTAATGAACAAGCATCTAGTAAGCCAAAGAAGAATAAGAACAAGAAAAATCAAAATGCTTGTTATGGAAATGAGTCATATTATGTGCAACCTACTGCATATCCTCCTATGTATCATGCACCTCAATTCCCAACTTACTATGCAACATATCCTGCTCATCCAATGCATGCATATCCTGCATATCATGCATCTTATTCTGCTTATGAGCATCATCCTTATCATACTGATTGTCAACGTAACAAATCTGATGGATATGATGAAGATAAATCTGCTCATGCTATTGTTAAAATTCAGAAGCCTAAGAAGCCTAAGACTTCAACATCTTGGGTTGTCAAAGGTGGAACTAATCCTTCAGGACCCTCTCAATAAGGGTACCTAAAACAATTTTCATTTTGTTTTGTAGGTTAGGAGTAGGAGTAAAGTAGAAAATCTGGTACTTGGACAGTGGTTGTTCAAGACACATATGTGGAAGCATACATGACCTGACTGATGTTGTTGCTGTGGATGGCCCCAAAGTAAATTTTGGAGACAGCAAGGAAGACAAGATTGTAGCAAGTGGAAGATTAATCAAAGGCAACAATGAGATATCTGACGTCTCTTATGTTAAAGGCCTCAAATACAATTTGCTGAGCATAAGTCAATTTTATGACAAGGGATTTTCAGTCATCTTCTCATCAGATAGGTGCTACGTTGAACAGATTGGTACAAAGAAGGTCATTTTATCTGGAAGACGGCAAGGAAATGTCTACACAGTGGACTGGAATTCTGTTGACAATAGTTCTAATATTTGTTTGGTGGCATCAACACCAAGTGAAGTCAGTTGGATGTGGCACAAAAGAATGAACCATGTGAATTTCAAGACCATAAACATACTTATCAAGAATGATCTGGTAGAAGGAATTCCAAATACATTCATGAGCAAAGACAAGCTTTGTGACGCCTGTCAGAAGGGTAAATAAATCAAGTCATCTTTCAAGAGCAAGAAGCACCAATCATCTGGAAGGATCTCGGAGCTGCTACATATGAACTTATTTGGGCCTATTGATCCAATAAGCAATGGTGGAAAGAAGTACTGCCTAGCTGTTGTGGATGACTATTCAAGATACACTTGGGTGATTTTCATGAAGAAGAAAAGTGAAACCAAGAAGCATCTTACAAATCTGATGGAGCTGATCCAGAATGAGAAGAGCATGAAAATATTGAAGATCAGATCAGATTGAGGGACTGATTTTACAAACTCAACTGTTGAAGAGTATTGTAACATCAGAGGCATCAGCCATGAGTACTCTGCTGCCAGAACCCCTCAACAGAATGGAGTTGCTGAAAGGAGAAACATAACTCTAAAAGAGGCTACCAGGACTATGATAGCTGAAGCAAAGCTGCCCCAAAGATTCTGTACAGAAGCCACAAATACAGCATGCTTTACCCAAAATAGATGCATGATCAACAAACACCAAAACAAGACTCCATATGAAGTTCGGAACAACAGGAAGCCAAACATTCATCACTTTAGAATTTTTGGTTGTAAATGCTTTGTATTGAATAATGGGAAAAATAAGCTCAATGCTTTTGCAGAAAAAGCTGATGAATATGTTTTTGTAGGATACTCTACTGTTAGTAAAGCTTACAGAGTCTTTGACAAAAGAACTTTACTTGTAGAAGAATCTATACATGTAGTATTTGATGAACCAAACCAATCTTCTGAAAAGAATCAAAGTTCTAATCCAAGTCTATCTACTGATTTTCAGAAATTGAGTGTTGAAAGAAATGAAGAATATGTACCCATCATACTACCTGATCTCAACTCAGCTGCTAGCTCAAGTGCTGTTCAAAATCACACTGATGATTGTCTAACAGACGAGTTAGAAACAGCTGACAGACCAGAGACTATTCAACAGACAACTGCTGTTAAACAGACTACTACTGGAACTCCAACAGTAGTGTTGCAAGATCAAAACAGAGGACAACATTCAGATTTGCAACCTGATCTCAGATGGCTCAAGAAATATCACCCACCTGAATTAGTGATTGGTGATCCTTTAGATAGAGTAAAGACAAGGAGAGCTGCTACAAATGATGCCATGTTTGTCAGCTTCCTATCTCAAATAAAGCCTAAACAAATTGAAGAAGCTCTTAGTGATTCAAATTGGATTGAATCTATGCAAGAAGAATTAAATCAATTTGAAAGGAATGAAGTCTGGTACCTAGTTCCTAGACCAAGTCATCAAATGGTAATTGGCACTAAGTGGGTATTCAGGAATAAAATGAATGAAGATGGTATTGTCACCAGAAATAAAGCAAGACTAGTGGCCAAGGGTTACTGCCAAGAAGAAGGCATTGACTTTGATGAAACATTTGCGCCAGTAGCAAGATTAGAGGCAATCAGACTGTTTCTCGCCTATGCTGCTCGTAAAAATTTCACAGTCTATTAAATGGATGTGAAATCAGCTTTTCTCAATGGAGAATTGCAAGAAGAAGTTTATGTTGAACAACCACCTGGATTTGAAGCTTACAAAGAAGAAGACAAGGTGTATCGTTTGAAAAAAGCCCTTTATGGACTGAAACAGGCTCCAAGAGCATGGTATGATACCCTATCTGATTTTCTTTTAATTAAAGGATTTCGTAAAGGTAAGGTAATAAGACCTTATTCACTGTTGAATGGGAGGATCATATATTGCTTGTGCAAATATATGTGGATGATATTATTTTTGGTTCAACGAATCAACAGATGTGTGACAAGTTCTCCAAGCTGATGCAAAACAAGTTTGAAATGAGCATGATGGGTGAACTAAACTATTTTCTTGGTTTGCAAGTAAGACAGTTCCTGATGGAATATTCATTAACCAAGCAAAATACACAAAAGATCTGTTCAAGAAATTTGGTATGGAAACTAGTTCAACTGTTACTGTTCCTATGTCTACTGGACTTCGTTTGGATAAAGATGAAGATGGCAAATTAGTGGATATAACCAAATACAGAGGAATTATTGGGTCACTGTTATACTTAACAGCTAGCAGACTTGATATCATGTACTCTGTTGGGGTTTGTGCGAGATATCAATCAAATCCTAAGGAATCTCATCTTCTAGCTGCCAAAAGAATACTTAGATATCTTAAAGGCACTCAAGATTTAGGATTATGGTACCCTAGAGAATCTGGTTTTGAACTTATTGGATATTCAGATTCTGACCTTGCTGGCTGCAAGATTGATAGGAAGAGCACAACAGGTGCCTGTCAATTCTTAGGTAGTCGTTTGATCTCATGGATGAGTAAGAAACAGACTTCAGTATCCATATCTACTGCTGAAACTGAATACATAGCTGCTGGAGTTTGCTGTGCACAAATACTTTGGTTGAAGCATCAACTAGAATATTACAACATTAAAATCAATGGAATGCCTATCTACTGTGAAAATACAAGTACAATTTCTCTTACTCAAAACACTACAAGTCATTCAAGGACTAAGCATATTGAGATCAAACATCACTTCATAAGAGATCATGTGGAAAAAGGAAATGTTATAATAGAGTATGTTCATACTGACAATCAGATCGCTGATATTTTAACTAAACCATTAAGTGATGCAAGGTTTTCAACGTTAAGAGTTGAACTAGGTCTACTAAATTTAGATGCATAAGCTGAGGGGGAACTCATCAGAAAACTAGAGTTCATCAGCTTACTCATCTTATTATCTTCAAGGTTAACTCTCAACAGACTAGTTAACTGATGGATTCTTAAAGTCAGGGGGAACGTGTAAGACTAGCGGTACTTCTGATTAAAATATGAAATTTGTTGATGAAAGTTAGTTGAAGTTATATTTTCATCAGAAGATCTTAATTCTTGAAGACTGAAGTTTAATTATCTAGCTGGATTGACAAGCAGCCGAGGAAGATTACTAGCTATTGGCTTTCACTAGTAATAATCTGTCATCGGGACACTCGTCTGATCAGATAAGTATTAAGCTTCCTAATCTGATTACCTATGTAAAAGCTTTGTTGTTTGAAAACGCTTTATCTAAAACACGCTTTTACCAGTCGACTAAGGCGGTTCATATTCCCGCCTGTCAATAAATGCTTTTTGAATTTTAAATTGCATAACTGACGCCCCATGATCAATGTTGAATCAAAACTGATCTAACGGTTAGCGTGTAACACGGAAACCGACGCACCTAAACTCTTTAAAACCAGATCTGATCAGCTCACTGATCCTTTACGCACCCAAATACTTTCTAAAGCATTCTAAGGATTTCTGCTCTCATTTTCTGCAAAAATCCTCTCTTGTTTCACTAACCTTTCCAGAAAAATCATGAATTAGTTGAGGGTATGTATCTGGTCTATGATACATATCACAAATCTGGAACCGTCGTAATGAAGACAATTCTGGAGAAGTTTAAGGCTGCAACCCTGGTGGATTTTATGGAAGGACATGACGAAATGGTCTATGAAGACCAGGTGTTGGAATTTTATGGAGCAAAGAATGTTGTTGACTTCAACAAGCTTGAAATTAAGGCAACAGTCGGAGGAAAAGAAATCATCATCACACCTTCTCTGCTCCATGAGAAGTATGGACTATCCAACCAAGGAAGAACAGACCTGACAACCATGGCTGAGGAAAAAGAACAAGAGTTTTGGAGTATTTGTGCCCACGAAGGGGAAATACTCTCAGGTAACATAAAGAAAAAGCAGTTGAAGGATGAATAGCAGCGTATGGCTGATATGGTGGCAAAGGTGATAGAAAACTGTACTTTTTCTTTAGATTGTATCACTATGAAAAGATATGCTATGATGATAGCTGTTCACTATGGTTTTGAGGTCAATTGGGCTGAAATTGTTTGGTATATTTTGGCAAATTTCCATAAGAAGAAACAGACTAATCATAGAATTACTCTTCGTCATCTGTTCGAAATGTTGGGCTGTAATTTGACTAATGGGAAAGTCATTCACAATGCCAAGGCAATGGCCCACTATCAAGTTGTTAAGGGAGGTTCAAAGAGAAAGACGGATGAAAAAGAGGCTGATGAGCCTAAGGAAAAGGCCCCTACTAAGAAAAGAAAGACGTCATTTCAAACAGCTAAGCCAGCTGTTCAAGCCAGAACAGACAAGAAAAAGAAAGATGCTGCAGATGCAGCTATTAAAAAGATTATTGTTGAAGTTCTGGATATATCAGCTGATTCATCCTCCAGAACTATATCAGAGGAGCAACCTGCTGAGAATGTTGCTAAGAGGACTAGGAGTCAACTTAAAGATACTGCAACTTCAAGGCAAGAAAAGAAGATAGTTGCCCCTAAAAAGTCTGCTAAGAGGAAGATGGTCTTTGAACCATCTCCTGCTAAGTCTGAGGATTTAGTCAGAGAAGGCCCTCAATCAGCTGAGAGGCCAGTAGAAGCTGATAAACCTGTTGATGGTGTTGCTGCTAAGATGACTTCTGATGCTGATGCAACAGCTGCCCAACAGCAAGCTTCAACAGCTGAGGTTTCTGAACCCCAAGATGATCCAGAAGTGAGGATCATTGAACCAAAAGCAGCCATTCCTATCTCTACTGCTGCTCCAGAGCCTACTGCTGCTGCTGATAAGACAAAGAAGAAGAAAGAAAGAGATTTCCGGAAGTCCACAGAAAAATTATTGCTAATTGACCATTCTCGATGTGAAAACACAGAGCCAGGGGGCTGATCTTTGAATAGGAATGTGAAAAGAAAGATATCTGCAGCTGAAAGGAAGAGAAGGGAAGATGCCCTTGAGGAAAAGAAGCCAAGGAGGAACTTGCTGAAGTCATAAGGCTTAGCAAGATTGAAGCAGAAAAAGAAGAAAGGAGAAGGAAAATGACACCCGCTGAACGCCAAGCTGCTGAGGATGCTGAATTGGCTATGGTTCTTGAAATGAGCAAGAAGGATGCTCATGGGCCTCGCCATGCTGGTGGTATAAGGATTGGAAAATTCTTAAAGGGAAGAAGGATTCTACCACCAGGCATGAGAGTGGAGAAGTGCCCCTTTAATGTCAAATGGGCTATGAATATTGTCAATGGACATTCTGGTGCCTTTGCCAGATTTGAAGCTGCCTTACAAGAATTTGACAGACAGCTGCAGCGGGCCACTCTGTTCGTCCAGGAGAAGATTAGATAAAATCAGTGGAGAACTTACAGAGTTGATAAGTCTGTTGCTGAGCTGAAGGCTTGGGAAGAGTTTGAAGCTAAAGAGAAATGGGTGCTAGACTTCTTTCAAATTGATTCCATCTCACAAGCCTTAGATCCTGATCACATTAGGGATGTCTTCCACAACCTTACAAGAGGAATTGTCTATAAGGAGGTAAAGAAGATTGAGAAGTTCCTACCTGCCAAGAGGAGAAAAAGTGATGACCCTGTTCAAAGGGCTGTCAAAATTGGTGTCTATCAGGCCTTGGAGAAATGGTCTGAATGTTCAAGATACTTCAAAGGATCTCCAAGTGACCTGCCTTCACTGCCTAGTGTTCAGCAGATTACTTTTGGCGCTGAAGTCAGCAGCTACAGAGAAGTCAAAGAGGCACCAATTCAGAGTTCTATGCCTAAAATCACTCAGGTAATCTATCAGACCACAAGAATATCTGAAGATGGAACGCCTGAAATAGTTAAGGTGAAAGAACAGTCAACTGTTCAACAAGTTGCTGCCAAGCCTGATGAAGAAAAGGCACCAGAAGATGTAGAAGCTGGCACAATTGTTATTCACCAAGCTGCTCAGGAGTCTGCTAAGGCTGAACAAAGTGAAGAAAAGGCTGAAGAAGACTTAGCAGAAATAGAAGTTCACCAGACTGAGCCATCAGCTTCCACCTCCATTCCCTCAGCTGACAAACTTTCAAGTCTGATGGAGTCTATTCAGATGTTGCTGGAACAGACCTTGGAGGACAAACTTGGAAAGCTGAAGAAGGAGATGAAGGAAGAAAACCAACAGATTCAAGATGAAAACAGAGAAGTTCAAGAAGAAAATAGAAGAATGCAGGAGGAGAACAGGAAATTGCTTATGGATACAATGGACAACCTCCTTGCTGATAATTCTCTTCAATTGATCCAAAGTCTGAACAATCTGAATGGAAATGTTGAAGACGTGAAGGCTGATATGAATCATCTTCATGTAGCACTTCAACGTAATGAAGCTGATATTGCAAATGCCATTCGGTCAATCACCAAACTGGTTGATGCTGAAACAGAACTGGAAAGGGGATGGGCAGCACACTTGGATGGAATTGCATCAAAGGTCCATGCTGAAGTAGTCACTCTGCAACTGAACATGGATTGTTTGAATGATCAGACCAGCACTCATGGATCTACACTAAATCAACATTCATCAAAGCTTACCATCATGGATGCAAACATAAAGAGGATCTGCACTGCTATAAATCTGCCAGTTACTGATTCTCTCCCTGCGGATGATGACAAAAAGGGGGGAAGAGAAAATAGTTTCTGAGAAGGAAGAAGCTGCTCGAGTAACCGAAATTGTTCAAGTACCTGAACCTGGAGACTCTGTTGTTGAGAAGGAGGCTGATGAGAAGCAAACAGAGTATGTACTTGAAACAGTTAAGGAAACTGAAGAGAAGGCTGAAGCTGATAAAGATGCAGAAGCTGCTGAAGAAAAGGTTGCGGATGCAAAGGAAGCAGATGCTGAAGAAGAAGTTGCTGATCAAGAAGAAGAACCTAAGGAACCAGTCAAGTCTGACAAAGAATTGGATGCAACCAAGGATACACCTGAGGAGCAACTTGATCCATTTGTGAAGTACAAGAACTTAAAACGCATCAAAAAGAGGCTTGAGGACGCTGAAGCAGCTGAGGCAGAAAGACTTAGGAAAATGGAAGCTGCTCAAAAGAATCTTCTTGCTGATGAAGCTGACAGTGATGATGATGATGATGATGAAGTGGAAGATGAAGAAGATGAAGACCTTTTTGAAATTGAAGAAGAAGTGACTGATGAAGAATCAGATCACTAGCACTTAAACTTCCTGTAATCTGTTTTTCAATTTACTTGTATTTTCTCATCTGTCAGAAAACTTGTAACTTGTACTCACAATTCTGAAATTTATAAAAGTTCAAGTTTTCCATCCAATACACTGTTTCTAACTCAGAAATTCTTGAGGATAAAACTTTAGTCTAGGTACATGTACTTAACTGATAAGTTTTGTCATCATCAAAAAGGGAAAAATTGTTGGATGAAGATGAAGATCAACAGGCAAGAAATTTGAAGATTGAAGGGAGGTTTTGATGATTTCCAAAACATCATATCCAGCTAAGATATGAAAGCTTAGTGAAGACCCTTGGAAGAATTTTGATTGAAGTTAAAGTATTATCAATCAAGTCAAAGTTCAAGATGGTCCAAGAAGGCTATTGATCTGCTGTTGAAGAAAGAAATCAGATTGGTGAAGATCAGCCGACTCAAATCAGATTTATTCAAGTTTGGGATCAACTCTGTTCATCATCAGATTAGTGTTCTCATCAGCCAAGTGGAGACGATCAGAAAGTCTCTCCAACGGTAATAGATGCACTTGGAGTAATAAATGCTGAAGACCGAGGGTATTAATGAAAAATGATTGAAGGAAAACCTCGTATCAGCTAGGTGCATTAAATGCTGCCTGACAGAAAGTACAGTTGACAGTATTGTCACTGTGCAGAGAGCCGTTCGCAGAAATTAAGGACCAGTACCCGAGGAATTAGAATTGTGTCTCTCTTCAACAGACATTTTTCAAATCCTGGAGTATAAATAGTTCAAGAGACTGAAGAAGAAACAACACAATCTCTGAGAGAAATATCCGAAGCAGAATCTTTAAGTCTCAAGAACAGCTCACTCATCAGCTTAGTCATTTGTTGACAAAAGCCGAAGTTGAAGATCAAAAAGATAAACATTTTTCTGAGTGAAAAACTGCAAAGAGTGTTGTGAGAAGTGTAGATTCATCTTTGTGAGTGATCTAGCTTCAGAGGATAGGCTTTCTTTGTGATTCCCTATTGCGCACTTGTGGCCATTTCATTTGTTGTTTGGCACAAGCATTATATACTGATTACTTTGTGTTTTCTAGTATAACCCAAGATCTAAGTGACTTGGAAGAGTGGAATAAAGGATTTAAATCCATATAACCACTATAAAAATTATGCGTATTTTTACTTTGCATTATTTCTTGCATATTTTCAAATTGCATAAAAACACCTTGTTTAATCTGTTGAAAGATTTTGTAAAAAGAGTTTGATAAAACTGGGGATAAAATATTTCCAAATAGACTAAGGACACTTGTGAAAAACACTTTAAAGTATCCGCTGCAACTGCTATCTTTTAAAGCTTGCTGAAATCAGTTAAGTTGTATAAAGAGAAGTGGTTAATTGTGTTGTTCAAGGATTTGTTCAACGAATAGCTTAGTCAGCTTACTGACTTACAACAGCATAGTCTGCTGACAGTCGAGTGAAAACTGTTTGAGTTAGAAAATTTTCAGAGGTCTATTCGCCCCCTCTCTAAACCTCATCTGACCACTTGGGACCAACAGAGGATTTCTTCAATCATTTGCCATAAATACCCTCCTTCTTCAGCATTTATTACTCCAAGTGCATTATTACCGTTGGAGAGACTTCCTGATCATCTTCACTTGGCTGATCAGAAACTCTCGTCTGATGATGTATTGAGCTGATCCCAAACTTAAACAAATCTGATTTGAGTCGGCTGATTTTTACCAAACTGATTTCTTCCTTCAGCAGCAGATCAGTAGTCTTCTGGAGCAAACTGAATTTTGACTTGTCTGATTTGTCTTTAGAGTTGAGCAAAATTCTTCTAAGGGATTTTACTAAGCATTTCTTACTTAGCTGGTTATGATTTTTTGGAAATCATCAAAACCTCCCTTTAACTTCTAACTTCCTTGTTCATTAATCTTCATCTTCATCCAACAATTTTCCCCTTTTTGATGATGACAAAACTTCAGCTAAGTACTTGTACCTAAACTAAAGTTTTAATCCTCAAAAATATCTGAGATAGAAATTGTATATTGGAGTAAAAACTTGAACTTTTATTGATAATGATATTTATTACAAGTTACAAGCTTTTCTCCGATGAGATTACAAGGAAAGATAAACCGATACAAGAAAACATAAGTATTAGTAATCTGATTCATCATCAGTTACTTCTTCTTCTATTTCCACGTACTCTTCTTCTCCATCTTCATCATCAATCACATCATCAGGCAGAAGGTTTTTCTTAGCAGCTTCCATCTTTTCTTGATGTTCTGCTTCTTCAACCCTTCTCTTGATGCGTTCCAGATACTTGTACTTCACAAATAGATCTAGTTGCTCCTCAGGTGTATCTTTGGATGCAGCAAGCTCTTTGTCAGATTTTGTTGGATCCTTGGATTCTTCTTCCTTCTCTTCAACAACTTATTCATCAACAGTTTCCTCAGCATCTACTTTAGCATCAGCTACCTTCTCTTCAGCAGCATCAGCTTTCTCTTCAACTTATTCAGCAGGTTTTTCAAGTACAGGCTCTGACTTTTCTTCATCGGGTTTCTCTTTATCAGCAGAGTCCTTTTGTGGTTCAGGTACTTGAACAACTGCAGTTGCAGTGGCTAACTTCTCTTCCCCCTTTTTGTCATCATCAGCAGGGATGAGTTCAGCAGCTGGAATATTGATAGCAGAGCAAATTCTTCTGATGTTGTCATCCATTGTGGCAAGTTGAGCAGTATGATGATTCAGAGTAGATCTGAGTGTGCCAGTCTGATCATTGAGGTAGTCCATGTTGAGTTGTAAAGTAGCCACTTCATCATGAACTTTTGTGGCAGTGTCGTCCAAATGGCTTACAAACCCAAGGCTCTTCTCTGTTTCAGCATTGGCAAGTTTGGTGATCAAGCCTAGGACATCAGCAATGTCTCCCTCGTGTCTTTTAAGAGCTGTGTGAAGATGATTTACATCAGACTTCACATCTTCAACATTCTTGTTCATGCTGATCAGATTCTGAACCAGCTGGAGGGAATGATCCGGCGGCAATGGAAATTTGTCAATAGCGTCCTTTATCATCCTTATGTATTCCTCTTGCAGTCTTCTATTTTCCTCTTGTATCTCTTTCATCAACTGCTTATTCCGTTCTTCTAGAGATTGGTCCAGCAGCATTTGAATAGATTCCATTAAGGAAGAATGCTTATCAGCTGTTGGAATAGAAGTAGAAGTTGATGGTTCGGTTTGGTGGACTGGGATATCAGCTAGAACCTCTTCTTCATCCTTCTGTTCTGGTTCAGCAGTATCTTCAACAGCCGTGTGTACAACAATGGCTCCAGCTTTATCTTGAACATTTCCATCATCAGTTTGAGCAGCTTCTTGTTGAACATCAACATGTTCTTCCACCTTTATTGTTTCAGGAGTTCCATTTTCTGATATTGATGTAGTCTGATGGATAACCTTTGTAATTGAAGGCAAGGATCCTTTGGCAGGTGTCTTAACTACTTTTACCTCCTGAAAAGTGCTTACCTCAGGACCAAATGTGATATGTTGCACACTTGGCAGAGTGGGAAGGTCACTTGGAGATCCCTTGAAGTATCTTGACCTTTCAGACCACTTCTCCAAGGCCTGGTAAACAGCTATCTGCACTGCTCTTTTGATAGGATCTTCATTTCTCTTCCTCTTTAGTGGCAATGCATCCTTGATCTTGGCTTCTCTGGCCACAATTCCCCTTGTGTAATCATGAAAGACATCTCTTACATGATCAGGGTCTAAGGCTTTGGTGATGGAAGATCTTTGCAAGAAGCTTAGTACCCATTTCTTTTCTTCTTCAAACTCCTTCCAAGCCTTGATCTCTTCAACAGACTTGTTCACTCTGTAGTTCCCCCGCTTATTATATCTAATCTTCTCCTAAACTAACAGAGTAGCCTGTTGTAGTTTCTTGTCAAAATCAGCAAGGGTGGCTTCAAACCTTGCAAATGCTCCAGGGTGTCCATTGACAATGTTCAATGCCCATTTAACAGCAAATGGACATTTTTCCACCCTTTGGCCAGGAGGAAGAATTAGCCTTGCATTCATAGATTCTCCAATTCTGATTCCTCCAGCTCTTCTTGGACCGTAAGCATCCTGCTTGCTTAGTTCCAGAGCTTTAGCCATATCAGCGTCTTCCAAAGCTTTCAGCTCAGCTTCAGTCAGTTGTTTTTTTCTGGCAGCTTTTTCTACTTCCAGCTTTCTTAACTCCACTACTCTTTTGAAGTCTTCTTGAGCTTTCTTCTCTGCTTGTTCTTCCTCCCTTCTTTTCTTCTCAGCAGTAGACACTCTGACTTTAATTATTCTCTTTCTTTTTGGTTTGACAGATGTCTGAGCCTGTGCAGTAGGAGCAGCAGTAGTCAGTTCTGGTGCAGCAGTTGATAGTGGAATAGCTACTTTTGTTCGATGATCTGCACATCAGGATCATCTTGAGGTTGGGCAACCTCAGCTGTTGAAGTGATTTGATGAGTAGCTGGTGCAGCAGCTGACTCCTTGATAGTGGATTCCTTAACTCCAGCAGGCCTCTCAGCTGATGGAGGGCTTTCTCTAACTAAGTCAGATGGCTTAGTGGGAGATGGTTCAAAGATCATTTTTCTTTTTGCAGTGATATTTTTGGGTACCACTTTCTCTTGAACAGACTTAGATGTTGTTGTGTCCTTCAATTGACTCTTTGTTCTTTTAGCAACATTTTCAGCAGGCTTATCTTCAGAATTGGTTCTAGAAGGAGAACCATAAGCCATATCCTCTATTTCCTTTGCTGTCTGATTGATGATAGCATCAGCAGCAACCTCCTCTTCTGTTCTGGCTTTAACAGCTGGCTTAGCTGTTTGAACAGAAGGTTTGGAAATTGTGACTTTCTTCTTCTTACTAGCAGCTTTCTTCTTGGGCTCTTCAGGTGCCTTTCTTTTTGACATACTTCTCACAGGCAGATAGAAAACCATTGTCTTTGAGTTATGGACGGGCTTTCCATGAGTCATACCACATCCAAGACTGGCGAACAGATGACTTAGGAAAATCCTGTGATGGGTTTGCCCTTTCTTGTGTTGATTTGCCAAGATATACCACACGAAAACACCCCAGTTCACTTCAAAACCGTAGTGAACAACAATCATTGTGGGAAACCTCTTCACTGGAATGTTATCTAATGAGAAGGTGCAGTTTTCAATAATCTTTGCAAACATATCAGCCATCCACTGATACTCATTCTTCAGCTGTCTCTTTTTGATGTTTCCAGATAGAACTTCCCCTTCTTTAGCACAAATGCTCCAGAACTCTTGTTCTTTTGGTTCAGCCAGAGTTGTGATGTTTGTTCTTCCCTTCAAGGACAGACCATACTTCTCGTTTAGCAGCTTCGGAGTTATACATACATTAACTCCTCCAACCTCCGCCTTAATCTCCAGTTTCTTGAAATCAGGCTCGTCTTCAGATCCATAAAATTCCATAACTTGGTCCTTGAAGACCATTTCTTCGTGAGCCTCCATAAAATCAACCAGCGAGGCAGCCTTGAATTTCTCCAGAATTTCTTTCATCAAATTTGTTCCTGTTTTGTGGAACGTCTCGTAAACAAGATATTGTCCTTCAACTTTTGCTTCTTGAGAACCCATGATGATTGTTCTGAAAAAGATTAGTAGAAAGAGTAGATTTGCAGAAGTATGAGAGCAAAAATTCTCTTGAATGCCTTAGAAATTTTTAGGGTGCGTAAAAGATCACTCAGCGTTTCGGTTTCCGTGATTTACGCGAACCGTTAGATCATTTACTGTCAGCTTTAATCGTGGGGCGAGATACGCGCGATTCGAATTTCAAAAAGCATTTACTGACTGGCGGGAATGCGAACCGCCTCAGTCAACTTGTAAAAGCGTGTTTTTACATATAACGTTTTTAATAACAACACTTCATACAAATAATCAGACGAGTAAGCTAATACTTATCTGATCAGATGTGTGTTCTGAAAACAGATATTACTAGTGAAAGCCAATAACTAGTAATCTTCCTCTGCTGTTTGTCAATCCAGCAAGATAATTTAGTCTTCAATCTTCAAGAATTAAGAGATTATCTGATGAAAACTTAACTTCAACTAACTATCATCAATAGATTCCATCTTTTAATTAGAAGTACCGCTGGTCTTACACGTTCCCCTGACTTTAAGAATCCATAAGTTAACTAGTCTGTTGAGAGTTAACCTTGAAAACGATAAGATGAGTAAGCTGATAAACACCAGTCTTCTGATGAGTTCCCCCTCAGCTTATACATCTAAATTTAGTAGACCTAGTTCAACTCTTAGAGTTGAAAACCTTGCATCACTTAGTGGTTTAGTGAATATGTCAGCAATCTGATTGTCAGTATGAACATACTCAATTATAACATTTCCCTTTTCCACATGATCTCTGATGAAATGATGTTTGATCTCAATATGCTTAGTTCTTGAATGACTTATAGTGTTTTGAGTAAGAGAAATTGCACTTGTATTGTCATAGTAGATTGGGATTCCACTGATTTTTTATGTTGTAATCTTCTAGTTGATGCTTCAACAAAAGTATATGTGCACAGCATGCTCCAGCAGCTATGTACTCAGCTTTAGCAGTAGAGATGGATACCGAAGTCTATTTTTTACTCATCCATGAGATCAGACGACTACCTGAGAATTGACAGACGCCAGTTGTACTTTTCCTATCAATCTTGCAGCCAGCAAGGTCAGAGTCTGAATTTCCTATCAACTCAAATCCAGATTCTCTAGGGTACCATAATCCCAGTTCTTGAGTGCCTTTAAGGTATCTGAGTATCCTCTTGGCAGCCAGGAGATGAGGTTCCTTAGGACTTGATTGATATCTCGCACAAACCCCAACAGAGTACATGATATCAGGTCTGCTAGTTGTTAGGTATAGCAGTGACCCTATTATGCCTCTGTATTTGGTTATATCTACTGATTTGACATCTTCATCTTTATCCAAACGAAGTCCAGTAGACATAGTAACACTAACAGTAGAGCTAGTTTCCATACCAAATTTCTTGAACAGATCTTTTGTGTATTTAGCTTGGTTTATGAATATTCCATCAGGCAACTGTCTTACTTGCAAACCAAGAAAATAGTTAAGTTCACCCATCATGCTCATTTCAAATTTATTCTGCATCAGCTTGGAGAACTTGTCACACATCTGTTGGTAAATTGAACCGAAAATAATATCGTCTACATATATTTGCACAAGTAATATATGATCCTCCCATTCAATAGTAAACAAGGTTTTGTCTACTTTACCTTTTCGAAATCCTTTAATTAAAAGAAAATCAAATAAAGTATCATACCATGCTCTTGGAGCCTGTTTCAGTCCATAGACAGCTTTCTTCAGACGATACACCTTGTCTTCTTCTTTGTATGATTCAAATCCAGGTGGTTGTTCAACATATACTTCTTCTTGCAATTCTCCATTGAGAAAGGCAGACTTCACATCCATCTGATAGACTGTGAAGTTCTTATGAGCAGCATAGGCAAGTAACAGTCTGATTGCTTCTAATCTTGCTAATGGTGCAAAGGTTTCATCAAAGTCAATGCCTTCTTCTTGGCAGTAACCCTTGGCCACTAGTCTTGCTTTGTTTCTGGTGACAACACCATCTTCATTCATTTTATTCTTGAATACCCACTTAGTGACAATTACCCTTTGATGACTTGGTCTGGGAACTAAGTACCAGACTTCATTCCTTTCAAATTGATTTAGCTTCTCTTGCATAGCTTCAATCTAGTTTGAGTCACTAAGAGCTTCTTCAATTTGTTTGGGCTCTATTTGAGATAAGAAGCTGACAAACATTGCATCATTTGCAGCAGCTCTTCTTGTCTTTACTCTATCCAAATGATCACCAATCACTAATTCAGGTGGGTGATTCTTGAGCCATATGAGATCAGGTTGCAAATCTGGATGTTGTCCTCTGTTTTAGTCTTGCAACACTACAGTTGGAGTTTCAGTAGTAGTATGTTGAACATGAGTTATCTGTTGAACAGTCTCTGGTCTGTCAGCTGTTTGTAACTCGTCTGTTTGACAATCAGTGTTCTGATTTTGAACAGCACTTGAGCTAGCATCTGAGTTGAGATCAGGTAGTATGATGGGTACATATTCTTCATTTCTTTCAACACTCAATTTCTGAAAATCAGTAGACAAACTTGGATTAGAACTTTGATTCTTTTCAGAAGATTGGTTAGGTTCATCAAATACTACATGTATAGATTCTTCTACAAGTAAAGTTCTCTTGTTAAAGACTTTGCAAGCTTTACTAACAGTAGAGTATCCTACAAAAATAGATTCATCAGCTTTTTCTGCAAAAGCAGTGAGCTTATCCCATTATTCAATACAAAGCATTTACAACCAAAAATTCTAAAGTGATGAATGTTTGGCTTCATGTTGTTCCAAACTTCATATGGAGTCTTGTTTGGTGTTTGTTGATCATGCATCTATTTTGGGTAAAGCATGCTGTATTTGTGGCTTCTGTCCAGAATCTTTGGGGCAGCTTTGCTTCAGCTATCATAGTCCTGGTAGCCTCTTTTAGAGTTCTGTTTCTCCTTTCAGCAACTCCATTATGTTGAGGGGTTCTGGCAGCAGAGTACTCATGGCTGATGCCTTTGATGTTACAATACTCTTCAACAGTTGAGTTTGTAAATTAAGTCCCTCTATCTGATCTGATCTTTAATATCTTCATATTTTTCTCATTCTGAATTAGCTCCATCAGATTAGTAAGATGCTCCTTGGTTTCACTTTTCTTCTTCATAAAAATCACCCAAGTGTATCTTGAAAAATCATCCACAACAGCTAGTCATACTTCTTTCCACCATTGCTGATTGGATCAATAGGTCCAAATAAGTTCATATGTAACAGTTCCAAAATCCTTCCAAAAGATTGGTGCTTCTTGTTTTTGAAAGATGACTTGATTTGTTTACCCTTCTGACAGGCGTCACAGAGCTTATCTTTGCTCATGACTGTTTTGGGAATTCCTTCTACCAGATCATTCTTGATTAGTCTGTTTATGGTCATGAAGTTCACATGATTCATTCTTTTGTGCCACAGTCAACTAACTTCACTTGGGATAGAAGCCACCAAACAAACATTTGAATTCTTGACCACAGAATTCCAGTCGACTATGTAGACATTTCCTTGTCGTCTTTCAGATAAGATGACTTTCTTTGTACCAATCTGTTCAACGTAGCACTTATCTGATGAGAGGATAACTGAAAATCCCTTGTCACAAAATTGACTTATGCTCAGCAAATTGTATTTGAGGCCTTTAACATAAGAGACGTCAGATATCTCAATGTTTCCTTTGATTAATCTTCCACATGCTACAATCTTGTCTTCCTTGTTGTCTCCAAAAGTTACTTTAGGACCATCCACAACAACAGCATCAGTTAGCTCATGTATGCTTCCACACATGTGTCTTGAACATCCACTGTCCAAGTACCAGATTTTCTCTACTTTACTCCTACTCCTAATCCTAACCTACAAAACAAAATAAAGTTATTTTAGGTACCCTTTATTGAGAGGGTCCTGGAGGATTAGTTCCACCTTTGACAACCCAAGATATTGAAGTTTTAGGCTTCTTAGGCTTTTGAGATTTTATAGGAGCATGAACAGTTTTATCTTCATCATATTCAGTAGATGTGTTATGTTGATAATTAGTATGATAATAATGATGTTCATAAGCAGGATATGATGCATGATAGGCAGGGTATGCATGCATTGGATGAGTAGGGTAAGGTGCATAGTAAGTTGGAAATTGAGGTGCATGATACATAGGAGGATATGCAGCAGGTTGTACATAATATGATGACTCATTTCCATACCACGCATTTTGATTTTTCTTGTTCTTATGCTTCTATGGCTTACTCTTTACTTGCTCATTAACAGACAACTTAGTTTTGTTACTAGTCTGATACTCTGATTGGTTTTACTCTTATCAGCAGACTTCTTAGGACTCTGTTGTTTGGCTTTACCAGTCTGTTTTTCTAATTTTGGCTATTTGCTCTTTTTAGCCTTAGGAGCTTTCTTCTCCTTTAATTCTTTCTCAGGTGAAGCATGTTTAGTAGTCTGAACATACAATATGACCTTACTATTGTCAGCTGATATGAACTTTTCAGTATGATTCAGTTCTAACTCATCCTGTTCTAAAGGTAGTTTCTGTTTACTAGACATATGAGTGGATGCAACAGAAGACTTGTCATGAGACTCAATAATCTTTTCAAGTTATTTTTCCTTTATATACTTCACATTCAGCTTTCAGAGACTCATTTTCTTGCTCAAGCAGTATATATTCAGCTGATTCTTTTGGTTTTTCAACCTTAAGTTTCATTGAACTGTTTTGCTCTCTTAACAATATCATCTCTTCTTTAAGCTTAGCAAATGCGTCAGCAATACTAGTATTATTAACCATCATTTGCTCAAATGAATTAAACAATTCATTTTCAAGAGGAGTTACCTCATCCTCAGAGTAATCAGATTCCTTAGCCATCAGGCAGATAAGAGCAGGGTTTTCATCTTCAGTAGACTCTTCTTCAGAAGTGTCTGAGTCTGAATCAGACTAGTAGATAGCAGACAGCTTCTCTGCTTCAGCTATCAGCACCTTGCCTTTCTGATGCTTTCTTTCCTTTCTGATTTTCTTTTCTTCTTCTGTGTATTTCTAAGTTTTAGGATATGGACAGTCTCTAATGAGTGTCCCAATTTCCTGCAATTGTAACACATTAGTTTGGACTTATAGGCATCATTATCTTGAGAAGAATAAGTAGGGTTAGAAGTAGAAGCACTGTTGTATTTGTTCTTCATTTTTCTTTTATAGAACTTCTTGAAGTTGTTCATCAGCAATGCAACGTCTCCAGGAGTGTACTCCTTTTTGTTGAGTATTGTGGCTTCATCATATGAGTCCACTTCTTTGCTTTTGTGTGTTGTTCTTCTTGGATTTTCAGCAGCAACCAGGGCAGCTGTGGGGCCTGAAGTTGAGGTTTCTTCAATACCCATTCTTGGCAGTTTATACTTGTATGTCTTGAGTACTGAGAACAGCTCGGTTAGAGAGATCTTTCCCAAATCTCCTGATTCTTCCATGGCTGTCACCTTCATGTTGAACTTTGGAGGCAGGGCCTTTAGCACTCTGACAGTTATCTCCTTGTCAGTGAAGGTTTTTCCTAGCTTGAAAACTTCATTTAGCGTCCTTGTAAACCTTGTATCCATCTGATCAATGGTTTCCGCAGACTTCATTTTGAAATTGTCTAGCTTTTCCAGAGCAACACTCAGCTGATGCTCTTTTATGGAGTCGTTTCTTTCGCTCATGTCACGAACCTTGTCCCACATCTCTTTTGCAGTCTTGCAATGCTTGACTTTATCAAATATGTCGTTGTCCAGGGCTTTGGTCATGATGAAATGGCCAACTTTATCAAGATTGAACAGCTTGATCTCTTCAGCTGTCATCTCTTGTAGATATGTATCCACCACTATATCTACTTTATCAACCTTTATAGTCTTGGTGAATTTGAATGGACCCTTGGTAATGCATGTTTACATGTTATCATTGTAAGAAACTAAGAAGATCTCCATCCTGATCTTCCAGTCCTCAAAACTCATACCGCCAATGTGGGGAACATGGCTGATACAATCCATTTTCAAAAAGTTTTGATTTTTCAAAAATATGCTCCTTTTTGAAAAATTTTAAAACCTTTGAAAAACACTTGGATCAAGCTCGTTGAGCAGGCGGCTGATTCTAATGAACCACCCGCTCTGATACCACTTGTTGGTCCCAATTGGTCAGATGAGGTCTAGAGGGGGGGGTGGGGGTGAATAGACCTCTGAAAATTTTTAGACTTTAAAAACTTTTCAATTAACTGTTAGCAGACTAAGCTGATCGTAAACATTAAGCTGACTAAGCTGTTTGCACACAAAGTTTGAGCAGCCGAGTTGACCACTCTTTTAGAAAATTACTTAGCTGATTTTAGTAAAAATAAATTTATCAGATTACTTGCAGCGGATGTTTTAAAAATGTTTTTCACAAGTAAACTAAGTCTTTTGAAAGATTTTATCCCCAGTTTTAACAAACTCCTTTTTAAAATATTTTCAACAGTTTTCTAGAGTGTTTAATGCAATTTTGAAGATATGCAAGAAAATAATGCAAGTTAAAACACAAAGAATTTTTATAGTGGTTGTATGGATGAAAATCCTTTAGTCCACTCTTCCAAGTCACTTAGATCTTGTGTTATACTATAAACCCACAGTTTACAATATACTCTACTTACGCTCTACACAAATGATGAGTCGTAAGTTCGCAGCAGGAAATCACTAAGAAACTCCTACTCTCCGAAGTAATATCACTCACTCATATGGATATCTACTCTACAATAAAAGATTCACTCAAAAAATGATTTTTCTTTTGACTTCAACTAGCTTCAGTTAACAAATAACTTCGGCAGACTAGTGAGCTGTTCTTGAGTTTTTGAGACTTAGAAGATTTTGCTTCGCATGATTGATCTCAGTTGTGTTGTATTCTTCTCTCTCAAACTCGCGAACTATTTATACTCTTCATTTGAAAAATGTCCGTTGAAGAAAAGACAGAATTCAAATTGCCTCGAGTACTGGTCCTTAAACTCTGCAAACGGCTCTCTGTACTGCTAAATTACTTTCTGTCAGCAACATTTAATGCACCGAGCTGATACGAGGATTTCTTCAATCATTTGCCATAAATACCCTCCTTCTTCAGCATTTATTACTCCAAGTGCATATATTACCGTTGGAGAGACTTCCTGATCATCTTCACTTGGCTGATCAGAAACTCTCGTCTGATGATGTATTGAGCTGATCCCAAACTTGAACAAATCTGATTTGAGTCGGCTGATTTTTACCAAACTGATTTCTTCCTTCAACAACAGATCAGTAGTCTTCTGGACCAAACTGAATTTTGACTTGTCTGATTTGTCTTTAGAGTTGATCAAAATTCTTCTAAGGGATTTTATTAAGCATTCCTTACTTAGCTGGTTATGATGTTTTGGAAATCATCAAAACCTCCCTTTAACTTCTAGCTTCCTTTTTCATTAATCTTCATCTTCATCCAACAACATGTATAAAAAAGAGATCGATTATTCTTGGTTAATGAGAATTATATATATAAAAAAAGGTACTATATGAATTTTGGTTGAATTAGTTTAGTAGTTTGGAATAGTTTCCAAATTCATTTAGCATAATTATCAAACAAAATTAATATATAATAGATAATTTCAACAATGCATTGTTAGACTCAAATTATCTCGTTTCCAAATTACAATCCTAATATTTTTATAAAAAATTACTAAAATTGATGCAAAACTATGGAATAAAATTCAAATCAAAATTTACGGAGAGTGAAAAGTTATACATTATTACATTCCAAATAATGAACTATAGGCCCATCTTTATTAACCTTTGTTGCGACAAAACTTTCAATCAAGTACTTCATATAATGACCTTTCTAGGCCCTTCTTTAACACCATGTGTTGCGATAAAACTTCCAACATGTGATGGTTCAAAGGAGAAGAAATTGTGAAAGGCGAAAGATATAGAATACACAAAATGAATCATAACCACAAATTTTTCTCCTTTAACAAATCTCAGTTATAAAGATGGAACTTTCACCTTCAATCACAAATAAGATTCCAATTTGAGAGGAATTCGGTCAAGTATCTTATATTCTTTTTGGTACAACATGTATAAAAAAGAGATCGATTATTCTTGGTTAATGAGAATTATATATATAAACAAAGGTACTGATAGAAATAGTGTCCTGCAAGCCAGCTGTATGGCTAGTATTTATTGTAATAAATGCGGAACTATTCAATTTCGATTAATAAATGCACTTTATTAAATGGTCATCTTTATCTTATGTAATAATTATCTACGCATAAGGATAGAAGTCCTTAGATCACAGGGCTATGGGACAACCCGTGGACTGATCTCCAAGGCCGTGATCTAGAACATATTCAAGAGTCGTAGAATCCAATCGAGATAGGACATCGTTGGATTCGGTTAGACTCTCACTGTTGTGTATACTCCGATGAACTGGAGGACGCTGGGGTCCACGAGCGTGACTGGGATAGTCGATACACATAAGTGGGTGGTTTGCTGGGATGGCAAGCGCACTGAATACCCCAATTAGGAAATAACTCACCATGGAAGCGGTAGTCGCATATCGGGGTTGAAGTTATTCCAAATTTATAATAGTATACGAGGAACGATCCCTAACTACTTGAGGTGATAGGGTTTATCTGGTGCGAGAACGTCTATGCTTTGATATGAGTTCCTACTGACTGGGGATCGCCAGAAAGTCTCTGTGGACTCATATTGGGTATAGAGGAACTCGTATGCAGATTCATATCATCAACAAATGATCCATTGACCCGACTTGATAGGTTGGGAAATTCTCCTATGGATTTCTGTGAGAAATTAATTCTGGTATCTGAAGACTTTATGTAAGTAGCTCATAAAGATTAAGTCAAAGAGAATTTATTTCGAGATCAGAGTACATAAGGTCAAGACAAAAGAAAAGGGAATCCGATGAAAGACCATACCCTTAAGTCTCGACTGGGAGATTGATCGATGGAGAGATTATGTCGTATATGGAAATTATAAATGATAAAAGTTTCACTGAATTAATTCACCAGTGATTGGGCTCCATGGGCTTGTGGCTGGACATCGACCGTGGAGTGTGGGAGAATTCCCAAATTGGCAGGGGTGCTAATTTTGAAATGATCAATCGACAGAGTGTTCGATTGATTTAGAGTAAGTCTTACTCGAATAATTAAATAATATTTAATTATAACCCACGGCCAATTATGTGGCGAACCTACGGGGGCATACACAATACACATGAAGCGAAAGCGAGGAAATAAGAACAACTGAGTCGACTGGGTCGACTGGGTCGATTATTATGGGTGGGTCGACTGGGTCGACCCAATTGGAACAAAATGGGATCCAATTGGAATTGGATCAGGATCATAAATTAAATTGGAATTTAATTTGTGGATTAATTAATTAAGTTGGATTTAATTAGTTAGAAGGGATTTTAATTAAATGGGCTTAGAGTCTGATTTAATTAAATGGGATATTAAGTTAATTAATTGGGCTATTTAATTGGAAGATTAAATAAAGTCTGGTCAAATTAATTAACTGGGCCATGAATTAATTAGAAGACTTGGTCTTCTAATTAAAGAGGGCCATGGCCCATGTAGGAGAGAGGAAACCTAGTCCTATTAGGACTAGGTTAGGGAGATAACTATAAGTAGCTATCTTGTAGTTATTTTTCAGACAACTCCATAAGCAAAGATTGAGGAAGAGCAAAATTCTCTCTCCCCTCTCCCAGTAAAAGTCGACCGAACCCTGTCTTCCTTTTGGAAGAATTTTTCGTTTTCGATTTTGTTCCTAAATCGTTCCTAATTCCTAGATCTTAATATATCTTGTGTTCTAGTCGATCAAGATATATTATTTTCGTGATATTGTGGTGTATCAACTCGTAGAGGCGCAACACGTGGGGCGCTCCTTGAAAAGCCTGGGTCGATCTTGCTGGAGTAGAAATCAGAGTTCGTTTTTGCTGGCCGAGGATTTGCAAGGAGATAGGTATAACGTGTGAACTTATACTATCGTTTTTATTTATATTCATATATATACAACTAGAGAATATCCTGGCAAGATTCCGTAAGAGGTCCTAAAATTTTTATATTCCGCTGTGCCTAGGGCTGTTTTTCTTACCGAATCCCAACAGTGGTATCAGAGCCAACTCTAGGCTTTGTATATATATGAATTTGCAAATTTTGTGTTTAATAAATCATATGTTTGATTTATGTGTGGCTAGTTCTTTAACTTTGCATGTTTTAGGACGTTTGTAATTTAACTTGGAGTTAATGGATAATTTTAGATTCGAAAAATTTTATCATGTTGATGTTATTTTGGATTGGGATTTAATTGACTGGGTTTGTTTAATTAAATCATAAGTAATCGAAGAAACAAAAATAAATTTTTTTTTTTTAGTTCCGACTCGCGGTGGCACGCGGCGGTGCGCGGCAGCGCACCGCGGCTAGGCGGCCACCACAAGCCGCTGCCTACGGCAGCGTGCTGGCAGTACGCTGGCCGCACACGCTGCACACGGCAGCAGCCTTCGGGCTGCTGTTCGCTCGCTGCTGTGCGCGGCTGCTTGCTGCCGCACGCAGCCACGTGCAGCGGCTGCTACCGCAGGCAGCTCACGCGCCGACCTGATGGTCGCGCGTGGGCTGTCCAACGTGGCAATCCTGATTGGTCTCGACTAGTCGTTTTTTAGTTGGATTCTAATTCTGCCTATTTTGGAAATTCTGAAAGTTTTAGAATTTTGGGAGATTAGGAAACTTAGAGTTTTTGGATAAGGTAGTTATCTTGTTAGATATGAACACTACCTTAATTAAACTAATCTAGACAAAATAGGATTATCTTGAAAATCTTGGAGATTGAGAAAATTTGGGAAACTTAGTGTTTTGGATAAGGTAAGAATCTTAGAGATTTAGATTACCTTAATTAACCAATTTAGTCAAGATAAAGTTTGTAGATTACTTAGGGCTCAAGTAAGAGCTAATTAATCTAAGAGGTTAATTATTTATTCAAAATTAATTAACTTGGATGAATTTTTGCGAATTAAAATTAAAGGAGCCGATAAATTTACATTTTTGCCCTTATGTGAATTTATGCATGTTCTTGAGTGAATATGTGGATTGGTCGATTTTGCCCTTAAGCCCTGTGTAGTTTTTGGTTTATTTTTTTTTGGGTTGTAATTAAATGGGCCTGATTGGTGCCCTTTCTTGCACAAACAAATGTAATAGAGTAGGGCCATTTATTTTATAATAAGCTAGGCTTAGATTAGGCTTGGAGCCGAGAAGACCTCATGAAGACTTGGAGATCCGCATGGAGGCCCATTACCTTGGAGGACATGGAGGCCCAATTCATTACATGGAGGCCCAATCAAGCTGGATATTACAAGAAGGCCCATGATGTGTGGGTTTGAAAATTGTAATAGTTAGGACATTTAATTTCCACCCTAGACTGATCAATTGATTCATCACTTGGCTCGTGATGAATCGCATAGGATGGGCAATCGATCAATCATATCCTGCTAGGTGATGTATGTTTACTATTATTCTTTGATGTATGTTATGCATGCTTAGAATAGATCACGTAAACAAGATAAAGCATAATCTGATGAGACCTCGCACAAGGAAACTTAAAACCTCCAATTGAACATTAAAATTCAATTAGAATATTAAATCGAATAACGGGCGCATATGAATGGAGTCTATGGTCCGAGCCTATCCAATCACTAGGTCTTAGGCATATTGTACGAATATATCTCGATGTCTCACGAGTCGTGGGTCGAGCTATAGGAAGATAATATGTTTATTGCCTCGATGCACGAGAATGTGCCAAGGGAGGGGATAGCAAGGTTTTAGGCGCTGTCTCACGAGTCGTGGGGCGTCTAGGATTGAACTATTTCTCTCCACGAGTATTGGACATGATTTAACGCTAGTAAATATGGATGTCTCACGAGTCGTGTGTCCATATCAAAAAACGAGGCTAAATGAATTTAAGGGTTAGCTGCGATGGTTAACCGTCGACGTAATCGACCACCAAGTGAATCAAATAGTATGGCCAACGAGTTGTGGGTACTAGGAGATTGCATTTGGGCCTTAAGCCCACTAGGATATTTTAATTTCCCGAAACTTATGTGGGGGCATAAGATTTTGATTAAAATAGTGGGAGTAATTTACAAATAAAAACCATGTTTGTAAATTGTGCATTTTGAATTAATCTTTCGCGTATTTATTTCTTCTCTCGTCGTTTTATAGATATGATGTCAAAAGAGCTTAGAGCACTTAGAGATTTGTCCATCTCATCACATGAACGTAATATTTTAACTGGACCCAACTTGCATTTCTGGATGCATCATTTGAATGGACTGTTTGAAGCTGAAAACATATCATATGTTTTGTCTGTGCCACCACCCATTACTATTTCACATGATGTTCCTGATGAGCTCCGAAAAAAGCATCACCAAATGGAAATTGGATGATGGCTTAGCTCGTGAATACATGTTGGAATATATGTCACTTGATCTGCGTTTGCAACATGAGCATATGGCATCCGTAAAAGAGATTCTCTCGAATCTCAAATTCCTTTATGGGATTAGAGATGGTCGTCGTAGATTCGCGATCACGAGGGAACTCTTGCAAGCAAGAAAGAGAAGGGAAACTCCTGTCGGAATCCACGTACACAAGATGATTCGACTTCTGTCTGAACTCGATGATATGGGTGTCGTGATGGACAATGATTTCCGAGTAGATCTCATTCTACAATCTCTTCCTAGATCATATGACCGATTTATCGCGGACTTGAATCTCCAGAGGCGAGAGATCACTGTGCATGTCCTGCGACAAATGCTCGAGGAACACGAAGCTTCTTTTGGAAAGAAAGCAAGTGTTGGCGAAAGGACTGGGCGGCGTTCAAAGCCAAAGCAAATGGAAACCAGAGCTCCTTACTGCACAAGGTCAAGGGAAAGGATTAAATTCGAACCTATGGAGAGTTCGAACAGGTATATTCCTTGTTGAAGTTAATATTACAATTAACTGTGCATTTTTGGTGTTAGACACTGACTGGAGTTCTCATCCTTGTAGGTGATGGGAGCATCAAGGAAACTGGAGCCTGAGGATTGGATCCTTGAATAAGGCAATGGAGCTGGAGCTGCTACCAAGGCCGTAGGCAAAAGTAGATATAAGTGGTTTGATAAAGTCATTAGGAAATTTTCATTTATGTACCTAGTTATTAATGAAAAACTTTTATTCATGTTATTGAATAATGTTGATTTTAATAAAAGCTCCTGTTTTCGTTTTTCATTTGGTACATTGAATTATTGACTTTACATTATAAAACCACCTAAGTTAGTTATGCACGTACAACAAAACAAAAGGAAACAAGATAATGAAATATCTACCCAATTATGGCACGCTCGACTTGGACATATATCTAAGTCAAGGATTCAAAAGTTAGCATCTTCTGGCGCGATTGAAATCAATCGCATTGAAGAAATGCCAACATGTGAACCATGTCTAAAGGGTAAAATGGCTAAGTTGCCATTTAAGGGAAACCCTGAGCGAGCCAAGCAAACATTGGACTTAATACATACTGACGTATGTGGACCACTAAGAAAAAGCGCCCGAGGTGGCTGTGACTACTTCATCACTTTCACTGACGACTATAGTCGTTATGGTTATGTGTTCTTGTTGAAACACAAGTATGAAGCCTTTGAGAGATTCAAAGAATTCAAGATGGAAGTAGAGAATCAACTTGGTCATACGATAAAGGCTCTTCGTTCTGACCGAGGTGGGGAATTTCTTAGTAACGAATTTCTGAATTATCTTGTAGAGCATGGAATATTGTCGCAGTGGACTCCTCCTGCAACACCCCAACTAAATGGAGTAGCAGAGAGAAGGAATCGAACCTTGATGGACATGGTTCGATCCATGATGAGTGCCACTGACCTACCTCTTTCATTTTGGGGACATGCCCTCCTCACGGCAACGAAGATACTGAACATGGTACCTTCTAAATCCGTAGAAAAGACACCATACGAATTATGGTTTGGCAAGGCACCCTCATACGCATTCATGCGCATATGGGGATCTCCCGCTTACGTTAAAAAGCTAGTGGGAGATAAATTGGAAACTAAATCCACTTTGTGCAAATTTGTGGGGTATCCAGAAAACTCAATAGGATACGAGTTCTACGATCCTACAAGACAAACTACGTTTGTCTCAAGGAACGCACACTTCTTGGAGAAGGATTTCTTGGTGGACAAGAAAGAAAATAACGTAGAACTGGATGAGGTCACTGAAGCTGAAAAGGTCGAAGAGGTCAATCAAGCTGACCCGTCGCCATAGGCAGTGGGAGAACATGAGCATGAAAGTGCACCACAAGGTACACCGATTCTTCGTAGGTCAGAAAGACAACGTAGAGAACCCGAGAGGTACTACGGTCTGCTGCATGAGACTGGACAGTCTCTAACCGACCCAAGGACATACGAAGAGGCTATGCTAGACATAGACTCGGGAAAGTGGCGCGAAGCCATGGAATCCGAATTGGACTCCATGCACTCAAACAAGGTCTGGGCCTTGGTAGATCCACCAGTGGGAGTAGCTCCCGTGGGTTGCAAGTGGATCTATAAGCGAAAGCTTGGAGTGAACGGAGAGGTAATAACCTACAAGGCGCGACTAGTGGCAAAAGGATACACTCAAAGACCAGGTATCGACTTTGAGGAGACCTTCTCGCCCGTCGCAATGCCTAAATCCATTCGAATCTTGCTGGCCATAGTTGCGTGGTACAACTACGAGATATGGCAGATGGATGTAAAGACTGCCTTTCTCAATGGGGACATTGACAAGGAGATCTACATGGAGCAACCAAAAGGATATGCATCCAAAGGAGATGAACACAAGGTGTGCAAACTCCAGAGGTCCATTTATGGATTGAAGCAAGCTTCCCGAAGTTGGAACGTTCGTTTCGATGAGACAATCCAAACTTTTGGATTCATCAAAAACATGTTCGAACCTTGCGTGTACAAGAAGATCAGTGGGAGTACAGTTGAATTTTTGGTGCTTTACGTTGACGACATTCTTCTCAATGGAAACAATGTAAAAAGCATTGTCTGAGACTAAAGCATGGTTATCTACACAATTCTCAATGAAGGATTTGGGAGAAGCATCCTTTGTACTAGGTATAAGGATCTACCGAGATAGATCAAAAGGACTGCTGGGCCTCTCCCAATCCCAGTACATAGATAAAATCTTGAAAATATTTAGTATGGAAGAATCTAAGAGAGGATTGCTTCCAATGAGACATGGAATTGCACTCTCTAAATCTATGGCCCCGAAGACGCCTGAAGAGAGAAGCAATATGTCTCGAGTACCGTATGCATCCGCGATAGGAAGCATAATGTATGGTATGTTATGTACGAGACCAGACGTAGCGTACGCTCTAAGTGTTACAAGTCGCTACCAGTCTGATCTAGGTGAGCAGCACTGGATAGCCGTAAAGGCAATTCTGAAGTACCTGAGAAGGACTAAAGAATTGTTCTTGGTATACGGTGGAGGAGAATTGAAATTGGAAGGCTATACAGACTCGAGCTTCCAATGTGATGTAGACGACTTCAAGTCGACATCAGGATACGTTTTCTGCCTCAATGGTGGTGCGGTTAGCTGGAAGAGCTCCAAGCAGGAAACAACCGCGGATTCAACCACCGAAGCAGAATACATTGCCGCGAGTGACGCAGCAAAAGAAGGTGTTTGGATGAGGAACTTCATCCAGGAATTGGATGTGATACCTAGTGATGAGGGCTATTTTGCACCCTACGTAATGTGCGGATCGACTAAAGAACATAAGATCAGATCGACCAAATAAGACAGTTCGGGATCATCTTATCGACCCAGCCGAACACAGCTCTATTCGACCAAGAAGACTATACTCCGGACCCAAGAAGGATATTTGGGCCGAGTCCTATTAGGATTATTTTTCCTTGTAACGCTAGGTTTAGTGTGATATAAATACCTAGTCAATCATTGTATTAGACAACTCTGAATCAGAAGGCAAATACGCCATAGAATTCTGCATAAACAGCTCAAGTCTCCATTATTCAATAAAGAAAGAACTTCCTCCTCAAACTTGTGTTATTTTCCTGTTGGTTTCGATATTTACTTGTTGTTCTATCTAAATTACTCTTCCTTGAGTTTTGATCCATCCTGAATAAAGTAACAGAGCCCTATAATATATATATATATATATATATATATATATATATATATATTGATAACCCCCAATTCCACAATTTTACTGATATTTGTAACCCGACGAAAATCGGTTAAATCAGTTGGCGCCCACCGTGGGGCTAGGTTAATTATTCGATCGACATATGGCTCGCCCAAGGAAAAGCGCTCGTATTGGAGCAAGAAGTAACACAACCACTGGTCATAACACATCTGAAGATCTACAGGACAACTACAATAATAACATTCACAACACCAACGAGAATTTGCAAGATACTCACCCCGATCAGCAGGAACCCCAAGGAGATATTCCCGGTACAATACCTGAAGAACCGGAAGTCCCCGTGATCCCCGTTCCTCTCCCGGGCGCTCAGAAGAAATTGCGATAGATCGTGATGCTCGTTAAATCACTCTCACCAGAAGAGTTACTTGTACTTGATCAAATTCCTCAAAACACTAGGACTGCCAGGGGAAATCCCACTCAAAGAGTGCCAAGGCAAAACGATCAAATCTCTCGACAAGCCGACAGTCCGGCAAGCGAGCGACGCTCTCTACATAGTCCCCCGTAGGGCAATTCGAAACCCTCCGATAACCATCCCCGAAGGAAACCAGGGCAAAGAAAACCACAGCCGGCGCACAGTAGTTCCAAGGAACGTACGATAATCCCTATCGAGGATGACATAGATGATGCGGTCCCAGATCGACCACGAACAATGCGATTCTCGGAGAGAGAAATCGAGAGAATGGTGCAGGAACGACTCGAACAACGCCTACGATCTGTTCAAAACCCGTGGGTCCGAACCACGGAACTCCAGGAGAGCCTTGCGGCCTGCTCTCCTTTTTGCAGAGAAATAAAGGAAGCACAGTCAATCGGACAGGTCCCGGGAAGATTACCCCGATACGACGGAACCACTGATCCGAATGACTATATTTTTAGCTTCACGAATATAATGAACTTATACGCTCACTCAGCGGAATTCACAGCCAAATTAATGGTGACCACGTTCGAGGGACTTGCTCTAGACTGGTTTGCCAAGCAACCGGCTAACTCCATATTCAGTTTTCGGGAATTGTGTAACAAATTGACACAGCAGTTTGCCAGTCAGAAAAGGCAAAAACTTCCGATGAGCTATTTAGGAACTATACACCAGCAAGAGGGAGAATCCTTAAGAAACTGGTTGGCGAGATTTAACGTAGAATTACTTAAAATCGATTCCCCGAATATCGATTACATAATTTCTATTCTCTTTGACCTCACGAAGAATAGGCAGTTCGGAAATGCCCTCAGTCGAAAACAACCAAGAACGTTTGCTGACATCATGAGCTTGGCGTCTAAATATATGACCCAGGAAGAGATGAATTCCTTTAAAGATAAAAACAAAAACAAAGCCACAACTTCAGGCTCAAAAAGGCATGATAAAATTCCTGCCCAAAGATCCATGGAATATGAGCGATCTTTTAGAAAAGGCAACGTCTTCCAGCGATTGGAATACAACAAAGCCGACCAAGACAGACAACCTAAGTTCTACCAAAGACCAAGAGAGTACGAACCAGCGGTCAAAGGTAGGATTAATCAAGTAGAACACCCAAGGTTAAATGCTCCGATGGAAGAAATATTGGAAGTACTAGAAAGGAATAATTGGATCCCTGAAGCGAGGAAAATCGCTCAGCCCAGACCAGGATCTCGAAACTATGACTTATACTGTAAATACCATCGGGCACACGGACATCGAACGGAAAATTGTTTTCACCTCAAAAGAGAGGTTGAAAAACTAATCGAACAGGGAAAACTAGACGACTACATAGAGAGAGATAACCACAAGAGGGAAAGAAGTAGAAGCCCTCGGAATAATAATCAAAGAAGAAGTTCTCGTCGAAGGTCACCCGAGCATGGCCCTACGCAGGAGTTGAACCATGACCAGATCAATGGAACTATCCATACAATATCCGGGGGACCCGCAGGCGGGGATAGTCGTAACGCCCGACGAAGGACAGCTAGATCCATGATCGGAAGCTTAAAATACCCAAAAGAAATATGGACTCTAGAAAACAAGCCATCAAACGATCAGCAGATCAGCTTTAACGAAGGCGAGGTACCTAAAAACATTGTTTGGGACACAAAAGAGGATAACCCCGACTTCCCGATGGTGGTGTCGCTAGAAATAGCGAATTATAATGTCAAACGGATCTTCAATGATAACGGGAGCTCAGCGAATATCATCTCCCGGGAGGTTTTAGCCCAAATGAACTTAGGACAAATAAACCTACAGAAAGTAGCTATGCCGTTGGTAGGGTTTGGAGGATCCGAAATCGTCCCCAGCGGAACGATAACCTTAAGTGTGTCGCTAGGGCAAAAACCACACCGGACAGTGAAGCTTGTAAAATTTCTAGTGGTAGAAACACCCTTCGCTTACAACGCAATATTAGGACGACCAGCCCTCAACCTATTCCGAGCTGTTGTCTCTACATATCACCAGAAGATTAAGTTTCCGATCGATAGAGGTATCGGGGAAATAATGAATGATCACTGTATGGCATGGGATTGCTACAGCACCTCATTAACTTTGAAAGATCACGCCAAGTCAATTACCCCGAGCAAAAGAAAACTTGAAGACAATCTCGTTAGAAACGAAGTTGAAATCCCTAGTACTGATCGAATAGATAAAAAGGGTAAAGAACCACTAGATTTAGCTTTAAAGCCACCAGAACATAAGGATGTAATTCTAGTACAAGGGGACTCGTCCAAAACAACGAGAATAGGTACTGAATTGAGCAAAGAAGGGGAAGTAATGTTGATCGACTTCCTCAGAGATAATGTCGACGTCTTTGCTTGGAGCGCTAATGACATTGAAGGAATTGATCCTCGAGTAATCAAGCATTCGCTAAAAATTGATCCCATGGCAAAACCCGCTAGACAAAAGAAGAGAAACCACGGGCCAGTAAAAGACAAAATTATCAAAGCCGAAGTAGAAAGGCTACTTGAAGCAAAAAAAATCCGAGAAATACACTTCTCAGAATGGCTATGTAATGTTGTTTTAGTAGCAAAAGGGGATAAAAAGGACAACAAATGGAGAATGTGTAATGATTTTACCGACCTTAACAAATTGTGTCCGCGCGACCTATATCCCCTCCCAAGGATCGACTTATTAGTCGACTCAATCGCAGGTTTCGCAATCTTCAGCATGATGGATGTCTTTCAAGGGTTTTATCAAATATAAATGGATGAGCGGGACCAAGAGAAGACTGCGTTCATAACTGAGCAAGGAGTATATTGCTTTATAGTAATGCCATTCGGCTTAAGAAATGCCGGGGCTACTTACCAAAGGTTAGTAAACCTAATGTTCAAAGAGTTAATAGGAGAGATAATGGAAGTCTATGTAGACGACATGTTAGTCAAAAGCATGAACGAAGCGGATCACGTAAAACATCTTGATCGATGTTTCCAGATCTTGAGAAAATACCGCATGAAGTTAAATCCCGCGAAATGCACTTTTGGTGTTAAGTCGGGAAAATTCTTGGGTTATTTGGTACACCAACGAGGAATAGAAGCCAACCCAGAAAAAATTCGAGCTATAACTGAAATGAGGCCTCCCAAAACCATCTCCCAAGTACAAAGCTTGGTTGGGAAAATCGTAGCGTTGAACAGATTCATATCAAAATCAGCAGATAGAAGTTTGCCTTCTTCCAAACGCTTCGAAAAGCGAAAAACTTTGTTTGGACCAAAGAATGCGACCGAGCCTTCGACCAACTCAAAGAATATTTGATAACACCCCCGATGTTGGCCAAACCAACAGAAGGAGAACCATTGTATATCTACATCTCAATCTCCGACGCGGCCGTTAGTTCAGTACTGATCAAGATAGAAGGTTCAGAGCATAAGCCGGTCTATTATTTAAGCAAATTACGGCAAGGGGCGGAGAAGAATTATTTGGAGATTGAGAAATTCACTCTGGCCTTAGTAGTGGCTGCACGAAAACTTCGACCTTACTTTTTAACCTACAAAATCGTGGTTTTAACAAATCAACCACTGAGACAAGTCTTAGCAAAACCAGAAGCCTCCGGAAGACTAATCAAATGGGCAATCGAACTCGGCCAATTTGAAATAGATTACAAACCGAGAATTGCAATTAAATCCCAAGTGTTCGCTGATTTTCTACTAGAAACTCCGACACAGGCGACCGAATCCTCGAATAGCCCCAACGACGACATCTTAATCATAGAAGATCAAACTTGGTTAATGCATGTTGACGGTGCGTCGTGCCCAGAAGGAGGAGGCACCGGGATCAATTTCACCGGACCAAATAAAGAAGATTTGAATTATGCGATAACGTTGGACTTCGTCGTAACAAACAATGAAGCTGAATATGAAGCATTAATCGCAGGAATGGAAATGGCGATCAAGGCCAACATAAAAAGCCTTAAAGTGTTAACCGATTCAGAGTTAGTGCAAAGACAAATAGAAGGCCTATATGAGGCTAAGGAATTTAATATGGTTAAATACCTCGCCAAAGTAAAAACACTAGCTGAGAAATTCGAAAGCTTTGGTATACAAAATATTCCACGATCAGAAAACAAATGGGCCGATCAACTATCCAGGTTCACAGGGTCACATGACGGAAAAACCGAAAGAGTGATCAACTGGTTAATTTCTAATACACCAGCGTTCGATATCGATGAAACACCGGCAGTCGATATAATGGAAATCGAAGAAGCCGAAGAAAACTGGATGACTCCAATGATAAACTATCTTCGAGGAGGAAAACTACCGCTTGACCAGAATGAAGCTCGGAAGATAAAATATCGGGCTCCAAAGTATACATTGGTAGAAGAAAAACTCTACCGGAGATCAGTATCAGGAATTCTTCTTAAATGCGTCTCTGAACCACAAACCATCGATATTCTACGAGAGGTACATGAAGGAGACGCAGGGAATCACAGCGGAGCAAGGGCATTGGCTTTAAAATGCCTCCGAACGGGTTATTATTGGCCTACCATCAATAAGGATGCCGCTCAGTATGTCCAAGAATGTCATCATTGCCAAGTCCATTCTAATATATGTCATCGACCTGCAGAAAACATGCACCCGATTACGGTATGTTGGCCTTTTGATCAATGGGGAATGGATATCGTGGGACCGTTCCCAGCGGCTAGATCCAAGAAAGCTTACGTCCTGGTCGCTGTTGAATACTTCAGCAAATGGATTGAATGCATCGCCCTTGCACGAATAACTCAGTTCCAAGTGATCAACTTCCTATGGAAATTCATAGTTTGTAGATTTGGTATCCCGAGGATCCTAATTTCGGATAATGGAACCCAATTTGCGGGGAAACAAGTAATAGAATGGTGTTTGAAACTAGGGATTCAGCAAAATTTCACTTCGGTCGGGCATCCTAGAGCAAATGGACAGACTGAGGTGGCGAACCGAGAGATAATAAAATCCTTGGAAAAAAGATTAGGAGCGGCCAAAGGGAAATGGCTTGATGAACTCCCAGGAGTACTTTGGGCTAATCGAACCACTGTCAGGAGCTCAACCGGAGAAACCCCGTTTAGTTTGGTATATGGTTCGGAAGCTGTTATTCCTGTTGAAACTCTAATCCCAATACCAAGAATCGAAATGTATGATGATAAGGAAAATGAAAAGACAAGAGAAAGTGACGTCGATTTAACCGAAGCTTTAAGAGAAAAAGCAGCCGTACGCTTGCAAGCCACTAAAGTAAATATGGAAAAAGCATACAATCAAAAGGTACGCGTCCGAACCTTCAAAGAAGGGGACCTAGTCTTGAAAAAGGTAGAAGTATCCAAGCATGTGGGAAAATTACAACAAAATTGGGATGGACCTTATGTTGTAATTGGCGTAGGAAAGAAAGGTTCATACAAAATTGCACACTTGGATGGAACAGCCTTACCAAGGACCTGGAATGCAGTTAACCTTAGGAAATACTATGGTAAATAAATTTTAGCAGCATCTCTTCGGGGCGGTCGAGAATTATTAATATTTACCAGCACACCCCAGCAGTCTATCACTCCGGAAGTAACATCCAAGAGCGGGGGTGACTGGCAAATATGAACCCCCCATGTGCAAACAGAAACCACGGACCTCAAATCTGTGAAAACAACATTTGAGGCATCATGGGACCCGTTAGTACAAGGTAGGGCTTCCATGGGACCCGTCAGTACAGGACAAAATAACGATAAGCTATTATGATGTGAATCACGATAATGTGACTTTCTGAAAGATATGGGATCTGAAGGTAAAATGAAATCCATGGGGGCTGAGATCTCCATCCTCTTTTTGAGAAATGGCCAGAGAAGTTTGCAAACCGCCTCCCTATTTATAAGGATAGATCTAAGCAATCCAACGGCTGAAAAAGTATCTAATCAAGGGACAGATATGCGACCTTTTGACTCCCCGTAATAAATGCAAGTAAGTTGGAACGGCGCCTAACTGATCGACTTATTAAATCGGAAATAAAATCGAAAGTAGATCGTTTCGATCAATACAGAGCTCCGGACTAAGGAAATTTACACACTCTTCGCTCATGCAAATATAGTGTTCGAACCTACGAGGGTCGTAACTGCCTCATACGCCATATAGAAAACCATTAAATTGGCCTTACAAAAACTCCATTGGAGTCCAAGAAATCTGACGTCGTCACTAAGACAATTAATACCATCATGATAGACTGCAAGGCCGTCACTGCCTAATTTTCCAAAGAATTGCTGAAGGAGGTCTGAATAGGTCAGATCTGGCCAAAACTTCTACATTTTCCAATTCCTCCCATATCAAAAAATTGCTGTAGTGAAACACTGGTTGGGGAACATATAGTTCACAGTTAAAATAGAAAAACATAAAGGAAGATACTGGAAGGGATATCATCCATTAATCTTATGAAAGGAAAGGTACAGTTCATCTGAAGGAATAAAAAGCCTCCTTATATAAGATATATTCCACAAAAAGACAAATTTGCAAGGCATGGATTGAACATCGACCAAGATGCTAAGCACTCCTTAACTACTATTCAATCGATTATCGAATACAAATGATCTACTACCTACATTCTGAGGAACAAAGAGGTTTTGGGTATAACCCAAGAAACTATGCTGGATTATTCTCCGTTCTGGGTATTCTTATAAACTGAGGGATTATCGACCAGTATATCATTCAATTATTAATAAAATGACTGAGCAAGGTTAAGCTACCTTATTCTCCATTCTTGGGATACTACGCAAGGATCAACATCAGATAAGTATGCCAAATCTATGCTAATTATTTCATGACGTTATATTTATGTATGACAAACAAATTGTGCATACCAAAGAATATCAACAGAATAAAATTGATCAAGGCACGAATCTGCCTACAAAATATCATAATTTCCAATTTAATGTTCTCCCAATACAAAAAGTTCTGCCCAAAACAACTACACAAAAAAGTTGGGCACTAAAAAAAAAAAAAAAAAAAAAAAAAAAAAAAAAAAGACAGTCCAAGGCCTGCCAGGTCGAACAAGATCACTGAGAAGAATCGCCAGCAGGACGACTAGAAGAAACAGGCCTCCGAGGAGTCAAGTTGCCAGCAAACGCCATCAACTCCTCTTGACGCTTTAGGTAACCAGCGTCATAACCCTCCTCATAAGACCGCCGTCGAGACTCCTCCGCCAAAACAGCAGCCTGAACTAGATCATTTTTCTCTTTCTCAAGAACGACCCTCATGGCCTCTAATTTCTGAAGATCATCTTTAGCAAGCTGCAGCTGCAACGTCAACCCTGCGACTTTGGCTTTCTCTGACTCCAACTGACGTTGATGAGCACCCTTACTATTCCACAGTTCGTCATTTTGCACACCCAGATGAAGTGCAAAATATTTGGCCTGGAAAGGAGAAAGAGTAAGAAAAACCGCTACACAACAAGGCATTCAAGAAAAAACCGGAAAAAATAATCAAAGTATGCTTACCTGCTCACATATCTTCACCAGAGATTGAACAAGACGAATATTGGGGGTACCCTCCAATTTCCTTAACTCGCCAGGCAAAATAGTGCTCAGGCCTAAGTCCCAGGACAAAGCATCAGGTTCAACAGAGCCAGGCAGTTCGCTAGTTAAAGAGACACCAACGGAACGTGGGTTCTCCGACAAAAGAATATTCTTTACCTGTTCAAGGACACAGCGATCATCTAATGGACGAGGAGATTCCCTCTCGTTGGGGCTAACAGAGGTCTCCTTGCCCGAAGCAGAAATAACGGTTCGACGACCAGACCTCGACCCAAACCGACCCTCCGAAGGTCCTCCAGATTCGAAAGAGGTAGTCGTCACAGTCGTATCATGAAACAAATATTCTGGACAATCTTGCAGAATAGATTGTGTGTTGGATGAAGATGAAGATGAAAGAAGACAAGTAATTAAGGGAAGGTTTTGATGATTTCCAAAACGTCATAATCAGCTAAGTATGGAAAGCTTAGTTCCCTTAGAAGAATATTGAACTGGTAAAAGAAGATATCAGAAGAGTTCAAAGTTCAAAGCTCAAAAGACTAGTGATCTCTTGCTGGATCAGCGAACAGAAGGGTAGATCATCAGCCGAGTCAAATCAGATGAGTTCAGTATTTGATCAGCAGAGTATCTATCAGCAGAGTCGTTTTGATCAGCAGAGTAGAAGAGGTCAAGAGATTAGTCCAACGGTAATAAATGCACTTAGTGTAATAAATGCTGTAAGAGAAGGGTAGTAATGACAAATGATTGAAGATATCCTCGGATCAGCAGAGTGCATTAAATGCAGCATTAAATGCGATGGACAGAAAGGTACTGTACACAGTACGGAATGCTGCAGGGAGCCGTTTCAAAAAGAGCTGAAGGATGGATTTGAATTGTGACTTGCCTTCAACGGTCATAATTTCATCTCCATGTATAAATAGAGCTGAATTTCAAATCGAGCAAGAACACAACAACAATCAGAGATCGAAATTTTGAAGCAGAATTTCTCTAAGTCTCAAAAGCTCGAACAGCTCACTCGTCTGGTGGAAGTCATCTGTTGACAGAAACCCAGTTGAAGAAATCAGAAAAACATTATCTGAGTGATTTTGTAATAGCTGAGTGTTGTGCGAAGTGAGAATCCATCTGTGTGAGTGATTCTACTTTAGAGGATAGGTTTTCTTTGTGAATTCCTATTGCGAGCTTACAGCCTTCTCATTAGTTGTTTAGGTGTAAGTGGAGAAATATTGTAATCTTTGTGATTATAGTATAACCCAGAATCTGTGTGATCTGGAAGAGTGGACTAAAGGATTTTTATCCATATAACCACTATAAAAATTCTTTGTGTTATCTTGCATTTAAAGTTTTCTTGCATATTTTAAAGTTTGCATTTTAAACACTTTGAATCAAACAAAAGATTTTATAAGGAGTTTGAAAACTGGGGATAAAATCTTTTTAGAACTTAGTTTACTTGTGAAAAACACTTTTAAACAATCCGCTGCAAGTATACTCTTGAAAAACTGTTTGCTGAAAAACAGCTAAGTCATTGTAAGAAGAGTGGTCAGTCGTCTGTTCAAGATTTGTTCACGATCAGACTAGTCTGCTTACTGTTCTTCATCAGCTTAGTCTGCTGACAGAAGACTGAAAAGTTTTTAAGTTCAAAAATTTTCAGAGGTCTATTCACCCCCCCCCTCTAGACCTCATCTGACCACTTGGGACCAACAAGTGGTATCAGAGCAGGTGGTTCATTAGAATCAGCTGCCTGATCAACGAGCTTGATCCGAGTGTTTTTCAAAGGTTTTCAAAACTTTTCAAAAGAGCATCTTTTTGAAAAACAGAAACTTTTTGAAAAATGGATTGTATCAGTCATGTTCCCCACATTGCTGGTATGTCCTTTGAGGATTGGAAAATCAGAATGGAGATTTTCCTTGCTGCCTATAATGACAACATGCACACATGTATCATTAAAGGTCCATTCAGATTCACAAAGACCATAAAGATAAATGAAGTAGATACGGTTGTGGAGAAAGACCTTCATGAGATGACTCCAGAAGAAATAAAGCTTTACAATCTAGATAAAGTTGGGAGATTCATCATGACTAAAGCCCTGGATAATGATCGGTTTGACAAAGTCAAACATTGCAAAACTGCAAAGGAGATGTGGGATAAGGTTCGTGACATGAGCGAAGGCAATGATGCTATTAAAGAGCATCAGCTCAGTGTTGCCTTGGAGAAGCTGGACAACTTCAAGATGAAGTCTGGAGAAACCATTGATCAGATGGATACCAGATTCACCAGAACTCTGAATGAAGTTTTGAAGCTGGGAAAGACTTTCACTGATAAAGAAATCACTGTCAAAGTACTGAAGGCCCTACCTTCCAAGTTCAACATGAAGGTGACAGCAATGGAAGAATCAAGAGATCTGGGCAAGATTTCTCTTACAGAGCTGTTCTCCGTACTCAAGGCTTATGAGTATAAACTGCCAAGGATGGGAATTGAAGAAACCTCAACTTCAGGACCCACAGCTGCACTTGTTGCTGCTGAAAACACCAGAAGACCAGCACAGAAAAGCAAAGAAGTGGACTCATCTGATGAAGCCACTCTACTCAACAAAAAGGAGTACACTGCTGGAGATGTAGCATTATTGATGAACAACTTCAAGAAGTTCTATAAGAGAAAGATGAAAAACAAATACAATCATGCTGCTTCTACTTCTAAACCTAACTTTTCTTCTCAGGATAAAGAAGATTATAAATCAAAACTGATGTGTTACAACTGCAGGAAATTGGGACACTTCATAAGAGACTGCCCATATCCAAAAGCAGAGAAGTACACTGAGGAAGAGAAGAAAATGAGAAAAGAAAGAAAGCATCAGAGAGCCAAGGCAATGATGGCTGAAGCAGAAAAGCCAGCTGCCGTCTACTCATCTGATTCAGACTCAGACTCGTCTGATGAAGAATCGTCTGATGAAGAAAAACCTGCTCTCCTGTGCCTGATGGCAAAGGAATCTGATGACTCTGAGGATGAGGTAACTCCTCAAGAAAATGAACTGTTTAATTCTCTAGAGCAAATGATGTTGAATAATACTACTATTGCTGGAGAGTTTGTTAAGCTTAAGGAAGAGATGAACTTGCTAAAAGAGCAAAATAGTTCACTGAAACTTTTAGCTGAAAAGCCAAAAGAATCAGCTGAATATAAACAGCTTGAGCAAGAGCATGAATCTCTGAAAGCTGAATGTGAGGTTTATAAAGGAAAAATCATGGAACTTGAGAAAATCATTGAGTCTCATGATAAGTCTACTGTTGCATCCATGCATACATCTAGTAAACAGGAGACACCTTTAGAAAAGGAAAAATTAGAGTTGAACCATACTGAAAAATTTGTATCAGCTGACAACAGTAAGGTCATTCTGTATGTTCAAACCTCTAGACCTACCTCAACTGAGAAAGTGGTAAAGGAGAAGAAATCTCCTAAGGCTAAAAAGAGCAAAGAGCCTAGTGTAGGAAATCAGACTAGTAAGACCAAACAGCAGAGTCCTAAGAAGTCTGCTGATAAAGCTAAATTGAATCAATCTGTTGGTAAAACTAAGTCAAAATCAAATGAGCAAGCATCTAGTAAACCAAAGAAGCATAAGAATAAGAAAAATCAAAATGCTTGGTATGGAAATGAGTCATATTATGTGCAACCTGCTGCATATCATCCTATGTATCATGCACCTCAGTTTCCTAATTACTATGCACCTTACCCTGCTCATCCAATGCATGCATATCCTGCATATCATGCACCTTACCCTGCTTATGAACACTATTCATATCATACTGATCATCAACATGACTTATCTGATAACTATGATAAAAATGAAACTGTTCATGCTCCTAAAACTCAGAAACCTAAGAAGCCTAAGACTTCAACATCTTGGGTTGTCAAGGGTGGAACTAATCCTTCAGGACCCTCTCAATAAGGGTACCTAAAACAATTTTATTTTTGTTTTGTAGGTTAGGATTAGGAGTAGGAGTAAAGTAGAGAAGATTTGGTACTTGGACAGTGGATGTTCAAGGCACATGTGTGGAAACATACATGAGTTGACTGATGCAGTTGCTGTGGATGGTCCAAAAGTCACTTTTGGAGACAGCAAAGAAGGCAAGATTAAAGCTAAAGGAAGATTAATCAAGGGAAACATAGAGATATCTGACGTCTCCTATGTTAAAGGCCTAAAATATAATCTGCTGAGCATAAGTCAATTTTGTGACAAGGGATATTCAGTCATCTTCTCAACAGATAAGTGCTACGTTGAACAGATTGGTACAAAGAAGGTAATTTTATCTGGAAGACGACAAGGAAATATCTACATAGTTGACTGGAATTCTGTTGACAAGAATTCAAGTATTTGTTTGGTGGCATCTGCACCAAGTGAAGTCAGTTGGCTATGGCACAAGAGGATGAATCACTTAAACTTCAAGACCATAAACAGATTAATCAAGAATGATTTGGTAGAAGGGATTCCAAAAGCAGTCATGAGCAAAGACAAGCTCTGTGACGCCTGTCAGAAGGGTAAACAAATCAAGTCATCTTTCAAAGAAAAGAAGCACCAATCTTCTGGAAGAATATTGGAGCTGTTGCATATGGACTTATTTGGACCCATTGATCCAGTCAGCAATGGTGGAAAGAAATACTGCCTAGCTGTTGTGGATGATTATTCAAGATATACTTGGGTGATTTTCATGAAGAAGAAAAGTGAAACCAAGGAACATCTTACCAATCTGATGGAACTGATCCAGAATGAGAAGAGTATCAAGATATTGAAGATCAGATCAGATAGAGGGACAGAGTTTACAAACTCTACTGTTGAAGAGTATTGTAATATCAAAGGAATACATCATGAGTATTCTGCTGCTAGAACCCCTCAACAGAATGGTGTTGCTGAAAGGAGAAACAGAACACTGAAAGAAGCTGTCAGAACCATGATAGCTGAAGCTAAGCTGCCACAAAGATTTTGGGCAGAAGCAACAAATACAGCATGTTTTACCCAAAACAGATGTATGATCAACAAAAATCAGAACAAGACTCCATATGAAGTTTGGAACAACAGAAAGCCAAACATTCATTACTTTAAGATTTTTGGTTGTAAATGTTTTGTATTGAATAATGGGAAAAATCACCTTACTGCTTTTGCAGAAAAGGCTGATGAAGCTGTTTTTGTAGGATACTCATCTGTTAGTAAGGCTTATAGAGTTTTCAATAAAAGAACATTGCTAATAGAAGAATCTATCCATGTAGTATTTGATGAGCCAAGTCAATCTTCTGAAAAGAATCAAAGTATAAATCAAGATCTGTCTGCTGAGTTACAGAAGTTGGACGTTGGAAGAAATGAAGAATATGTTCCCATCATACTACCTAATCTAAGTTCAGCTGCTAACTCAAGTGCTGTTCATAATCACAGTGCTGATTGTCTAACAGACGAGTTGCTAACAGCTGACAGACCAGAGACTGTTCAACAGACGGCAAATGTTCAACAGACTACTACTGAAACTCCAACAGTAGTGTTGCAAGATCTTAACAGAGGACAACATCCTGATTTGCAACCTGATCTCAGATGGCTCAAGAATCACCCTCCTGAATTGGTTATTGGTGATCCTTTAGATAGAGTGAAAACAAGAAGAGCTGCTGCACAAGATGCTATGTTTGTCACATTTCTATCTCAAATAGAGCCTAAACAAATTGAAGAAGCTCTCAATGACTCCTTCTGGATAGAAGCTATGCAAGAAGAGTTGAATCAATTTGAAAGGAATGAAGTCTGGTACTTAGTTCCTAGACCAAGTCATCAAAGAGTAATTGGCACTAAGTGGGTATTCAGAAATAAGATGAATGAAGATGGTGTTGTCACCAGAAACAAAGCAAGACTAGTGGCCAAGGGTTATTGTCAAGAAGAAGGAATTGACTTTGATGAAACTTTTGCACCAGTAGCAAGACTTGAAGCAATCAGACTGTTTCTTGCCTATGCTGCTCACAAGAACTTCTCTGTCTATCAGATGGATGTGAAGTCTGCTTTTCTCAATGGAGAATTGCAAGAAGAAGTTTATGTTGAACAACCTCCAGGATTTGAAGTCTATCAAGAAGAGGACAAAGTATATCGTCTGAAGAAAGCCCTTTATGGACTGAAACAAGCTCCAAGAGCATGGTATGATACCCTATCTGATTTTCTTTTAATTAAAGGATTTCGTAAAGGTAAGGTAGATAAAACCTTGTTCACAATTGAATGGGAAAATCATATATTACTTGTGCAAATATATGTGGACGATATTATTTTTGGTTCAACTAACCAACAGATGTGTGATAAGTTCTCCAAGCTGATGCAGAATAAGTTTGAAATGAGCATGATGGGTGAACTTAATTACTTTCTTGGATTGCAAGTTAGACAGTTGCCTGATGGAATATTCATTAGCCAAGCAAAGTACACAAGAGATCTGTTCAAGAAATTTGGTATGGAAACTAGCTCAACAGCTAACATTCCTATGTCTACAAGTCTTCGTTTGGATAAAGATGAAGATGGCAAATCAGTGGACATAACCAAATATAGAGGCATTATTGGCTCATTGTTGTATCTAACAGCAAGCAGACCTGACATAATGTACTCAGTTGGAGTCTGTGCAAGATTTCAATCAAACCCCAAAGAATCTCATCTCTTAGCTGCCAAGAGAATATTGAAGTATGTTAAAGGCACTCAAGAATTGGGATTGTGGTATCCTAGAGAATCTGGATTTGAGCTTATTGGTTATTCAGATTCAGACCTTGCTGGCTGCAAGATTGACAGAAAGAGCACAACAGGTGCCTGTCAGTTCTTAGGCAGTCGTCTGATCTCATGGATGAGTAAGAAGCAAACCTCAGTTTCTATATCTACTGCTGAAGCTGAATATATAGCTGCTGGAGCCTGCTGTGCACAGATACTTTGGTTGAAGCACCAACTAGAAGACTACAACATCAAGATCAGTGGAATACCAATCTACTGTGACAATACAAGTGCAATTTCACTTACTCAGAACACTACAAGTCATTCAAGGACTAAACATATTGAGATTAAACATCATTTCATTAGAGATCATGTGGAAAAAGGCAATGTTTTGATTGAGTATGTTCATACTGATAATCAGATTGCTGATATCTTCACCAAACCTCTAAGTGAAGCAAGGTTCTCAACTCTAAGAGCTGAGTTAGGATTACTTAACCTGGATGCATAAGCTGAGGGGGAACTCATCAGAAGACTGGAGTTCAACAGCTTAGTCATCAGTCATTTATTTCAAGAATTAACTCTCAACAGACTAGTTAACTTATGAATTCTTAAAGACAGGGGGAACGTGTAAGACTAGCGGTACTTCTGTTCTAAAGATGAAATCTGTTAATGACAGTTAGTTGAAGTTATGTTACCAAGAAGATGTGTTCTTAATTCTTGAAGAGTGAAGATTATTTTATCTTGCTGGATTGACAAACAGCAGAGGAAGATTACTAGCTATTGGCATTCTCTAGTAATATCAGATAACAGATCACTCGTCTGTCAGATAAGTTTAACTCTACTCATCTGATACCTTATATGAGCATGGTCATAAAACGCATTATTAGTAACACGCTTTTATAAGTAAACAGATTAGTGTCGATAGAGTTTCCCGCCCATCTGACATTAAAATAATAAAATTGAAATCCGCGACTCTCATCCGCACGATTAAAATCTGTCAGATTAGATCAACGGTTTAGATAAATCACGAAAACCGAATCAAAAGGAAACCTATAAAATCCGATCTGAACAGCATAGTCGTCTTACGCACTCAAAAATTCTCAAACTCTCTATCTCTCAAACCCTCTTGTTGCGAAAGTTCATTATTTTGCAGAATTTACTCACAAATCTCAGAAATGGACAAAGTTATTGAGGGAAGATACTTCAACTACAACAAATTCCATTTCTCTGGCACCGATTTGATGCGCGCTTTACTGGAAAAGATCAAGGAAGCATCTTTGGTCCCAGTCTTGGAAGCACACGAAGATAGGGTTTATCTTGAAGATGTATACCACTTCTATACTTCCAGGGAGTTCAACGATGATGACACCGTTATGACTGCTGTCATAGGTGGTAAGAAAATTGCTGTATCTGCTGCTGTTTTACATGAACTTTATAAGCTGACAGACAAGGGAGGAGATGTGACCGCGTTAGGGTCAGAAAAAGAAGAGGAATTTTGGGGAATTTGTGCTAAGAAGGGAGAGGAGATGACTGGGACTTTAATGAAGACCCAGCTGAAGGATGAATACCAAAGATTTGCTGATATCATAGCAAAGGTTTTGGATTGTGCTACGGGTTCTCTGGATGGTTTACCTAGAAGAAGGCTTCACACTATGATTTGCATCTACTATGGGATGAAAGTGAACTGGGCTGCTCATGTTTATGAGCTGATAAGTGATAAAAGGCATTCTCATGCCATTCTGCTGAGTAACTTGTTTGCTTCTCTACAATGCCCTATGGGTGGAGGAAAGCAAACCCATGGAAGCAAAGAGTTCAAACTTTACGAACCAGTAAGGCAACTGGTGGAAAAACCAAAGAGAAAAGCACCCAAACAGGCTAAGAAGACTCCTTCTAAGAAGAGCAAGAAGGAAGGTCAGACTAGTCAGTCTGCTGAGCCAACAGCACAGTCTGCTGTTGTAGCTGGATCAGCAGAGCCTGAAATTGAAGTCTCTAAGAAGGTGGTAGATGACTTCACTGTTGAAATTGAAAACATGAAGACAGGGTCATCCTCTGAAGGAACTGAGTCTGAAGAGGAAATTCCACTTCAAAGACTGAAGAGACTAAGGACTAGGAGTGAGGCAAGGGGACCTCCTACTGCCAACCCCCCTGCTATCAAGAAGATTCCTAAGTCAAAGGCCAAGAGAAAGGTCACTTTCCCTGAAGAGCCTGCTGTAACTGTGAGGAAAACAACAACTGAGGCAGAAAGGCCATTGCATATTGAAGAACCAGTTGTTGAAACTGCAAAGGCTGCTACTGCTGAACCAGAAAGTGTTCCTACAGTTGAAGGGACAACAGAAGACTCTACTGCTGCACTATCTGCTGATGTAGAAAAGGAACAGCAGATTAGTACACCACAAGAGGGAGAAATTCTGTTGCTGCATCCTACTCCAGTTGCTGCAACACCTATTCAAATAGTTGAAAGTCCTGAAGCTAAAAGAAAAAGAGCCATTAAGGGCAAAGCTTCAACTTGTATAACTGCTGCAGAGAAGAAGAAACTGGATGATGCTGAAAAGCAAAGGATGGCTGCTGAGAAAGCAGAAGAAGATAGGCTGAAAAGCCTAGAATTAAAAAGGCTGGAAGAAGAGGCCAGCAAAATGACCCAAGAGCAGAGAGATGCTTTTGAGGCAGCAGAGTTGGCTGCTGTCATTGAAGCAAGCATGAAGGATGCTCATGGTCATCAGCAAGGTGGTGGGATAGTGATTGGTGAATCAAGGGATCCAAATAAACCAATACCAGCTATGCCTGCACCCAAGATTAAGGAAAAGAGAAGAGAAGAAATAAGACTATCTCTTGAAATTGTCAGGGAAGACCCTGCAATTTTTGAAGAATTCCTTAGAAGACTGGATGCTGAAAATGAAAGAGTCAACCGTCTGACACTCTTCCATTCTGAAAAGATCAAATACAATAGATGGAGAGAATTCAGATTAACAAAGAGTCCTGCTGAAATGGCTAAGTGGAAAGAATTCAAGGCTACAGAAGATTGGGTATTGAAGTGGCTTGAGACAAGTTCACTCATTCAAGCACTTGATTCAGAATTCTTTCTGGACAGGTTAAGGATGAGAATATGCCATGTAGTCAAAGAAGAAGCCAAGAAGATCTTTGCATCCATTCCTGAGGATTTTGATGACTCTGTAGATCTCAAAGAAAGATCTATTAAGTTGGCTATTGCTCAAGCAATGGAGCTTTGGGCCAAGAAAGCAAGGAAGTTAAGAGGACAACCAAGCTCACTGGTCCCACTTCCTAACATCAAGCACATTGTCTATGGACCAAACATCAGACCCTATGAAGAGCTGCCAGAGGAACCAACAACTACTTTTATTCCTCTTGACAACTTTACTTGGATTTGTAACAGGTCTGCAGTGGACAATGAAGGTTTGATGAAGACAGTTGAAACTGTCAAGAAGATTACATCACCTGCTGATAAAGAAGGAGCAGAGTCCTCTGATCAACCAAAGCAAATTGAGGGTACTTCAGACCCATTTGATCAAGACAAAATGCAGGATGATAAGTCTGATGCTGCTGGTAAATCAAAGAAGGAAGAAGAAATTCCAGCAGATCAGTTAAAGGAGAAAGAAGTTGCTACTGAAAAGGATGATCAAGCTAAGGAGAAGGAAAGCACTCCAAGCCATGCTGGTGAACCAGCAGATCAGTCCCTTGCAATGATAACTCAACCAACAGAGCAACTTAACAAAGAAACACATGCTGCTACAACAGAGACCAATCTGTTGGACTCTATTCATCAGATGTTTACCAAATCCATGAAGGAGATGAAAGAAGAGTTGAAAGCAGAAGTGTTAGCTGCTGTTCATCAACCGATTCAGAAGGTCGCTGCTGCTGTTCCTACTGAGTTAATGAAAGATACTGCTCAGAATGTACAATCTATATGTCAGGATATGGATTTACTCAGGAGAAGGACACAAAGCACTACTGAAGGTTGGAAGCAAATTGAACAGACTGTTGAATTGGCACTCCAAGCAGAAGATGAAGTCATGGGAAACATGATGAAAGACTTCACTGCTTCATCAAATTGGATTTTGGGAACTCAAATCCAGTTGGGTGATCAAGGAGAAGACTTGCTCAAGGAAGTAAGAACTGTTAAGGCCAATCAACTCAAACAGCAAGCTCAGATCAATGCTATGGAAGAAAACATCAAGCTTCTATGTGATTCACTTCTAATCACACCAGTTGTGCCACAATATCCATCTGTCCCTGCTGATGATGACAAAAAGGGGGAAGAAAGGATATTTGGACAGCAAAGGGTTGATTTCCAAAGGGAAGGAAATCAAAACGCTGAAGAAACAGAAGTGTTAGAAGAATCTGAAGAGTCTGCTAATAATAGGAATGAAGCAGCAAATGAAGACACAAGCAGATTAGCAGATGAGAAGATCACAGAAGAAGAAGACCAAGCTGATGAGGAAGAATCTGAAGCAAAAGCCAAGTCAGACAAAGAACTAGCTGCTGCCAAAGATTCAGTTGAAGAACAGCTTGATCCTGATGTTAAAAAGAAGAAGCTAGAGCTGTTGATGCAGAAATTGGAAGTTGGAACCTCCAAGTCTGCTGAAGAAAAAAAAGAAGACAGAAGACTAGCTTAGCTAGATTTTCTTTAAAAATTCTTGTAATCTTTTAAAGTATTTTGTACTTCTCATCTTTCAACTTGTAAAATGTAATCAGTTCTATATTTATAAAATTGCAAGTTTGACTCCAACATATCATTTCTATCTCAGAAATTTTTGAGGATCAAAACTTTAGTTTAGGTACAGGTACTTAGCTGGAGTTTTGTCATCATCAAAAAGGGGGAAATTGTTGGATGAAGATGAAGATGAAAGAAGACAAGTAATTAAGGGAAGGTTTTGATGATTTCCAAAACGTCATAATCAGCTAAGTATGGAAAGCTTAGTTCCCTTAGAAGAATATTGAACTGGTAAAAGAAGATATCAGAAGAGTTCAAAGTTCAAAGCTCAAAAGACTAGTGATCTCTTGCTGGATCAGCGAACAGAAGGGTAGATCATCAGCCGAGTCAAATCAGATGAGTTCAGTATTTGATCAGCAGAGTATCTATCAGCAGAGTCGTTTTGATCAGCAGAGTAGAAGAGGTCAAGAGATTAGTCCAACGGTAATAAATGCACTTAGTGTAATAAATGCTGTAAGAGAAGGGTAGTAATGACAAATGATTGAAGATATCCTCGGATCAGCAGAGTGCATTAAATGCAGCATTAAATGCGATGGACAGAAAGGTACTGTACACAGTACGGAATGCTGCAGGGAGCCGTTTCAAAAAGAGCTGAAGGATGGATTTGAATTGTGACTTGCCTTCAACGGTCATAATTTCATCTCCATGTATAAATAGAGCTGAATTTCAAATCGAGCAAGAACACAACAACAATCAGAGATCGAAATTTTGAAGCAGAATTTCTCTAAGTCTCAAAAGCTCGAACAGCTCACTCGTCTGGTGGAAGTCATCTGTTGACAGAAACCCAGTTGAAGAAATCAGAAAAACATTATCTGAGTGATTTTGTAATAGCTGAGTGTTGTGCGAAGTGAGAATCCATCTGTGTGAGTGATTCTACTTTAGAGGATAGGTTTTCTTTGTGAATTCCTATTGCGAGCTTACAGCCTTCTCATTAGTTGTTTAGGTGTAAGTGGAGAAATATTGTAATCTTTGTGATTATAGTATAACCCAGAATCTGTGTGATCTGGAAGAGTGGACTAAAGGATTTTTATCCATATAACCACTATAAAAATTCTTTGTGTTATCTTGCATTTAAAGTTTTCTTGCATATTTTAAAGTTTGCATTTTAAACACTTTGAATCAAACAAAAGATTTTATAAGGAGTTTGAAAACTGGGGATAAAATCTTTTTAGAACTTAGTTTACTTGTGAAAAACACTTTTAAACAATCCGCTGCAAGTATACTCTTGAAAAACTGTTTGCTGAAAAACAGCTAAGTCATTGTAAGAAGAGTGGTCAGTCGTCTGTTCAAGATTTGTTCACGATCAGACTAGTCTGCTTACTGTTCTTCATCAGCTTAGTCTGCTGACAGAAGACTGAAAAGTTTTTAAGTTCAAAAATTTTCAGAGGTCTATTCACCCCCCCCCTCTAGACCTCATCTGACCACTTGGGACCAACATTGTGTTATGGAAGGATTGACAAAAAAGCCATCACCAACTTGCCCTTCGCTGGCGATCGGGGCAGTAGAAGTAGACAAAGGAAAGGAATTAACAAAATCCCCTCCATGAAAAACATGCCCGAAGGAAGAAACGCCTGAAGAAACAGGCAAATCAAAGGATTGCTCCACGTTGGATGTATCACCAAAAGCCACCCGACCAGGGGAAGGCCTATTCCCAATTTCAGTAGAAGAAGAAAAATTTGGTTTTACAAAAGACGAACTAATTATGGAAAAAGGTTCAGAAGGGATGACATGAGTGTCAGTCGCCGACCTAGTTAATGGAGACGAACGAGGAGGCTCCATCGAGGGCCCGTCTCTTCGAGATTTTTTAGATCTGTTATCCCTAACGTTCTCACGCGAAGGACGCTTCGATGTGTTACCGAAAAGATTAGTCATAATCGGAATTTAAGAAGTAAAATCAAAAAATCGAGAAGGCTTATCGACCTGGTAAAAGAAGAGTATTCTGTTGAAGAGTTAAACAAAGCGGTAAATAGCGAGATAAATTTTTACCTTTTTATATTTATACTACACGAAAAGACGCGACAAGCCCAAGGAAAGGGCGCGAAATAGTAAAACTAATCTTGGAATAAACACTGGAATTCGAAAAGACGCACGCATAATGATTACGGCGAAGTTAATAACTTGTCTGAATTATTACGGCGAAAATGAAAGGACGTGACTGTCAGAATATGAAACGATTGGCGTGCAAAGGAGTAAAAATGTAAAATTACATTTAAGACCTACAATAAATGGTTACAAGTATATCTCCCTAAATCAATCTATCATACAGCCTGATCGCCCTCCGGAATCGTCTGCTCGTTAACAACCTCTTCTCCTATTATCGGCTCGTAAACCTCTCCTTCTTCCTCTGGATCGATAAAAGTATTATCAAGCTCATCGTTAACATCAGAAGGAGGAATCGGCAATGGTTTTCCAAACTCTTCGACAAGGTGAGCCAGAGGATTTATGAAGTAAAACTTTGTACTTCTCTTCCAGGAACTCACACTGTTGTTTCCAAAGTGCATTTTCATAAGCATATGATGCCAGACAAGTTTTAGTCTAAAAAAAAAGGGGAAGAGCAAAAAGAAATAGGTTAGCAAGAAAGACCCTTAAAGAAATTACTTTAAAATTAATCAATAAAAAAGAGGAATCACCTTCTCAGCATAAAGAGAGGCTCGCTGAAATTTCTCCAGAGGATCCTTATGGAGAAGCTTATTCAGACCGCGAGTAAAAACCCCGGATAAAAGGACGCGAGTTGCCTTGTCAACTGCATTCTCGCTATCGTCATGAACAAGAGAATCCTTCTCAGAATAACCAGCGGCTCTTTTCCCCTCTAAATGATCCTCGATCATTTCGACCAAGGTATGTTTCGGATGATTGTCGACGATCAGGGAAAGGTCATTACCAGAACGACCGTAATAGCTCCTTTTTCTCCCTACTGGATTGTCGTTGGGGTGAGGCATCGACCAACTCCGGCACCCACGTATGCCCAAAGATGTTCTAAGCTGAAGAGGAGGATAACCAGATCCGGTGCCCTGACGAATAGGGGACTCACGAGAAGAATCTGGAGATTCCTCTATATTCTCCTCGGACTCATGACTCAACTCCAGTTTCCTTTTCCGTGACGATCTCTGCTCGATAGGGGCATTCTCGACGGATTTGGAAGATTTAGACAGCACCATTTTTCCCTTCGAAGAATGTCGAGAGTCTTCTACCATACGGGCTGATAAAAGAAACAAAACAAAAGTCAGTTTCTCTGTAAAAAAGATATCATCAGGTTGTAGTAAATGTTTACCAAGTGATTCAGATGATGAACTGATTGGAAAATTATGAGCGCTTAATCCCGCTTTACGAAGGAAAGCTTCCCCAATCAGGAGAGCACTCTGGTATTTGTTGGTGCGCATAGCAGGGACTTCACCAATAAACTGAGCGTCATCTGGAACAAGTTCACCAGTTGGCAAGCGACCTCCAGGAACCCAACTGGAACCATGATCCCATGAGAAGGGCATGGTCGAACCATCCGCCAAATGAATACAAGGTGGGGGACGAACAAAAAAGAAATGAGATTTCCAAGAAGGATTACTAGAAATAGGGGTATCGAAGATTGCTCGACTAGGCCTTTGACTAGCGAAGAAATACCCACGATTGGAAGAACTGGAAATGTTGAACCGAAAAAGTTGTGTAAAATTACGAAAAGAAGGTTTAAACCCCTTTGCGATCATCAAGACAGAAAAACAAACCACAAAGGCCACCGAATTTGGAACTAATTGTGTCAAGGACACACTGAATATTTTCAGAATATCAAGGAAAAGGGGAGACAACGGAAGACGCAGACCGCTATTGAAGTGAGCCGTGTAAAAGGCTCGGCATCCTTCCGGTGGAGATGTAACCCTATCAGAAGGGGAAGGAAGGATTATCTCAGAACCCTCCGGGAAATATTTGGCATGATTATTCACAACCTCTGGAAAAGTGTCTACCGTATAGGCACAAGCTAGGTCCTCAATTGGTTCAGAAATCTGAGGAGCAGTACCTTTGCCCTTTTTGGCTCGAGCAGCGACGGCTGAATCGGAAAGGATTTGTACCTTAAATGTATCTTCAACAGGAACGACAAATTCAGGGACTGCGGTTTGTTCGCCCGAAAAGTTAGAATGCAACTCCTCCTCATTGTTAGGAGCGACATTCTCCCTAGAAGCAGAAGAAGATTTTCTTAAAAAAAGCCATATTTCCTGATTCTCGGAAGATGTAGGTCGATAAAGGGAAAACTTTATATGATGAACGACTAAGCAAGAAAATGACTACGAACTATAAGCAAGCATAAAGGAAAAATGACGAACTCAAAAGTCACCTATTTATACTAAGATGAGAAAAGACGTTTCGAACTCGTCGCAACTAATCATATTCCCGTCAAAAACGGAAGGAAATTAAAAGCCTCCCTAATGGACGCGTGCCGGTTCGCAATTGGAAAGAGAAAACGACTATCTATGATACGTTGCACTCTTTTCCTTACTTAAGATTTTTTCCCACAGGGTTTTTTCTTAAGAAAGGTTTTTAACGAGGCACCATTCATAGAAGAGAAACAGTCGTATAAAATTATCTACTTCTACGAGCTTCTAGTATCTATACGCTCGAAGAAGTGAGGGAGTACTGATGAGGGCTATTTCGCACCCTACGTAATGTGCGGATCGACTAAAGAACATAAGATCAGATCGACCAAATAAGACAGTTCGGGATCATCTTATCGACCCAGCCGAACACAGCTCTCTTCGACCAAGAAGACTATACTCCGGACCCAAGAAGGATATTTGGGTCGAGTCCTATTAGGATTATTTTTCCTTGTAACGCTAGGTTTAGTGTGATATAAATACCTAGTCAATCATTGTATTAGACAACTCTGAATCAGAAGGCAAATACGCCATAGAATTCTGCAAAAACAGCTCAAGTCTCCATTATTCAATAAAGAAAGGACTTTCTCCTCAAACTTGTGTTATTTTCCTGTTGGTTTCGATATTTACTTGTTGTTCTATCTAAATTACTCTTCCTTGAGTTTTGATCCATCCTGAATAAAGTAACAGAGCCCTATAATATATATATATATATTGATAACCCCCAATTCCACAATTTTACTGATATTTGTAACCCGACGAAAATCGGTTAAATCACCTAGCATCGCTGAGCCCATTACTATCTTCTGCGATAATAATGGGGCAATAGCGCAAGCAAAGGAGCCGAGATCTCATCAGAAATCCAAGCACGTACAAAGACGATACCATGTGATAAGAGATATCATTGGTAGAGGAGACATTAAGATGGAACGTGTCGACTCAGAAGATAATACGGCGGACCCGCTAACGAAGCCTCTGCCTCAAAAGGCATTTGAGAAACATCTGCAAAAGATAGGACTCAAGAACAGAAAAGACTGGCTTTAGGATAAGTGGGAGATTGATAGAAATAGTGTCCTGCAAGCCAGCTGTATGGCTAGTATTTATTGTAATAAATGCGGAACTATTCAATTTCGATTAATAAATGCACTTTATTAAATGGTCATCTTTATCTTATGTAATAATTATCTACGCATAAGGATAGAAGTCCTTAGATCACAGGGCTATGGGACAACCCGTGGACTGATCTCCAAGGCCGTGATCTAGAACATATTCAAGAGTCGTAGAATCCAATCGAGATAGGACATCGTTGGATTCGGTTAGACTCTCACTGTTGTGTATACTCCGATGAACTGGAGGACGCTGGGGTCCACGAGCGTGACTGGGATAGTCGATACACATAAGTGGGTGGCTTGCTGGGATGGCAAGCGCACTGAATACCCCAATTAGGAAATAACTCACCATGGAAGCGGTAGTCGCATATCGGGGTTGAAGTTATTCCAAATTTATAATAGTATACGAGGAACGATCCCTAACTACTTAAGGTGATAGGGTTTATCTGGTGCGAGAACGTCTATGCTTTGATATGAGTTCCGACTGACTGGGGATCGCCAGAAAGTCTCTGTGGACTCATATTGGGTATAGAGGAACTCGTATGCAGATTCATATCATCAACAAAGGATCCATTGACCCGACTTGATAGGTTGGGAAATTCTCCTATGGATTTCTGTGAGAAATTAATTCTGGTAAATCATTGGCCAAGGTATCTGACGACTTTATGTAAGTAGCTCATAAAGATTAAGTCAAAGAGAATTTATTTCGAGATCAGAGTACATAAGGTCAAGACAAAAGAAAAGGGAATCCGATGAAAGACCATACCCTTAAGTCTCGACTGGGAGATTGATCGATGAAGAGATTATGTCGTATATGGAAATTATAAATGATAAAAGGTTCACTGAATTAATTCACCAGTGATTGGGCTCCATGGGCTTGTGGCTGGACATCGACCGTGGAGTGTGGGAGAATTCCCAAATTGGCAGGGGTGCTAATTTTGGAATGATCAATCGACAGAGTGTTCGATTGATTTAGAGTAAGTCTTACTCGAATAATTAAATAATATTTAATTATAACCCACGACCAATTATGTTGTGAACCTGCGGGGGCATACACAATACACATGAAGCGAAAGCGAGGAAATAAGAACAACCGAGTCGACTGGGTCGACTGGGTCGATTATTATGGGTGGGTCGACTGGGTCGACCCAATTGGAACAAAATGGGATCCAATTGGAATTGGATCAGGATCATAAATTAAATTGGAATTTAATTTGTGGATTAATTAATTAAGTTGGATTTAATTAATTAGAAGGGATTTTAATTAAATGGGCTTAGAGTCTGATTTAATTAAATGGGAGATTAAGTTAATTAATTGGGCTATTTAATTGGAAGATTAAATAAAGCCTGGTCAAATTAATTAACTGGGTCATGCATTAATTAGAAGACTTGGTCTTATAATTAAAGAGGGTCATGGCCCATGTAGGAGAGAGGAAACCTAGTCCTATTAGGACTAGGTTAGGGAGATAACTATAAGTAGCTATCTTGTAGTTATTTTTCAGACAACTCCATAAGCAAAAACTGAGCAAGAGCAAAATTATCTCTCCCCTCTCCCAGTAAAAGTCGACCGAACCCTGTCTTCCTTTTGGAAGAATTTTTCGTTTTCGATTTTGTTCCTAAATCGTTCCTAATTCCTAGATCTTAATATATCTTGTGTTCTAGTCGATCAAGATATATTATTTTCGTGATATTGTGGTGTATCAACTCGTAGAGGCGCAACACGTGGGGCGCTCCTTGAAAAGCCTGGGTCGATCTTGCTGGAGTAGAAATCAGAGTTCGTTTTTGCTGGCCGAGGATTTGCAAGGAGATAGGTATAACGTGTGAACTTATACTATCGTTTTTATTTATATTCATATATATACAACTAGAGAATATCCTGGCAAGATTCTGTAAGAGGTCCTAAAATTTTTATATTCCGCTGTGCCTAGGGTTGTTTATCTTACCGAATCCCAACAGGTACTATATGAATTTTTGTTGAATTAGCAGTTTGGAATAGTTTCCAAATTCATTTAGCATAATTATCAAACAAAATTAATATGTAATAGATAATTTCAACACTGCATTGTTAGACTCAATTTATCTCGTTTACAAATTACAATCCTAATATTTTTACAAAAAATGACTAAAATTGATGCAAAACTATGGAATAAAATTCAAATCAAAATTTACGGAGAGTGAAAAGTTATACATTATTACATTCCAAATAATGAACTATAGGCCCATCTTTATTACCTTTGTTGCGACAAAACTTTCAATCGAGTACTTCATATAAAGACCTTTATAGGCCCTTCTTTAACACCATGTGTTGCGATAAAACTTCCAACTTATGATGGTTCAAAGGAAAAGAAATTTTGAAAGGCGAAACATATAGAATACACAAAATGAATCATAACCACAAACTTTTTCCCCTTTAACAAATCTCAGTTATAAAGATGGAACTTTCACCTTCAATCACAAATAAGATGCCAATTCGAGAGGAATTCGGTCGAGTATTTGATGATAGGTCTTTCCTGAAATTAGATTAATAGAAAAGTTAGTAAATATTGATACCGATGCGTACACAATTATATAAGAATGCAAGTGATAAGTTGTAATTCATACTAAAAAAAATATGCTCAATTTTAAATGAAGATATTCATGGAAAATACAGAATCAGTAAGGATGATTGAATTTTTTTTTCTCTATGTAAATATATAGTTTAAAATAAATATGATTATGAGAAATATAGACATAACCAATAAATAGTGGGGGATTCTAGGGTGCCGCTACGTTAGGTGCCGCTAATACCACATTAGGTGGTATTATCACACAATGTGTATCACGTTGTATGGTATAAGGAGTATAATTAATACCATAGAATGTGACACACATTGCGTGGTAATACCACCTAATTTGGAATAAATATTTCATGATGTGGGGGTCATACTAAATATATGGGGTTAATACTATGTAATGTGATCATGTACCATACAATGTGATACACGTTGTGTGGTAATACCACCTAATGTGATATTAGCGGCACCTAACGTAGCGGCACCCTAGAATTTTCCATAAATAGTATAAGGAAATCAAAAATACCATTAACATGATCAAGAAAGTAATGAAAGAAAATCAAACAATAGCAAGATGCATGAAAGAAATTTTTACATACATACGTTTAGGGAATGATTTTTTTTTTGGTTTTCCAAGGGTTTAATCCCTTTCAAGGTGCGTCGGGCACATAATGTGGGAACCTCTCCCAACAGGGATTCGAACCTGAGTCCGCTACTTTGTAGTGACTAGTCTCTTCCACTATACCAATCACATGTTGGTTCGTTTAGGGAATGATGGGTTTATATATGTATTCCAATTCTAGTATCCTAATTATGAGTAGCTATTTTTGTGGCATGATTTTAGTAGGTCAATCAATTAATTAGTACATATTCTTGTAAACTAAATTCATGAGTATAGTAGGTCAATAAATTATTGCTTTGTATATTAAATTCATTTTAAATTTTCAAAGATTTCAAACTTAATTATAGACATGTAAATAAAAAAAAATTCTAAATTCTAAGAAAAAAGAATTGAGTCAAAATTATATAATTTGGGTCAAAAGACCATTCTCCTATATATATATATAAGATATAAGATAAGATAAGATAAGATGTAAAAATTTGATTGAATCCATAAAAATATTTGACACACGACCGAACCCATCCAAGTTCCAATCCAACATAAAGAAAACTGGATCTGAGGCGGGCCTGATCGGAGCCGAACCCGAACCATTGATAGCCATATAATAGCTCGTTAACTTTTTCTTCCTTCTTAAATAAATTCATTAACTTATTTCATATTTCTGGCATATTAAATATCAAATAAAGAAAATGGCAACGGCGACGTATCCACCGCCACCGCCGTACTACAAACTGTACAAACAGTACTCTCAGGACCCGGACTCCGCTCCGGCGCCACCTCCCCCCGTCCAAGGCCCCTACGTCCTCTACGGCGCCAACTATACGGTATCTTCTTCAATTACTGTACTGTTTGGAAATCATAATTAGGTTACGTTTATTTTCTACCTCTTTAAATATCTCAAATAGGCCACCATTTTAACTTCTCAAATGTTAGATTTTTTTTTTCTTTCAAATATAAGTAATAATTCGCCGATAGAAGATCATGTTTTATTGCTGATTATCTATGAATTCTTTAATTCCATTTGTAGTCGGAATTAATGTGGCTGAGCATCTACTTCAGAGTATGTATTTTAGAGACTAATATTAGATCTACCTGTTGTTGTTTGAAGCGTGATATGTGAATTTCAATTTCAAATTTATATATTTGGAAAAAAGCAATTTTAGTGGTATTTTAGAGACTAATATTAGATCTACCTGTTGTTGTTTGAAGCGTGATATGTGAATTTCAATTTCAAATTTATATATTAGGAAAAAAGCAATTTTAGTGACGCGAAAATGGGACTCGTGTTGTTAGGACAAGCAATTTACATCTTTATGTTTTAAGTTGTTGCTATTGTAGTCCTCGTACCCGCAATTTTGGTACTGAATTCGTAGGAATATAAATTAGTGTCCTTAAATTGCTATGCAAGCAAATAAATTTGGGGGTTTTGTCTCTCTGGCTGCCACGAACTGATAATCAACCACGTCACCTTGTCAGATTAGCATAAATTGGAGGACTAATAACACCTTATTTTCCTTCATTTTTTTCCCTACCTACTAATTATTAGGGCAAAGATGTTATTATCCTAAATTTGTTTGGTTATGTAGAAATTTATGGATACTAATTTTATTTCCAGCGAACTTAGGACTAAAATAAGGATGTAAATTGCTGACCGGAACTACAAATGTCCTATTTCCGCGTCCATGCCAAAGTTGAAGGACTATTATTGCTTTTTTGTTGTATATGTCTTATGCAAGTACACTGATGCTAGCTAAGATTTTTTTTTTTTCTTTTTTTGGATGTCTTAATATGTAGCTCTGAAATGCTTTGGCTGATACAAGGAGAACTGGCCTTATTGATTAATTATTGTTTTCCAAGGAATTAATGAGTTTGAAAATTTGATCCAACGTGTTTAAATTAGCTAGAGATTTGATTATGACTCTAGGTATAATGTGTCATGTTCTTGCAAGCCCAAGTTGAATCTTATCATAGTTATACTTGTACATAGAATTACCTAGTGAAACACCTTCTGGACTGTTAATTTCTTAAGAACTTATATGTACTGGTACGCCAATGTATTCACATTAGAATAAATAAGGCTCTTGGAAGATTATCCTCAACCAATAACTTGAAATAACGATGTACCTTGTTTGGATAAAATTTAAAGGAATTATTACTCTTGAAAGTTAGATCATGTCATATTAGCTCCAACAATCTTGATGTAATTTTTATAAGTTATTGGTTATGCTTTTCTGAAGTTATATTTCCCTTGGCTGGTAGGAATCATTCTTGCTTTTTTATCTGAAAGGAAACAAGTACAGTCACCAATGGACCATTATGTGAAATGCGCATGGAAAACAGACCTTAAAGTGTACTTGAAATCTCAAATGCCATCATCCAACTTGCGTGGATTATTTTATGCACAAAAAATATTACTATTGCTTATATTAATTATGCAAAGATGTAGAGTTGAATTTTGAACTTCTTTTCGTAGACTGATGATGTGCTTCCGGGCCTTGAAGAGCAAGGAGTTCGTCAATTGTACCCGGAGGGACCAAATATTGGTATACTTTGCATTTGCTCTGTAGTACATTCACAATTCATTTAAGTTCTGAATTTGATATCACAACTTTTTGGTGGAAATTATGAGGCCAATGTCTTTGTCGGAGACATTAAAAAGAAAACATGAGCATTTTCATAAAATCAAAGAAAATATTACACTAAACAAAAACAAAAATGAAACTATATTTAAATTGCAGTGACAACAGGAATTTTCCTATGCTTGAAAAACAAAAAGGAAGATTAGCTAGTTGATTTAATCTAGTGAAATTAGAATAAGTGTTAGTTAATTTGGAAAGGTTTCTATCATGTAAAGCTGAAAAGGTTTCAGGAACAAAGGTAGAGGTTAGGAGTATGGAGATTGTGACCTTTTTCTCATGGATATTGTATATATATATATATCAACAATTTGAATGTATGCTTGTACTTTCTAGATCTTGAAGTAGCTGTCTAGGCATGTAATCAGATCTTTTTCTTATTAGATTTCAAGAAAGAGTTGAGGTCACTTAACAGAGAGTTACAACTCCATATGTTGGAGCTTGCCGATGTTCTTGTAGAAAGACCCTCACAATATGCTCGGAGAGTAGAAGACATCTCTCTCATTTTCAAGAATTTACATCATCTTCTCAATTCTCTACGACCTCACCAGGTTAACTGTTTGTTCGGTGGTGTAAATATTTTTGTTAACTGTTATTGGAACTAGCATCGGCTTCTACCTTTTGTTATCTCATTTATCTTCTTATTTTCCAGGCAAGAGCAACACTGATCCATATCCTTGAGCTTCAGATTGAACGGCGAAAACAAGCTGTGGAGGACATTAGGAGGTATGATGCCTATATAAATTATGATGCTTCTGAACTTATTTTGAGTATGATATATTGCTTTATTGCTGTTTTGACTGTGACTGTTGTTTTTTGTTTACTATATGGCTGAGATTCCCATGAAAAGATTGGACAAGGTCTTCCATCTAGATGGGTAAGGAGTTAATGAGAACTTTCCACCCTATGATTTGAAAAAGAGCACTTTTCCCCCTATAATCTTATAAAAATTTCACACGGCCTTCCTGACATTTTTACTTTTCATGCCCACTCTCGATTTCGGCGAGTGAGTTACACTCTCTGGTCGAATTGCTTCTTTAAATTTTTTACGGGTGGGTAGTGTTTTTTTTTTTTTTTTATTCAAATCAAAGGGGAGTAAATTGAACATTATGTATATCAAGGGGGTACTAGCTCCATGGTTAAGGATGAACACATCTCTTTTGCGACCTCATTTCCGAGTTATAAACTTGTAAATTGCAATATTGATCATTCTATGTGATAACAAGAATGGACCAAAGTGCTTTATGTGATTATTATTGCATGACATTCTTTTTTGTTTTCTTGATTGGTTAGGAGAAGGGAAGAAGCACAAAGACTTCTAAAAGATGCACTTGGAACCTTAGATGGAACATAGAAAGCTCCGACTAATAGGTCTTGGTAAATCAATTTATAGCTGCAAATGGAATTACTTAACCTTGTAGAAATGATATGTAGCATTCTAGCTTATACAGAAATACTACTTAAAACTATATTATTACATTTTCATCAGGTGTAGAGAAACCATTTGTATTATTAGATCATGCTTTTAAGGAAACAAGAGACCAAACATATGATGCTTGCAAATATGCAAGGAATCTCCAACTTTTCTATCTTCTTAGGTGATTTATGGCTGGACCCTCTAGGTGTAGTCGTTTTACAAGGAACCCCCTATAGTTCAACAATCTTTACAAGGACACCCTTACAACTATTAAAAATGTTTACAAAACACGCTCTGTATGTAAATTTTGAAACTATAGGGGTTTATTTGAAATTAAGATAATCTCAAGGGGGGTCTGAATGTAAATCACTTTATCATTTTACATACCTCATAAAAAAGTTATTAATTAAATTATATCAATCATAATCAAGAAAGTAACTACTTGAGACATTGATGCATACTGTGTTCTATGTTTCCTTTGGTAAAATTGTATAAAAAAATATGAGTAAATTGCGTTTTTGGTCCTTCTTATGGATTAACTTTTGCACTTTCGTCCTTCTTAAATTTTTTGTAGCATATTGGTCCCTCTTATCCATGTAGTATATCACACTCGTTCCCCTTATAACACATTTGTCCTCTTAAATTTTTTGAAGTAAATTTGTCCCTCTTATTAATGTAGTGTAACACATTAGTCCCTCTTAAATACAAAATACATCAATTAAATTCAAAATATTAAAGTGGATAAAAGTTTATGTACTTTGTAAGATGAACTAATGTGTTACACTACATTGATAAGATGGACGTATTTGTTACAAAAAATTTAAGAAAGACGAAGTTGCTACAAAAAATTTAAGAGGGAAGAATGTGTTATAAGAGGGACGAATGTACTACTTTACATTGATTAGAGGGACTAATCTACTATAAAAAATTTAAGAGTGATGAAAATACAAAATTTGACTCATAAGGAAGACCAAAAATGCTATACTCAAAAAACATTGTGGACTTTCTATGCATTACTAATCCTATTCTTCAAATACCGTTTTGGTGGAACCACTTATAAGTTATGAATAATTTTTTTCTTTCTTTTAAGAATCTAATGAAAGTTTGGGTACCTAATGTTATTATTCAATTCAATGATCCATCGGAAATTATTCCTTTTTTTTTTTTTAATCATTTAGGTCTAAACTTCTCTAAGTTTCTCCATGTCAACAAATTCATTCTATACATTGATTATTAATTTCTTTGTTTTCTTCTACTTTAAGTATTTTCCAAATTAATAATTTCATTTACTTGCGCGAATCTTCCTTCTTGACTTCTGTCGAATAATAAATGGGCATTACTGAAATTTTGACAAAGACTTTATGAATATGCCTCCACCAGAAGAACAAATTACAAGAGCCCATGGTTTATTGATTATTTATCAGAGCCTTTTGTTGCATTGTTCATTACTGCAAATTTATTATGCTGGACCAAAACAAATTACCAACAGTTTATTTTAGATGGAATAAATATATCTTCGTTCTACCAAATAACAGAATAAATAAAATGATGACACACTAGCTTTTATTATTTATTCGTATTAGTATAATTCATTCTTAGTCATTTGCATATATAGCTTATGGAAAGTTTAATTTGTAAAACTAGCTTTTTCAATTTTTTTTTAACTAGCCTTGTTTAGATTATATTATTAATTAACTTTAAATTAACTAAAAAATTACAAAAACATCCCGAATTTTTGTCACTTGTCATTTCAGTGTCCAAGTGAAAAGTGTCAGCGCCCAAGTGACCCGCCGGCAACAATGTCACCAAGTTACTTGAGCGCCCAAGTGACAAACGGCATTGTCGCTGCGTCACTTGGGCTCCTAAGTGACAAACGACATTGTTGCCCGAGTCACTTGGACGCCCAAGTGACCCGATGGTAATACAAATGACAAAAATTGGGATAAAATTTTTGGAGAGTTTTCGTAGTTAGAGAAATTTTGGAATTTGAATTGGAAGTGTAAACGGATTGTATGGGTGTTTTGTATTATTATTATTAGATTAATTGTATTTAATTAGATTTAATTGTTATTAAAACCAAGAAAAATGAAAAAGACAAAAGAAAAGGCTAATTTAAAAAAAAAAACATTTAGAGTAAGGCTATTCAGCCAAATATCCCATTCAGTTACTGTAAAATGTAAATATATCAAAGCACTAAGAGGAAAATATATAGGTTAATTTAAAAAAAAAAAAAACATTTAGAGTAAGGCTATTCAGCCAAATATCCCATTCAGTTACTATAAAATGTAAATATATCAAAGCACTAAGAGAAAAATATATAGGTGATATATCAGTGTACTCCCTTTTTTTTTTTTTTTTTTTTGTTTCCCAAGGGTTTAATCCCTTTCGAGGCGCGTCAAGCACATAAAGTGGGAACCTCTCCCAACAGGGATTCGAACCTGAGTCCGCTACTTTGTAGTGACTAGTTCCTTCGTTTCAAAATACGCGTCTTGGTTTTTGCACAATGATTAAAAAAATTATTAATTACCTTAATTTTAGTAGAATACAAAAATTTTGATACAAAACTACCCTTAAAAAAAAAAATTAATCTGCAACTTCTCATATTCATCATTAATGAAAAAAGGTAAAATTTTCAAAAAATAATTTAATTCTCTCCCGAAATTTTAAAACGATATGTATTTTGAAAAAAATTATTTTTACTAAAACGACATGTATTTTAAAATGAAAGAAGTACATAATATTGATTATTCACCTGATCGCGATTTAATTCGAACTAATTTTACTTTGTCACACTAATAAAAGAATGCTAAGAGGCAGTGTAGAATGTACAAGTAAAACCTAGTTCAATGAATTAATTCAATATATCAGGATTTTAATATTTATTGGGAAGCATTTTCATTTTCATTTTCTTTGGGGTGTTTGAGCTTTTGCAAGAATATGGGTTTCACTTTTCGAGTAAACATTGGAATGTTATCTTGAAAAAAAAGTTAATAGCAACTTACCCCCTTAATATATACAGAGTAATATTTAATTTACCTCTTTGTGATTTGAAAAAGAACGATTTACTTCTCTATGATTTTATAAAAGTTTCACCCGGCTTCCCTGACATTTTTAAACTTTAAAAAAAAATATGAATTGAGAAAACTACCTCTCTTGTATGTGGTAATTTATCCCCTTGTGTCATAATAAATGTGATACTTTATTCCGTGTGTTATGATAAATATGATATTTTACCCAATGTATTATAATAAATGTTGACTTTACCCCCTATATTAGAAAAATAATTTCATGTCATTCTCAATTTCGATGAGAGTGAGTTACACTCTCCCATTAAAAGAGATAAATTGCTTCTTTAAGATTTTCACAGACATCTCATAGTGAGATAAATTGACATTAGCTCTCTAAAAAAGTGACAGTGATATTTATGAAAGCTAAAAACGAGTTTGGATGATAGGCATGCCTAATATGGTTTAAATTGCCAAATCATACTTACTGTGTTAGTTATAATATATAGGGTGAAATACTAATTTCCCCTTAAAAGTATAGGGTGGGTATTAAATATCCCTAAAGTATTAATTGAAACACTTACCTTTCTTTGTTATAGTTTTATAATTTTTATTTCAAAAATACTCCCGCCCCCTTACATAAATAATAAATTTCTTTATTAAAATAAATTTGTCTCTTTATTAATCATGTATCCATTCATCCATCAAACAACATCATGTTTTAATTTCTTTATTATTTTTGTTTCCTTCGATTTTATGGTCTCAAATTTTTCTTTATTTTCTTCTCATTTTTTTCTTTATTTCTGTTTCAATTTGTTTTCTTTATTTTATGGTTCAATTTTTTATTTCTATCTCAAATTTTTCTTTATATTTTTCTGAGTTTTTATTTGGTGATAATTATCTCATTTATATTCGGTACGAATTATTATTCAATATGTTGCTTAATTCTCCTTCAAATTATTTCTCGCAAAATTCAAGTTTAACACCATATAATATAATGTTTTAATTTCTTAGTTCCTTTATTAAAAAATAAAATATTTATTAATTATAAATTCATCCATCCATCCACTAAACAATATTATGTTTTCATTTCATCATTTCTTTTGTTTCCTTCGGTTATAAAAAATTAGATGAAAATGAAGAAAAAAAATTGGGATGGAAAAAATGTAGGTAACAAAAGAAATTAAGAAAATAAAACATAATGTGGTTTGGTGGCTGAATGAATTCATAGTTAATAAACATACAATTTTATTTAGTTAAAGTAATAAAGAAACTATTATCTATAAAAAGGGTGGGGGTATTTTTGAAATAAATAGTACAAAATTATAATAAAGGGAGAAAATGTTACAATTTATATTTTAGGGGGTTAACTGATGTCATTCTTATACTTTAAAGGGGTAGCTCTATTTCACCCAAATTTATAATAATGATTAAAATGAGAACAGAGTTGATCCCCATTTTAACGGAGTAAGCTTATGATAATGAATTTGGGTATTACGTAGGGCTGTCAATGGGGCGGATTTCAATCCGGATTTTGGTCCGATTTGTTAGGATAATTATCCGATTAGAGATTTGATGGAGCAAATTCGATTATAATGATCGTAATCTGAAACATATGAAGCAAATATGAATTTGGGTTGGTCCGATCCATTGAGCAAATATATAATGTTTTATAAAAGTAAGAACCATTACTAATATTTCACTGTCAATTCAAGAAAATAGTAATTTATAACTCATTTATAAATTTATTTAAACCAAAATTTTCATCTAAAAATTATGAATATTAGTAAAGGATATTTGAAATGTGAGCTAAAATTAAATAAAATGGAAAAGTTAATAAATTTATTTTAGGAAAATATACTAATATAATTTTTGAAATGAAAATTTATATTGAATCCGAAAAGGATCCGATATCCGGCCAAATTCGATCAAGATTAATTGGATTCAAAAAATCGAACACAATTCAAACAAATCCAAATCCGACATAATTTGATTCCATATAAATAAAACCGAATTTGAACTAGCATGATTCAACTAGAATCAACCCATTGACAGCCCTAGTATTACAGTACGTGGATCTATTCCATAATTTCGACAATTGAACATTGTTCCAATAACTAAAACTTCAAATTAGTGAACCAAAACAATAAACACAGGCCCCACCCCAAAGGACTTGGAATTTCGGTGCTCGATTTTGTAAATTTTTTTTTAATAATTTGTCTAATTTTATTCAAGTTGGTAGTTGATTGTGTAAAAATATTATAATATAGTGCATTATTAGTTTCCATATGAAACATCTATGTATTTGATTGTTTAATTATTTAATATATTAAGTGGAGATTGTGACCTGATTACAACAGTAGTGCTATTTAATTGGGTTCCTACTTGACAATATATGGCATTTCATTATCAGCAAATTAAAATACATAATTGCGGGTCAATATCATGCCACCTCAATTTTCTTTTTCATGTACTTCAAATAATTCTAGAAATTGCATATTCCTTCAATTTTATTGAAAAGTCAGATACGTTTATGAACTACTCCTATGTGCAAGGAAAAAAAATAATGAAATGTCAAAATCATTACAATAGTTATTATGTACATATGTCTCAATCCTGATTTGGAAGAGTAAGACTTGAAATTTTTTATATTTAATTTTTATTATATATATATATATATATATATATATATATATATATATATATATATATTAATCCCTTTCGAGGCGCGTCGGACACATAAAGTGGGAATCGCTCCCAACAGGGATTCGAACTTGAGTCCGCTACTTTGTAGTGACTAGTCCATTCCACTAGATCAATCACATGTTGGTATTAATTATTATATATATATATATATATATATATATATATATAAAGGAGTTAATGGCAATTTACCCTATGTGATATTCATAATATTTTATTTACCTTCATATGATTTGAAAAAGAGCACTTTACCCCCTATATTCTTAAAAAAGAGTATACCACCTCCTTGATATTTTTATATGTGGTACTTTACCCCTCTATATTATAATAATGTGACATTTTACTCCCTGTGTTATGATAAATATGATAATTTATCCCCCTATATTACAAAATATTTTTCATATCCACTATCGATTTTGAAAAGTGAGTTACACTCTCCGGCTAAAAGAGATAAAATACTTCTTTAAAATTTTCGAAGGGGGGTAAAATGATCTTTTTTTAATCACAGAGAAGTAAATTAAATATTATAATTTTACAGGGGTGTAAACTGACATTAACTCTATAAGAAAAGGCTATAATATAGCAACAAAAGTGCTTATTTTGGCGGACCGAGTCTTATTTTAAACACGGGTTTTCTTTGGCAAAAATAGGACAAAGTTGATCTTTTTTTTTTTTATTGGATTCTCCCATTTTCAGCAGCTTGTTATGGTTAAAAAAGGGGTCTTTATTGTCATGACAGTCTTTTAATGAACCTTCACAATATTTAAAGATGGAAACACCATGTTAAAGGAAAGTACTTTCTCTGTCCTAAATTGTATGTTATTTTAGAGAAATTTTTTTATTTCAAATTATTTATTACTTTAGAATTTCAATACAATATTAATTATATATTTTTTTATTTTGTCCTTATTTAATGCACCTAAAATTCTCTCTTATTTATTATTTTTTCTGTCTCTCTCTTATCTATACATTTTTTATCATCAAAATGAGTAAGAGTATTTTAGGTATACAATTTATGTTTTTCCTAAAATTGAAACTATTTATTAGATACCTTAATATGTATATATAAAAGATGTAAAATGACAAATAATTCGAACACTTTCAAACTATTTTTTTTTTTCGGTATCGGACTACCTGGTCCATTTTTTTAACAATTCGACATTCTACGAGTGCAATTCGAACTCATATGATCGAAAATTGATCAATTTTCCTAATCACAAGCCGAGTTTCTTATTTTTTTTGGCAAAAAAAATGGAAAGAACGTTATTTGATACCAAGCACTTTTTTTTTAATTCTGAAAAGTTCAAGTACATATCCTACTATCAAATTTTGCTCTAAACACTCTCTTCAACTTTATTTTACATTGTAAATATTTCGAGTAATATAGACGAGCTTGGGCAACTGAATCACAAACTGGGAATATAATCTCATATATGTTTAATAGTAAATCACATTTGTAAAAAAAAAAAAATAATAATGTAAATCACAATATGTCGCTTTTATAGTATCGTTAGACACTATTTTCAAATGGAACAAGCAAAGAATATATTCATGAGAGGATTGTCGACATTAGTTACATTTTGTAATTAAAGTTGAATGTATGAGGCTCAACTTAAGTATAAATAATCACGAATAGTTTGAGCAGAAATTGTCCTAAAACTAAACGGGTTTGTTTGTTTGGTATTTGAGATAATAATTTGCAATAACGTGAAATTTGTAAAATAATCTCGATTTGCGTAAAGTTGTTTGCTGAGTTCTGAGAGAAATAAGGTGATGTAGTTTTTTTTTGAAAAAGTTTATGTTGTGGGTGTAATATGTGTAAGACTTTATGTCAAATTATGTTTATTATGTGAGATAAGTTGTGTAAAATATAAATTATTTTAGGGTTTTTTGCAAGTTATCTCCCTCTGATATGTCTAATGAGCAATTTACCTCCCTGTGAAATAAAATAGGCAATTTACCTCCTTGTGATATAAAAATGGGCAATTTACCTCCTTGTGAAATGAAATAATGAGCAATTTAACTCCTTATGATATGAATTAATAAGCAATTTACAGGGAGACAATGTGCTTCTTTTATAAAACCACATAGAGGTATTTTGCCCTTTTTCTTATCACAAGAGTTAAGTTGCCTATTTAAGATATTAAAAAAAGATATTTTACCTTTTTATTTATCACAGAGAGTTAAATTGTCTATTTAGAATAACACAGGGAGTTAATTTGCTATTTACTCAATTATTTTATGTCAAATCAAATTAAAGTTTGTATAAGTTTTTTTTTTAATTATAAAAATTATTGTTTGTTTGACTTTTGATAAAATAATTTGAAAAAAATTAAAATATAATAAATTTATTTCAAAAAATAAAATAATTTTTGTCTCGCCAAACATAAATATTTTTTGGGAGATGACAATAAAACATGCTAAATGTCTCTAAATTAGTTAAATCAAACTTAAAAGGTATTGCACCCCTCCAAGGCTCCAACTAAAATCTTCGTAAATCTTAGTAAAAAGTAGTGTAAACAAGAAGGGCATGTTTGTAAATTCCCACACAACACACATCGCTTTCCGTCTCAAAACCCGTGGGTCCCACTGCAAGTGGGCTTTAAATTCCCAAAAAAGCGTAGAAAACATGAAAATAAATCATGTGGGGCCCATATACTCCCAAAGCTATTGGACTTTTATTATAATTATGCTCCCCTTATATCAGATGGCACGTACCCCATCTCCGGTGAACGTCGAGTCGCCGGAATCTTGGGCTGAGTCAGATTACGGCCAAGTGGGCCCAGGTCCCAATCATTGGACGTGACGTTACTTAAAATATTGTCTACAGGGACAAGTGACATTTTGAAAAATAAAACTTTGGAATCCAATTTATTAATTTAAAAAAGTGCTTCAATTATGCAATACATTGGGGCTTGTTTGGCTTCCTTTCCGTTTACACTTTTATTAAGAACAAAAACTCAATACATTTATTTTTGAATTATCATATCTACAGCGTCTTGCTTTTTCCCTTTTTATATTTCTTATTCTTCAATTTTACAACATTAATAATTCAAATTCATGTGGATGAAATTTGGGATATGTCCGATCGAGCAGTCTAGATGCAAATTTGAATCCAAATATTATGCTAGTCGAAATAAAAAATGTAATATAAACTTGGGACCTCGATGAAAATCCTATGATACTTAAGACAAACCATTAATGCGAAGAAGCGTGATAATAATCTAACATAAACGGTTAAAATATTTTAAAGGTATGAAGTATTGTGTGTAAGAAGTATACTATATAATGTGAGAGGTATATGTGTTTATTATTAATATAATGCATATTTGTTACAAATTAGAGTTTACTTAAGTAGCGTATTAGACTTTGACCCTTTTTCAATTTGGGATGCAGTACTGGCAAGATGGGTATTTCGTGCTCGACTATGTGTAGGTCGCTTATTATTAGCTTTGATCGGACAAGATGTTTTGTTGGGTCGTTACTTTTTTATTATGATTGCTCCAAGTCATGGTGCAAATATATGTTACCAAGTAGAATTACTTTATGGACTGAGCGGACCTTGATATTTTTTCAGCATTATTCGTCCTCCAGTAGCTTTCAAAGTGCAATTGGAGATCAAGACAAAAATCCCTAGCCATAGTTCGACTTTGAAATTGCAAATTGAAAATCTCAATTGCTCGAGGAGTTTGTGTGCTCATTATTCAGTTTGTGGAGCAAAATATAACGTGGAGCTCATTGACTCTCAATTCAATATTGTGAGTGGCGTAGAAATGGAGCAAACGGGATCACTGATCACACCTCGCATCTTCTAAACTCACTAATCCCTCTAGGGCAAAGTATAAGATGGAGCTCGTGAGCTCTTGGATTAACCCCGTAAGTTTCATGACCAAAATATTGTTATGTTTTTTATTTGACAAAAATTGATATATCTTGAACATCGAAATATTATCATCGTGGTGCTTCCATGTCTAAATCTAATACTCCATCTATCCTTTTTCTTTTGCTCCCTTGAGTATTGACACAAAGTTTTAAGTAACAATTGAAAAAGTGAAACTTTTATGCATTTTTACTTTTATCCCCGCAAAAGTATTGGTAGCTAATTAGTGGTGTCAAATGATTATTTTATATTAGAGAGTACTTTTGAGAAAAATAATTTCACAGCATTAAGAAATATAATGCTGTTTTGGGACACCCTAAAAATAAAATAAGAATAAAAGCATATATATTTACAAACAACGATGTTGTACAATGACCAAACGATGAAACTCATGCATATTTCATCCACGTCACAGATGTCCAACATATTAAACATAATTCATTATACTTAAAACATTTACAAATATTACAACATTTTTAACAATAAAAAAAAAGTTCTATAATGAACTTCTCCTAAGAATTCTAATATGACAACCAAACAAGATATACCCCAAGCACTATATTTAAATATTTAATTTAATTTTTCCAAAGTTCAAACCAAACCATGGGCTTTACTTTAACAACTCCATCACTCATAAATTCAGACTCATTTTTCTCTCAAAGCTGAACTCAAAACTAACTCTTTCTTCACTACAACAAAGTAGAGCCAGAAATAATTAATTAATTAATTAATTAACCATGTCAAGCAAAATTTCCAAACCTGTAATCGAAATCCTCACCGGCGCTCAATCGCCAAAAGGACTAAAGAATTTCGATCAAGGTGGAGTGGGTTTAGCCATAGTGGCCTCATTTGAAGAGAATATTCCGGCGAATAAAGCATTATTCAGTCGCAATTTGAGCCGATCCAAACCTATTCCAATGAAAACTTCACAAAACAGGGGAAGTTCCAAGGAAATCGAGATCGAGAGTTTCAAAGAGTGCACTGTTGTTAAAAACCACGATCCAAACAAGTCCTACGCAAAAGTGCAAAATAAAAGCGTCTTTCACATATCCGCCGAGAGACTTGGGGAAATTACGAATTTTCCGCCGGCCGATTTTCTGAATTCGTGCAATTTGTGTCACAAAAAACTCAAAGACAAAGATATATACATGTATAGGTATGTTAATTGTTTATCTACTGCCAATTTTATTGACGATTGTTGATTTTTTAATCTGATTTATGATTTTTTTTTAAATGAAATTTCAGGGGGGAGAAAGCGTTTTGTAGTACAGAGTGTAGATACAGTCAAATAATGTTGGATGAGAGAAAAGAAAAGTGCGGTTCAGAAGCGCCGTCGATTACGGCGGTTGATGTCGTGGGTTCGCCGTACGATAATGGCCGGATGTTTACTACTGGAATTCTGGCAATTTAGTTCTCCGGTGATTTACACTAAGAACCCTAAGGTTTATCGTAGTAACAAAAAATTCTCTGTAATTCAAAAAATTACCAAAACACTACTTATAGGGGGATTTTGTAAATATTTTCGCAACTTGTAGGGGTATTATTAGAAAGATTATTGAAGCTTAAGGGTGTGCTTTGATACGTAGTCTAAGCCATGAGTTTTAAAACACACCCTTCAATTTTCTAACTCCATTAAATAAAAAAATAAAAAAAGAGTATGAATAGAGTACATGTGTAACTCCGGTGTATAAAACGCTAATACATAGTATGAAAAAATACAGCTCATTAATTGAGCTTCTTTTGCTTCACTTATTGGTTTTGTATAATTGTTTTAAAAATTTTACCATTGTACTTGAATATATAATCACATAACGGCAAATTCGCTAAATTTGAATGATGAATTTGAAATTTGATTACATGTGGTTGTTGGTAGGACTAAAAATAAGCCAAGTTATTCGATATTATTAGTCGCTCGAGAAAAAAGTATTTGAGTTTGGTTCGTTATATATATGGAACAAGTTTGAACAATGTTTTTCGTTTAATGGCCTTTGGAGTTTGATTCGAGCTTGACTAGATAGACTATAGTTCAGGAATAAAATGGAAATAACCGATTTGCCTTACCTAATTTATTAAAAATCTCCTTGTGTTATTTTTATTAACAAAAATCCTCTTCTGTCATTCTTTTATTAGCAAAAAAATTTATTTAAAATTACGCAAAAAAAATTATTTAAAATTACTTCATATATCATGAGGAAATTATTGTCAAATTTAAGTGACCTGTGGGGTTATTTTTAATTTTTAAAGTTAACATGGAAATTATTGTCAAATATTTAGGTGAATATGAGTGTTTTTTGCATTATTTAGTAGGGACGCTTGCCATTTTGGCTTTAGAGGAATTTTTTCGTTAATGAAAAATTAGAACAGGGGAGTTTTTGGTCATAGAAAATAACATAGGTTTTTTTTTAAAATATCAAAACTTTTGGGTAGTCGGCTAAAGCTCGATTTGTTTAACAATCGAACTAATAATTTCAAGCTCGATATAAAATTCAATCAATTTGAACAATGTATCATTTAACAATACTCGACTTATTTAGGGTGAGTTTGACCCAGCGGTGAGAACTCTTAAAAATACTTCTAGACATTCATTATGATTTTTGAAGTGTTTGACCCCAATTATAGAAATTGATTTTAGTCAATTCAGTTGTCCGTTATGAAAAATTCTAGGGTGCCGCTAATACCACATTAGGTGGTATTACCACACAATGTGTATCACATTTTATGGTACATGATCACATTACATAGTATTAATCTCATATATTTAGTATGACCCCCACATCATGTAGTATTTATTCTAAATTAGGTGGTATTACCACGCAATGTGTGTCACATTTTATGGTATATATTATACTCCTTATACCATACAAGATACACATAGTGTGATAATACCACCTAATATGGTATTAGCGGCACCTAACGTAGCGGCACCTAGAATCCCCCGTTATTTTAATGGTGTTTGACTCCAATATCATGATTACTTTTGAGATCTTCAGAAGCTAAAAATCAACTTTATTTTAGAAGCTACTACAATATTACTTTTACAAAAGCTATTATATAAAAGCAATTATTTTATAATTGAATTTATCATAATCATTTTTTACCAAAATTCATTTTAGTAAAATTATTAACTACACATGCAAAATAGTAATCTGCAACAAAGTCTGAATATAGAGGCTGCAATAAGCCAACGATTAGCCACAATTAGCCCCCAATTGTGTAATTGTGGGCTTAATTTCAAGTCCAATTGGGCTGATAAAAACACGGGCTGCTTGATCTAATCCGTCAAATGTGTGGGTCAACCCTCTTAATTGGGTTGATACTTGATTACAATTGGATACCTACCCCTTCAATTAAAAATTAATGGCCCAATCTATAATTTTCGTGAGATCTATGCCCTTGAACGATGTACTAATTACAAAATAACTTCAAATATTTGATAAGACATTGAATTTTTTTCAGATGAGATACTTTCCCTCTTTTTTCCACTCAAGGTTGGAGTCGCGTTCTTCAATTGAAGAATTCCAATAGTCGATTTTTAAAAATTCTTATCCAAATTTTTTTTTTAGTCTTAGTTTTTGTAATATGTTGGCGTAGAACTTCAAGGTTCGGAACCAGCCACGTTCTTCAATTGAAGAATCCCGACTGCCGAAAGTGTTTCGTATGTTTGATTTGATTAAATGTTTCAATTGTTGGCCAATACGCTTGGAATGGGTTCAAGTTAATAGTTGGACTTGGTTATTTTGTTTTTGGGTGTTTTGATGTACCAAGTCTTCGTCATTATAAAACAGCTTTGGGTCAATCGATTAATATCGAGGACCTCCCCCTCAAATTCATATCAAACATAAGCAAATAGCCTAACGTCGGCGTCGACCTCGATCTCTTCGACTTAACCGACATAGTGGTCGACGTCCTTTTATGTTTGATCCATCTACGATCGGATCGTATCAATTGCTGAGGATCCATATTCGAACCATAACGTCCAATCACGATCCGACCCGGTGACCCATCTGGAAAACTATAAATAGCCCTCATAAATGAGGTAAAAGGTACGCACATTCCGACTATCAATTACACTCCGATCTCCACCCTTATCTCGATACTTACTTTAGCATCGGAGGGTTATCGCCGGGTAACCACCGGCATTAACCTAACGTAGTTATCTTTGATTACAGGTTAGAATCCATTGTACAAATCGAGGAGAAGCTTGATTGACCTGCTAATCCTCACATTGACGAGTCGTGGTACCCGAGACATTGATTAGGAATAATTACCCTGACGATTACACACTCATCAATTGGCGCCGTCTGTGGGAACTTTAACTTTGAATCGTGAAAGATGACTACAAGATCCAAAGCAGCTCTGGCTCGAGAGCGAGAGACTAATCGAGATCAAAACGGGGAAGGTCAAGGTGACAACTTGTTACCTCGGAACCCGGGGCAGCAACAGAACGATGAAGGGGGAACTTCCAGACCCCCGGCTCTACCTATTTTGCAACTTAACAAAGATGACTTGAAAGTACTCTTGGATGAGGCCAAGAAGGAATGGCTAGCCGAAGCCGCAAGAGAAAATCATAACCCTCCTCGTAGACCCCCTTGCGCCGTCATTCAGGACGTCGAAAATGAAGTCGAAGTGAACCAAGCGGACAGTTGGACAGATAAACGTCGAGCTAGACGCCCGGAGAGACAAGATCATGAAGAACAATCAGTTAGAGAGGTCAACAAACTCGCCTCTGAAGTAAGGTCGCTTCATCAGAAGTTGGACAGGCAAGAAAAAAGAAACGAGCTCCCGGTGTCAAATTCCCGATTAAGAAAATCGCCCTTCTGTGACGAAATCTTCTTCGAGAGATTGCCACTCAACAAAAGATTGCCTACTCAACTACCTCGTTACTTCGGAACCGAAGACCCTGACGAACATTTAGCTTCGTTCAACCTCCAGATGCAGCTCCACGGTATCTCGGATAATGTAGCGGCAAAAGCCTTCTCGACGACGCTATCAGGAATGGCACAGTCGTGGTTTGGAAGATTAGAGGAGAAATCTATCTTTGACTACGACCAACTCTGCGACAAGTTCATGAGCCAATTTGGAAGCAAACGTGCGGTTAGACCCCCTGCCAATCACCTATGCTCTATCATACACAAGCCTGACGAGAGTTTTAGGAACTTTATGGGGAGATTTAACAACGAGCTCCTAAAGGTTGAGATGCCGAGAGTGGACTTCCTAATAACTGTATTGTTTCAAAGTACCTTGAATAGAGGCTTTGCTAGCGCCATAGTCAGAGAAAATCCATCGACATATGAAAAATTGATGGAAATGGCCAATCAATATATGAACGAGGAAGAAATGAACAAGCTAAGAGGAACCTTCTTTGGACTGGCAAAGTCCGAAGACAAGCAACCGGTCGTTGTTACAGATCGACCATTGGAAATGATTCCTAACAATCGATATAATGAAAGGAAAGACAGAAGAGGATACGGAGAAGAAAGAAATTTTAATCCTGGGAAACGAGGAGCAGGAAGATTGAATAGAGAGTACCAAGACAACTACACCCCGTTGAAAAAACTCCGGTCGGAAATCTTGTTTGCCATACAAGACAAAAACTTGCTGAGAAAGCCTGCCGCAATCAGAGACAATCCGAGCTCGAAGAAGTATTGTCGTTTTCATAGACAAAGAGGACACGACACAGACGACTGCTATCAGTTGAGAGACGAAATAGAAAGGTTAATAGCAGAGGGACACTTAACTGGATACGTGAAGGTCTCAAACAATGACCATGTAGCAAATCGACCACATAATAATAGGTCGCGGTCCAGGTCTCCCCCAAGGAGGGACCACAATCAAGACGCCAGAGAAGAACAGCCCAGAAGAGCCCAGTCTGGAACTATTGTCAATATGATTTCGGGGGGGCCAGCTGGAGGAGATAGTAAGAATTCAAGAAGGGTTGTTTCTCGAGTACTCCGAGAGGGAGCCCTGAACGATCGGAAGGAGATATTCTCGATACGACCCAAGACACAAAATCAAGTAATAGGGTTTGATGACTCTGATCGACAAAGGAATTATTTGCCGTTCAATGACCAGGACGTGCCGGATTGCCCGATGGTAATCACGGCCCAGATTGCTGGAGCTACCGTCAAAAGAATCTTGATAGACTCGGGGAGTTCGGCCAACATCCTTTTCTTGGATGCGCTGGAAAGAATGGACATCGGTCCCACTCCCTTGGGAACAGTAGTAACACCGCTTATTGGCTTTGGAGGAGCCCAGGTCGTCCCTCGAGGTACATTAACCCTATCGCTCACCTTGGGAGAGGCTAATAACTCGAGAACCCGAATGATAAAATTCCTGGTGGTTGAGGCGCAGTGTGCTTATAATGTAATATTGGGAAGACCCGCCCTGAACACTTTCCAGGCTGTCATTTCTACCTATCACCAAAAACTAAAATTCCCGACATCTCAAGGAGTCGGCGAAGTGATTGGAAACCAGAAAGACGGCTGGGATTGCTACACAGTCTCCCTCAATCAAGAAACCAAGAACAAGGAGCTTTGCCCGGAAGCTCAGGAGACAGGTGCGGGAGTAAAGATCAGGACAGTTTCCCCAGTAGATACCGACAATTTGCTCAGACCAGATATAACCCATAAGAGGAAAGAAAATCAAGAAGAAATCAATTCCAAGAAAAGAAAATTTCAAAGAATAGAACCACTGGAAGGACACAGATCGATTGAATTGATACCTGGAGAGCCGTCTAAAACTACTAGGGTAGGAACTCAACTTTCTGAAGGGCTAGAGACTCAATTAATTGAGTTCTTAAGGGAAAACGTGGACGTCTTTGCTTGGTCGACCACCGACCTACAAGGAATCGACCCAAAGATCATAGTCCACAGGCTCAATATCGATCCTTCATCTCGTCCTGCCAGGCAAAAGAAGAGAAACTTTGGCCCAGAAAGAAATAAAATAATAAAGGAAGAAGTCCAGAAGCTTCTGGACGCCGATTACATCGCTGAAGTCCAATTCACAGAGTGGCTCTGCAATGTCGTTTTAGTCGCTAAAGGAGGTGGTAAATGGAGGATGTGTAACGATTTCACAGACTTAAATAAGCTCTGCCCAAGGGACCCATATCCCCTTCCAAGGATAGACTCCCTAGTCGATTCCACAGCAGGATGTGCTATCCTGAGTATGATGGATGCCTTCCAGGGCTTCTACCAAATCTTTATGGCCCTTGAAGATCAGGAGAAAACAGCATTTATCACAGAGATGGGCGTCTACTTTTTCAAGGTAATGCCGTTCGGACTAAGGAACGCAGGAGCTACTTACCAACGACTAGTAAACAAGATGTTCGAAGCACTAATAGGCAAATCGATGGAGGTGTATGTCGATGACATGCTAGTTAAAAGTCTCGATGAGAGCGACCACCTGGTCCATATCAAACAAGCGTTTGATATAATGAGAAAGTATGGTATGAAACTGAACCCAGCAAAGTGCACATTTGGTGTTAGATCGGGAAAGTTTCTTGGTTATCTAGTAAACGAAAGAGGAATAGAGGCTAATCCGGAGAAGATCCAAGCAATAATTGACCTCAAAGCCCCGCGCAATTTAAATGAAGTACAGAAGCTTGTAGGCAAAATCACAGCCCTGAATCGATTTATATCTCGATCTGCCGACAAAAGCCTCCCTTTTTTCAAAATCATGAGAAACGCGAAGAAATTTGAATGGTCGGAGGAATGTGATCAGGCTTTCGAACAATTAAAAGCATATCTCGTATCTCCCCCGCTCTTAGCAAAACCGCAGGGCAACGAAGATCTACACCTCTATGTAGCTGTTTCTGAACAAGCGATCAGCTCGGTCCTAGTGAGAATGGATGCAAAGGACAACTACCCGATATACTACGTAAGTAGAGTCTTGCAAGGCCCTGAGAAGAATTACTCTGTAATTGAAAAGTTCGCCCTCGCTCTAATAACCACGGCACGGAAGTTGAGACCCTATTTCCAATCCCATAAAATCATCGTCCTAACTAATCAACCGCTAAGGCAAACGCTTTCCAAACCAGATGCGTCAGGACGATTAATCAAATGGGCCGTGGAATTGGGAGAATATGATATCAATTACCAACCCAGAACATCGATAAAAGGACAGATACTGGCTGATTTTGTGCTTGAGAGCACGCAAGTAGAAGAAGAGAAAAAAGAAATGTGGATGCTTCATGTCGATGGGTCGTCGACATCAATGGGAGGCGGTGCAGGAATTTATTTCCAAGGCCCCAATGAAGAAGAACTGGAATTCGCCCTAAAGTTGGATTTTATCGTGTCGAACAATGAAGCGGAATACGAAGCCTTACTGGCAGGCCTGAAAATGGCAGCTGAAACGGGAATTCGGAATCTTGTCGCTTATACCGATTCGCAATTAGTTGAGAAACAATTCAAAGGATTATTTGAGGCCAAAGAGGATTCGATGATCAAATACTTGTCTTTGGTTAAGGCTCGAGTTTCGAAATTCGAAACCTTCCAGTTGGAGTACATAAGGCGAACTGAAAATACGAGAGCCGACGCGCTTTCAAAGTTCGGGAACTTGATTGAAGGAATAACCACCAGAAAGGTAACACTGATGATATCGAACAAACCCGCGATCGACACACGATTCGACGTTCCATGCACGGAAGTCCTGAATCTCCAGAACAATGAGCCGACATGGAAAACAGAACTATTAGATTATCTAATCAAAGGAACACTACCCACTGATCGCTCTGAAGCTCGACGACTCAAATACCGAGCCCCTCACTATGCTATTATCAATGATGATTTGTATCGACGATCCGTCACTGGAGTCCTCCATAAATGCATAGCATTTCCTCAAACCGACTTGATACTTAAGGAGGTTCATGAGGGTTCTTGTGGAAGCCACTCGGGTGGCAGAGCGCTGGCAGTTAGGGTGTCTCGTTTGGGATATTATTGGCCATCTTTGGTTAAGGACGCCAACGGTCACGCCAGAAAATGTGCCAAGTGCCAGTACCATGCAACTATGCCTCATCAACCTGCCCAAGTAATGGAGTCGATCTCGATTTCATGGCCCTTCGATCAGTGGGGCACAGACTTGGTCGGACCATTACCTGTTGCCAGGGGGCAAAAACGTTACTTACTGGTGGGAGTCGAGTACTTTAGCAAATGGATAGAGGTCGTGCCGTTAAAACAAATCACCCAAACTCAGATTGTCAACTTCTACTGGTCAATAATCTGCAGGTATGGACTCCCAAGGGTGATCATCTCAGATAATGGTGCCCAATTTGCAGGAAAAAGGGTGACCGACTGGTGCGCAAAACACAAGATTACACAGCGATTCACATCGGTTGGATGCCCGCAGACCAATGGATAGACCGAAGTGACCAATAGAGAAATCTTAAGATTACTGAAGAAGAGGTTGTCGGAAGCTGGAGGTGCCTGGCTGGATGAATTACCGTGGGTCGTTTGGGCTAATCGAACGAAGGAAAAAAGGCAACTGGAGAAACACCTTTCAGTCTAGTTTATGGCTTCGAAGCAGTGGCTCCAGCAGAATTAGAAGTACCATCTCCGAGAGTAGATCTTTACGATCAATCAGACAACACTGACAAGAGGAACTTCGAGCTCGACCAACTAGAATCGAAAAGAGAAAGGGCCTCCGCACGGATACAGGCCTACAAAACCACAATGGCAAAGGTATATGATAAAAACGTAAGACTAAAATTTTTTCAGGTAGGAGACCTCGTGCTGAAACGAGTTGACGTCTCGAAGAAAAAAGCAAAGCTTGACAGGAACTGGGAAGGACCCTTCAAAGTAGTCGAAGTGGGAAAAAAGGGGGCTTATCGATTAGAGACGATGGACGGAGAACTTGTCAAAAGAACCTGGAATGGGAGAAACCTCAGAAAATTCTATACTTAAGAAATTTTCTTTAGTTTGTCTATATTTCCAGCTCTGTTTCCAGCTATTTTGTAATCGTACGCCCAGCTGTCTTATAATTCCCTGGGCAGGTACAAATCTTTCCTTTATCTTTTGAAACTAATGCTAAGATCTTTTTATTATTATCTGATGTTATCACATAGATCTCCAAATCGTCGAAATCTCCAAATGTACCTCGAAAGCCGTTGAGGCATCGAGAGGAAATCTTCAAATCGTCGAAATCTCCAAATGTACCTCGAAAGCCGTTGAGGCATCGAGAGGAAATCTCCAAAACGTCGAAATCTCCAAATGTACCTCGACAGCCGTTGGGGCATCGAGAGGAAATCTCCAAATCGATGAAATCTCCAAATGTACCTCGACAGCCATTGAGGCATCAAGAGGAAATTCTCCAAATCATCAAAATCACCAAACGTACCTCGATTATAATCGAAATTGCGGAGCAAAAAGCTATAAATAAGCCAAGTATAAACGTATCTCTATTGTGATAAATGCATCGATCATAAATTACACCGAAATTGAATCGAGATCGACGACTACATTGAAAAATTGAAATTGCGAAGCAAAAAGCTATAAATAAGCTAAGTATACAACATATCTCGATCATAGTAAAGACACCGATTGTGACAGCAACGTTGGCCAAGCAGTGATATATCTCGATTATAATAAAGGCGTGAATCATGAAATAAATATCGACGAACACATTCACAAATAAAAATTAAAAATCCAAATAAAAGGAACAAGTCGACAAGGTTGAAGTATTAATGGATATTTTATTCATTATATCGACGTAGATACAAATGTACAAATAAAATCGACAAATACTGCTATAAAGAAACCTAATACAAACTATTACATTGGTTGATCGACTAAGTTGAGGAAATCCCGAGTTTTCCTACATATTCGGCGACCGAGGATTGCTGATGATGATCGACTTCGGATTAGCTATAGGCTTAAATATGGAGGTTTTCCGCCTATAGCTTTTCCTCTCGTTGATCGAGGCCTTGAAGGGACGATTCATCCTCGGCGTCAGCGAAGGACATGATGATCTTTTAATTGCAGCATGCTTACCAGACAGACACACACCATCTCAGTCAATAAATCGACCATGGGTGATGGGTCTCTCTGCTTCGACCAAGTGACAGAAGAGGAAAAAGCCGCTCAAATTTTTTGCGCTTTAAGTCCTCCACCATCTGATCGGCTGCCATACCTTCTACCTCACCCCTGTCCCCCGACTAAAACGGAGGCACCTCGAAATCACCAAGGACCCAGCATATGTTGCAGAGTGCCGAGCCAATGAGGATTCCGAGATGCCCCCAGGCAGACCTCGTTGTCGTTACCGATGCCACCCATTCGAACAACGAGGCCCACCCATTGAAGTACTCCCTTTACCGATACCACCCAATCGAAAAGAATATCAACACTTTTTATATCGATCTGGAGGTCGAACAAGATGAGAGGTCCCAAAGTAGGGTAAGGGACCCTTCGATAACTTGATCTCAAAGATCGAACTATCGATGATTTTTTTCGTCGGATATTTCTTAAAAAGGAACATGTTGGTATGATTTGGACGTGAAGAATACTGCACATCCTTTACCTATTTATAGGATTGGCCCATTCAATTCAATGGCCCAGATTTATCAGGATCAACGGTCAGGATGGAACGCATTTAAGTAGCCGACTGTTACGCTACCCAAGGTAACTAACGCGGACTATATCCAACGGTCAAAGGAACGCCACGATCAACGGCCGAGATTGTTCCCATTTAATGCGCTAACCGCTTCAGCTACCCAGTGCTTGAAATGATTCGACTAATAATTTTGAAACGAACCAGCGACGTTGAACAGATAATCAAATTAGATGGAGATTTAATCGACTCAATCCGACTACGCAATAAAATAAGAAACGACATTCATCGAACATACTCAAATGGCAAAAAGCTGATTAACATGCACACATCAAAATATATCACTTACGAGCAGAATGGAGATAAACAGATCGAATGCAATCGATTAATGAAAAGGGAAATACTCAACATTCCTTAAAAACAACATATAAACAACAAAACACGCCGCCCACACGCAACTCGATAACCAACAAACCGAGCTTTAGAGGAAATAAAAGTTTTAAAACTCAGGGCCAAAACAAATGCCGTCAACAATCATTATGGGTCTCGAAGTTGAGAAGATCAACATGTTCGGAGGAAGTCGTCTTGGGGACTTCACCTCCCTGGTCAGCACTCTCAGCTCTCAGCTTTGCGGCTTGCAGCTCGAGTAGGAATCCAAATTCATGGTCCTCAGGGGCACCCTTGGAGTTGTCCTCTATCAAAAAATCCAAGTCGAGCGGAACACCATTTTCGTCAGAAGTTGCGCTGAGCTTCGTCTCGTCAAAACGATCATTCAGGAAGCCAAGCGCCCTGCACTGCTTCAAGCCCTTCTCAAAGACCTTGGACAAATCGATTCCAGATTGACGTTCGACAAGTTCCTCGTAAACGACGCTGTTGAAAAATTCGGTAACAATATCCCTCCTCTCAGCAGCAGTCGCCTCACTGCGACTCCTCAGTCCTTCTTGTCGACCCAACTCAAAGCTATTGGCAACCTCATCCTTTAGCTTCATGGCAAACTCCTGATCTTTTTGCTCAAGTTTTGCCTCCAACTCGGCGATACGACTGTCTTTAGTCGTCGCCTCTTTCTCCAGAACGGCAACTTTTTCATCAACCTCCTTCTTCTTCTCCTCCAGATGACCAACCTTTTTCTTCAAATGCGAGCTGGAACCTTTACTCTTCTCGTAACGCTTCCTCAGGCTATCACGACGAGCGGCAGAGGAATATATGGTCTGGCCTAACTGCAACATCAAAATTTTATACATTCTTAGTGTAAAATAAAGACAAACAGAACTCGAATTTATATATCGAAAGGGGGATACCGATAGAAGGAGGGACGCCTGTAAGCGTAGGATATCCGCATCATCTTTCTTCAACAGCGTGGCATGGTCCTCAAAGGACACTGTCGACAAAAATTTCGCCCACGCCTGGGGGGTGATTGAAGAATCCAAGATTGCAGGGTTCATCATCGAGATACCAGCCGTCCTCGATCCGAACTCTCTTTGGTGATCCTCGAGAATTGACTCGAGGTTGCCTCCGGCAGGGGCTGGGATCTCACTGCTTGTAGGAGTCGGTAGATCATCCAGTTTGGCCCTCTTCGAGGTAGGAATATCTGTCTTATCGACTTCAGCTGAAACGGGCCGTTTTCCCTTATTACTATCTTCTTCTCCCTCCGCTCGATGAATTGTTTGCAAAGGAACAGTGCTCGAGTGGCCAAGGGGTTTGGAGGCCTTGTCGGTAGCGGCAGTCGGGGAAGGAGGCACAGGTGGCTTCACGATATGCTGAGATTTCCATATGGATCTAAGAGCACGATTAGCCATAGGGACGACGCTGTTTTCTGCACAGACAGATATATTAAAAGAATACATCAATATAATATTTAAAGAAACGAAAGAACATTCAAAACTACCTAAGGTAGGACAATCGACGGGTAAGGGAGCCATCGACATTCCTCCTAGACTCAATATAGGCTCCCGCAGAAGCGCGTTGGTGTCATAAGTCGATTCTGACAATTGAGAAAGAAAGTCGAGCCCCCAGGACGGTTCGGGAATATTCCTCAACAGAATGCCACCCGACCTCCATTCACGCGTCGTCCTCCATACGTAGTTCTCGAGATCGTGAACGAAAATAAACCTATTCTTCCAACCTTTTCCGTACGACGATTTTAGATCACTAAGAAACCTAACTTTGGGTTTAGACCGAACGAAGTAAAAACCTTCGTTGGACTGAGGAGAAGGGCGAACATCGAAAAGACCACAAAAATTGGCAAAAGACGCAGGTTGACCGACTGCTTTCATAACTATACAAAACGCAACGATATATCCAATAGCATTAGGGACCAATTGAGTAGGGCATAACCCGAGACCATTTACTATATCAATGAATTCATTCGCTAAGGGAAAACGAAGACCGTTTTCCAAACTATCGATGTGGAAAGCCCTATAACCGCTCGGAGGCTCGTTCATCCTGTCATCCGAAGACGGCATTCTAATACCCCAACCCGAAGGAAATTGATATTTCAACAGTAACGACTAGTCCGACATGCGTATACGACATGCCGATATGGCACTGAATAATTCCTTAGTTCGATGTCGGTCCGACTTAGACCTTGAAGGAATCATAACTTCCTCCTTCGGACGCCTTACAGAACCTATCGACGCACCTTCCCCTTCCCCGACAGATTCATTTCCTATAGACTTAGACCCACCAGACATAAGTAAGAAAAAGAGTTAGAAATACCTAAAAGGGAAGGAGTACTCCGACTAAAGATGGCTGGCAATCACTGATCGACAGAGCTCCGACGATTATCCTCCCAAGATGTTTTTAATAAGTATGAACAGTTAAGCTCTTAACGTCCTATATATAGACAAAAATCCCAAAGAGCGCGCCCAATGACAAAATAATTTGAACAGACATGGCGGTTCAATAAAAAATGGACGGATTCACTTGTTTCGGCCCAATAACATTCCTTTCGAAGTAAGGAAGTTGGCCCAAGTATTAGCCCATTTACAATACTCAAAATCAATGATTCGATTAAAAACGATCGGAGACGGATAGAAAATTATATACTTATCGATCAAAAAGATACGTTGACGGTTCATCAATACAATCAAAATATTCTTAATATAACCCTATACCTACAAAACTCCTACCTATCTACAACTACTCTGGTGAAATCAAACATCCGAACTCATGCGCTCGAGCAGCTTCGACTTATTCATCTATACCAATCAGCACAGGAGGTTGACATTTCTCGTCGAGCCCCGCCCCTATCATTGAAGGATCAAAATTTGCGGTAAGGAAACCTCTATGTTGACATTGTTTGATGGTCTTCTCGTGCATCTCGACCAGCGCATCTCCCATTCTAGCATCTGCGAGGTGTTCATAAACAGGAGACGCAAGAAACTCCTTCACAATAGCCAAACGTTGGCTTGGGGAAACAACCTTAGCTTCTGGAGGATACCCAGCTCGAACACGTTCGACTTCTCGGGTGGCGATACTGAGCTGTCTAATCGCCTCATCGAGTTGCTGCTCTCGTTCTTTTATCGCGACTTCATGTTCAGCCTTAAGCTTCTCCACTTCTTGTTGCGCGAGATCAGCCTGGAGGTATCCTTGAAATAGATATTGTATTACCTACATGAAAAAGACAGATCAAAGAACCTCAGGTTTATGATTCATTATCAAAGGTAGAAAAGGTGATGTCGAGAAATAAAACTTACCGCAGATATTGCTCGCCCTGAAGTATGTAGGTTCTTCTGTAGAGACTTCCTCGATAACCACCTCTGATCGCGACTAAAAATGCTGTGGATAAAACTTTTGAAGCCGGCATCCTTAGCACCCCGTTGAAGAAACGAATCACTTGAGCCCAAACCGCCGGGATACTGGAGCTCGGAGTCAACCCATTGTGATATCGACCAACTAAGGTCGAACTCATCATCATCTGAACTGTTGTCGCTATCATCCGCTATCGGAACGACGGGGTCATTTCTTGTCTTTATCTCTGTTTCATCTTCCACTCGAGTCCTTTTTCCTCGCTTAATCTCGATACGACGAGCTTCATGATCACCAACGCTCTTAGTTCGTCTCTCCGAACTAGGTCCAGCCATGACGCTAAAACCATGCGGCCACTTGCGTTGAATCTCGGCGTCTAGAGCTTCCTTTTTCTTCCCTTTGGGCACAAGTAAAGCGCCCCTGAGAAGATCCTCTAAGGAAGGATCATCGCCCCTCCTTTTCGATGCAGATAACCCACATGTTCGCAGATGCGGCTCTTGGGTAAGAACCTTCACGTTTAGGCAATATTTACGCAAATTTTCCAAAAATTGAGATGACAGAGTAGATGGTGGAGGTCTCTGTACATCGATAGGGCCTATACGCCAAGACGATGTGATATTTAGTTTTTGCCCCTTTGGTGGTCTAAGAAACACAAATCGAGATTTTCATCCCTTCCCATGAGAACTTTTGGCGTTTGTGAGAAAACTATTTTTATTCCCCCTCGACCTAACCTGATAGAAGCCCTCGCCCGACTTCGGCGACTCCTTCACCGTGAATAAACACCAAAGGTTGCCGAATGACGGCTCTTGCCTAAGAGCTTTCATGACGACGATAAATCCCAGAATCATCGACATGCCATTCGGAACGATCTGGGCAGGCACGACACCCAAATGATTGAGAATCGCCGCCAGTTCCGGAGCGATTGGTACTCGAAATCCACACTCCATCGACGCCTCGTGTATGGCTATGGTCTTCTTCGGAGGGTTGTGCATCCGCTGTACTTTGTTCGGTGTCGATAATACCCATCCTTCCGCAATCGAAAATGACGATACCCAGTTCGACAACGGTTTTTGATAATCCCCGGCTTGAATCTCATGATATGCCAGCCTCTTTTCCTCTTCCTCTTCATCATCGTCATCAGCCTGCCCACCACTTCCTGATATACCACCTTCATGGCCTTCCTGTCGATTTGCTTCCTCACCAAAGATTGACTCGACAACATCCTCCACATGAACACTCTCCGGACTCGATACTTCGCTATCCGACATTTTCTGAGTATCTTAGAACTAGAATCGATGCAGATCTGCCTTATTTGCGTACAAAGCTCCGACGTCACAAATACCTTTTTTTTACCGTAGTGAAAAAGAACAGGAGGAGCGACCAACCTTTATATAGGCGCAGAGAACTACCGTTTCACCAAAATTGCACAATCCCCCATGAAAAGACGCGACGTTTAATCTTCCACCCCTAAAATTAAAATTACCCGCCGAATTAAACCCTAAATCTGCGAAGGCGCGAAAACACAAACACTATGGCGGGAAATTCTACTCTGATACTTTAAAAGTCCCAGACTTCGATTTACAATCGAACTCTCGAACTTGGGGGACTCCCAATGATACTAGCAGAATTTAAAATTCAAACGAACACTAATTCAAATTTCCAGAGTTCGACTTACGCTCAAACTCTAGAACTTGGGGGGCTCTTGATGTACCAAGTCTTCGTCATTATAAAACAGCTTTGGGTCAATCGATTAATATCGAGGACCTCCCCCTCAAATTCACATCAAACATAAGCAAATAGCCTAACGTCGGCGTCGACCTCGATCTCTTCGACTTAACCGACATAGTGGTCGACGTCCTTTTATGTTTGATCCATCTACGATCGGATCGTATCAATTGCTGAGGATCCATATTCGAACCATAACGTCCAATCACGATCCGACCCGGTGACCCATCTGGAAAACTATAAATAGCCCTCATAAATGAGGTAAAAGGTACGCACATTCCGACTATCAATTACACTCCGATCTCCACCCTTATCTCGATACTTACTTTAGCATCGGAGGGTTATCGCCGGGTAACCACCGGCATTAACCTAACGTAGTTATCTTTGATTACAGGTTAGAATCCATTGTACAAATCGAGGAGAAGCTTGATTGACCTGCTAATCCTCACATTGACGAGTCGTGGTACCCGAGACATTGATTAGGAATAATTACCCTGACGATTACACACTCATCATGTTTATGTCAAAATTATAGATTGCGAAAATCTATTTGCAATTTTGGACTGTTCTGTGGGTTGATGTGTAATTTTAAGGGTGAATTATGAGATGACAAGCATGTTGATGATTTTGAACATTATTGTTACAATCAAATTGCAAATGGATACGGAGAAAACAACTCTTGATATTAATGTTTCATCAGTTCTTTGGGATGAATATTTATTTTATTTGTTTATGATTGCACATCACGTTCAATCTATGAACCAACATATATGGTATAGTCTAATCCGCAGAAAATGCATGCAAGCAAAATATTTACGATATACTACACAGAAAAAAATAAGGTGTAAAGATAATACATGTCTTAATATGAGAACATTTGAATTGTTTGGTTGTTTGTTACATAACATGGGGAAGGAGGGTGTTAAAGGATTTTAAATAAGTTCCATCAGAAAGAACAAGTAAGCCATGTTTTTAACTGTTCTTGCTCACCACAACAAGAATCGAATTGTTACTTGTGATTACCGTTGTTCTGATGACAACGTGACTAAGTGTTTCTACCGTGTACACAATTGTTTGCTAAAACTCCATACAATTTTATTTTATTATCTCAACCCGATTCAATAACAATTGATGCGAGGATGATATGTGGAATTGCTTTTCGTGAGACTACATCACCATAAATAGAGAACGCATTGTCAAATCTGGACAAGTCAATATGATCGTTTATCTCATCATCGTCAGTAACTAAACAAATAATTATAAAAGATTATGTTAATAAAATAATAAAATATGATTCCTAGTAATTATTGAACGGATAGTGTCCTGCAAGACAATAAAATCAGCTTGTAATAAACATTTTTTGCTATAAATAAATTAATACAATCGTTTGTTTATAGTACGTAAATCAAACAATGACCAACTTCATCTCCACTTAAGCGATTGGATGAAATCCTAAGACCATATTATGAATATGGGACGATCACTTCAATATGAGTGCAATTATAAAACAATATCTAAGGTCGTGATGTTAAAACACATTTTAGGTCATAGATTCTGAACAAGACAGGGTATTGAAGGAATCGCTAAGACTTGTACGAATATGTGATTCACATGGAGTGAATATGTAGCATTTCACGAGCAAGGCATTTGATACTATTGTATATGAGTAGGTGGTTCGGTAGGGGATCAGACACATCAAACGACTCGAACAGAGAAACCCATTGTGGAAGCGCATGATGCACATCGACGATGTGATGTTTCTCAAGACCTATAATAGTGTATGATTAAGTCCTTTAACTTGAGGTGCTAGGGCAAATTTGGTGCACATGATTACATACTTTGATTTAGGAGCCGATCACTTAGCTTGAACGTGGTGTGACTAATTTGGGTACGTATGATCATGTTGTTGGGTTTTTACGGTGTACAATTGTCAAAACAACGTGCGAAATATTTAATTTTTTTTATACATTCATAAAACCCGAAGCCCAGGACTACAATTATCTAATCATACGAAAAACTGGGATTAAATCAAAATTAAAAACATAAATAACAGGTAATTTTCGAAAATTACCTCACCACATGCAAGTTGGTGGTTTTTCTCCGGTCTTCAAAAGTTCACTAGAGCACCCCAAGTGTTATGCCTCTAGAGATAGTCCACACCAGTTGGATTGAATGATCTCCTAAAACCTCAGGCTTAGAACTAGGTAGAAAGAGATGTCCTTTTAGAAAACTGGATCTAGATCCATAGAAGAATCTTGGAGAAACAATAATGGAGAGAGGGTCGATTTTGTCAGGGTGGCCGAACAGAGAAAAGGGGCGAGAGTATTAGCTTAAAATTTTCGGCCTCTTCTTCTTTTCTTATTAGGGTTTTTTTAGTTGTTGAGATTATCTTGTTATATTGTTGAGATTATGATATATCTCTGATATTTAGAAGACTCCTTCTAGATATAAGATATATCTTTTGCATATCTTTCCTTATCTCATAAGGAAACAAGATATGTCATATCTTCTCACAAGATAAATCTTTCCCAATATTCCCTATCAAAAATCGGCTATGATTAAATTAACATAAGATCAATTAATTTCCCTGAGCATGGTTCGGCCATGTTGATTAAATGATACAGGATCAATTAATCAATATAACCATCGGCCCACATGCTCAATTAATCTAAGGTTAATTTAATCAACTTTCCCTTAGCAAAATCGGCCTATGCAAAATATAATTAATCCAAGATCAATTAATATTTCCATATAATCGGCCCATATGCTTAATTAATTAATTAATTTTTCCAATTAACACTTGAGGATTTAATCAATTAGATATTTCAATTGATTTATTAATTAGATACTTCTAATTAATGATTCTCCACTTCGAATTAACATTTTATTTATTGTCTAATTAAATTAGATTATTCTAATTAATTATTCTTCTCTTTGAATTAACACTTTAATTCATTTATTGATTTAATTCCTTAAATAAAATGTTTCCTTTTACGACTGTCACTGTCCAACTGTATTGTGTGTGACACTCTAGGTTCATCATCAATTGGCAGCAGGCCCACGACTTTCGTGATTTAATTAATGAGCAATTAATAAGCAATCAATTGCTCCGATCAATTAAACACTTTTAATTGACCACTCCAGAATTAATTTTCCTATTAATTTAGGAGTACCCACACCTCATGGTCGATGTCTAGCCACAAGCCCATGCATGAGGCCCAACTTCAGGTGAATTGATATTCGTGAACCTCACCTCTTATAAAAGTGCCATGTACATACGGTCCTTCTAACGACTAATTTCCCGATTGAGACCTAGGGTGTGTGAATTGGTCGGCACCTCTAATTATCTCAATACTATACTTTCTAATTCAGGATAATAATTCCTGTGTGACTGCTAAATTTGGAAACCCCTTTCCGAATTCGTCACTGACCACGGCCGTGGGTTTCTCGAAATCTACTATCTAAGAACGTACAAGAAATTCTCTCATCTTATCAAGGTGAGTTGATAGATCCTTACTTAGTACCAACCATCTGCGTACACGTTCATACGTACCCAAAGTAGTCGCACAATGATCAGGCTACGCGATCGGCTCCTAAATCAAAGTATGTATTCCCGTGTACCGAATTCGCCCTAGTACCTCAAGTTTGAGGAGTAAATCGTACACCGTTATAAGTCTTGAGACACATCCCATTACCGATATGCTTAATGCACTTCCACGATGGGTCTCTCTGTTCGGGTCGTTCGATGCTTTCGATCCCCTATCGAACCACCTAGTCATATGCACTGACATCAAATGTCTTGTTCATGAAACTCTACAAATTCACTCCATGTGAATCATGCATAATCGTATAAGTCTTAGCGATTCCCTTGATACCCCGTCTCGATGAGAATCTACGACTTGGAACAGTTTTAAGATCACGACCTTAGAGACTGTTTCATTATTGCACTCAGTACTGAAGTGAATCGTCCCATAGTCGAATGTGATCTTAGGATTTCATCCAATCGCTTAGATAAGTTCGCGAGAGATGAAGATGGCCATTGTTTAATTCACGTACTATGAATAAATGGGCGTATTATCTTATGAACCATATGACTGCTTTCTAAGGTAGGCCCTTTACAAGCTCGTATTTGTTGGCTTGTTGGGCACTATCCTTTCAATCTCCCACTTGCCTTAAAGCCAACCACATACATTTCTAAGGCCCATCTTCCCCGAGATGTCCGTTGAACTCTTTTGTGAGTATGACTTAATTAGTGGATCTGCTATGTTGTCTTTTGACGTGGTCCATATCCACGTCTTTTTCTACTTATGATTTTTCCAAATCATATGGTATACTTTAATTTGTGTTTAGATCATGGGTGAGATCTCGATTCCTTTGCTTAAGCAATTGCCTTATGTTATCATAGAAGATAACCATAGGCCTTGCAATGCTTGGTACTAATTCCAATTTATTGGAAGAAGTTTTCATCCAAACACTTTCTTTCGCTATATACAATACTGCAAAATACTATGTTCTAGTGGTTAATCTTGGCATCGATTGTTCATTTGAACCCTTTCAAATCATCGTTGCCCCATAAAAACAGAATATTATATTCACATCAGACGGAAATCTCGAATCACTAAATCCTACGAGTTTCAATTCTTCATTATTACCGCCGACCAGCAATATATCCTCAGAACTCCTAGAGTTCTTAAGGATTGCTCTTTTCGGTAATCCAGTACTCCTCACTGGTGTTCGACTAACAACAACTTATGATATTCATAGCATGTGTTTAGTCTGGTCTCGTACATGACGTTGCATATACTATGCCACCTTTTATTTGGAAGATGTACAGAGACATTATCCTCTTTACTCATCACATGTACGACACATTGACTTTGAGAGAGATTTTATATCTCTATGGAAGAGGTTCTCTCTAGGATCCTTTCCATACTGAATTCATTCAGTTTTTGTCCATGTACTATGATTTGGGAATTCTAACATCTTCTCTAATCTATCTCTATAGAGACGTATTGCCAATACGTGAGATGTATCCCTTAAATCTTTTAATGAAGAATTTCGTGATCAAACACGCTTTGTCTGCGTTTTAACACTCTTACATCTCTATGTCAACTTTTAATGTTATTATCATGTTTATTTTACGAACAATACAAAACTCCCACTGATTCTTTTGTACATTCAGATTTACATGCAATTTTGATAAAGTCAACTACCTTGACTTTCTCATCTAGTCGCATGTTCCAGTTTCGGGATACTGGTCTAAAGTCATAGATTTACCTTTGGAAATAAATCCAATGATTATGCTTCGCAGTCATACGAAGTTTCTATGGTTCAGTGTTTCCAAATGGATTTTTGACAACTCCACTTAGATCACATGGCGTTTAAGCTATGTGCCCGAATCTATGTTATACATAGGTATTTCGCAAGTTCTTGGATCATTATCCAATTGATCATTTTCGTGAACGAACAAGTTCTTTCCGAATTTTATCGGATCTTCGAAATTTTGGTGTACAAAATCTTTGGTTCAGTAGGTTTGGAAAGATACTCCCACTATTTGTAGGGATGAGTCCGAGTCTAGGACTTCATCAAGTTCTATGATAATCCCATTTCTATTAGCGAGGAAACCACCCTCTAAGAATTGGGTATCCTTAGAAACGATTTCCTTTCGTTCTTTAGGATCATAGAACAAGTATCCAATGGATTTCATTGGATACCCTACAAATTTACTCAAATCGGATCCACTATCCAATTTACCATTTTCAGGTGATACACCATACTTTAGTTAGTACGGTGTTGTAGGAATTGACTTTAAAAGTTACTAGTCTAAGTATCTTTAAATAGTCAGAGGTTTGAACCCCAGAAATAAATGAGGAATTTCAGCAATACTAATTAAGGAACGAATCTAGTCTTTCATAGTTCGATTCCTTATATTGGATTTAACATGATATTCAAGAATTCTAGTCTTGATTTAGATAATTTGAGTAATTTAGGGCTTATGCATGCATCACTTCGATTATATCGAATGGTCATACTTTAATGCCCTTAATTGCTTATTTTTTGAAATTCCTTTGAATCCTTTCAACATTTCCATATTTGCACTTTACTTAGTGCCTATATGAAACCCTTTTGAACCCTTCAACGTTTCCAAAAACTTGTACTTCATAAAGTATTTATATCCTAAATGTTATCAGGATATTTCATGAAGCAATTAATTTCTCACACTAATGCTTTAGTGATCCACATGTGTGTTTATAGATTAAATCCATTCAACACTTGGTGTCCCTAAGATACCTTGTAAATCGATCATTCTCCCTATTCAGACAAGATTCGCACGTTACGAGTTCATCTATGTTCTATATTTCAAGAGCCATAAATGAAAACAGTCCATCGAGTCCTTCTTTTGGGAAATATGTTCGAATGTGGATTATTATCTAATTTGTTTTGCTTTTCTCGACTTAGCATAATTGTCAATATGTTTTATCAATGTTCATTTCTTTGCTTTATTCACAACGGTAAAGCAATTGTGTACGAATTAAAAGCTTTAATTAAATTTATTCCATTCATAATGGTAAAGCTAAAAAATTTCGTACAAAGTTCGAAATAAATCTTTAAATAGATAAAACTATAACTAATGCTTAATGGGAAAAACAAGAAAAACTTTTGCTAACAAGAAAAATCTAGGTGCGTCTTGACCCAGCTCCTGAAGTACTTTTCCCTTATCTTTCGAAGAAACTCTTTCCTTCGTCTTACTCGGTTCGCTGTTTTTCCCAAGAGCAAGGGGATGTCATCATCACCTGCAAACACTTTTACAGATGTGAGTGACTTATATTAGATGTCATACATCAAAGAATAACTAAGTTTTACCTTTGTTCATTCTCTTCAGGAATTTCTTTGCAGCAATTTTCCTCAATTCTTTATCTTTCCTACATAATGGGCAATTCTTCCCTTCACTTAAACCCTCTCCTCTTTCGAGGGCTTTCTCATATTTGTCCAATAACTTATGTAAATCATTAGTCTTAATTCCTTCGCACGGAATTTCATAAAGTTCCATAAAATGAGAAAGAGAGTCACACAAGCCATTGATGATAATCTCTATTTCATCATCTTGAGTCAAATCAGCTCCAAGCCTTTTGATTCGTTTCATTATCTTGATTAGGTGAGAACAATATTCACTAACATTGTTAAACTTGATCATTCTTGTCTCGTGGAGTGAATTCATCATGAGTTGTGTTAATGATTGTTCGCACATGATTGTGAATATTGGCATGGCTAAAATAAATAAAAACAACAGTAAGCAGACAGGTCTAAGATAATACTTATAATTAATGAAAATTGGTCTTTCTATCGAAAAAGTTCTCCCACTATTTTCTCGAAACAATAACCCCTTTCATTGTTCGGGAAATTCTATTTCCAAGTAGGTCTTGACGTCGCAGCAGACATTAACTGCACCCATGACTCGCGGCCATACAATTAATTCCCTAGGTAGGTATACTCTTTGTTGGATGAAGATGAAGATAGAGTGTATTGAAGACAAAGAATTTAAGGGAGGTTTTGATGATTTCCAAAACATCAAGATCAGCTAAGTACGGAACACTTAGTTAAAAACCTTAGAAGAATTTTGACCAAATTAGAAGGCAAATCAGAAGGGTCAAAGATTCAAGGTCCAGAAGACTACTGATCTGCTGAAGGTAGAAATCAGACTGGTGAAGATCAGCCGACTCAAATCAGATTTGTTCAAGTTTGGGATCAGCTTTGTTCGTCATCAGACTTGTGTTCTCATCAGCCAAGTAGAAGGATCAGAAAATCTGTCCAACGGTAATAAATGCACTTGGAGTAATAAATGCTGAAAACCGAGGGTATTAATGGCAAATGATTAAAGAAATACCTCGTATCAGTTAGGTGCATTAAATGCTGCCTGACAGAAAGTACAGCCTGCAGTACTGTCGCTGTGCTGAGAGCCATTCGCAGAAATTAAGGACCAGTACCCGAGGAATTTGAATTTTGTCTCTCTTCAACGGACATTTTTCAAACCTGCGAGTATAAATAGTTCAAGAGACGATGAAGAAAAGAGAACAACACATCTCTGAGAAAAATTCCGAAGCAGAATTCTTTAAGTCTCAAGAACAGCTCACTCGTCTGCCGAAGTCATTTGTTGACAGAAGCCAGTTGAAGCAAAACAGAAACACTTTCTGAGTGAATATGTGTTAAAAGAGTGTTGTGAGGAGTGTTTATCCATCTTTGTGAGTGATAAAACTCTGTAGAATTGGTCTTCTTTGTGATTTCCTATTGCGCACTTATGGTCGTTTCATTTATTGTTCGACGCAAGCATTGTACACTGATTACTGTGTGTTTTCTAGTATAACCCAAGATCTAAGTGACTTGGAAGAGTGGACTAAAGGATTTAAATCCATATAACCACTATAAAAATTCTGTGTGTTTTACTTTGCATTTTTCATTGCATATTTTCAGATTGCATAAAACACTTTATCAAAACTGTTGAAAGATTTCGTGAAAAGAGTTTGTTAAAACTGGGGATAAATCTATCTAACTGTTGTAAGTTTACTTGTGAAAAACACTGTTTTAAATCCGCTGCAAGTACTCTGCTTTTAAAAGTTGATTTTACTGAAATCAGCTAAGTAGTTCAAAGAGAAGTGGTTAAATGTGCTGATTCAAAGATTTATTCACTGATCAGCCTAGTCAGCTTACTGACCTTCAACAGCTTAGTCTGCTGACAGTCGAGTTAAAACACTTTAAGTATAAAATTTGATGAGGTCTATTCACCCCCCCTCTAGACCTCGTATGACCACTTGGGACCAACACTCTTACTAATTGTGTCCCTACACAACCTTCAAGCTATTTTGCCTCGATTTTCACATTTATCTAGCACTGGTACATCATAAATGGTACTACTCGTTAAGTCTAACCCAATCAATCTTGATGAGCAATAGGCCTGAACATGTCAACTCCTGGGACTCCCAGTCGATCGCATACCCCGACCAATCCCCACCCATGTCAAGTTTATTTAAAAACAAGAATCGAGAGATTTCGTGTATTGTCCCTTTCTTCGCCTCGGGTGCCAGACTCTGGATCACCTTCAACAATAAGTAGACAACTTACACTAGTCCCTATTGATGGAAGGCTTGGATTTATAAAACTTTATTTTATAGTTAACCCAATATTACTTAATATTTAATTCAAGAGGGGATTTTCGGTTTTAGGAAGTTTGAGGTAACTCTCCTCGAGATCTCACCGCATTAATTATGCTATATATTTTATTTAGTGATCTAATTTCTAGCACACAAGCCAAAATAAATCAGTAAATAATATAAAACATTCACACCTAGCATGCATGCTACCACAGTATGTTTTCGATCGGGAGCCTCCTATGCAGGCCATCATCGAGCCAAGATGTTGGCCCAATTGGTCAATCTAATGGGTTCTTAAAGAATTTAACATGTTACATAAGCAACCATGCATACATGGCCTTCATTCCTTATTGGGCCTCCATCTCGCTTGTAATGGGCCTCCATCCTAAACTATTAAAACAGTAAAGCCCTAATCTATTACAGAGGCTCAAAATGGCCCAAAAACTTAAGGCTCGCAGGCCCAATAAAAACTAACATAATTAAATTAAACCAATCACATCTACCCAAGGGTCAAGGCTCGGTGCGATCGAAAACCACGTAAACAGTTCACGTAGAGCAAGAAACAAGTAAAAACATATTTTTCTTATTTCTAATATTATTAAAACTACCTTTTCAAATAACCCAAGATTCCAATTTTAAAACCCCTTTAAAAATAATCTACAACTTTTATTTTAAAACCCCTTTTAAAATGTCTCATGGTTCTCGCTCTAGTCTCCACTAATTATGATAAAATTAATCCTTCGGATAATAAAACACTTTTTAAGCATAAAACAGGTTCTGGAAATTTCAATTTTTGAAAATTACAGTTTGGTCCCTCAATTTTCAAAAAATACATTTTGGCCCCAAAACTTTTGGAAATAATAAATTAGCCCCAAAAATTTCAGAACATGCAAATCGGTCCAGAAAATAGAAATTAATACTTTAATTCCAGAAACTTTCGTTAATCGCAAAACTGCCCCCTAAAGTTACGTAAATTACAAAACAACCCCATAACTTTCAGAAATTGCAAACAGACCCCAAAATCCAGAAAGAACAGAATTACAGTTTCAGCCCATAATTTGCAGAAAAACAAAATTTCAGATTCTGTCCAGATTTTACAAAAATCGCTATTTGCAGTATAGTCCTATGAATTTCGGAATTTGCAGATCTGGCCCAAATACGAATTATGCTATTTACCCGAACACATAATAAATCATAATAAGCAAGATCCATGCATAGAACACGACAAATAAATATATACATAAATTTTGAAGTGTTCATATCCGTTTTCGTATGAGCGTAATAACCTTGGCTCTGATACCACTGTTTAGTTTTTACGGTGTACAATTGTCAAAACAACGTGCGGAATATTTAAAAAAATTTATACACGCATAAAACCCGAAGCCCAGGACTACAGTGATCTAACTCATACTAAAAATTGGGATTGAATCAAAATTCAAAACATAAATAATAGGTAATTTTCGGAAATTACCTCACCACAGGCAAGGTGGTGGTTTTTCTCCGGTCTTCAAAAGTTCACTAGAGCACCCCAAGTGTTGTGCCTCTAGAGATAGTCCACACCAGTTGGATTGAATGACCTCCTTAAACCTCAGGCTTAGAACTAGGTAGAAAGAGTTGTCCTTTTAGAAATCTGGATCTAGATCCAGAGAAGAAGCTTGGAGAAACAATAATGGAGAGAGGGTCGATTTTGTCAGGGTGGCCGAACAGAGAAAAGGGGCGAGAGTGTTGGCTTAAAATTTTCGGCCTCTTCTTCTTTTCTTATTAGGGTTTTTTTAGTTGTTGAGATTATCTTCTTGTTATATTGTTGAGATTATGATATATCTCTTATATTTAGAAGACTCCTTCTAGATACAAGATATATCTTTTGCACATCTTTCCTTATCTCATAAGGAAACAAGATATGTCATATCTCCTCACAAGATATATCTTTCCCAATATTACTTATCAAAAATCGGCTATGATTAAATTAACATAAGATCAATTAATTTCCCTGAGCATGGTTCGGCCATGTTGATTAAATGATACATGATCAATTAATCAATATAACCATCGGCCCACATGCTCAATTAATCTAAGGTTAATTTAATCAACTTTCCGTAGAAAAATCGGCCTATGCAAAATATAATTAATCCAAGATCAATTAATATTTCCATAATCGGCCCATATGCTTAATTAATTAATTCACTATTAATTAATTAATTAATCTTTCCAATTAACAATTTAATTGAGGATTTAATCAATTAGATATTTCAATTGATTTATTAATTAGATACTGCTAATTAATGATTCTTCACTTCGAATTAACACTCTTATCTAATTAAATTAGATTATTCTAATTAATTATTATTCTCTTTGAATTAACACTTTAATTCATTTATTGATTTAATTCATTAAATCAAATGTTTCCTTTTACGACTGTCACTATCGAACTGTATTTTGCGTGATCCTCTAGGTTCACCATCAATTGGCAGCAGGCCTACGACTTTCGTGATTTAATTAATGATCAATTAATAAGCAATCAATTGCTCCGATCAATTAAACACTTTTAATTGACCACTCCAGAATTAATTTTCCTATTAATTCAGGAGTAACCACACCTCATGGTCGATGTCTAGCCACAAGCCCATGAGGCCCAACTTCAGGTGAATTGATATTCGTGAACCTCACCTCTTATAAGTGCCATGTACATACGTTCCTTCTAACGACTAATTTCCCGATTGAGACCTAGGGTGTGTGAATAGGTCGGCAACTCTAATTATCTCAATACTGTACTTTCTAATTCAGGAAAATAATTCCTGTGTGACTGCTAAATTTGGAAACCCCTTTCCAAATCCGTCACTGACCACGGCCGTGGGTTTCTCGAAATCTACTATCTAAGAACGTACAAGAAATTCTCTCATCTTATCAAGATGAGTCGATAGATCCTTTCTTAGTACCAACCATCCGCGTACACGTTCATACGTACCCAAAGTAGTCGCACAATGATCAGGCTATGTGATCGGCTCCTAAATCAAAGTACGTATTCCAGTGTACCGAATTCGCCCTAGTACCTCAAGTCCGATGACTAAATCGTACATTGTTATAAGTCTTTAGAGACATCCCACTACCGATATGCTTAATGCACTTCCGATATGCTTAATGCACTTCCATGATGGGTCTCTCTGTTCGGGTCGTTCGATGTGTTCGATCCCCTATCGAACCACCTAGTCATATGCACTGACATCAAATGTCTTGTTCACAAAACACTACAAATTCACTACATGTGAATCATGCATAATCGTACAAGTCTTAGCGATTCCCTCGATACCCCGTCTCGATGGGAATCTACGACTTGGAACAATTTTAAGATCACAATCTTAGAGACTGTTTCATGATTGCACTCAGTACTGAAGTGAATCGTCACATAGTCGAATGTGATCTTATGATTTCATCCAATCGCTTAGATAAGTTCGCGAGAGATGAAGTTGGCATTGTTTAATTCACGTACTATGAATAAACGGGCGTATTATCTTATGAACCATAAGACTGCTTTCTAAGGTAGTCCCTTTACAAGCTCGTATTTGTTGGCTTGTTGGGCACTATCCTTTCACATGTTCCCGGATGGTTAGCACCAATATAGGATCTATCGACTTAATGTAATGTGTTGAGTGAATTTTCTATATGTTCTTAGAATAGATTCCAAGAAACCCGTCCGCAGTTGGTGAAGAATTTGGAAAGGGGTTCCCAAATTTAGTAGTCACACTGAAATTACTATTCAGAATCAGAAAGTATGGTTATTGAGATAATTAGAGGTATCGATCAATTCACACACCCTAGGTCTCGATCGGAAAATTAGACAATAGAGGAACTGTATGTATATATTACTTACAAAAGGTGAGATTCACTAAGATCAATTCACCTGAAGTTGAGCCTCATGTGCTTGTGTCTAGACATCGACCACCTGGTGTGAATACTCTTGAAATTAATAATAGGATTAATTTTTGAAGTGTTTAATTGAAGAATTAATCACAGCAATTTATAAGCTCGTAAATTAAATCACGAAAGTCATGGGCCCATGGTCAATTGATGGTGAACCTAGAGGGTCACACACAATACAATTGAACTGCAACAAATCAAATAATGAAAGTTTGATTTAAAGAGTTACATCAAAACTGAAGAATTAAAGTGCTAATTCTTAAAGGGAAAACTTAATCAATTAAATAGTTAATTAATAAAAGATATGAATTAATTAATTGAATTAATTAATTAATGAGATTAATTAATTATAGAAGTCTAATCAATTAAAGAAGTTTAATTAATTATAGGAGATTCAAGTCCATTAGGAAACTAATATAGAATGAGATTATAGTTTCCTAATAGGATAAGGTCAAATCTATGGTTAGAGTCTACCTATAAATAAGGAGTAGGAGACTCCTGAGCTTGTGGATTTAAAGGAGTTGCATTTAATTCAATTGGTGTGGATATCGTTAGAGATACAATATTTGAGGTGCTTATTGGAACCAAAAGTCCTGCAGATCTAAAGAAGACCAGAGAAAAATCACCACCGTTCTTGTGGTGATGTAAAATCGCTAAAACCCTATATTGTTGGTTCTAATTTGCTGGCAACGCCTTTTAATATGATTAGATGAATAAAGATTCCTATTTTGGGTTTCTTCAAATTTTTAAATTCCACTGCCTTAATATTCTGACGGTACTTGTAACCCAACACTAGTATCTGAGTCTAATTCATTACTCTCATGCGAAAAAGGTTTGAATATAATTTGATCGCTTTTGCATAATATATTTTTGGGCCGATTTGCAATTTTTGAAACTTGAAGAGCTTATATGCGATTAGCAATTTATGGGTGAATATGGACTGAATTGAATTTTTTTTTAATTGTGTATTTTCTGGGCTGAATTGTAACTTTCTAAATTTTTAAAATTTGGGGCTTTTTTGCGATTATCGAAAGGTTTGGGGCATTTTTGTAAATACCAAAAACTTCTGGGACTGCATTCAAAATTCAAAAATTTTCTGGAAATAAAATTTAATTTTTGGTCCTCTGGCCATTTTTAAATTTTGCCCTCTTCCGTTCCTATAAATAGCAGCCCCCTTCATTCTGATTTTCACACCAAGCAGTCATCTTTTCTTCATTTCTGCTATTTAGTCCGAGTTCAAGAAAGTTTCAGTTCATTTAGCAAAAGATATGTGCAAAGCTTCATTGCTAAAACCGTTGTATCCTGGGAGACAGATATTTGAGTAACCTCGAGCACGAACCTCCGAAGGGTGAGGGAGCGAATTTGTCTTTTAAGGACACTGTATTTTCACACATGCATCGATTTGAATAATTTTTCGTTAATTATGTTCTAAGTTTTTGTCCAGATTATATTCATCGTACTTGTTATATCGTTTCTTGTATTTCAATTGAAGTCATTATTCAATTTTTCTTTTACGTATATATTATGCTACAAAATTTGTTCTCGATTTCAATCACTCACATACATTAAATTAGCAGAAAACAAAACGAAAATTTAGTTGGAAATCTTATGGCTTAATTTCACTTGGCATCATAAAAAATTAAAAATGTATAATTTCAACACTTTGTATCATCGAAAAAAATCAATTTCACTTCGCACCATCAAAATCCATTTTGTCTTTCACTTTACACCTTCAATGAATTTTGGTCCGAAAAATAGGCTAAGATGAGGGTATTTAAGTCATTTTCCCAAAGTCAACACATTTTTTCTTGTTTGACCATCGAAATAAATCTACAAATTAATGTTTAAAGAAAACATAAAAAAATAGAATCTCTCCTTCCCGCTCCATGGCTACAGCATCCTTGTTCTTGTATTTTTCATTCTTCAATTGTTCAATCTCATCCTTGTTTATCATTTTTCCGGCTCTCTTCAAACTTTCGAAACAATTTAAATAATTATGGGATTATGTTTCGAGCTCTTTCACAAACTAGAGGATCATTCCACTTATATAATCTACCTCCTTTGGACTTCTGCTAAAATTCATTCCATAATATGTATGACTTCTATTAAACTTTATGCGGAAAATCTTTAACAATATGCTTATTGATGAGAGTGTTTTCTGTGTATTATAATGTTTGTATTATCGATGGATATGGTGTCGGTACTAACACTTCTCGTCAATGTGAAGGTAGGTAGGTCAGTCAAACCTCTCTTCTATTTTTTTTCGGGGATCGTAACCTGCATTAAAAAACAACCACGTCAGGTTAATGCCGGTGGTGACCCGGCGATAACCCTCCGATGCTTAAGTAAGTGTCGAGATGTTGGATAACGAAATGGGTATTTATTGCTCAGAGAATACTTTCATTTTTCTGTATTAATGAGCGATATTTATAGTTTTTGTCCGGGTTGTTGGGTCGGATCCTGACAAGACTTTTCGGTTATAGTAATTGGGTCATGATAGGACGTTCGGGTCAGGATCCGATTTATATATTTAGTTTGACCCTTTTGATAACAAGGTATGACGCTTATCGATAGTAGCCATATCGACAAGCGTGCACTCGACGAAAGGGCCATGTCGAAGTCCTCGTCTGGAGTCTGCCCGATATAGATCGATATATTCTGATAATCGATTTGTACTTGACAAAGACTTGGTACATCAAGAGTCCCTCAAGTTCTAGAGTTCGAGTGAAGGTCGAAGTCTGGAAGTTTTAATTTGCTTACTGAATTTTGTTTTGATTTTTTGAGTATAATGTAGTGGTAGTCCCCCAAGTTCTAGAGTTCGAGTGAAGGTCGAAGTCTGGAAGTTTTAATTTGCTTACTGAATTTTGTTTTGATTTTTTGTTTTGCCAAATGTGAGTTCATATTCTGGGAGTTTCTTTTTATTCATCCTATGCGTGCCAAAATATGCTTTGTTCTGGCGGTAATTTTGAATATTGGGTTGAGGCGGCCAATCGTCGCTTCGTATCGGGGGAGGAACACGAAAGGTCGTGTCCTTTGGAGGGGCATTTTTGTAATTTTACTGAAGAAGCATGAAACGGTATTCATCCTCTATATATAGGTCGTTTTTACCGCAAACGATTTTATCCTGTGAGTGAAAATTTCTTAATCTCGGAGCTCATTGTCGATATCGATACAGTTTTAAAAACACTGGTGTGCTAGTCGATAATCCTTCTCAGTTTATATCATCGAGAAAAGATGTCGGAATGCATTCAAGTCCAGATAGCGCCAATGTTGATTCCGTTGTGGACGAGGTTTCTAAAGAGCAAGTCGAGCAACCGGTTGTCGGTATGGAAGAGAGAGTGGAGGATTCTGGTGATGAGGAGGATACCAGACATTATCAAACCGAGGAAGCCTACCACGAGTTTCAGTCAGGAGGTCACAGAAAATCTGGTCCCGCTATGTTGTCGGCCTTCTCGATACCGCCAGGTTGGACTTTGACGATCCCCGGTGAGGATGAGCGAATGCATGAGCCGCCGACAAGTACCTTTGCTATTCATGAGGCATCGATGGAGCTAGGGTTTCGAGTGCCTATAGCTCCAGAGCTAGCTGACATCCTAAATGCTCTCGGTGTTCGACCGACGCAGATCGTGCCCAATGGTATGTCAATGATCATAGCGTTCATAATTGTCATGAAAGCCCTTGGGCAGGAGGCTTCCTTTGGAAATTTCTGGTATTTATTCAAGGTGAGCGGGTCTCCGAAGTCGGGCATCGGGTTTTTATCAGGTTAAATCCCGAGGGAACCGGAGTTTCTTAACAACCGCTAGGAGTTCCCATGGGAAAGGATGGAAGTCAAGGTTCGTATTTCTTAAACCTCCTATGGGTGTAGCCTTGATTGTGTACGCTCCATGGCACACCGAGCCCATCGTCGTTTCTATACCGCCAAAGCCAGATTTTTCGCCAGATTTTCTCGAGACTTTAGTTAAGTACCACTTAGATGTCAACAAGTTGATAGAGGAGCCTCGACTTCGAGCCTGTCTTATGTCGAAATCAAAGAGAAGAACTGACGACTCGGGTTTAGGTAATCAATCGACTTTCGATAGTTGTCATCCCTTCTTGTACTGGAATTAGTTTTCTTACTTCATTTCTAATTTGTAGATGATGTGCTAATTTGGGCTGTGGTGCCCCCCAAGGGAGCTAAACGTGTTCTGTAGGGTCAGTCGAGCCATGGTTTTCAGAGTAAAGGGACGACTTCTCGAGGTCGACAAGGTAGTGAGCCTGGCAGGGTGCCGACTGGTCAGGATCATGCGGCTCATCGAGAAGAAATAAGACGGGGAAAGAGACTACGAGTTGAAGACGATGTCGAGGCGCTCCCGTCGAGAATCTTGTGCATCCGTTGAGGGAGGGGAAGATCAGGAGTGCCCAGTATGATGATGTCGACCTTAATTGGGATCTGTCGGAGTGGCTCGACTCCAAACTCTTACACCGCGTGAACCTAGGTGACGACACTAGCGTGTTTAGGCGAGACTCGATGATGAGGGCCTTCGCGACGTTCATACATAGTATTTATCCGCGGGACCAGAAGCATTTATCGAAGTTCTCGATACAAGAGAACGTACACTATAGAGGTCGGATGATCGTCGGGGTAAATAATACTTGATCCGTACTTTCTTTATCGATTTCACGATACTAATAGTAAGTATATCGATTTGATAGGCGATGCAATATTTGTTCCACGGGTACTATGAGGCGGAGCTAGCACTAAAGGAGCTCGACAGTTGCAGGGAAGAATTGGCGAAGCTAAAGTCGGACCATGAGCAAGCCCTCAAAGAAAGGGATCAACAGCTCGAGGACGCCATCGACAACTGAGTTTGGTGACGAGGGAGAACGACATGCTTCGCAGGGGTTATCCTCCCGAGACCAGGATCATAACTTCCGAGCAAAGGCTTGAGATTGCGAGGGAGTTTGTCAATTCCCCAGTTTTTAACTATCTTGCTGATGTTAGGATGGGTCTCGAGTTGATTCGTATGCACGAGAAGACTGTAGCCCAACTGATGCATCGGGGTTACTTGAATGCCAAGGAATTCAATTATGATCTCATTGGTCCCGAGCTAAATGAGAAGTGTGAACTTGAAGTCGGTTCAGCTGATTTGGAGGCGAAAGAAGCCATCGCTCGTGCTCATGATTTTGGCAAGTTGTTACCGGAAGAGAAATGAAGGCCATAGATTTTTGTCTCATTAAGTTGTAATTATGATGTAGGCAGTTAATTTTGTCTAGAACTGTATGTAAGTCTAATATCGACACCCCTGATTTAACTCTCGATAATGTATCTTTGTTTGTCGAGTATTTTTGACTATTTTAACTAGTGTTTTATTCATGTTTTTAAACTGCTGTTCCGTTTCTTGCCAATTTGTTTCTTTAATCATTGTGGTGGACCTCTCGAGGGAATTTATAGGGCCCTTGAATTACTGACTGGTCCTTTTCACTAACCGCCACGTCTTTTTTCCAAAATTATTTTAAAAGAGCGCGCTATTTGGATGTTTGTGGTTATAAATAGGCCCGCTTTCCTTGTTAACTATTCATGTTTTCATAACAAATACTTGTTATATCGGAGCGAAGCCCTCGGAGCTGCAGTCGATCGAGTTACTCAGTCGGTTAAGTCGCAGTCTTTCATACATTTTTTGGTACCTTTTCTATCTTTTTGTTTTCTTTATGTCGAATCATTCGTTGTCGGTTTGTAATGAATATGTAGGCGAAGGTGAGGGTATGTCACCTAAGTCAATAATGTCGCATTTCGACATTCCTTTCGAGGGACAACATCATAGCCCTCTTTCCGCGCATCTCTTAAGCATTGTCGAGTATGTTCCTGAGAACGTCGTTCCGCCGAGTTCGACATCAGAACGTTATCGTACGACCGAACACTTTAGTACTATGTCGTCCAGTCGTTTACGTTTATCTGTCGAGTCGATTTTGGATAAGTTCCAATTTCCTAAGGGGTGGACTGTTCTTCATCCTACTCCTGACCAGAGAATGAATGACCCACCTAGGGGTTGTAGGACGTTCCATATTGATACCTTTGAGAATGGTCTTCGTTTTCCTTTGGCAAAGGAATTCATTGACATAATGAATGGTCTCGGCCTTTGCCCAACTCAGCTAGTTCCTAATGTCGTAGGTTATATCATTGGCTTTTGTTTAGTCATGAAGTCGATAGGTCAACCAGCTTCCTTTGATAATTTTTGTGCCCTTTTCAGTGTTAGTCCTTCCCCTAAGTCGAATGAAGGTTTTTATTTTGTTAAGTCAAAACCCAATGTTAAGTTTTTGAGTGACCTTAAGTCGTCACATGGGAAAGGTTGGAAACATATATTCGTTTTCGTTCGTGCTCCTAAGAACTTTGTTTGGAGGACCAAACGCGAGTGGAAGTCGGGCGGCATTCTTTTGAAGAATGTTCCCGAACCTTCCTGGGGACCCGACTTTCCTTCGCAGTTATCGGAATCGACTTAGGATATCAACCAACTTTTGCGAGAACCAATCTTGAGTTTGGGAGGGATGTCGATGGCTCCTTTATCTGTTGATAGTCCCTCGTTAGGTAGTTATCGTTCCTTCTATTATTATATTTTGGTCGGTTTTATGACTAACTTTCTCGATCTTTGCAGAATCAGTTGTTATGGCGAGTCGAGCTGCTGCTCTGTCCGTGTTGAAGGCCAAGCAAAAGATGGCAGCTGCATCCTCTGTGGCTCCTTCGACGCGTGGGAAAGAGGCGAGGACGAAGGTATCCGCCCAATCTAGTACCATCCCTCCTCTGCCTAGTCCTCGTCCGGAAAGGCAGAGCTTGTCGGATAAGGGTAAGCGAACCCTGACTCCAGAAGATGGGCAAAAAGAAAGTCCGTCTGTGAAGAAAGCCAAGTCTGGTGCGGCCCTCCCTCTGTCGACTGGCGACACTGTTGCCCCGCGAGAGACCATTGAGTCTATGGTCGAGAATCAGAAGAAAAGAATGGGTGATCCGGTTGCTCAAGGTTCGATGATAAACCCGGCGTTTCTTCGGACCGATGTTGGTCCCGAGGTGTGGGATAAGTTCTGCTCGACTTTATCTATGGTCGATCACGAGTCATTGCTTAAGTTTGATACTACCGACATCTTGCGTCTGCAAGCAGCTCTCCAATTAGCGGTAATCATTTACAATCATACTTCAATATCTGTCGATTTACTAAATTAATCGAGTTGGTCGTTTCGTAACCCAATATCGTGTCTTTGCAGAGCAATCAGTTGATATTCCACAATGTTTGTAGGGCAGACTCGGCTCGAAAATGTGCCGAGAGATTTAAAGGACTTGACAAGGAGGCCAGGAAGCAGATCTGTGCCCTCGAAGAAAAGGTGAAACTCTTCGAAGCAGAAGGTTCAACCAAGGACTCTCAAATTTCTTCGTTCGAAGTCGAGTTTTCCCAATTGAAAACTGACTTCGAGAAAAAGTTGGAGGAGAAGGAGGCTGACGGTTTCGCTAGGGGTCAGCAGGAGGCTCTAGATCGTCACCGTAGTTTGACGCCCGAGGAGAGGAAAGCAGTCGTCCTCGAGTTTTACAACAGCGTTGTGTATCAGGAGCGCGTGGATCATTAGTCGGGCGATGATTTGATTCTCTGTAGAGGAAGAGAAGAAATTTTTATTCCCATAGAAAAATTAGGAAAAAGAAGATTTAATCGGAAATATCGACAAGCATAGTTTTCTTTTTTCTCTCAACTAAAAAAACCTCATTGGCGCCAAGCGTGAGGGAATAGAAAGTTTTTTTATACGAGTAATCATTTAGTAAATTTAAATGAGTCACTTTTCTTTGGTGAAATCAAATCCGTTAGGAAAACATAATTTTTAGATTCAAATCCCAGAATCGTTCATGAATTCAAAATAAGCAGTGAATAGTTAATGGTTCAAATTTTTCGGCTGAAAGCAATGTCGTGCCTGGGGATTTCTTAATGAAAAGTTTGATGAAAATAAGATGGATCCCAGTCTTGATGAGGATGGTAAGGAGGTCGACATCGTTGCTCTTGAAGTTGATAAGGAAGACCCCGAGAAGCATGAGTTCGGCTTTCTCCTCGGTATTCAAGCCGAGAAAGCTGAGGCGGCAGCCAAAGTGGATGTCCCTGAGACTTTGAAGGAGTCGACTCATCTTGACAAGCTCGACTACGAGACCCACCACGGTCCTGGTTCCATATGATTGATGTAATTTTATGATTCGAACTATTTATTTTCATTGATATCTCGTACTCTAAATCTTGATGATTCGTCATCGAGTCATGCTCGAGTAGCATGTTCGATTTCAATAACTTGGCCTGTAATAATTATTTGTTGACAATTTTCTTGATGATGTTAATTTGTATATTGACGGTCCTACTTGTCAGCGTATGTCTAAAAAGTTACTGATCTCGAGGGATATGTCCTTACTGGCCGTTGGGTCATATTCGTGATTCTCTATATATATTGCTTCACTAGGCACCCACTTTAGTAGGATGGAAGCATGTCTTTTATGTATAGTTTTCCTATAACGTATCTTTCGTGTCCACTATATCGTTAGTCTGAGTTATCGATCAATGTTTTTTGGTATGAGAGAAATTGGAAACTTTTCACCGTTTTGGTGTCGTTCCTTGTCGTTTAATCCTTCTTGGGGTTTCGACTTTTTGATATTAAACCGTCGACATGCACATAGATTGCACAGTCATCGTAGGTTTGACGGGAAATACCATATCAGCTCGACACACGAGGCGAGTTGTATGCTAATACTCGATATGAGCCCATCGTGTGATACTATATTAAGTCGGCCTTCGAAGCGATTTGTATGCTAATGGACCTGATTGTGTCGAGCATCGCTTCGTATATCTGTGTTAGTTGGTATCGAGAGATTGGGAGCTTCAAACGTTTTTTATCTCAGCCGTTGATTCTGATGCCCTTGTACGGTTGGATCTAGTCCGTGTGGCTCTCCTTGGTAAGCGCAACGGATGCCATTTAATGCTCTTGATCCCGTCCGTTGATCATTTTACTTCCCAGCCTTTGGATTAATCCAAGAGGATCTATAAATGGGAGGGGGGGACCATTCCTTTTGTATCTCACTACAATCCAAATATGAATCCCCACATATATCCTCCGACATGCCCTCTTCTCGGGCTCTCTTCACATAATATATCGATAAGGAATGTCTTCTTAACTCATGAATTCCTTCATCGAGTTCGCCCTCCTGATCGAGAGGGGGACCAGTATATTTTCGATTGGGTGATATCGGTAAAGGGGGTGTCCCCATGTGTCGGCCTCGTTGTTCGAATCGGTGGGATCGGTAAGGACAACGAGGTCGATCCCGACGACTCCTCACCATTTTGGCGTCCAGCTATGGAAACCCTTCATGCTGGCAGCCAAGATCTTGAGTGGTCGTCGGTGGTCCTGTCGAAGCAACAACAGCCGATTAGATGGTGGAGGACTTAAATTGTAAATCATCGATTTGCAATTTTTTCCTCTCGTGTCACTCTGTCAATGCAGAGAGACTCATCTGCCATGGTAACCTAGTTGATGTGGCTCCTTGTAGCTGTTGCTGATAGGGACTTGAACTGGCCCTCACCGACCCTGTCGGGACTCGATGAGTCGGCTGCTTAAGTGCACCGATCAGTGAGAGAAAAAGCACATACATAGCTTTATCTCTTACTGATCGGTGCATTTAAGAAGACGTGTTCAGGCATCGAGGAAGATCCGTTCGTTCATCAAATACTTTAGTGGGCCGACGTCGGTATCTCGATGGGAGCAGCATCCGGAAGCGAAGACAATGATGCGAAGGCGAATGCGAAGACATAGATGTAGGATATTTCATTCTTTGTAATAGATCAAGGAAGTACTTGTAATAGTGATTTAACTGAATTTCGTTGGGTTAATTATATCAGTGAAATTGCGATGTTGGGGATTCTCAATATATACGATTTAAAGGGCTCTGTTACTTTATTCAGGATGGATCAATCTCAAGGAAGAACAATTTGAAGGGAACAATTAGTAATCAAGACAATCAATGAATACGAATATGAATGTGAAGAATAAGTTTTTCTTATTGAATAATCTTAGATTATGCCTTTATGCAGGTATAAACTCCGTATCCTGAATGTGTGTAATACAATGATTAACTAGGTATTTATATCATAATTAACCTAGTGTTACAAGAAAACATAATTCTAATAGGACTCGGCCCATTTGTCCTTCTTGAGCCCCTTGTAATAATTTGCTTAAGTAATAGATAACCTTATGTTCCAAACCTTCTATTTTCACCAAGACCGAACTAACGGCCGCATCGGAGATCGAGATGTAGATATATAATGGTTCCCCTTCGGTTGGTTTGGCCAACAACGGGGATGTCGTCAGATATTCTTTTAGTTGGTCGAAAGCCCGATCGCATTCTTCGGTCCAAACAAAGTTTTTTGCCTTACGAAGGGTTTGGAAGAAAGGCAAACTCCTGTCAGCCGATTTGGATATGAATCTGTTTAATGCTACGATCTTCCCTACCAAGCTTTGTACTTGGGAGATGGTTTTGGGAGGCTTCATTTCAGTTATTGCTCGAATTTTTTCTGGGTTGGCCTCAATTCCTCGTTGATGTACCAAATAGCCCAAGAATTTTCCCGATTTAACACCGAAGGTGCACTTTGCGGGATTTAGCTTCATGCGGTATTTTCTCAATATTTGGAAGCATCGATCAAGGTGTCTTATGTGATCCGCTTCATTCATGCTTTTGACTAGCATGTCGTCCACGTAGACTTCCATTATTTCTCCAATTACTTATTTAAACATTAGGTTTACTAACCTTTGGTAAGTGGCCCCGGCGTTCCTTAACCCAAATGGCATAACTATGAAGCAATATACTCCTTGCTCGGTTATGAATGCAGTTTTCTCTTGGTCTTGCTCATTCATGTATATTTGATAAAAACCTTGGAAAGCGTCCATCGTGCTGAAGATTGCAAAGCCAGCGGTTGAGTCGACTAATAAGTCGATCCTTGGGAGCGGATACGGATCGCGCGGACACAATTTGTTAAGGTCGATAAAATCGTTGCACATTCTCCACTTGTTATCTTTTTTATCCCCTTTTGCTACTAGAACAACATTACATAGCCATTCCGAGAAGTGTATTTCCCGAATTTGTTTTGCTTTGAGTAGTCTTTCTACTTCTGCTTTGATGATTTTATCTTTTACTGGCCCATGATTTCTCTTCTTTTGTCTAGCTGGTTTTGCTAAAGGGTCGGTTTTTAGCGAATGGTTGATTACTCGAGGGTCAATCAATGTCGTTCGCACTCCAAGCGAAGACATCCATATTATTTCTTAGAAAGTTGATCAACATTACTTCCCCTTCCTTGCTTAATTCTGTACCTATTCTTGTTGTTTTTGATGAGTCCCCTTGTACCAGAATGACGTCCTTATGTTCTGGTGGTTTTAAGGCTAAATCCACCGGCTCCTTTCCCTTTTTATCTATTCGGTCAGTGCTAGGGATTTCAACCTCGTTTCTACCAACATCGTCTTCGAGCTTTCTTTTGCTCGGGGTAATTGCTTCAGGGGGGTTTTTCAAAGTTAACGATGTGCTGTAGCAATCCCATGCCATACAATGGTCATTTACTATTTCCCCGATACCTGTGTCGGTCGGAAATTTTATCTTCTGATGATAAGTTGAGACAACAGCTCGAAACAGGTTGAGGGCAGGTCGCCCTAAAATTGCATTGTAGGCGAATGGAGTTTCTACTACCAAAAATTTTACCAGTTTCACTGTTCGATATGGTTTCTTTCTGAGTGAGACACTCAAAGTTATTGTTCCACTGGGAACGATTTCGGATCCTCCAAACCCCACCAACGGTGTAGCTACTTTTTGGAATGTTATTTGCCCCAAGTTCATCTGGGCTAAGACCTCCTTAGAGATGATATTCGCTGAGCTTCCGTTATCGATCAGGATCCTTTTGACGTTGTAGTTCACTATTTCTAGCGACACCACCATCGGGAAATCGGGGCTATCTTCTTTAGTGTCCCAAACTAGATTTTTGGGTACTTCGCCCTCGTTAAAACTGATCAGCTGGTTGTTCGATGACTTACTTTCTAGAGTCCATACTTCCCTTGGGTATTTTAAGCCCCCGATTATTGATCTAGCAGTCCTTCGTCGAGTGTTACGACTATCCCTGTCGGCGGGTCCTCCGGAAATTGTATGGATGGTACCATTGATCTGGTCATGGTTTAACTCCTGTGCAGGGCCATCCTCGGGTGACTTTCGACGGGAATTCCTCCTTTGATTATTATTCCGAGGGCTCCTACTTCTTCCTCTTTTGCGGTTATCCCGTTCTAAATAGTCGTCTAGTTTTCCTTGTTCGATTAGTTTTTCTATTTCCCTCCTAAGGTAAAAATAATCTTCAGTGCGGTGCCCATGTGCCCTGTGATATTTGCAGTACAATTCATAGTTTCGGGCGCCAGGTCCGGGTTGAGCGATTTTCTTTGCTTCCGGGATCCAATTATTCCTCTCTAGTACGGGCAGGATTTCTTCTATCGGAATAGTTAATCTTGGGTGTTCTACTTGATTAATCTTGCTCCTGATTGCCGGTTCTGCGGTTCTAGGTCTTTGATAGACGTTAGGTCGTCTATCCTGATCGTTCTTATTGTACTCCAACAGCTGAAAAACGTTGCCTTTTCTAAACTTCCGTTCATAGTCTATGGATCTTTGGGTAGGAATTCTATCTTGCCGTTTGGAGCCTGAGCCCGAAACATTAATTTTGTTCTTATCATTAAAGGAATTCATCTCTTCTTGGGTCATATATTTAGACGCCAAGCTCATGATGTTGGCGAATGTTCTTGGTTGTTTTCGGCTGAGGGCATTTCCGAACTGCCTATTCTTCGTGAGGTCGAAAAGAATAGAGATTATGTAATCGATATTCGGGGAATCGATTTTGAGTAATTCTACATTAAATCTCGCCAGCCAGTTTCTCAAGGATTCTCCCTCTTGTTGATAGATAGTTCCCAAGTAGCTCATGGGAAGTGTTTGCCTCTTCTGACTGGCAAACTGCTGTGTCAATTTGTTGCATAATTCTCGAAAACTGAATATGGAGTTGGCTGGTTGCTTAGCGAACCAGTCCAAAGCGAGACCTTCCAACGTGGTCACCATTAATTTAGCGGTAAACTCCGCCGAGTGAGCATATAAGTTCATTATGTTTGTGAAGCTAAAAATATAATCGTCCGGATCAGTGGTTCCATCGTATCTAGGCAGTCTACCTGGAACCTGTCCGATCGACTGTGCCTCTTTTATTTCTCGGCAGAAGGGAGAGCACGCTGCTAGGCTCTCCTGGAGTTCTGTGGTTCTGGTCCATGGGTTTTGAACGGATCGTAAGCGTTGCTCGAGTCATTCTTGTACCATCTTTTCGATTTCTGTTTCCGAGAATCGCATTGTTCTTGGTCGATTTGGGATCGCCTCGCCTGCGTCATTCTCGATGGGGATTATGGTGTGTTCCTTTGATTCGTTGCGTTGTGGTCTCCTTCGATCCGCTTTTCTTCGGACGTTGTCATCGGAGGGTTTTGAATTGCCCTGCTGCAGACTGTGTAGTGAACGTCGCTCACTTGCCGGGCTGTCAGCTTGTTGAGAGATTTGATCGTTTTGCCTCGGCGTTCTTTGAGTGGGATTAGCCCTAGTAGTTCTAACGTTTCGAGGGACTTGTTCGAGTACGAATAATTCCTCTGGGGAGAGTGACTTAAGGAGCATAGCGATCTGTCGAAATTTCTCCTGAGCATCTGACAGGGGGACCGGGATCGTTGGAGCCGCATGTTCTTCCGGTATTGTGCCAATAGGGATCCCTTGTGGTTCCATCTGATGATGCTCATTCTGTTGCTGGCTATCGTTGGATACAGGGGCGTTATTATCGGTATTGCCCCTTGGATCCTCAGACGCATCATGCTGGTTGGTCGTGTTACTTCTTGCTCCGTTACGAGCGCTCTTCCTTGGGCGAGCCATATGTCGATCGAATAATTAACCTAACCCCTCGGTGGGGGCCAACTGATTTAACCGAATTTCACTGATATAATTAACCCAACGAAATTCGGTTAAATCAAATAGCTTTGTATTGTACAGTGATCGATCTAATGAATAAAATCTTTTCTTCGATGATATTCTCGACTTCAATTTTATTTTTGCACTTATAGCTCGATCTCCTAAAACCTTGATATATATATATATATATCTGATATCTCAAAGTCGTTCGTAAATTCGTAGAACAATTTCTTATTTACTCGTATAAATTCCAACAATTTAGATTGGTTTATCATCTCGAAATTCAGGAGGACCGAGGAATGTAACGATTTTTCTCGATTAGTAATAATTTTGATCGTCGATTTTTACTTTATTCAGTAACAGTTTCGATCGTCGACTTTATTCCAATGCCCAGGGCCCTCGATGATTTTTAGTTAGCTTATTTTTAGCTATCTTTTGTCAGTAGTCAGATTTTTAAATAGCTTGTCTTTTTGTCGTTAGCTTATTAATAGCTTTCTCTTGATTTTGTCTCGATGCCCGCGACTTTCGAGGAATGTTTGGAGTTAGCTTATGAATAGCTTTCTGTCTTCGTTTGTCGTTAGCTTATTAATAGCTTTCTTATCGATTTAATCTCGATGTTCGCGGCTTTCGAGGAATGTGTTTAGCTAAGCTTATTAATAGCCCACTTTATTTATCGTTTTCATCTCGATGCCCGCGGCTCTCGAGGAATGTGTTTAGCTAAGTTTATTAATAGCCCACTTTATTTGTCATTTTCGTCTCGATGCCCGCGGCTCTCGAGGAATGTGTTGAGCTAAGCTTATTAATAGCCCACTTTATTTGTCGTTTTCATCTCGATGCCCGCGGCTCTCGAGGAATGTGTTGAGCTAAGCTTATTAATAAGCCACTTTATTTGTCGTTTTCATCTCGATGCCCGTGGCTCTCGAGGAATGTGTTGAGCTAAGCTTATTAATAGCCTACTTTATTTGTCGTTTTCGTCTCGATGCCCGCGGCTCTCGAGGAATGTGTTGAGCTAAGCTTATTAATAGCCCACTTTATTTGTCATTTTCGTCTCAATGCCCGCAGCTCTCGAGGAATGTGTTGAGCTAAGCTTATTAATAGCCCACTTTATTTGTCATTTTTGTCTCGATGCCCGCGGCTCTCGAGGAATGTGTTGAGCTAAGCTTATTAATAGCCCACTTTATTTGTCGTTTTCCTCTCGATGCCCGCGGCTCTTGAGGAATGTGTTGAGCTAAGCTTATTTATAGCCCACTTTATTTGTCGTCGTTCCCTCTGCAACTTAGTAACTTGGAAAAGTAACTTCATGCATTAGATTCAAAATAAGGATAAAATAGATTACGATATTGCATGTCTTAAATTAACACAAAATAAACGAAAAAGAAATGATTTCAGGCGTAGAATTTCCTTAGGTTTCTTCCATTCCAAGTTTGCTTGACTGGTTCTCCGCTCATCGTTTCCAGTCGATAGGCTCCTTTCTTTCCGACATCTATTACCTTAAATGGTCCTTCCCAATTGCTATCGAGCTTTCCTTTTTCCTTAGCAACGTCGATTCGCTTAAGCACCAAATCCCCATCTTGGAAGGATTTCAATCGCACGTTCTTGTCGTAAGCCCTAGCCATGGTTGTTTTGTACGACTGTATCCTAGTCGATGCTCTTTCCCTTATCGCCTCCATTTGGTCGAGCTCAAACTTCCTTGCTGCCGAGTTGTCATCTTCGTTGTACAGCTCGACCCTGGGTGAAGTTTTGCTGGTGCCACCGCCTCGGAACCATACACCAAGCTAAAAGGAGTTTCTCCCGTCGCAGTTTTCTCTTTTGTCCTGTTAGCCCAAAGTACCCAAGGTAACTCATCTAGCCACGCCCCACTTGCTTCAGATAATCTCTTCTTCAGGAGCCTTAAGATTTCCCCGTTAGTTACCTCGGTCTGCCCATTAGTCTGCGGACAGCCTACCGACGTGAAGCGTTGTGTGATCTTATGTTTTGCGCACCAATCAGTTACTCTTTTCCCGACGAACTGTCCACCATTGTCAGATATGATGATTCTCGGTAACCCAAACCTGCAGATTATCGACCATAGAAGTTGATTATCTGAGTTTGCGTAATCTGTTTTAGAGGAACGACTTCTATCCATTTGCTAAAATACTCGACTCCCACGAGTAGGAAACGTTTATGTCCTCTTGCTTTTGGTAACGGTCCTACTAAGTCGACACCTCATTGATCGAAGGCCATGCGATTGAGATGGACTCCATTTTTTGAGCCGGCTTTTGTGGCATGGTGGCATGGTGGCATGGTATTGACATTTGGCACAACTTCTCGAATATTGAATGGCTTCTTTCACCAAGGTAGGCCAATAATACCCCAATCGAGATACTCTCATCGCCAATGCCTTTCCTCCGGAGTGATTTTCGCATGATCCTTCATGTACTTCTCTCAAGACCAGTCCTGTCTGCGGACTCGTTATACATTTTTGTAGCACCCCGGTTGAAGAACGTCGATACAATTTGCCACCTATCATGGCATAATGTGGCGCCCTGTATTTTACCCTCCTCGCTTCATTGTTATCTACGGGGAGAGCTCCCTTCGTCAAGTATTCTATTAGAGCGGTCTTCCAACTTATCTCTTTGTTCTCGAGGTTCAAGACATCGACACTTAGGGACTCGAGACGAGAATCGATCGCTGGCTTAGTAGAAACCATCAACGTTATCTTCCTTGTAACAACGCCTTCAATCATATTACCAAATTTAGAAAGGGTGTTGGCTCTTGTGTTCTCGGTCCTTCTGATGTATTCCAATTGGAAGTTCCTGAATTTCGAAGATTGAGTTCTGACGAGGTCTAAGTACTTGATCATGGACTCTTCTTTGGCTTCGAATAGACCTTTAAATTGTCTTTCGACCAACTGCGAATCCGTGTAGGCGATCAGGTTTTTGATTCCTGTCTCTGATGCCATTTTCTGACCGGCCAACAAGGCCTCGTATTCCGCCTCATTATTAGACACCAGAAAATCCAACTTCAATGCGAATTCGAGCTCTTCACTATTTGGCCCTTGGAAATAAATTCCAGCCCTCCTCCGGTCGACGTGGAGGATCCATCGACGTGCATTAACCATACTTCCTTATGATGTCGAATGCTTGCTTGATATGTATTAGGTGGTCATTTTCATCTAGGCTTTTGATGAGCATATCATCGACTTATACTTCCATCGATTTACCTATTAGAGTTTCGAACATCTTGTTGACTAGGTGTTGGTACGTGGCCCCCGCATTCCTTAGACCGAATGGCATTACTTTGAAGAAATAAACTCCCATCTCGGTCAATGGCGTAGCTAGGATAAAATTTCAGTGGGGTCACTACGATATAGACTATTTTTTTTTTCAGCGAGATATTATATAAATTTTGACTGTGAACAAAAAATTTAAGAAGAAAAATAAAAATTTTAACAAAATTGATTCAAACTAAAAAAGAAATAGGTAGATAGAGACTTATAAACTTCTTAAGTATTGTCTATCGTTAAATATTGAAACTACTTCACGATTTTTTTTATTCAGTTGAATCATTCGAAAATGTATGAAATGCATATTGCATAATATATGCAATCATGTTATTATCTAATCATTCATTTGTCATCCCATTTTCCGATCGATTTTTAATATACTTAATTCATAGTAAAATGAACATCTCCACGTTTGATGTAACAATTGTCAAAATGGGGCTAGTTTTATTTTCTAGCACTTGACTTTGTAGTTTTATACATACATGTAAGAATAGTGTGATAATTTGTCAAATTCCAATTAATACTTAAAAAATAAATCATATAAAATAGTTAATTACTGTTTTAGAAGTATTCTAAACAATAAAATTGTTTAAGAAGATTTCATAAGATAAACATTTTTTATTCAAAATATGGACCCTTTCCTATGTAGTTTTTTATATAACTCAGTGGGGTCCACTCAAAGCCTTTTAAAATTAACATCAATTTTGCACATAATATACCATTATTTCTACACTAAGACAAAACTTTCACTGGGGTCATTGCACCCCCTGAGGTGAATGTAGCTACGCCACTGATCTCGGTCACAAATGTTGTTTTCTCCTGATCCTCTAACGCCATAAAGATTTGATAGAAACCTTGGAAGGCGTCCATCATACTCAAAATGGCGCAACCCGCAGTGGAATCGACTAGAGAGTCGATCCTCGGGAGGGGATAAGGATCTCTTGGACAGAGTTTGTTAAGATCTGTGAAGTCATTGCACATTCTCCATTTTCCCCCTCCCTTGGATACCAAAACGACATTACACAACCACTCGGTGAATTGTATCTCGGCAATGTAGTCGGCATCGAGCAATTTATTGACTTCTTCGTTAATTATTCTATTCTTTTCTGGACCAAAGTTTCTTTTCTTTTGTCTGCCTGGCCTGGCCTAAGGGTCGATGTTGAGTCTATGAACAATAATTTTTGGATCTATCCCCTATAGATCGGTGGTAGACCAAGCGAAAACGTCTACATTTTCCCTCAAAACTTGATGAGCTGGGTCTCGAGTCCCTCAGAGAGTTGCGTTCCAACTCTAGTCGTTTTAGAAGACTCCCCCGGTACCAACTCTATCGTCTTATGACCCTCCGACGGTTCAATTCTTTCGAACTTTCTTTTCCGGTTGTTCGTCTCCTCTTGCTTCTCTTCTCTTTTTCCATTGATTTCCTTTTCAAATAGGTTGTCGACTGTAATCGGTCTTGTCGACGTAGCAACATTCTCCTCATTCATCTTCCGTACTTTCGAGTAAGGCTTGTCCTTTTTCTCTTGTTTGTCGATGGAGACGGTGTAGCAGTCCCAACCATCTCTAGCATTACCGATCACCTTTCCTATCCCTTTGGAGGTAGGGAATTTCAGTTTCTGATGATGCGTGGAGATGATCGCCTGGAAGCTATTGAGAGCCGATCTTCCGAGGATGACATTGTAAGCACAAGGTGCATCGACTATCAGGAGCTTGACCATTCTGATCCTTGAATTACCCTCTTCTCCCATTGCCAGAGATAGAGTCAACGTACCCAAAGGAGTAACCTGAGCTCCACCAAATCAGACAAAAGGGGTTCCCACAGGACTAAAGGGGGTAAGTCACAAGTCCATCCCCTCCAGCGCGTCGAGGAAAAGGATATTGGCAGAACTACCCGTATCGATTAAGACTCTTTTTACAGTCGCGCTGGCTATCTGTGCCGTGATAACCATGGGGTAGTCTGGGACATCGTCATAAGGGATGTATATCGGCTGGAGGTCTGAATCATCAAATCCTATCAATTTGCTGGGGGTTGCTTGCTTGATCGACGGTAGCTCGTGACACTCGTGTCGATCGATCTTTAGAAGAGCTCGAGCTACCGTTCTTCTCAAATTCTTACTATCCCCTCCAGCGGGACCACCCGAAATCATATTTACAATCATTCGCGGTTGGGCCCTCCTTGGTTCCTCCTTCTCCTCTCGATTCTGATTCCTTCTGGAGGGAGATCTAGATCGAGGACTGTTGTTGGTCGGCTTGCTTTCTCTTTGAGCATTCCTGGAAGTTTTAACGTATCCCGTTAAATGTCCCTCAGCGATTAGTCTCTCGATTTCGTCCTTCAGTTGGTAACATTCATCGGTATCATGTCCTCTCTGTCGATGGAATCTGCAATATTTCTTTGATTTCGGGGTATCTCTCTGTGGGGGTGGCCTTCTCAGGAAATTTTTATCCTGTATGGCGAACAAGATTTCTGACCTCAGTTTTTTAAGCGGGGTGTAATTATCATAGTACTCTTTACTAGATCTCCCTATCCTCATCCTTCTTGTGTCGAAATTCTTTTTCTCATCATGATACCCTCTTTTATTTTTGTTATCATTGTATCGATTGTTTGGTCCTCTTTCGATCTGTTGATCTATGAACGGTGGTTGAATTTTCTCCTCTGGTTTGGTGATTCCGAAGAAGCTTCCTCGGAGCTTAGTCATTGCTTCTTCATTCATGTATTGATTTGCCATTTCCATCAGTTTCTCATACGTAGAAGGGTTTTCCCGAACGATGGCACTGGCAAATCCTCGATTCAGAGTGTTTTGAAACAAGACAGTTATTAGAAAATCCACTCTTGGCACTTCGACTTTCAATATCTCATTATTGAATCTGCCCATAAATGCTTTGAACGTCTTGTCGGGAGTATGTATTACCAAATACAAATGATTGGCTGGGGGTCGGACCGCCCTCTTGCTTCCAAACTAACTCATAAACTTATCACAAAGTTGATCGAAATCAAAGATTGATTTCTCCTCGAGTCTTCCAAACCAAGATTATGCCAGTCCCGATAATGTTGTTGAAAATGTCTTAGCCGCGATATTATCCGAGATACCGTGCAGTTGCATTTGTAGATTGAATGAAGCGAGATGTTCCTCAGGATCCTCGGTACCAAAGTATCGAGAAAGTTGAGTCGACAATCTTTTATCTAATGGCAATCTTTCAAAGAATATTTCATCGCATAAGGGAGACTTTCTGAGTCGAGAGTTAGACACAGGTACTTCATTCTTTTTCTCGTGTCTTTCCAACTTTTGATGCAACGACCTGACTTCGGAAGCTAATTTGTTTACTTCCCTAATAGATTGTTCCTCCAATTCATGTCGATGAAGATCTCTCTCATCTTCTCGATCATTACTGATGTTGGCCTCGTTCATGTCCCTCCTTACTTCTACGGCCAGTGCTTTTTTCCTCAGTCATCCTCGAGGAATTTCGACATTCCCCTTAGCGGCTTCAGCTATCCATTCCTTTCTTGCTTCATCGAGGAGGGCTTTCATATCTTTCTTCGTCATCTGAACAACTTCAGGCGCAGGGGACCTTGAGGGTTCTCCCTCTTCCCCTGACAAGCGATCAGGATGCCTTGGAGGCATGCTATCTCCATGACCCTCCCTGAGTTGGTCTTGATTTCCATTTTGTTCTCGAGCTAGAGCGGCCATCGATCGTGTGGTCATCTTTTATGATTCAGAGTTATGAGTTTCCAACAGACGGCGCCAATTGATGAGAGTGTTTTCTGTGTATTATAATGTTTGTATTATTGATGGATATGGTGTCGGTAGTAACACTTCTCGTCAATGTGAAGGTAGGTAGGTCAGTCAAACCTCTCTTCTATTTGTTTTCGGGGATCGTAACTGCAATAAAAAACAACCACGTCAGGTTAATGCCGGTGGTGACCCGGCGATAACCCTCCGATGCTTAAGTAAGTATCGAGATGTTGAATATCGAAATGAGTATTTATTGCTCAGAGAATGCTTTCTTTTTTATGTATTAACGAGGGCCATTTATAGTTTTTGTCCGGGTTGTTAGGTCGGATCCTGACAAGACTTTCCGGTTATAGTAATTGGGTCATGATAGGACATTCGGGTCAGGATCCGATTTTATATATTTAGTTTGACCCTTTTGATAACAAGGTATGGCGCTTATCGATAGTAGCCATATCGACAAGCGTGCACTCGACGAAAGGGCCAAGTCGAAGTCCTCGTCTGGAGTCTGCCCGATATAGATCGATATATTCTGATCATCGAGTTGTACTTGACGAAGACTTGGTACATCACTTATCAATTAACACATATTATAAATATAATTAGGATACGAGAGTTTATCGATATACCGTTCGCTATGGAGTCTTCAAGATATGACATTGCTTCAAAGTAATCCTTCGAATAAACTATCTCCTCACTTGAATAATCTTTATAGTGAACTCACATTCTCCTCTCTTTCTATCCAAATGACACAACCTTAGAACACTTTTAGATAATTGAAGTTTGCTGACACTTTAGGTTATTTTATTTTGGTTTAGTTTTGAGGAGTGGTTGTGTCTCCTTTTATAGATGAGAGTAGAGGGCTACTAAATGTAAGAGTCACAAGAAGGTTTGGCCAACCATCATGACTTTAACATATCCATTTTAGTATCTACCTATAACTATGAAGTCCGATGATATTTGAGTTTGAGCTATTTAAAGCTCGACTCCCAAGACCCGATTTACAGTCTTACTTGTAGTAAAAGGAGGTTAGTGGATCATTTAATAAAATAAAACTAAAATAATACTATGAAGGTTTATAAAAAATGGTTAAATAATTACTCCATAATTTGTTCCTCCTCGGTCATCCCTCTCCTATCAAACAACCAGTTTTTCTTCATAAGAGGATGAGTTTTCGTAGTTAGAAGAATCATGTGACATTGTTTTCGGAGAAAGAGGAGAAAATATTTTGCTGCTTTCGGATCAAAATTGATTGAGATGGGGAGAAGATACTTCAGAATTGTGTGATGCTAAAATTGATTAAATGAGTTGAATTTATTTTGATTCTTATAGTTAAATTTTGTATGGAAGTATCTTCTTGAGAATGTAGGAAAACTATCGAGAAGAGGATGGAGGGGAAAATGTGTTGATTTTGAAAGGAATGACTAAAATTCCATTATCTCCTTATGTTCATATACTTAAAATCCACCAAGGGTGCAAAGTGAAAGGAAAATAGATCTTCATCGTCCAGACTGAAAGTTAAAATAGAATTAATGCTGCAAAATGAAATTAATATTTTTGAAAGTGTAAAGTTACAAAATTATACATTTTCAGGATGTAAAGTAGGTTTGATCCGATATTTATTCATTTAATGCTTTAAAACTCTCTTTATTTTTTTTATTTTTTTTTAATTTCACCCCTTCTAAATTTACTTTCTCTTTGTACAAATCAAACTCAACTAGAATAAGAAATTATATTCACACGCTTTACCTAGTTAATTAATCTTATGTACAAACAAAAATAAACAATTGCAGCATATTAATAACATTTTCATAGTATGATAGAGATAGAAAAAAATGTGGTATTTAAGTCGAATAAATTGTAGTAGTATCGTAATAGTGAAAAAAAATTACATAAATCCTAAAATATAAAATATGGTTGTTTACTTCAAATTTATTACTTTCCCAAGAAAATATTTTTTAAAAAGTCTTTTTTTTTTATTATTAACGAATAATAAAACATTAAATATATAAGTAACTAAAGGAAGTTTGTGAAAATATAAATGAACTATTGAAGTGGTTGTTTAATTTTTTTTTCCTAAACTATAAACTATTTTGAAATGCAAAATAAAAAGTAGCAATGTATAAAACTGTTCGTCCCTTAGATAAGTGACCAAATTTTAAGAAAGCCGTTGTAAATTATTTTTACCCATTAACAATTCATCTTTATTTACACAGTCACTGAACCTTACTAATAGACAGTAATTCAATATTTGATGGAATTTTCCTGAACAGACAACATTTGATATAAAAAAAAATTGATAGGCCCTTTTCAACCTCCTTTTTTTTTTTTTAAATGAACACGAGGGTTATTGAATTTAAGAATAGCATATCACAAAAAAATTTAGAATAAAAGCTTACATTCACATACAAACTGCAATTATAGGGGGATTAAAATAGAAACGTAAACCGGAAAAGATAAATAAACTTCAACATTAAAATTTTCGTTATGCGAAGCAAAATGATATTCTAAATTACTGGTAGTACATAGGCGGCTGGGCTGAGGCCATGCTCGAGTATCCACCATCGTAAATAGCCTGATTAAACGCACCCAGTCTCTGACCTTGTGGATGCATAAGAGCTTGGGCGTTAACCATTTTAGTCAAAGCGAGTTGCCTTTCATAGGCAGCAAGATCGGCAGGTGTTAAACCCGGCATATGTGCAGCAGCTGGCAAGGGAAGTGGGCCGGAACTGGTTCCGGGAGGAGTAGGCTTACTACCCCACGAGCACTACAACATGGAATCGCAAATATATATATGATGAATGAATTAGTCCCTTAATGTTTGCAGGGATGCAAAAATATAACACATGTAGTTTCGACAAGCAATTTACATCCTTTATGTTTTAAGTTGTTGCAATTTTAGTTTGTCCTACCAAAAATTGCCACGTTTTATGGGGAAAGGAAGATATGGATAGGGATTTTAAATTTATTGCCATAATAATCAATACATAGGGGAAGAAATGGAGCAAAATACTTCCTCGGTCCCTAAATTTTCATTTTGGGATGTCCCTAAATCACACTCCCTTTCCATAAATGAAATTATTTTACTAAAAAATACCATCACACATAAACTGATGATTTGACACAACTACTTTTCAACCACTACTTTTAAGGGTATAAAAGTAAAAATACCCGAACATTTCACTTTTCTAACTCTTACGTAAACTCCGTGCAAAAAATAAAAGGAGTGAAAATAAAGGGACTGAGGAAGTAAGTGATTTAATAAGGTGATGTGGCTGGTTACGACTGCATGGCACCAGTTGGACAAAATCCCTATTTTGTTTGTTTGCGTAACAATTTTTAGGCATTCCAGCGAGTTTGTGGGTAAGAGGACTAAAATTGCGAAAACTTAAAAACATAAAGGATGTAAATTGCTCACGGGATCTACAAGTGTCCTATTTTTGCGTCCCTGCAAAAGTTATCGAACTACTATTGCCTATTAATTAGTAGTTAAGAATGGAAGTGTACCTTTATCGGTTTACCAAAAAGGATTCGAGCATTGCCCATCTGGATAGCACGTGCAGCCTCAGCATGGGTGTTGTACCTAATGAACCCGAAACCTTTGTCACGTTGAATGCGGACGTCTTCAATTACTCCAACCCCAAGTGAGTGGAAATGACGATGGAGATCAGCTGATGTAACCTGTAATACAATCGGTGTTAACCATATCAACAGAACACCAAATTGGTCAACAACCAATTAGCAAGAATGTCAACTGTTCTTTTAGTATTCATCAAGGTCTCAATTCCTACCAAGTCCTATAGAGGAGATTAAAAGAGAAGCCAATGGCAACCATCTTTTTGATGAAGTTTAAGTAATTAATCATATAACATATACATGATTCTGACAAGCATATATGTATTTAGAGGTACAAAACTTCAGAAAAAAATTCAATTTCATCGTTTTCCTGAATAAAGATAAATAAACATTTGCTCTAATACAATAAAAACAAGCAAATACATCACAAGGTTATGCTTAGGGTATACTTACTTCAGGAGCAAGATTGCCAACATAGACAGTGGTATACTGCAGGTTATTTTCTGGAGCATCTTCATTCCTCTTATCTTGACCATCTTCTGTACAAAAGTATAAACATATAACTCTGTTGCACTTATAAAAAGTTTGTAATATTCAATGTCTTTCACGTTCATATAAACATAAACCATATGCTACTTTCCAGAATAACTTCATGTCAAACAAGTTCCAATCATATATATATATATATATATATATATATATATATATATATTAATGAAGAACCAACCTGATGTTCCATTTGTCAATTCAACTACGTTTTTTGAATCAGAACTTTGCTGATCATCATTACCAGCACCTTTAGTAGCCCAATTGCAGCGAATTTGTCTACTTCCAAGCCACTTCCCTGAAATTGTAGGTGAAGAGTCATATTAGACATCTGAATAAGGGTATTTTAGGGACTCTTTCTAACTTTATGCAAAAAACATCAACCACTATCAACACGTATAAAATTCTAAACAAATCATTGTCACTATTCAACTGTCCATGTTACTGATTTCAAGTTAAATGAGAAGTTCAAAACTACAAGAATCATATTAGACATCTTAATAATAAGGGTATTTTCGGGACTCTTTCTAACTTTACGCAAAAACATCAACCAGTATCAACACATAAAATTCTAAACAGATCATTGTCGCAATTCAACTGTCATGGAAATTTGGATGTTTATAGAGTCAGCCTGTCCATGTTACTGATTTCAAGTTAAATGAGAAGTTCAAAACTACGAGGAAACTATGACAAGCAATTTACAGTTGTGGCACTATAGATTTTGCCAAGTTATTTAAAGATATATGATCAATCAGGCTATGGAAGGAATGTTTGTGACATTCTAGTTTCCTAATCCAGTATTTTGCAATTAAAATCAGCTCGCACCCAAAAAAAAAAAGAAAAGAAAGAACTCATACTTTTTGCCACTCATGACTAGATATATGATTCTTAGGAATAATTTCCATAGCTTCATCTAGTCTAGGTACTGCATGTCCCAGTCAACTTCAACAAAAAGTATGGAAAAGGATTATATTCATAATCTCTAAATATTCATAAGAATTCCTCCTAGAACGATTTTAGATTTTCTAAGCTATGTAAATTCAACTTTCACATAAGCTTCTCTGTTTGCATGACGAACAAATATAATTGTCGCAAACATTGACACTTTTCATACAACAAGTTTCAAGATCTCAAAAGTGGATTTCAAAACAAAAGGATGAGAAAATAAAGATTTTAAAGGAGAAACAAGCAAGAGAACTTATGCACTGATTTATTGCTGTGCCACAAATAGGGAAAAGAAAGTAAACAAAAGCAAGTGAAAAAAAATCTCACCATTCAAGTCATTTATAGCAGTTTGAGCATCCTGACAAATACACAAAGAAGTATCATTAGTTCGTGAAATTTTAATATAAATATATAAGAGGAAACAATAAATATTCCTCAGAAGTCAGACCTGCTGACTGCGAAAAGAAACAAAACCAAATCCCCTTGAGCGGCCAGTTTTCTGGTCCCACATGACCCTTGCATCACTGCATCAATACAAAGATGTATTTGATATGCTCTCCATAATTAATCAATCTAAAAGGAAGAGACAGTGGACTTACGAGCAAGTAGGATAGACGGAGAAGCAGGCAAACAAGGTAGCATCAGTAACCTCTGGGCTAAGATCACCAACAAAAACGTTGAAGTGACCTGCATAACCAATTAAATATATTACACTATCAAAACTTGAAGCCCCTAAAGATCACATGTAGATGTACAGGAAACACATATGTACCGGATGTGTCCTCTCTCTGAGAACTGGCATATGCCCAGTTGACTTTTATAGGCTGTCCGAACCTGCAAACTGGAGATTAGACATACACGAAATTATGCTAATGCCAACAATTTATCACCGTGTATTACTTACAAATGTCTCCCATTCAGAGTCACAATAGCAACGGTGGCTGATCGACGATCAAAGTAGTCCACAAAACCATAGGATGACTGCATCACAAGAGGTGGGCCAGACCATGCATTAAAATAAGAAACAAAAACTAAATTATGAAATTCACAAAAAGAAACTTTTACTCCAAATAAAAAATGAAAAGATCATGAGCCTGTGCCTGAGCCAACTTAAGCATGAATCACTCAATTTAAGAACTGAAAGGAAAATTTAAGAAATAAAACTAAGTTTTATTTTTTGTCACGTGATCACCTAACAAATAAAGAAGAAAAAATGATATATTAGACTTTGCCACAATAATAAAAAAATTGGCCTACTTTTCCTAACTTTCAGGGTAATTCATCCAGGATATAATTGAAAGTCAAAGTCACTATATCTAGAGGATTCTTTTCCAAATTGGTGTTTCTTAGATATATTAATCATAGTTGTTAATAGCGAAAAGCGACGCGAAGCGACAAGGCATTGCCTTGCTTTGGAACGAAGCGAGGCGAAAAGCGCTAGCTTTTCCCGAATGAAGCGCTCATGTACAATTTAATATATATATATCAATTATAATTATATATTCTCCAAAAATAAACTATAATCATATAACATTAATGAACAAATATAAAGACAATCAATACATAATAAAATTGACAAAACAAAAGGGAAAGTAAAGAGGTGGGCCATGACACTTTATTACAAATAAAAGGAAAGTTTAGTAAAATAAAAAAAATAAAAAAAATAAAAAAAAAAAGAGAAAAAGAGAAAAAGAAGTCTGCAAACTTTAATTTTCCTTATCTCATTTTACCCCGCCGCCGCCAAGGACTTCAACTTCTTCTTCCTTTCTTTTTTTTTCTTCTGGAAATTGACTTCATATCATTTTACCCCGCAAACCCTAATCTTCCTTTTTTATTTACTTGAAAAAGTCAATAAATCGAGGCCTTGCTAAAAAAGGCAACTTTTTTTTTTTTTTTAATTTCGTAAACCCATCACCTTCAATTTCTGGAAAAAGCGCCGTTTTGCTGAGCTATGAAGTGCCGGAATAGCGCCGTAACACTGGGAAAAGCGCCGCTTTTCCCAAAGCCTAAAAATAAGGCGAGGCGAGGGGAGGGCGAGTCGCTCTGAATCACGCTATATCGAGCGCTTCAATCGCTTTTAACAACTGTATTAATTCTTCATCTTCAATAAATTTCCTCTTTCATTACAAACTGAATAGTGTTTCAAGGGTAACTCAAATATATATAACCTAAAAGGCCTTAGTTTAGAAGTCAACGACTAGGCAACATCTGTGTCTAATGAAGACAAGCACACTTTTCTCCAAGCATTAAGGACTGCACAGACAACTTTTCAATAGCTAGCTAAGGCAAAGGAAAGACAGTTAGAACAAAATCCATACCTTATCTTTCCGAATGAGCTTGCAACCTTCAAGAGGACCAGTACTGGCGAAAACCTCTTGCAGAAGAGGTTCCGTAACTTGTGGGTGGATATTTCCAACATATCTGCATTCCGTCAGGACCATGGTTTATATAGATAAAAATTAAAACAGAAAATTGATTTAGTACAAGTGGCGGTGAAACATGGTGACTGGCTGTAGTTGCCTCCTAGGGAATCAACCATTAAGTAGATTGCAGAAAGAAGCAGCAAATAAAATAAAATGTCAGCAGAAACAAACTCCAGAAAAGACCATATGCTGCTTCTAAGGTAAAATGTTCATGTGAGAGATTATCAATTACAGATGAACAAAAACAAACCATTAATTTTTGTAGATGCGATGTTGCATAGAAAAATATTTCAAGTAATTTAGGTCAAAGATCTTCACATTATAGTCACTTCCTATATTCCTCTGGTATATCATAGTTGAAAAAAGATTTCTTCATGACATATCTTTCATAGTTGATTTCCTTGCAGAAGTAGGTCTATTACGGGTTTATGAATACATTATACATTGCGTTCTCTCTCATTTTACAAGGTTACTGGAAAGTTTCAGCTTACACAGGTTTGCAATTCTTTAGTGGTGAGATTGACATTTTTCCTAGGAGAGATTAGAAAAGGTCCTAGAGAGATTCCACTGTTTCCTTTGAGATATTCTAATTGATTGTCAACAACTTTTGAAGAGATTCCAAAGGCCAATATTTCTTTAATCTTCCTATTCTCTACTTGCATATAATTCCAGCCTTAGTTTATTTGCTTTACTATATTTAAAATTCAATTCCAGGGATATCCTGCATCAATTTAGCATCAGGAGCAAAGTTTGTTTATAGCAGGATAGTTCTATAAAGCTAAGGAGTGGTACGGACATAAATATCATGTGGCAATTCTAAAAGTACTGCAGCTACTAGATTCCATTAAGGAGTGTTGTGCTTACAAGTATTCGTCATTGACTTGATATGTTGTTTAAAATGCCAGAAAGTAGTCAAGGAAACAATCATAATTTTGATGCAATTGAAACACCTTATCAAATATCTACAAATATCTGGATGAAATGAAGCAAGTTAGCTGATCTATGAAGAGCACACTGAGGCAGACAACTTGGATCAAGAGGGCTTGTTTTAATAGAAGGCTGGCACAATCCTTCGGGTTAGAATGCTATTGCAGGTTAAGAAAATTCAAAAGAAGGCACCATACAGATGAAGTTAACCATGATAACCCCATTACTGAAGCAAAAGCTCACCTTTCGACAATATAATCTAACTTGCAAATATTACCACAATGAACCAAGAAATTTCTGTTAAATTTGAGCCAATAGTTGACTCTACCATTCCAAATAATGTCTTCTGACTAGAAACAACCTTAGCATGCTCCAAATGTGCGGAGAAGGTGGCAAATATTTCAAGGATTTGGTCGATGTCAATGATATCAACATCTGACTAAAATATTTATTCTGTAAATTAATTGGTAAAATTATTACAGTTTTTCTATGTTAAAAAGAATCAACATAGTTTTACAATAGTTACAAAGTTATACCTAGCTAGCTAATGAAGTAAATTGACTATGACCCACTAAAATTTCTAGCTCTGACTATGAACTTTCTTTAACTCTCACTTTGTCTCTAAGTAAATGTGACAACAACCAATTTACTCCGGAAGAGTGTCTGAAAGGCACATCACACCTATTTTATCATTACAAACAGAGAGCAATATGAAGTCTAATGACACCCAATTGGCCTCTCCAATCTCCAAAGAACACTAATGTCAATCATCCACCCACTTTACTAAAATTAATATTTGCAAGGTATATCATTCAAAATAGAGGGACACAAATTGTTGGGCATGTGCTAACTACATTGGGATATTTTCTAGTGAAGGTATCACACGACCGCCATGAACACAAACAGAAATATCATTCTTAATTACAACTAAAGTATTTAATAATATGAAGGAAGTCAATGAACTATTGGCCAACATGGGACTAGAAATGGAAAAGAAAAACCGCACAAGCCACAATGTTAATAAGGAACTTACACACTGCGACATATGCTTGAATCAAACCCAGGAGGCAGATTTCCACTCATGATAGGCTCTATCTGCATATTGAAATATAAAGTTTTTAGAATACATATCTAAATATAAAAGTTATCCTTCATTAAATATTGAAACACGCGAAGAATTTAAATACTGTAACAGATGGCTTCAGAAGGAAATCAATGGATTTCTGTTCCTCATTTAAATCTCGCCTCCCTTTACGAAGAAGGACACGACACTGAGTTTAATATATTCCAAGAACCAAAAACAGAAAACTAGGTCCTAATAGGTCATTTAAACAAAAAGAAAAAAGTTCCTACATACTGACTAGTCTTGTATCAAGTATCTCGAGTTCTTATATAAACAACCACCGGCCAAAATGATTTGAGTGAAAATCGATAATACATTTCAGTCAACAAATTTGTGATTAAACCATAAGGTAATAATCACACTCATTTAAATAACTGGGACCCAGCAACAGTAAGGAAGAATTAATCATTAACAGATTTCTAATTTAGACTTAAATCCAGGTTCAATATGTAACACATTACTGACGATGAGAACATGAGTTCAACCTCCAAAATATCAACAGAGAAACTAAATGCATTTGATTAAAAATCAACAAAATTGTGAAAATTTTAGCTAAAACATGTTAATGCATCCCCTAACTCCATAGGTAGATAGATTTATCTCGAACACGTCTTGCTTGAGTGCCACCACGTTAACCCACACAAACACAAAATAAAAAAGAACGAAATGTATAACTTCCAACTCGATGTTACATAGAGGAATACACCCTGGTAGGAAAAGCCACCTAAACAATCAGAACACACCCTAGTAGCATGAACACATTCAACCATGGAAAATTTCATCCCTGCAACTTCATCACCATGGAAACCAACAAGCTCAATCGAGCGTTTAATAAGTTCAGTTCACATTGACACATTCCACCAAATGTTATCTAGAAACTAACATTTTCCACAACAAGCAATTTAAAGAATGAGCTAAAACTATTATAATCTGCATCTTCCTATAAAAATGCAACTAAAATGGCAAAAATACCTGAAATTTATGTTGCTTAAAACAATTAAAAAGAAGTAACCCATATAAATATAAAAGTAAAACCAGCAAAAAAAATCGAAATTAATTGAAATTCAAATGAATAGAATATAAAAACCTGAGGAGCGAGGAGGCCCGGATGGTAAAGAGATTGTTGCATCAGTGCTTGTTGTTGTTGCTTCAACCTCTGTTGCTGCTGCATATCCATTTTTATTTCTAGCAAATAATACAAATGTGAAAAAGGCGATACAAAAAGAGGAAACCTAAGGAATAATTAGGATTTACAATTGAGAATAACAAAATAAACGAAAGAGAAAATAAAGGGAAAAAAGAAAAGAAAAGAAAAGAAACCCTCGAATGAGGGAAGGGGAAAAGGGAAATACAGAGCGAGTTAGAGACGAAAATGAGAGATGATTTGTGTGTCACAAGAAAAGTACGTTCACTTTCATCCTATTCTTTTCACAAGACAAGGGTCTGATTGGGTGCATCTGTCAATGTTACTTGTTTTTGCACCCGGGTTCCTTGACCACTTATATCCAAGGGCGAAGCTAGTCAATTTTACTGCAGGGCGAGAATTTTCGAAATATAAAATAAAATAAAAATCCATATTCTTTTTACAATCTTTAAGAAAAATTTACTAAATAAATAATCATAATATGGAGAAGAAAATATTATATTTTACAATTATTTAGGGCAAAAATTTAAAGTAAGCTTAAATACTTAAAATCAGGAAAATTCTTGTATAGACCTGGTCTATGAGCTTTTCATAGACCTTGTTGTTGTAAATGAACCACATCATACATTTTGATGATGTCATCCTCTCAAAATGTATGATGTGGCTCATTTACAACCACAAAGTCTATGAAAAACTCATAGACCAGGTCTATGCAAGAATTATCCTAAAATCATGATATATAAAGAAATTAATATGGAGACGATCACATTATAACGAAGATAGAATATCGTGTTCCATTTACAATTATCAAGAGAAACAATGTACTTCCTCCGTCCCACTTTTCTTGCTCCCATTTCTATTTTGGGACGTCCCAAAATATGACTCCCTTTATCTCTAAAAAAATTTCAAAAGTTCATTTTTTTAACAAATTGTCTAAAACTCCGTGCCAAAACTAAAGGGATAAAAAACTTTTGGACGGAGGGAAGAATTTTTTTTTTAAAGAAACCATAAAATACTTCAAAAAAATTATATTTAGGGCGGAGCTAGACGAATTTTATGGGGCGGGTGAGAATTTTCGGAACAAGACATTAAATAAGGAGAGATCTTTAAGAAAAATGTATTAAATAAGTAATTTTTCATAGAGGAGTCAGTATTAGACCATCTCCATGTGAGAATTTAAATGTCAAAATTTAAGAAAAATTATAAGTTTTATAAAATTTGGTCCTCCAATAGTCCTTTTATAATATAAAAGCCCTTAATTTTTTTTGAGTTTGGGCTCTCGAATTTAAGAGTTCAAACTCAAAGTGTAAATATATATGCAAGAAAGTACATAACCTTTTGTACTTTGCTACAAAACTTTAATGCCTTTTAAGTTTAATTCTTTTCTTGTTTTTTTTTCTTTTCATTTTCCCTTCTAAATTTCCTTTCTTTTGTGTGTATAAATCAAACACAACTAGAACAAAAATTTTGTATTCACACGCTGA